>CM055070.1:36923641-37084960 GCA_029204045.2 Tillandsia leiboldiana | reverse complement strand
CCCGCCGGCGGCGTGCGGCGGTGCAAGGGTTCGGGAACACCTCAGCTCGGTTTTCGCAGTCACAGAGAAGTTTCCAAGTGAAGCTCGGGCCACCAAAGTCCTCTGGGGAGAAAACCTTCACCTTCCCAACCGAGATGAAGGGAAATCTCTTGGTTCTCCTTTCCTCTCCGGCGACGAGGACGGCGGCGGCCGGTGCGCTACCACGTGGAGTGGCGGCAGAAGAGAGGAAAGCAGTTGGAGTTGGCCGCTGCTGGGTAGAGCTACGGGGTTTAGGGTTTAAGAAACCCTAACCGAGTTGGTGCTTTATATAGTGGATAGCACAATTGCTGTTTCACCCTCCAACACTTAATATTTGGATTTTAGGCCTTCACAACAAACTTGTCGCACACTCTAGTCCCTCTCCAAGGAGTGGCACGCAAAAAGAGGCATAAAATATAGGGACATGTGCAAAATACCGCATTTTTCACCTATTTCACGCTTTTCGAGACTCTAGGGTCGTCGAACGGAAATTCCGTCAGCAGCCATTGTGTTCAGACCGCGATACAGTTCAAATCGACTACCTGGATTGCTATGATCGGAGTCCAGACAGCGAATTGGCTAACGTTGGCATTAAGGGAATTTTGAAATAGGGTTTACTATTCATCTACTGTTCACGGCACTATTCACTTAAGTCGCGGGTCCCGCCCGCTTCTTCGCTGATTTCTGGAAGATCCGACCGTTGGATCTGAACTTGCTTAATATCATTTTCGATCGGTTCCACGAGACGGTCGCACTGGTGATCTCGGATTTTCGAGATTAGGCTCGGATTGAAAGGCGACATTTTAGCCTCGTAAACTGTGCAATTTACACAGTGGCAAAAAGGTCAACTGCGCTCTTGTGCCAAAATCAACTTGACATTTCCTTCTTTCTTTTATTTATTTACAATAAAATTTCAAGTGTTTACATCTCTACCACCTAAAAGGAAGTTTCGTCCCGAAACTAAATACAACTAGGAGTCAAATAATGGGGAAAATGCTCCATCATGGCTGACTCGCGTTCCCACGTGGCTCGCTGGGATCGAGGCAGACCGGTAACAAAGTCCATCGTGATCTGCTTCCAAACTTCCAAACTGGTACAGGAAGCGGTTGCAGTTTCCCACCGGTCTCTGGTGTTCCGCCTTCACCTGCTGGCAAACTAGGCACTGCGCCACATGGTTCGCCACATCAGCCTTCATCCCAGGCCACCAGTAATGCTGCTTCAGGTCCGGTACGTTTTAGTCCCACCAGGATGTACCGTATATAAGGACCGATGCGCCTCAGTAAGGATGTCCTTCTTTAATTCACCGTCATCTGGAACACACCAACGGCCCCTGCATCGGATAGAGCCATCAGCGTGCAGCTGGTAATCGTCAGTCTGTCCCAGTGATATCAGCTCTCGAACCTTCTGGAAGGAGGGGTCCGACTGCTGTCACTCCTTTATGCGATCAAGCAGGGTAGGCTGCAGTACTATCGCTAAAAGTCGAGCGTAGACCCCGAAGGAACGATCTCCAAGTCTAGACGCTGAAACTCAGAAATCAAGCGGTCCTGATCCGTGATCATTAGCAGCTCTGGCGACACATGCTTTCGGCTCAAGGCATCCGCTACCACATTGGCCCGACCTGGGTGGTACTGGATAGTGAGATCATAGTCCTTTAGCAGTTCGAGCCATCGGCGCTGCCTCAAGTTAGCTCCTTCTGAGTAAAGAGATACTTAAGGCTTTGGTGATCAGTAAAGACCTCGCAGTGGACTCCATAAAGATAATGCCTCCATAGCTTGAGAGCGAAAACCCACCGCGGCGAGCCTCGAGATCATGCGATCGGGTAGTTTTGCTCGTAGGGTGTCTGTCACGCCCCAGGGTCGAAACTGCGACCCGGCTCGCCAACAGATCCGCCACCTATGCCAAACCCGCATAGGCGAAGCGTCCTACCTGCAAGAGAAGTACTACAGCTAAATAGCTATCAGAGCTAAAAATAAAAAGTCTACTGTATAACTAAATCAATCACTGTACAACTGGAAATAATACAACAATGTCCGTCTCCCAAAAAGATAATCATACAATATCCTCATACACAAACTCAGAACTCAACCGGGAGGTATCTCCAATAAATACATCAGTGTACAGGCTCTCAAAACAACAATCCTCACTACAACAGTCTCTCAAAGGAGGAAAAAATAAATAACTAATCTACTGAAGCTCTCCTCTGAAGGGGTACCGCTACACTCCAACGACGGGTAGGGAACTAGCTCGCGACTCCCTCGCTCGGTCAGAAGGATCAGCAACAGGAACAACAGGAACCAGAGTAGAAGTTCCTGTGGGAAAGACACCACGACGGGTGTGAGAACTACGTCCCAAGTAGTTCTCAGTGGGTGCCGCCAACAAGCCCGACGGTCTGCCCACTAAGTCCACTAGAGGCATAAGTAACATAAGCAGTGCTGTAAGGAAAGCTGGAAAAGTAAACTCTACAGCTACTATGCCTCTACCTAGATGCTCAAGGAGTGGAACAGAAAGAACATGATGCCACAACTAACTCTCATCTCTGATCACCCAATCTGAACTGACTGCCTCATCAGGTCCAGTCAAGCCTGCGCCAACCTACTGCGTTACGTCCCGGAGGAGCGGACTTACGTAGGACGTCCATGACTGCCAACACCAGCACAGCCAGAGGGACAAATGCAACGACAAGTCGCAAAAGAAAAGCTCAATCTCACGCCGGTACACAACCCGGCCTCGCCTACTCCGGAGTGGCCCTCGAGGGGAGCGACCCGCTCGAGTCAAAGTAACCCATCTCAAGTATCTCTGTAAAGTATCTCTGTAAAGTATCTCTGTCAAGCCAAATGCGGCTCATGCAGGCTATGATCCACGATCAAACAGATCGGTAACTCCAAGCTCAACACAACTCAGTCGGAAAAAAGAACCTCGACTCAAACAGCTAAGTCGGAGAACCCCTCAACGACTCAATCTGATAAGCACGACCATGGCTGAGTCGGGAAACTTCCACGACTCGATCTGCCAGAACCCCAAGATCCTCAAAGCTAAGTGGGAGAACCATCTCCACCACTAAATCAGAGAAACAACCTCTAGATCACACTCTACCAACTCATAGCACAAAGTCGCATCCACTGCGAACAACTGCCTCTACAGGCCAACATCGCATCCACTGCCCGAGGAAGGGTCCGGGAACCCCGAAAGACTAGAACCTACAATCCAAATCAAACAAGAACAGGCTTTAGGCATAGCCTCTCGTGTTCTCGTCCCAGAAGAATGCAGACCTTAGAACCCCAGACCACTCGAATCATCTCAGGTGGTTAATTTATAGGAAAAGGTGACATTTCTTACTGAAGCCCTTTGATCTGTAAGAAATCCATATTCATGATTTTTAGTTCTTTTTAGGAAAACAGTTGAAACCAAGTTTATATCCAAGCCTCGAAGGGCTAATGCCTTCGTCCAATCAAACATGAACCGACTCCGGCGACCCTACGATGCTTGGAAGAAACCATTTGGTTGATAAAATCATATGAGTGTCCAAAAAGGTTCTGGGTTTAAGGTCCTGCTAACACTGATCTACCGCTGCCACTAACACAGCGGCGACAGATAAAACAAGAAAAAATAAAACATCTCGGGACCGCCGTCTACCCAACGGCTCCCGCTACAGAAGAACAACCAACTACATCTACCAGACTCCACTCTGCTCCCAAGCACGAGTGTAACATGCATCCCACACTAAAAGATAACTCCTGACCACCTTGGCCCACTACCCGGGCGAGGAAGAACACTATGTCCAGGAAAGTAGAAGTGTGGATGTCTAAAGCAGAAATAACCCTAGCCCAAGTGAGGGTTTTTCTACTAGTCTGGTTACACATGCAACATATGACGGGGTGCTAGGTCAAGTTCCAATAACTATAATTTACAGATGGTAGAAAGCAAGGAGATGACAATACCATCAGATAATACAAGGAATAGCAATTCCTACATTCTAACATGCTGCACAAGCATTTCACTATCATGCATAGTCCTACTATAGCAGATTTAAAGCACAGTCCATCAATCTTGGAGACAAGGCCACCCACCTGAAAATGCTAACTGTCCGGAGTCGCACAGCTGAGAAAGCCCAGAAACAGATATCTCTACACACCCACCAATCCAACAATACAGGAACAGTGATCAATACCTCCTGGGTACAAAAACACAACCCAAAGTTACACTTAATTCCATAAAATCCAAGCATCACAAATCTGCTGGGAACAGTCCCCTTAATGCGAAATTTTCACCTGTAAACGAACTCCAAAAATTCCAATAAAATATCACAGCGAGCGTCTCGTCGAGACCTTCGAAACGGGTACCTGTACGCCCAAATCCGAGCCCCGTAGGCCGAGTTACAATTCCACAGTACAGATGCGCAAACACTCACAACCACACAACTGTAAACTCAAACACAGATAAAAGGGGAATAGTATACCTTCGGGCAAGCCTCAGAAAAATCCTGGAAAAATACAATGATAATCCTTGCGACGAGTAGATCCAAAAGTGTATAGGCTCATCTCGATCCGACACTCGGGTGCGGAGATAAAATTCCGGCAAGGGGCCGCTGTCCAAAAACTCCACCAGAAAACAGCGGCTTAGAAATGCCTCGAAAACCGTGTCATAAACTCTGAATCCAGCAAGATGATCAACACGAAAGTCGAAGACGTACCTCTCGTGATTCCAACGCCGCAGAAATCGTCCAAAAATACCGACGGAGTAGCTCGGTAGACCTCTCAGATCAAACTGCGACGATAACGGGCCTCCGATGAAAAATCGCCACACTGCGCTCCGATGCCGAAGTCGTCGACGCCGCGCTTCCAAAAATCCGGGCCTCTGCCAGAAGATGCGCAAGATGAAGATCTCCTACATTGCTAAAGGGGCCATGGGCAGGGGAGCTCGGGAAAGGGGGCAAAACTCCCCCACAAGACAGCTATTTATAGGCCCAGCCCGAAAATCCACCTTTGGACTTTTGGCCCAAAGTTTCGGGCGCCGGTACTTCCGGGCTGCTACAGTAACGGGCCGGGCCCGTTACTGTGTGCGCCCGGAACGCTCACGGGCCGCCACGTGGCCCAGCACTGCTCCCCGCGCCCGGCGCACCTGAGCCAGCGAACCACGCAGCGCCACGTGTCCAAGCATTGTGCTGTGCTCCGCTGCGCCCGACCAACCACGTGGTGCCACGTGGCGCCCCCACGTCGCCCCCGACCGCGCCCACGCCGCGCCCACGTGCGCGGACCGCGCCTCCCGCTGCCGCACGTCGGGCACGCGCCCCGAGGCACCTGCCTCCCGCCGCGTGGACCGCGCGCACCCAGAACCCGCCAACCAAAATCAGCCACGTGTCCGCACCCGGTCCACCGTGCCACCCGCGACGATCCCGTGGACCGCGCCTGCTGCGCCCGCCAACTGGGAGCCGCCACGTGGCCAGCCCCCCGGGTGCACGCCTCCGCGGTGGACCGCGCGCCTCCGCCGCCGCCAGCCGCCCGCGCTCCGCCGCCCGCCGCCGCCGCCGGCGCCCCTCCGGCGGCCGGAATAGTACCAAACACCTCGAAATCCGTGCCGGGTCATCCGGGCTCCGAAAAATACAAGTAAATAGTCCATCTTGACCGTTTTCGCGCGCTGAATCCAAATCCGAAGTCCGATTTGCCAAATTCCTCTTCTAAAATTTGCCGAAAATTCCCGGAGAAGTGTTCTTTACTCAAATTTCGCGCTGAGTCCAATTTTAATAACCATTTCGCGCGAAACCACATCAAAACATCCGACGGGGTCCTCCGATCACTCACGTGATCCAGTATACACCCGAAGTCCATCACTTGAGTCCAAATTGGTGCAGAAAACACCGTCGACATGCCACATAGGCCTCCAGAAGCTGCTAATCGCACTGTAGAAGCCCTGCGGAGATCTGGGTCACCACATCCTCCCCCACTAAAAGAAAGTTTCGTCCTCGAAACTAGCTCAACCCAAAAGGTGCCACAAAACAAGGGTAGGTACATAACACTGCCGTCTCCAGCTCTCAAGTCACCTGTCACTCCCCGTGATTACTCCACAACAACAACAACAACCGGTACGGCATGGCCCAAATTGCATAATTCTCTCATCTCATGAGCCAGAATTTGCAACGGCATCCCTCGTACCACAAGTACTCGCAGATCTCAAAGGAAACGAGTCATCACGGGTGAGGAATCCACAAGCCTAACACTCCTGAGCTGAGACGTGGAAGGAAAAGGCTGGGGGAAAAGAGAGAACAACCAATGTAGCACGCACCAAAACCGCTCCCTAGTGCCAGCTCAACCAGGCGATCCGAAACATACCCCATACGGTCGTCCAGAGAAAAGAAGCCCTAATCGGCTAGGGTCCTCGCTCAAACACTCTCGGATCCTGACCAATCGCATGGACTGCTTCACCGCAGCCTACCGTCAAAAGGGACCCTCAGGGACACAACCTCGAGCCCTGTTCCGCAACGGTCCCACCCAGCGCCAGCAACGGAATCATCAAACTCAACCCCAAATAGCTCTCCGGTTCCAGGTATCCGCCACCACAGTGGCCCTAGCGGGGTGATACAAAATGCTCAAGAATAACCCAATGGTAACTCCACAGCCACTATGGGAGGCATCAC
Organism: Tillandsia leiboldiana; assembly: GCA_029204045.2. Taxonomy (NCBI): domain Eukaryota; kingdom Viridiplantae; phylum Streptophyta; class Magnoliopsida; order Poales; family Bromeliaceae; genus Tillandsia; species Tillandsia leiboldiana. The sequence continues at coordinate 37,078,311 of CM055070.1, read as the reverse complement.
TGACACAAGGTCCATCCCCCATCTCTGGCAAAGCTGCAATCGGCGCTAGTACCAGTCACATCATCCATTCGCCATGCTCTCCTGGCACTGCCAAATTCCAAAAAAACTCCTCACCTCAGCAATAAATGTTGATCTCAGCCAAACTCAAATAGCATCCACATTGGCCAGAATTCCACCGCCGCCCTATGGCTAACACAATGTGACCCAAGAAGGTAAGCTTCTAAAGCTAAAACTTGTGTCTCAATAATCTGGCATACAGCTTCATCCACACAGCATGGTAACCCATCCACCAGTGCTCCTCATGCTCCCAGCTGCTCAGGGAGTAGATCATAATATCCCTGGAGGATCTAGTTACCAAAGCAATCAAGTACAGCTGGAGCACAATTCCACAAACCAAAAGAGTGGTAGGGCGTTAATCAATCCAATTGGCCTTACTAAAACATAATGCCCCTACCGTGACCTGAACACCATCTTGGCGAAATACTCAGCCGTAAGATTCCAAAATCTGTACCTGCATCAATCGTACAACTGCCGGAGTATAATTCCATCAAAAGGTCCAGAATAATACTTGGACCTGTCTACACTCGACCCATAAAAGGGCCCTCATAATCGTGTATCAACGATGTGGCATCACCACCGTATATCAACGGCGTGGCACTAGGTCAAACAGACCCCTCGATCCATCAGATCCTGCAACTGCACCATCAGCTCTCACAGCTCTACTGGCAATATCCAATGAGGTGCTGCCGAGGGTGGCGCGGTTCCCCGAACCACGCCAAACTCAATCTCTATCTCCCTAACCGGCGGCATTATCAACAGCTCAGGTGAAATCACACCCGGAATCTCGTAGCAACAGAGATATCTTTGGGTCCCGGTGCCGCCGTAAGCACCTCTCACACTGTCGCTATAACCATTGTGCTCTAACGACCTCAACAACCAAATCTCCTCTCGTCTGCCTCGCAGAAGGTCAAAGTCCTCACCTCCCGCAGTCTAACATCCTGTGGCACTGTGCCAACCAAAACCCAAGCACTAGGTCGAAACGCCGAACTGCCATAATTACCAATAAGTCCACCCGTATAACTCGCGGCCTCAACTGCATAGGACATAAACCACAAGGGAGCACAACCTCTGTCTCTGCTCACATTGAGGCGACGAATAAAGTCATCCGCAGATAACAAATCCACGCTACCGTTGCGCTACTCTGATATAGATGCTGATGCTGCCATCGGGGTCCACCCGATCTCTGGCATCTCGAAAAATTCGCCATCCAGGTACGGAGATGAGAAATGCCTCTGCCGGTCAGTCTGTCCTCCATCACCCGACGCCAAGCGCCGATATCCAGAACTCGCCTCTGGCGGCCGATCCCTATCCAAAGAAACTGCAGCGTCATGCTCCACACACAATGCCTACCCATCGAAGCGTCAATAATTCAAAACGGAGGGACCAACTATACTGAAAGGTATCCTGGCGCAAACCATTCCCCGTCAAACATATCCTATGCGCCTCGTCCCTCGAAACCTGGAGCGTGCAGTTCGACAACTGTATAAACTCCCTAGCACATGGAGGCTCTCCGAGAGTCTCTCCATCACCACCAACCCCAATTCTGCCTACAAAGGCTCCAACTCAAACCTATGAATCGGGATGGTTCAGACTGCCGGGACTGGCTCCATCGATCAATGATGTCCCTAAGCTCAGCTACTATCCACTATCCACCCTGCCTCGGTGCCTCGGCACTGCTCGTCGGCGCGGAGGGGGCTGCTCGCTCCATCGGCGCCACTGGTACAACTGAAGATACCACTGCATAGGAAGAGAGTACTGGAGGACACTCAAGCGGTACTGTAATTAACTGTGCTCTCAGCTCCAACAAGCGCATCAAACGTTCCATGGCCTCCTCCTGGCATCGGATAGCCTCCGACGTCTGTGCCATCTGGATCCATAACTCTTGGGTCTCGCTCTGCTCTGATAGCTCTGCCTCCCGCTGCTCGGGTTACTAATCAGATGCGGAAAGCGCATTCCTCACTGCACGACGTCTCACAAGCACCGCAGACCACTGCACAATAACAAACATCAGGACACAACAACCATACGACCCAATCCAGCGAAAGTCTAAGACATGTTATCAATTCCACAGCATTATGTTGTCTGCAGCCAACATAATCGCTTAGGAGCATAAACATGCCAATCACTCATCCCGTCTCATGGGAGAGGTACAAAACTCGATCAGGACTCTCGCTAAAAGTCACGACTCTCACGTAGTCATCCTAATGTCCAACCACAAGCCTAGGGTGTCTAAGTCCTCAATGACCTACAACCTAGGCTCTGATACCACTCTAATCTGTCACGCCCCGGGGTCGAAACTGCGACCCGGCTCGCCAACAGATCCGCCACCTATGCCAAACCCGCATAGGCGAAGCGTCCTACCTGCAAGAGAAGTACTACAGCTAAACAGATATCAGAGCTAAAAATAAAAAGTCTGCTGTATAACTAAATCAATCACTGTACAACTGGAAATAATACAACAATGTCCGTCTCCCAAAAAGATAATCATACAATATCCTCATACACAAACTCAGAACTCAACCGGGAGGTATCTCCAATAAATACATCAGTGTACAGGCTCTCAAAACAACAATCCTCACTACAACAGTCTCTCAAAGGAGGAAAAAATAAAATAACTAATCTACTGAAGCTCTCCTCTGAAGGGGTACCGCTACACTCCAACGACGGGTAGGGAACTAGCTCGCGACTCCCTCGCTCGGTCAGAAGGATCAGCAACAGGAACAACAGGAACTAGAGTAGAAGTTCCTGTGGGAAAAGACACCACGACGGGTGTGAGAACTACGTCCCAAGTAGTTCTCAGTGGGTGCCGCCAACAAGCCCGACGGTCTGCCCACTAAGTCCACTAGAGGCATAAAGTAACATAAGCAGTGCTGTAAGGAAAGCTGGAAAAGTAAACTCTACAGCTACTATGCCTCTACCTAGATGCTCAAGGAGTGGAACAGAAAGAACATGATGCCACAACTAACTCTCATCTCTGATCACCCAATCTGAACTGACTGCCTCATCAGGTCCAGTCAAGCCTGCGCCAACCTACTGCCGTTACGTCCCGGAGGAGCGGACTTACGTAGGACGTCCATGACTGCCAACACCAGCACAGCCAGAGGGACAAATGCAACGACAAGTCGCAAAAGAAAAGCTCAATCTCACGCCGGTACACAACCCGGCCTCGCCTACTCCGGAGTGGCCCTCGAGGGGAGCGACCCGCTCGAGTCAAAGTAACCCATCTCAAGTATCTCTGTAAAGTATCTCTGTAAAGTATCTCTGTCAAGCCAAATGCGGCTCATGCAGGCTATGATCCACGATCAAGCAGATCGGTAACTCCAAGCTCAAACACAACTCAGTCGGAAAAAGAACCTCGACTCAAACAGCTAAGTCGGAGAACCCTCAACGACTCAATCTGATAAAGCACGACCATGGCTGAGTCGGGAAACTTCCACGACTCGATCTGCCAGAACCCCAAGATCCTCAAAGCTAAGTGGGAGAACCATCTCCACCACTAAATCAGAGAAACAACCTCTAGATCACACTCTACCAACTCATAGCACAAAGTCGCATCCACTGCGAACAACTGCCTCTACAGGCCAACATCGCATCCACTGACCCGAGGAAGGGTCCGGGAACCCCGAAAGACTAGAACCTACAATCCAAATCAAACAAGAACAGGCTTTAGGCATAGCCTCTCGTTGTTCTCGTCCCAAGAAGAATGCAGACCTTAGAACCCAGACCACTCGAATCATCTCGGGTGGTTAATTTATAGGAAAAGGTGACATTTCTTACTGAAGCCCTTTGATCTGTAAGAAATCCATATTTCATGATTTTTAGTTCTTTTTAGGAAAACAGTTGAAACCAAGTTTTATATCCAAGCCTCGAAGGGCTAATGCCTTCGTCCAATCAAACATGAACCGACTCCGGCGACCCTACGATGCTTGGAAGAAACCATTTGGTTGATAAAAATCATATGAGTGTCCAAAAAGGTTCTGGGTTTAAGGTCCTGCTAACACTGATCTACCGCTGCCACTAACACAGCGGCGACAGATAAAACAAGAAAAAATAAAACATCTCGGGACCGCCGTCTACCCAACGGCTCCTGCTACAGAAGAACAACCAACTACATCTACCAGACTCCACTCTGCTCCCAAGCACGAGTGTAACATGCATCCCACACTAAAAGATAACTCCTGACCACTCGGCCCACTACCCGGGCGAGGAAGAACACTATGTCCAGGAAAGTAGAAGTGTGGATGTCTAAAGCAGAAATAACCCTAGCCCAAGTGAGGGTTTTCTACTAGTCTGGTTACACATGCAACATATGACGGGGTGCTAGGTCAAGTTCCAATAACTATAATTTACAGATGGTAGAAAGCAAGGAGATGACAATACCATCAGATAATACAAGGAATAGCAATTCCTACATTCTAACATGCTGCACAAGCATTTCACTATCATGCATAGTCCTACTATAGCAGATTTAAAGCACAGTCCATCAATCTTGGAGACAAGGCCACCCACCAGAAAATGCTAACTGTCCGGAGTCGCACAGCTGAGAAAGTCCGGAAACAGATATCTCTACACACCCACCAATCCAACAATACAGGAACAGTGATCAATACCTCCTGGGTACAAAAACACAACCCAAAGTTACACTTAATTCCATAAAATCCAAGCATCACAAATCTGCTGGGAACAGTCCCCTTAATGCGAAATTTTCACCTGTAAAACGAACTCCAAAAATTCCAATAAAAATATCACAGCGAGCGTCTCGTCGAGACCTTCGAAACGGGTACCTGCACGCCCCAATCCGAGCCCCGTAGGCCGAGTTACAAATTCCACAGTACAGATGCGCAAACACTCACAACCACACAACTGTAAACTCAAACACAGATAAAAGGGGAATAGTATACCTTCGGGCAAGCCTCAGAAAAATCCTGGAAAAATACAATGATAATCCTTGCGACGAGTAGATCCAAAAAGTGTATATGCTCATCTCGATCCGACACTCGGGTGCGGAGATAAAATTCCGGCAAGGGGCCGCTGTCCAAAAACTCCACCAGAAAACAGCGGCTTAGAAATGCCTCGAAAACCATGTCATAAACTCTGAATCCAGCAAGATGATCAACATGAAAGTCGAAGACGTACCTCTCGTGATTCCAACGCCGCAGAAATCGTCCAAAAATACCGACGGAGTAGCTCGGTAGACCTCTCAGATCAAACTGCGACGATTACGGGCCTCCGATGAAAAATCGCCACACTGCGCTCCGATGCCGAAGTCGTCGACGCCGCGGCTTCCAAAAAATCCGGGCCTCTGCCAGAAGATGCGCAAGATGAAGATCTCCAACATTGCTAAAGGGGCCATGGGCAGGGGAGCTCGGGAAAGGGGGCAAAACTCCCCCACAAGACAGCTATTTATAGGCCCAGCCCGAAAATCCACCTTTGGACTTTTGGCCCAAAGTTTCGGGCGCCCGGTACTTCCGGGCTGCTACAGTAACGGGCCGGGCCCGTTACTGTGTGCGCCCGGAACGCTCACGGGCCGCCACGTGGCCCAGCACTGCTCCCCGCGCCCGGCGCACCTGAGCCAGCGAACCACGCAGCGCCACGTGTCCAAGCACTGTGCTGTGCTCCGCTGCGCCCGACCAACCACGTGGTGCCACGTGGCGCCCCCACGTCGCCCCCGACCGCGCCCACGCCGCGCCCACGTGCGCGACCGCGCCTCCCGCTGCCGCACGTCGGGCACGCGCCCCGAGGCACCTGCCTCCCGCCGCGTGGACCGCGCGCACCAGAACCCGCCAACCAAAATCAGCCACGTGTCCGCACCCGGTCCACCGTGCACCCGCGACGATCCCGTGGACCGCGCCTGCTGCGCCCGCCAACTGGGAGCCGCCACGTGGCCAGCCCCCCGGGTGCACGCCTCCGCGGTGGACCGCGCGCCTCCGTCGCCGCCAGCCGTCGCGCTCCGCCGCCCGCCGCCGCCGCCGGCGCCCCTCCAGCGGCCGGAACAGTACCAAACACCTCGAAATCCGTGCCGGGTCATCCGGGCTCCGAAAAATACAAGTAAATAGTCCATCTTGACCGTTTTCGCGCGCTGAATCCAAATCCGAAGTCCGATTTGCCAAATTCCTCTTCTAAAATTTGCCGAAAATTCCCGGAGAAGTGTTCTTTACTCAAATTTCGCGCTGAGTCCAATTTTAATAACCATTTCGCGCGAAACCACATCAAAACATCCGACGGGGTCCTCCGATCACTCACGTGATCCAGTATACACCCGAAGTCCATCACTTGAGTCCAAATTGGTGCAGAAACACCGTCGACATGCCACATAGGCCTCCAGAAGCTGCTAATCGCACTGTAGAAGCCCTGCGGAGATCTGGGTCACCACAGTTTCAGCTGTCGAGAGGCATAGGCTATTACTTTTTAATTCTGCATCAGAACACAGCCCAACCCGATCCGAGAAGCATCACAATACACCACATAGTTCTCGCCCTGGACCGGTAACGTCAATATAGGCGCCTCAGTCAATAGCCGCTTCAACTCATCGAAAGCGAGCTGGCACTCAGGAGTCCATATAAACTTCTCTTCTTCTTGGTCAAACGGGTCATTGGAGCGTCGATTTTTGAAAACCCTTCTCGAGGCGACGAACTGGGTCACAGAACAGATCCCCAAATAAGCTGAAGGTTCGAAGCCAGAATAGATCAACTCCGCTCCACCAAGCGGATCCCAAAACGCTTGATTCCCCGAGTTGGCGATACCTTCAACAGGACGTGATCACCTACTTGGAACTCCAAGTCTCGTCGTCGTTGGTCCGCATAGCTCTTCTGTCTGCTCTGCGCGGTCAGCAACTGCTGCCTTGCTACGCGCACTCTAGCCTCTGCGTCCTCAAGTATCTCTGGCCCGATAATACGGCATTCACCGACGTCGTCCCAGCAGATAGGGAAACGACATCGACTAGGGTTCACGTAGATATGCTATACGCTCAACCAAGGCTACTCCGCACAAGCACGCTAAACTTCGAAACTCTGATGAGATCCGGTGCTTTAGTGCAAACATGATCGCATTCGATATGGCAATCAAATTTCATACCCTTTCTGGTTCACATAATACATGGCAACCCAAAGGCACCATTCTTAATACTTAAAATATTCGGTTTTGACACGTTGTCCAACTTTATAGCTTAATACACATATTTCTATTATCAACTCAGTTGCAGGATGTGGCGAGATCAACGTGGCTAGTGGTCGCAAGCTGGGACGGATGTCTACAACAATGACAAAGACAATCTGTCCACTATGTACACAACTATCTGAGACCTACCAAAGGTCCGATACGGTCTGGAATATCAATACTGAAACTACTACATCGTTGTCCAGAGACAACCTTGGAAACTAAAATTTAAGTAAGCAGACAAATAGACCCAATCATGATATTTCCCCTTACGGGGAAGTGTACTTCAAACCGCTCTTTCGACAGTACATTGTCTGCAGCCAACATACTTATCAAAAGAAAAGTGAAATACTATAGATTTGTCGCCAACATCAAGTTGGGGACACGACTCCCACCGCAATCCAACAGAAGGTATAACTCATACCTCATGACACAAATCTCTATGCCGATACTATAACCTATATCAACTGTCTCTACCACCTCGTGCTCATGAGTGCGACCCTGGCTACTCACAAGAATCTAGAACCATATTCCACTATTCACCATTACCTTAAATGCATCACCACTTGCTAACACAGCTCTAGCGACGCCAGTCTCAACTCAAACATCTGTGACATCCCCGGAATTTGGATTAGTCCTATATATAAATGATATAATAGGACTAAATCTCTTAACCCGGCTATAGCATTTTGGATGGTAGCAAGATCCAAGAGGTTATAAGAGTTAAGCGTGCTAGAGCTAGAGTAGTTCTAGGATGGGTGACCCCCTGGGAAGTGGGGCGTCATAGTTGGTATGAGAGCCATTCACCAGCCGGAAATGTGAGAAGAATCTCGGCTGAGCCAGGGTTATATAGAGGGTAGAGCGAGGCTCCCAGGCTAATGACCGTTGTGGGTGGAGTGCAGCCCCCCACAAGGTCGGCTAAGGCTAGCGAGACGAGTCTCACATCGCCTGGTGCTTGTGAGTGTACTTGAGCCTGACGTGGACGTCAGGGCTTAAAGGGGGGAAGAATGTGACATCCCCGGAATTTGGATTAGTCCTATATATAAATGATATAATAGGACTAAATCTCTTAACCCGGCTATAGCATTTTGGATGGTAGCAAGATCCAAGAGGTTATAAGAGTTAAGCGTGCTAGAGCTAGAGTAGTTCTAGGATGGGTGACCCCCTGGGAAGTGGGCCGTCATAACATCGACAGGGGAGATTGCGACCCCAAATCATTTCACACACAATGTGCGAAATTACCACAAATCGAATTCGTTTAAAATAGAAATCAAATCCTCAAGCTGTCATCATTACTCCGTACGTCAGACTCTTCCGTCATATCTCACCATAATAACAGCCACAACGATTACAATTGTTGTATACTCCTAGGAGAAACTGAGTCTTCATTAATTTCGTGCAAAAAGGTAGGGTCTAAATCTGGATCCATCCCAAGTCAGGGTTACAATCGGGCCCATAGATCACCGAATTTAGCCTGTCCATCAACCATGTCTGCGCCAATGCGCTCACTGTTACCATTTCTAACGAAATAATCATGAATCCCAAGCTATTTGCACTGATCAGGGTTGGGACACAACTCAATAAGGACTAATATTTACCAAGTGTCGTCAGAATCATTCCGTCCAAAGCAACATAATTGCTAACCTCATAGGCATCCCGATAGTTATAATCGGGAAATCTCCAGTAATAGCAGCCACAACATAGTTTTGATAACCATGGCTGCGACAAAAGTACTATATCAAGTGACGCGGGGACAACTGGAGGATCACCGACTTCTCCAAATACCTGGACTAGTGGTGGGGCCAGTGCAACAAGAGCAAAAATCTGATGCTGAGCCATCTGCTGGACAAACCCAGCAAAATGCGGAGAACTGATCCTCTACCGCTGTCAAAAATCCGAGCCCTCAGGCTCCACTGATATATCAACCCATGTCTCGTACCACAACCGCAGCTAACATCGCACCTATCATGACCACTAAGCCCAGAACGCGTGCTAACACCGCACTTAGCCGCAACAAAAAGTTAGGAAAACAACTCATAAGTGTGAACATACACCTGAGCTCCTAACTGCTAGACAATTACCCCGCGCTCTCACGTCATAAGTCATCCTAGGGTTCAATCCTAACCAGATCCTAACCAATTTTCCTAGGTACCGTATACCTTTTTCTCTGATACCATAAAATCTGTCACGCCCCGAGTTTTAAAAATCAGGTCTGAAATTTTTTTTTTTTTTATAAATCAGAGTTCGCAAACTGGGCGTAACAGACCGCCACATATATAGGAAATCCTCTATCCAGATGGACCTATACATGCACGGCTAGGCAAGTACGATGTTCATCAATCAGAGATCAAATAATATCTTAACTACACCAACAACATAATCAACTTAAATAGTCCAAAATGAAGCATGCTAAAGTAACTCTCTAACATCAGTTTAAATGTCAAAATAAAACAAGAACTGAAATACTACGATATGATAATCAACTACTAATCATCGAGATCTCAATCACAGATATATCATCAGGGGGACAGCTCTATCGTGACGGACTCACTCGAACGTCCCGACATCCCAGCACCCGACCGACCTGAAAAATGGTCACCCAGGGGGTGTGAGATACACTGTACATGTATCCCAGTGGGCACGACGAGCCGAGAAATAGCTAATCGTACCTACTGGGTACTAAAATCTGCGGATAGTAACAATCGATGGGTAGAGCTGAAATAAACAGGTAGTGTCTACTGATAATCAATAATCAATGGCTAAAGCTGGAATAAGCAGATAATGTCTACTGACAATCAATAAGTCAATGGATAAGCTGAAATAAGCAAACAGTGTCTACTGATAATCAATAAGTGCTGATAATCATGATATAACTGTAATAATCCAGCATAAAGGAACTGCAGATAAGTAATACTGGAAATCATGATGTAACTGAAATAATCAAGCATAAACTGAGCAGTGATGGTACAAGGTAAATAGCTACAAATGACAGTGCAAGCTAAAAATGATGCGTCAAAAATAGAAACCCAAGTACCCAATCATATGCCATTATTGGTCTCACAGAACCTCAGGCAATACCACTGATCCGCACCCCATCCGCTGACAATAACCCGGCACTCACAGATGTAATCGGGGTTCACGGGTCCCATCTCTAGACCACTTTACCGGTAAAGAACAATATCCACGGGGTGCGACCCCGGCAATGTTCGTGAAGTACAACAGTGCGTGGAAATCATAATGCTATGCTCAAGCTCACGGTCTAATGACCGGGTAGTCGGCAAACCTGCCGAGATCCCCTCAGGGAAGCACCTATCTGTCTGTATATCAATCATGGGTCGATCATGCATATCTGAATATATAAGCAAGTATCTCTGGATATAAATGCAGTATAACAAGTGGCCGATATGATAGAAATCACCAGGTATGATCAGACCATGAAAATCTACTGTACTGGGATATAGGAACTATCTGAATATATCAATCATGGGTCTGTCGTGCATATCTGAATATATAAACAAGTATCTCTGGATATAAATGCAGTATAACAAGTGGCATATATGATAGAAATCAACAGGCATGATCTGACCATGAAAATCTACTGTATTGGGATATAAAAGCTGACGAGCAGGTATACAGGATATGTCCAATGAGATCAATGTCTATCATGTAAGAATATGTGGCATATAGGCAAAATCATCAGGGCTAAATCAAGAACAGGGGTCCGACTGGACTAAAGCAACAAGAGGGCCGAAAAGATAAAGCCCGGACCGAAGATAACCCACCTGAATGTAGGCAGATCCTCGTACTCCCGCTCGGCTACTGGGAGGCTGGTGCTGAACAACTAGGCCCTGAATAGAAACTGTAGTCAGTAACAGACTCACACATACCCATCCCGACAACACTACAGTAACGCAACGCTAACACGGGACAATAAAGCCGATTTACGGAGCAAGGTCCGATTTCCGTTCAACAAGAACCCACAGAACCTTAACAAAATGCCCAGTAGATATGAACACACTGTCTAAAGACAGTCAGCGTGTCCCGAACACATCTAGGTCCCTGGTACATCTTAAATTGCATAATAACACTATATTATTACTCGTTTCGACTCGTTCTTGCAATCCAGGAACCCAAAAGCTGTACTGTAAATTCTGTCGCGTCCGTTTCGACGAGACGAAGCTCATGCTCACAAGCTTGGGCTGGCACGGGACCCGAGGGCAAAGTTGGCCCATAACTATTTTGGCTCAAACATGCAACTATGCCATATCTTAATACATATTCAAGTATTTTGGGAACTACAGGAGCACGGCACTGAGTGCTGACAGAGAAGAGTGGTGCTCACCTGCGGCGCGCCGAAGGGTGGCCGGAGGAGTCGCCGGAGCAACACCCAAAACCAGCAAGAGCTCGGTTTGTCCCAGGTCTAGTGCAACCCTGCTCTGTCTGGGTAGATGGCCGGAGCCGGGAGTGCCGGAGGTGGCCGGGGGTCAAGGTCGGGTGCAACACAGGTGTAACTACAAAAATCATCATCCCGACGTTAAGACTCCCATGCAACACCACCATCCAACTTAAAAAGATCAACTGAACTTACCTGCACAGTTGGCCAACGTCTGGAGGCGACGGCAACGTGCGGCGGCGGAGCTAGGCCGACCTTGACGAGCTCTAATGGTGGATTCCCCTCTGAAGCTTGAGGATCCCTCCCCCTTGGATCAGATGGCCCCTCTCGAGTCTGTGAGGGTTGCCAGGGGTGTGGCCGGCGGCATTGGGCAGCAGCGGCGCCGGGCGGTGAGGCGCGGCCAAGGAAGAAGGAGACCGGATCTAGGGCAACCCCGATCGGCCTCGATTTTCGTCCGATGGTTCTCCAACTTTGTGGAGATGCTGCAGTCGACGAGAGGAACGTTCTCAACATGGAGGATCACGTTTCAAACGGTTGGATGCAGCCGCGCTTGAGATCGGCCAAGAACGAGGTTTTCCGGCGAGATCTTGCTCCCGCCGGCAACAGGGTCGACGGCGGCGACACGGGCTGCACCAGGATGGTCCCCTCATCGTCAGAAGACTACCACAAAGGTCCTTTGGCCATTTAAAACAGAAAGTTTGCAAGAACTAACCTCGTCGGAAAAGGGAGAAGGAAGAGGTCCCCCGCCGGCGGCGTGCGGTGGTGCAAGGGTTCGGGAACACCTCAGCTCGGTTTCGCAGTCACAGAGAAGTTTCCAGGTGAAGCTCGGAGCCACCCAAGTCCTCTGGGAGAAAACCTTCACCTTCCCAACCGAGATGAAGGGAAAATCTCTTGGTTCTCCTTCCTCTCCGGCGACGAGACGGCGGCGGCCGGTGCGCTACCACCGTGGAGTGCGGCAGAATAGGGGAAAGCAGTTGGAGCTGGCGGTTGCTGGGTAGAGCTACGGGGTTTAGGGTTTAAGAAACCCTAACCGAGTTGGTGCTTTATATAGTGTATAGCACAATTGCTGTTTCACCCTCCAACACTTAATATTTGGATTTTAGCCCTTCACAGCAAACTTGTCTCACACCCTAGTCCCTCTCCAAGGAGTGGCACGCAAAACGAGGCATAAAATATAGGGACATTGTGCAAAATACCGCATTTTTCACCTTATTTCACGCTTTTCGAGACTCTAGGGTCGTCGAACGAAAATTCCGTCAGCACCATTGTGTTCAGACCGACGAAACCGTTCAAATCGACTACTTGGATTGCTATGATCGCAGTCGAAACAGCGAATTGGCTAACGTTGGCATTAAAGGAATTTCGAAATAGGGTTTACTATTCATCTACTGTTCACGGCACTATTCACTTAAGTCGCGGGTCCCGCCCGCTTCTTCGCTGATTTCTGGAAGATCCGACCGTTGGATCTGAACTTGCTTAATATCATTTTCGATCGGTTCGACGAGACGGTCGCACTGGTGATCTCGGATTTTCGAGATTAGGCTCGGATTGAAAGGCGACATTTTAGCCTCGTAAACTGTGCAATTTACACAGTGGCAAAAAGGTCAACTGCGCTCTTGTGCCAAAATCAACTTGACATTTCCTTCTTTTCTTTTATTTATTTACAATAAAATTTCAAGTTTTTACATCTCTACCACCTAAAAGGAAGTTTCGTCCCCGAAACTAAATACAACTAGGAGTCAAATAAATGGGGAAAACGCTCCATCATGGCTGACTCGCGTTCCCACGTGGCTTCGCTGGGATCGAGGCAGACCGGTAACAAAGTCCATCGTGATCTGCTCCCACTTCCAAACTGGTACAAGAAGCAGTTGCAGTTTTCCCGCCTGTCTCTGGTGTTCCGCCTTCACCTATTGGCAAACTAGGCACTGCGCCACTTGTTCGCCACACCAGCCTTCATCCCAGGCCACCAGTAATGCTGCTTCAGGTCCCGGTACATTTTAGTCCCGCCAGGATGTACCGTATATAAGGACCGATGCATCTCAGTAAGGATGTCCTTCTTTAATTCACCGTCATCTGGAACACACCAACGGCCCCTGCATCGGATAGAGCCATCGGCGTGCAGCTGGTAATCGTCAGTCTGTCCCAGTGATATCAGCTCTCGAACCTTCTGGAAGGAGGGGTCCGACTGCTGTCCCTGCTTTATGCGATCAAGCATGGTAGGCTGCACTACCATCGCTAAAAGTCGAGCAGTAGACCCCGAAGGAACGATCTCCAAGTCTAGACGCTGAAACTCAGAAATCAAGCGGTCCTGATCCGTGATCATTAGCAGCTCTGGCGACACATGCTTTCGGCTCAAGGCATCCGCTACCACATTGGCCCGACCTGGGTGGTACTGGATAGTGAGATCATAGTCCTTTAGCAGTTCGAGCCATCGGCGCTGCCTCAAGTTCAGCTCCTTCTGAGTAAAGAGATACTTAAGGCTCTGGTGATCAGTAAAGACCTCGCAGTGGACTCCATAAAGATAATGCCTCCATAGCTTGAGAGCGAAAACCACCGCGACGAGCTCGAGATCATGCATCGGGTAGTTTTGCTCATAGGGCTTCAGCTGTCGAGAGGCATAGGCTATTACTTTTTCATTCTGCATCAGAACACAGCCCAACCCGATCCGAGAAGCATCACAATACACCACATAGTTCTCGCCCTGGACCGGTAACGTCAATATAGGCGCCTCAGTCAATAGCCGCTTCAACTCATCGAAAGCGAGCTGGCACTCAGGAGTCCATATAAACTTCTCTTCTTCTTGGTCAAACGAGTTATTGGAGCGGCGATTTTGGAAAACCCTTCTCGAGGCGACGAACTGGGTCACAGAACAGATCCCCAAATAAGCTGAAGGTTCGAAGCCAGAATAGATCAACTCCGCTCCACCAAGCGGATCCCAAAACGCTTGATTCCCCGAGTTGGCGATACCTTCAACAGGACGTGATCACCTACTTGGAACTCCAAGTCTCGTCGTCGTTGGTCCGCATAGCTCTTCTGTCTGCTCTGCGCGGTCAGCAACTACTGCCTTGCTACGCGCACTCTGGCCTCTGCGTCCTTAAGTAGCTCTGGCCCGATAATACGGCATTCACCGACGTCGTCCCAGCAGATAGGGAAACGACATCGACTAGGGTTCACGTAGATATGCTATACGCTCAACCAAGGTTACTCCGCACAAGCATGCTAAACTTCGAAACTCTGATGAGATCCGGTGCTTTAGTGCAAACATGATCGTATTCGATATGGCAATCAAATTTCATACCCTTTCTGGTTCACATAATACATGGTAACCCAAAGGCACCATTCTTAATACTTAAAATATTCGATTTTGACACGTTGTCCAACTTTATAGCTTAATACACATATTTCTATTATCAACTCAGTTGCAGGATGTGGCGAGATCAACGTGGCTAGTGGTCGCAAGCTGGGACGGATGTCTACAACAATGACAAAGACAATCTGTCCACTATGTACACAATTATCTGAGACCTACCAAAGGTCCGATACGGTCTGGAATATCAATACTAAAACTACTACATCGTTGTCCAGAGACAACCTTGGAAACTAAAATTTAAGTAAGCAGACAAATAGACCCAATCATGATATTTCCCCTTAGGGGGAAGTGTACTTCAAACCGCTCTTTCGACAGTACATTGTCTGTAGCCAACATACTTATCAAAAGAAAAGTGAAATACTATAGATTTGTCGCCAACATCAAGTTGGGGACACGACTCCCACCGGAATCCAACAGAAGGTATAACTCATACCTCATGACACAAATCTCTATGCCGATACTATAACCTATATCAACTGTCTCTACCACCTCGTGGTCATGAGTGCGACCCTGGCTACTCACAAGAATCTAGAACCATATTCCACTTTTCACCATTACCTTAAATGCATCACCACTTGCTAACACAGCTCTAGCGATGCCAGTCTCAACTCAAACATCGACAGGGGAGATTGCGACCCCAAATCATTTCACACACAATGTGCGAAATTACCACAAATCGACTTCGTTTAAAATAGAAATCAAATCCTCAAGCTGTCATCATTACTCCGTACGTCAGACTCTTCTGTCATATCTCACCATAATAACAGCCACAACGATTACAATTGTTGTATACTCCTAGGAGAAACTGAGTCTTCATTAATTTCGTGCAAAAAGGTAGGGTCTAAATCTGGATCCATCCCAAGTCAGGGTTACAATCGGGCCCATAGATCACCGAATTTAGCCTGTCCATCAACCATGTCTGCGCCAATGCGCTCACTGTTACCATTTCTAACGAAATAATCATGAATCCTAAGATATTTGCACTGATCAGGGTTGGGACACAACTCAATAAGGACTAATATTTACCAAGTGTCGTCAGAATCATTCCGTCCAAAGCAACATAATTGCTAACCTCATAGGCATCCCGATAGCTATAATCGGGAAATCTCCAGTAATAGCAGCCACAACATAGTTTTGATAACCATGGCTGTGACAAAAGTACTATATCAAGTGACGCGGGGACAACTGGAGGATCACCGACTTCTCCAAATACCTGGACTAGTGGTGGGGCCAGTGCAACAAGAGCAACTATCTGATGCTGAGCCATTTGCTGGACTAACCCAGCAAAATGCGGTGAACTGATCCTGTAGAGACCCTAAACCCCGTGCAGCTTTCCTGGTGAATCCACTGTTTACAACACCTAGTGTTGGTGTATCTGGTCCATGGTGCATCAAGGGGATGCCACAGATGGACCCAGTGTGTTATCTTTTACTGTGTTGGCTTTCGGTTGCATTTGCTGAAATTTTTATAAGGATTTAGGCCAAACAGAGGTTGGAATTGAATTCAGCACGGAAAAACGCTTGAAAACGGCTATTTGCTTGTTAAATTTGGAGTCCGGATGACCAAAAACGGGCTTCCGGAAGTTTTCAGAACTTTTAGGTGCACGGGGGTGTCGGTGGACCGCCGGCTGCCACGTGGCGGCCTGTAATTGGCCGGTTCGCGACGTTCGGTCCACGGAGCAGCGCGGCCGGGTGCATGAGCCCAGCGCAGGACACGTGGCAGGCGGGGATTTGCTGGCCTGTGATGCGCGGTTCACTGAGTTTGACCGGCGGGTGCACTGTTTGAGCGCCGGTGCAGGAATCCTGGGCGGGACCACGTGTCGGTCTCCGATTGGCGGGCGCTGGGGGCTCGGTCCACGGAGTTCCCCGCGCGGGTGCATAGACCCGGCGCAGGGACACGTGGCGGCAGCTGAGTGGCGGGCTCAGTTCGCGCGGCGCACGGGATGCGTGGGGACCCGCCTCGGGACAGAGGGCGCACAGGGGGGCGCTGACGCGGCTGTCGGCCGCACTCGAGTGCGCCACGCGTCGCAACGCGAGCGGTGGCCGTACTCGAGTGCGCCACGCGTCAGCGCGCAGTTGGTGGTCCGTACCTACCCCGCTGACCGCGGAACGGACACGTGGCGCTCTGCGGGTCGTCGGCACCGCTGTTCCCTGTTGCGGGGTGACGTGGCGTCACCTGGGATTTTCGGGCGCGTCGGACGGGGTCTGTCCGACCGGATTTCCGGGCGCAAGGCGCCCGGATCTTGCGCCCGGAAACCCGGCCCACTTCAGCTTGGGCCTTGCCTATAAATAGGCTTCTTGGCCTTCTTTTTAGCCTTTTTTTCTCTTCTTTTCCCTGTGAAGCCTTCAGAGGAGTTCTTCCCCACACCGAGCTCTACCCTTTGGAGGAATTTGAGGATTTTCGGAGGCACACATCCCGAGGCTAACTATTTTTCGGCGCGGCGCGACGCTTGTTCATCTTCGACCTGCTTCGTCCCTCTGCAGTGTTTGGGCTCTCCCGACTCACCCCGACCTCCTTTTTCGACGATTTTTGCGCCATCGGACTCTAGACAGGTAGGACTTCAACTCCTGTGTTTTGAGCTTCCTCGATTTCCGTGATGATCTTAGAGTTTTCCGAGCTCCCTTTTGACCCCTTTTTCTTCGCGGATATTTGGACAGCACTGCGGTGTTCTTGCTGTAGCTTTGCGCACAGGCATCGGATCAAGACGATTCAAAAGGCAAAATTCATCTACTCTTCGCAAGGAATCTCCTGGATTTTTCTCAGATTTTTCTGTATTTTTCACAAAGGTGAGAATCTCCTTTTTCTGCGGTTTGTTGTTACAGGAATTTGGTACAGTTTGGTTTGGGGTGCTTCCCTTGCCGGATTTTTATCTCAGCGTAGAGGACTCCGTTTTGGACGTGCAGATACTTGTTTCGAAGCTATCGACGCGTAGAACACCGGGGTATTTTATCTGGAATTTATTGAGCACTTTCTGCAGGTGAATTATTGGCATCTCTGCGGCTGAATTTTCAGCATGGTATTTCTTGGCAGATTTTGGGAGTTAAGCGTTTTGTAACCTTGTGTTGTACCCAGGGGTTGTTGGACTGTGCTGGACCTGTTAGATTTGGAGTTGCAGTTTTCCTGGTATTTTCAGCTGTAGAGCTTCGGGCAGTTCAGCGCTTCAGGTGGGTGACCTCTTTTCAAGATCAGCGGACTGTGGACTAATTCTAACTTTAGGGACTTGCATATTTTAATGTTTGATGTCCAGCATGCTAGAATGTGTGAACTGATGTTCCTGTTGTAGTTAGATGATCCTGTGATTATTTTTCTCCCCTAAGCTGTTGATTATTATTATCTTGCTCCCTTCAAGCTGTTGTTTATTATTTATCTTGGAACTTGACCTAGCACCACTGTCATATGATGCATGTCAGCCAGACTGTAGAAAACCTCAACTTGGGCTAGGTTTTATTGCTCTAGACATTCCCACATCACTTTTCTGTATATCACTCTGGACTTAGAGTTCTCCTCGCCCAAGTAGTGGGCCGAGAGGTCGGATTATTGTGGGATACTTTTACACTCGTGTCTGGGGACCGAGTGGAGTTGTTAGCAGTCTGTAGACCAGGTTTCCTTGGGAAAGTGACTTGGGTTGTAGATTTGAGATCTTGAGAGCTATTTTGAGTGACAGTGAGTCTCGGCTGTGCAGTTTTCCAGCCTGTGTGTGAGACAGTGTTCCTTTGGTTTCGGTCGATCTTGTTGATCGAGGATTTGGATTATAGCCTGCATGAGCCACATTTGAGCTCGACAGAGATGCGCGGATACTTTCCTCGGTGGGGTCGCTCCCCTCGAGAGCCACTCCGGAGTTGGGCCTGTTCTTCTATCGCGACTTGTCGACGCAGTGTTCCCTCTGGCTGGGCCAGTTAGTGGCAGTCACGGACACAGTCCCTCTGGCTGGGCTAGTTAGTGGCAGTCACGGACGCCCTACGTAAGTCCGGTCCCCCGGGACGTGACGGCAGTAGGTAGGCGCAGGTTTGACTGGACCCTATGCGGCAGTCAGTTGAGATTGGGTGATTTGAGTCGAGAGCTAGTTGTAGCATCATGTTCTTTCTATCCCACTTTTGAGCATCTAGATAGAGGCATAGTAGCTGTAGAGATTACTTTACCAGCTTTTCCCTTTCCGCACTACATTGTTACTTTTTGCCTCTAGTGGACTTAGTGGGCAGACCGTCGGGCTTGTTGGCGGCACCCACTGAGAACTACTTGGGACGTAGTTCTCACACCCGTCGTGGTGTTTTTCTCCAGGGACTTCTTCTTCTGCTCCAGTTCCTGCCGCACCTGTTGCTGACCCGACTGATCGAGGTAAGGGAGTCGCGAGATAGATCCCTACCAGTTGTCGCTTGAGAGTAGATGTACCTCCCTACTTTTTGAGAGTTCTTGTCGAGTGACCTTGTAGTGAGGATTGAGTTGTACTCTTCTTATTTTGAGAGATATTTGTATTTTGGTGAGGACTCTGGTTGTATATTTTGTTAGAGTTGTATTTATTTTATCCAGCTTTTACTTTCAGCTCTGATATCTGTTTAGTGTAGATCTCTTTTGCAGGTTAGTCGCTACGTCTATACGGGGCTTCCCGTATGGGCGGCGGATCTGTTGGCGAGCCCGGGTCGCAGTTTCGACCCGGGGAGTGACAGATCCTCTACCGCTGTCAAAAATCCGAGCCCTCAGGCTCCACTGATATATCAACCCATGTCTCGTACCACAACCGCAGCTAACATCGCACCTATCATGACCACTAAGCCCAGAACGCGTGCTAACACCGCACTTAGCCGCAACAAAAAGTTAGGAAAACAACTCATAAGTGTGAACATACACCTGAGCTCCTAACTGCTAGACAATTACCCCGCGCTCTCACGTCATAAGTCATCCTAGGGTTCAATCCTAACCAGATCCTAACCAATTTTCCTAGGTACCGTATACCTTTTTCTCTGATACCATAAAATCTATCACGCCCCGAGTTTTAAAAATCAGGTCTGAAATTTTTTTTTTTTTTATAAATCAGAGTTCGCAAACTGGGCGTAACAGACCGCCACATATATAGGAAATCCTCTATCCAGATGGACGGAGTCTCCCCTATACATGCACGGCTAGGCAAGTACGATGTTCATCAATCAGAGATCAAATAATATCTTAACTACACCAACAACATAATCAACTTAAATAGTCCAAAATGAAGCATGCTAAAGTAACTCTCTAACATCAGTTTAAATGTCAAAATAAAACAAGAACTGAAATACTACGATATGGTAATCAACTACTAATCATCGAGATCTCAATCACAGATATATCATCAGGGGGACAGCTCTATCGTGACGGACTCACTCGAACGTCCCGACATCCCAGCACCCGACCGACCTGAAAAATGGTCATCTAGGGGGTGTGAGATACACTGTACATGTATCCCAGTGGGCACGACGAGCCGAGAAATAGCTAATCGTACCTACTGGGTACTAAAATCTGCGGATAGTAATAATCGATGGGTAGAGCTGAAATAAACAGGTAGTGTCTACTGATAATCAATAATCAATGGCTAAAGCTGGAATAAGCAGATAATGTCTACTGACAATCAATAAGTCAATGGATAAGCTGAAATAAGCAGACAATGTCTACTGATAATCAATAAGTGCTGATAATCATGATATAACTGTAATAATCCAGCATAAAGGAACTGCAGATAAGTAATACTGGAAATCATGATGTAACTGAAATAATCAAGCATAAACTGAACAGTGATGGTACAAGGTAAATAGCTACAAATGACAGTGCAAGCTAAAAATGATGCGTCAAAAATAGAAACCCAAGTACCCAATCATATGCCATTATTGGTCTCACAGAACCTCAGGCAATACCACTGATCCGCACCCCATCCGCTGACAATAACCCGGCACTCACAGATGTAATCGGGGTTCACGGGTCCCATCTCTAGACCACTTTACCGGTAAAGAACAATATCCACGGGGTGCGACCCCGGCAATGTTCGTGAAGTACAACAGTGCGTGGAAATCATAATGCTATGCTCAAGCTCACGGTCTAATGACCGGGTAGTCGGCAAACCTGCCGAGATCCCCTCAGGGAAGCACCTATCTGTCTGTATATCAATCATGGGTCGATCATGCATATCTGAATATATAAGCAAGTATCTCTGGATATAAATGCAGTATAACAAGTGGCCGATATGATAGAAATCACCAGGTATGATCAGACCATGAAAATCTACTGTACTGGGATATAGGAACTATCTGAATATATCAATCATGGGCCTGTCGTGCATATCTGAATATATAAACAAGTATCTCTGGATATAAATGCAGTATAACAAGTGGCATATATGATAGAAATCAACAGGCATGATCTGACCATGAAAATCTACTGTACTGGGATATAAAAGCTGACGAGCAGGTATACAGGATATGTCCAATGAGATCAATGTCTATCATGTAAGAATATGTGGCATATAGGCAAAATCATCAAGGCTAAATCAAGAACAGGGGTTCGACTGGACTAAAGCAACAAGAGGGCCGAAAAGATAAAGCCCGGACCGAAGATAACCCACCTGAATGTAGGCAGATCCTCGTACTCCCGCTCGGCTACTGGGAGGCTGGTGCTGAACAACTAGGCCCTGAATAGAAACTGTAGTCAGTAACAGACTCACACATACCCATCCCGACAACACTACAGTAACGTAACGCCAACACGGGACAATAAAGCCGATTTACGGAGCAAGGTCCGATTTCCGTTCAACAAGAACCCACGGAACCTAAACAAAATGCCCAGTAGATATGAACACACTGTCTAAAGACAGTCAGCGTGTCCCGACTACATCTAGGTCCCTGGTACATCTTAAATTTGCATAATAACACTATATTATTACTCGTTTCGACTCGTTCTTGCAATCCGGGAACCCAAAAAGCTGTACTGTAAATTCTGTCGCGTCCGTTTCGACGAGACGAAGCTCGTGCTCACAAGCTTGGGCTGGCACGGGACCCGAGGGCAAAGTTGGCCCATAACTATTTTGGCTCAAACATGCAACTATGCCATATTTTAATACATATTCAATTATTTTGGGAACTACAGGAGCACGACACTGAGTCATGACAGAGAAGAGTGGTGCTCACCTGCGGCGCGCCGGAGGGTGGCCGGAGGAGTCGCCGGAGCAACACCCAAAACCAGCTAGAGCTCGGTTTGTCCCAGGTCTAGTGCAACCCTGCTCTGTCTAGGTAAATGGCCGGAGCCCGGAGTGCCGGAGGTGGCCGGGGGTCAAGGTCGGGTGCAACACAGGTGTAACTACAAAAATCATCATCCCGACGTTAAGACTCCCATGCAACACCACCATCCAACTTAAAAAGATCAACTGAACTTACCTGCACAGTTGGCCGACGTCTGGAGGCGACGTCAACGTGCGGCGACGGAGCTCGGCCGACCTTGACGAGCTCTAATGGTGGATTCTCCTCTGAAGCTTGAGGATCCCTCCCCCTTGGATCAGATGGCCCCTCTCGAGTCTCTGAGGGTTTCCAGTGGTGTGGCCGGCGGCATCGGGCAGCGGCGGCGCCGGGCGGTGAGGCGCGGCCAAGGAAGAAGGAGACCGGATCTAGGGCAACCCCGATCGGCCTCGATTTTCGTCCGATGGTTCTCCAACTTTGTGGAGATGCTGCAGTCGACGAGAGGAACGATCTCAACGTGGCGGATCACTTTTCAAATGGTTGGATGCAGCCGCGATTGAGATCGGCCAAGAACGAGGTTTTTCGGCGAGATCTTGCTCCCGCCGGCAACAGGGTCGACGGCGGCGACACGGGCTGCACCAGGATGGTCCCCTCATCGTCAGAAGACTACCACATAGGTCCTTTGGCCATTTAAAACAGAAAGTTTCCAAGAACTAACCTCGTCGGAAAAGGGAGAAGGAAGAGGTCCCCCGCCGGCGGCGTGCGGCGGTGCAAGGGTTCGGGAACACCTCAGCTCGGTTTCGCAGTCACAGAGAAGTTTCCAGGTGAAGCTCGGAGCCACCCAAGTCCTCTGGGAGAAAACCTTCACCTTCCCAACCGAGATGAAGGGAAAATCTCTTGGTTCTCCTTCCTCTCCGGCGACGAGACGGCGGCGGCCGGTGCGCTACCACCGTGGAGTGCGGCAGAAGAGGGGAAAGCAGTTGGAGCTGGCGGCTGCTGGGTAGAGCTACGGGGTTTAGGGTTTAAGAAACCCTAACCGAGTTGGTGCTTTATATAGTGTATAGCACAATTGTTGTTTCACCCTCCAACACTTAATATTTGGATTTTAGCCCTTCACAGCAAACTTGTCTCACACTCTAGTCCCTCTCCAAGGAGTGGCATGCAAAACGAGGCATAAAATATAGGGACATTGTGCAAAATACCGCGTTTTCACCTTATTTCACGCTTTTCGAGACTATAGGGTCGTCGAACATAAATTCCGTCAGCGCCATTGTGTTCAGACCGACGAAACCGTTCAAATCGACTACCTGGATTGCTATGATCGGAGTCCAGACAGCGAATTGGCTAACGTTGGCATTAAGGGAATTTTGAAATAGGGTTTACTATTCATCTATTGTTCACGGCACTATTCACTTAAGTCGCGGGTCCCACCCGCTTCTTCGCTGATTTCTGGAAGATCCAACCGTTGGATCTGAACTTGCTTAATATCATTTTCGATCGGTTCGACGAGACGGTCGCACTGGTGATCTCGGATTTTCGAGATTAGGCTCGGATTGAAAGGCGACATTTCAGCCTCGTAAACTGTGCAATTTACACAGTGGCAAAAAGGTCAACTGCGCTCTTGTGCCAAAATCAGCTTGACATTTCCTTCTTTTCTTTTATTTATTTACAATAAAATTTCAAAATTTTTACAATTTTTTCAGGTCGGTCGGGTGCTGGGATGTCGGGACGTGTTGGTAAGGTTATCGAGATAGCTTTGACCCGTAGCGGCCGCTGTAATCTTATAAATTGTAAATCATGTAATTTAATTGTAAAGTTATTATAATAAGTTGTTGTAAATATTTAATCATCTTTAGAAGTTTGTAGTTTAGACTACTCTGATATTGACTGCAAATGCTGAGCCGTGCATGTATAGAAAAGGCTCAATCCAATGGGGATTGAGAATTTTCTATACATGTGGTGATCTGTCGTGCTCTTGTTGGTTTTAAATTCTGATTGAAAAAAAAAAAAAAAAAATTTAGACTCTGTTTTTCGAACTCGGGGCGTGACAACACTTCTTTATTATTATTCTTGAATTACTCGTATTGAGCAACCCGGACTCCCAAATCGAAAAGATTGGAAAAATGACGACCCTCGAAATGGTCACGGGTCTTGAAATGGAGGCCATTAAATGCAATTTTTGTGAATTCGGCCTCCGGCATCCTGACGAAGCATCGGTTCCTTGCCGTCTTAAAGCGGTTGAGGTATTCCTCAACTATCTCTCCAGCATTCTGCCGATACGATGTTGTATCAGCAACCGATAATTCAGGCACAGCCTGATAAAATTGTATATAACTCTAGTCATTTTGTACACTTTTTGTTGTACGAATCATTTTAGATATTTCCAAACAGTTTTAGCATATCTAAAAGTAAAAACAAATAATAAGAAGAAAGAAAAAGATTTACACCTACAAATGTAGGAGTGCATGGTAATTTTACTGGTTTATGTATAAATGGACTCTATAGGCTTTGTTTAGTAGTGGGATAAGAGAGAACTAACTATTCCAGCAATAAATATAAAATTGGAAACTAGCTGGAACTAGTGTAGAAAAGTGTTTTGTTGGATTTCAGGATAAGAAAAATTGTGTTTGGTATGATAATAGAGAATAAAAAAAATAGAGTATAGTATTTAGTTAAAATAACGTTTTTGCCCTCACCTTTTATGATGTATTGAAACAAATTAAAATTTCATTTTGATTGTTTTAAATAGTTGATTGAAGAAATTTAAAAATTAGATAAAATCAAAATCAAAATCAAATAAAAATAAATAATTTTTTTTTAAATTGCCCACAAGTATAATGATTTTTTAAAACAAATAAAAATTTTACTTATATGATTTTAAATATTTGATTTAAGATATTTATCAAAATTTATATTTTACTTGTATATAAAAAAAATTATAAGAAAATTATAAAGTTTTAAAAGTTTATAAATTTTCAAAAATTCAAAATTTTTTATATAAAAATTGGTATAAATTTTAAAATTTTATAAAATTTTAAAATTTTATAAAATTTTAAAATTTTATAAAATTTTAAAATTTTAAAATTTTAAAAAATTAATGTTAAAATTTTAAAAATTTGAAATTAATAAAATATAAAATTTTATAAATTTTATAAATTCATTAAAATTTAAAGTTAAAATTTTTTAAATCTAAAAAATTTAAAAATTTTATAAATTTAAAAATTTTTATTAAAAATTTGTATAAATTTTAAAATTAATAAATTAAAAAAAATTAAAATTTAGATTTATTAAAAAGTAAAATTAAAAATTTTAAATTTTATAAAATAAAAAAAAAATTAAATTTTATAAATTTAAATATCATAACATTGAAAAAAAAATTAATTTTTTTTTTTTTTAAAAAAAAAAAAAAAAAAAAAAATAGGAGCTGGGCACAAGGTTGGGTTTGGATTTAAAGAGAGATTTAGGCATTAATTTAAATATTTTATTTTAAAAAAATTTAGAGTTACAATTTAGCCATTAATTTAAAGAGATTAAATTAAAAAATTTAGAATTACAATTTAGACATTAATTTAAAGAGAAATTTAGGCATTAATTTAAATAGTTTAATTTAAAAAAAATTAGAATTACAATTTAGGCATTTATTTAAAGACTTTAAATTAAAAAAATTTAGAATTTTAATTTAGATATTAATTTAAAGAGTTTTAGAATTATAATTTAGATATTAATTTAAAGAGTTTTAGAATGACAATTTAGACATTAATTTAAAAAGTTTAATTTAAAAAAATTTAAAATTACAATTTAGGTATTAATTTAAAGAGTTTAATTTAAAAAATTTTAGAATTACAATTTACGCATTAATTTTAAAAGTTTAAGTTAAAAAAATTTAGAATAACAATTTAGGTATTAATTTAAAGAGTTTAATTTAAAGATATTTAGAATTACAATTTAGGCATTAATTTAAAGAGTTTAATTTAAAAATTTTAGAATTACAATTTAGGTATTAATTTAAAAAGTTTTAGAATTACAATTTAGGCATTAATTTAAAGAGTTTAATTTGTTTAAAAAATTTTAAATTTTTTTTAATTTAAACATTAATTTTGTATTACAATTTTAAAAAATTTCAATGTTCTTAAATATTTGATTTAATAGAAATGTATGGTTTAATTCAAATTTATTTTTAGAATAGAATTATACGGGTTAAGTTAAATCAAATTTAAATAGTAAAATTTGAGCTTTTAAAATAACGAGATCATATATTATAATTTAAAATATAAATTGATAATAAAAATTGATAATAAAAATTAATAGATTCCTAAATTATAATTTTTAAAAATAATTTTCTAAAATTAAAATCATTTATAATATATTATATAAAAATAATTAAAATATTATTATTTAAAACAATAACTAAATTGGAATATTTAAAATTTATAATCTTTTCAAAAATAAAAACTCTAACTAAATTCAAATTTTTAAAATTTATAATAGTTACAAAAATAAAAATTCTCAAAATAGAGATAAAATTACTTAATTATTCTTAAAGTAAAAGATCAAAATAAATCTGTTTTGCGATACCTGGTAACCGGTATCTCATCAAAGCGATCTACTATTGTAGGTCACAACTTAAAAATTATCGATTCTGAGCCGTTGAACAGGTATGGATAGACGGTAACTAAAGAAAAAAAATATAGAAGTATGACTCTTATGGTAAATATTTACTTTGTATGTTTTAAAGTTATGATTAGATTAAAAAGGTTAAGAGATGGTGAGTTAGAAGTAATGATGCGCCAAGTCTATTGGACCATATTTTTGTATTTTTTTTTTTTGTATTTTTGTTTTTTGAATAAGATATTCTTTTTTCTGAATTGTACATAGGGCTCCATTAATTAAGTTGCTGTAGTTGTGGACATGGATTGTTCTCAGCCAAAAAGTCATTTCTAGTGCCACGTATTCAGAAAATACACCGAGCAATTATTAGGGATTCGTCGTGTATATAAAACTTTCTCCGACATAGAAAGTGACATACCACAATAGTGGTGACGAAGGCCAATAAAAATAATGTAATAAGATGAGAAAGCACAACAACAACAAAAATATACGACGAATTAAATTTTTTTATAATAATAAATAATATTATTTAATTACTAAAATTTTATAAAATTTGATCATATTAATTAAATATTATATTTATATATAAAGACGATATTTGAATTCTATTATAAATTACATTTTTTAAATTTTGTAATTTTTTAATACAAATATATATAGTCAAATATAATTCTAAATCTAGTTAAATTTAAAATAAAAGTTCAAAATAAAAAAAATATAAAATTTTTAAAAATATTTTAAAAAGGGGCAATTTCCTACGTACCTCTAAAAATTTTCCTGTTTTCAGATTTACCCCTCTTAGAAGGCTAATATTAAAACTACCCTTCTTACGTTCCAACTTCTTTCCAAAATATCACTGAAGTTAAACTCTGTTAGTGTACCGTTTAGAACTGCCGTTATCTGTGTGTAATTACTATTTTGCCCTTTCAAATATACCTTAACCCCTAAAACTCTAAACCCCTAAATCTTAAAACCCTAAACCCTAAACCCTAAACCCTAAAACCCTAAACCCTAAACCCTAGAACCCTAAAAAACCCTAAACCCTAAACCCTAAACCCTAAAACCCTAAACCCTAAACCCTAAAACCCTAAAAAATCCTAAACCCTAAACGCTAAATCCTAAACCCGGACAAAATAGGTATATCTGATAGTTTTCAACTCCGATTATTATTTAACTCTAGTTTAACCCTAGTTAACTTAACAAAGGGAAACGGTAAGGGTATTTTTAATAACGGTGGAACGTATGAAGGTTATATTGGAAAGAAAAAAAATAAGAGGGGTAAATCAGATATTTCTTCATATTTCAGGGGTACACAGGCAATTATCCCTTTTAAAAATTAATCAAAAGACCGAAATAACCAAGTGATAATAAAGAGCCGAATGACTATCAGGAGCTAAGGGTCGAGAAGAACTGATATCACTGAACTGAGAACCGAATACAAACCGATCTCAATAAAATTTTCGACTCAATTTGATAAAATTATATTTTTTCAAAAAATATATCGCTAAATTAGTCACATCAAATTAATTCATATACAATAAAAAAAAATAATTAATACGAGTTAAAATATTAAAGCATTGAAATACTATTCTAAATTAATTCATCTAAACACTAAAAAAAAAAAAATCTAATTTTATGGGTCAAATGATTAGTATGTAATATATATATATATATATATATATATATATATATATATATATATATATATATATATATATATATATATTGACCGTATTTAACAGAGCAATACAAATAGATAAAAATAGATAATAAATATTTTATTAGGATAGAGAATAGAGATTAATTATCAAGTTCACCATATAATTATTTTACATAGTAGCAGCATCTTATGGTACTCTGGATAATCATAAGTTTACTAAACTCCAAACTAATTAACAATCTTCCAGCTGTTTAGCAACTTAAAAGTTAATCCGTTATAATTATATAGTTAAAAACTAAATCAAAATAAAAGATTTGATCTTATTTTAAAAAAAAATTAACTAATATTTGATCTTATATTTAACAACACAAACTATAATTAATTAAAAAATTTAGCAAACATCAGATATCTGAATACAAAAAGTAAACAACGTGAGTTTATTTTAGAGCTATGCTACATATACATTTCAAATGCGGTGTATATCATACATCCCACTCCATCCAAGATGGGAACTTATTCATTAATCACTCCTTAAGTAGGTGGGATATAAAATGTACACTCTATTTGAAGTGTATGTTTAACATTAACCTTCATTTTAATATTTTATTAAAATTTGAGTGACTACTAAAATTCGATCCAAATTCAAGTGGGTCTAGTTTATATAATTAATTTTTTTTCAAATATTTAAACATAAGTTAATAAGCTGTCAACTATAAATTTTACAATCTGGATCCTGAGTGTGCCAATCAATGTAATAACATACACGTGGTGTTTACATATACGAACTAATAGTATAGAATCTGATCGATCTGATCATGTACCAAATTAATCGTAATTTTAGCTTGAAAACTGTAGCATGCTCCAACTGCTAGCTCTTTCTTAATTAGGTCTATCAGAGCACATTTATATATATATATATATATATATATATATATATATATATATATATATATATATATATATATATATATATATATATATATATATATATATATATATATATATATATATATATATATATATATATATATATATATATATATATATATATATATATATATTTTAAATAAATATTTATTATATTATAAAAATACTTAAAGAGGCTTTCAAGCCTCATATAAAAAATTAAAAAATGTCCTTATATTCTTATATTGATTTTTTTTATATATATAAAAAACTAAAAAACGTTCTTATATTCTTATATTGATTTTTTTTTTTTTTTTTATATAGTATAAAAAAGAAGAAATCTCCGCTAGAGTGTTTTTACAAAAAAATTCTTATATCCAATCAAATACCTCCAGGGGAGAAATAGGCTTTTTATACAAAATTTCTAATATTCAATCTAATATCAATCAAACTAGTTGACGAATCGTGCTTGGCGACATTTTTTTTTCTAAAAAAAAATAAATAATAAATAATTTATAAAAAATATTTAATAAAAAAATTTATAAAAAATAGTAAATGATTTATATCTTTTTAGAATACTACATACTAATGTAATGTCATTTGAAAAAAAATTCCCATCTAGTCTTTAATTTAAAAATATTTTTAATTTTTTATTTGGATTATTACACAAATTTTGTATAAAATTTGATATTTTCATTGTATACAAAATATGTTAGAAAATACAAATAGTAGCATATTGAGTATAAAAAATTATTATTGATTTTTCTAAGCATACTGTCGACGCTATTTTTATAAAATATTATTAAACTTTGAAATATACAACCACATTAGAAATTATCAAACTAACTATTTTATTTCGTACTAAATATCTTATTTCCGAAATATTTTTCTCTCACATTTACAGATAGATTGTAATACGGTATTCTACTCTTGATGTATCCTACATCAAAAAGATCTTTTTGTATATAAATAATAAATAATTTATAAAAAAAAGACTAAAGAAATAATTCTTACTTTCTTTTTTCGCTCTTCTCAGTAGAATTCAAAGGCTATACGAAAATTAAAATAATGGGATTCTAAAGAATAATTACATGATATCCAAAATATATTAGAAAATATAAAAAGTAACATATTGAGTATAAAAAAATATTGTTATTTTTTCTAGATATATTCTGTAATTTTTTTAGCAAAATTAGAGCATAAAGAAAATTTTAAAATTTATTTTTATTAAATAATACAGAGCGCTTATTATATATACGTTGTTTAAAAAATAATAATAAATTAGATTTCTTTCAAAATTTTAGAAAATTAGGTTCTTATTATTGTAGATTTTTTATACTAAATAATTATTGCTTTTTCTAAGCATACTGAAGCTATTTTTAGAAAATATTATTAAACTGAAATATATAATCACATTAGAAATTATAAAACTAACTATTTTATTTCGTACTAAATATCTTATTTTCGAAGTATTTTTCTCTTCACGTTTACATATAAATTGTGATACGATATTCTATCCTACATCAAGAAGCTATTTTTGTATATAAATAATAAATAATTTATAAAAAAAATAAAGAAATAAATTTTGCTTTTTTTTTTTCGCTCTATACGAAAATCAAAATAATAGGATTCTAAAGAATAACGGCATAACATCCAAAATATATTAGAAAATATAAAAAGTAATATATTGATTATAAAAAAATGTTGCTGTTTTTTCTAGATATACTCTGCAATTTTTTTAGCAAAATCAAAGCGCTTACTATATATACGTTGTTTAAAAAAAATAATAAATTAGATTTCTTTTAAAATTTTAGAAAATTAGGTTCTTATTATTGCAGATTTTTTTATACTAAATAATTATTAAACCTATTTTGTATCTAATGTAACAATTAATATATACGAAAAAAAATAATAATTAATACAACATAAAAACATGTAATTAAAATGTTACCCCAAAATCAAATAAGGTAATTTGGATCAGCTATTATGTTGGAGAGACTTTGTCCGTTTGTTCAAAGAACTTTCTATGCGTGTGGCAGTCTGTTCGCGCCTCAGTTTTCAAAATGACAACTCTGATTAAAAAAAACAAAAAAAATAGACTGGTTTTCTAAACTCTGGGCGTGACAGATTAGATGGTGTCAGAGCCAACAACCAGCTGGAAGTGTATAATGAGCCTCAACTGAGCCTGCGTCTAGATGACAGGGCTAGCGACACAAGTCTTACATCACCTGGTGATTTTGAACTGTGCGTATGTTTGGGCCAAGGATTTAAGTGCCGTGGCACGGGGTCGTGCCGAAAACTTGCCGGCACCGTACGACACGGTGCGTGCCGAGCCGTGCCGATGAGTGCCGGTCACAAAAAATACATGCGTGCCGACACATAATGGCATGAAATATTTAATTCTTTAGCAACAAAATTTTTTAATTACTTATTATGTATTTTTATCAAATATTTTGAACTTTATTAAGAAAATTACTTAGTAATTTTAAGAAAAAAGGGTTTTGAACTGTGTCATCGGCACGGGAGCTGTATCGTGCCGGTATCTTGTTGGCACGGTACGGCACGGTAGATACGGCCCGTGCCGATGGATACTTAAAACTTTGGTTTGGGCTGACGAGGACGCCAGGCTTAAACGGGAGGAGTCTGTGACGCTCCCAATAGTCCCACATCGGATGTGGAGGTAATTGTGATTGGATTTATAAGAAACATTGACACTAGTAATAATAACTAGGCTTAAACATTTTGTGTTGTGATTTGGGCTCAACGAGTTATTATTGTTAGTGGGCCGGGTAGTCATATATTAGTATTAATATTAATATTTAATAGCTAATATGTCTTTTAAAAAATTTAGAAAACTTTATTTAAAAAATTAGAGAACTTTATTTATCTTTAGATGATCAAATTATTTTTGTAAAAATAAAAAAATAAATTTGTTACTTTTTTCTCTTGCTTTTCTCAGCAGAATTCAAAGGTTATATAAAAATCAATATAATGAGATTCTAAAAGATAACTGCGTAACATCCAAAATATGTTAGAAAATATAAATAGTACCATACTGAGTATGAAGAAATGTTGTTGCTTTTTCTACCCATACTATGCAATTATTTGAGTAAAATTAAAGTGTAAAACAAATTGAGACTATTTTTACAAAATATTATTAAACTTATCCGTGCTACGCAACGATTTTTTTTTTTTGAAAAAAATATAAATAACAATTAGAATACTACTTACTAATGTAATCTCATCCAAAAACAAAATTCCCGTCTACCTTTTATTGACAAAAATAGTATATTGAGGTTACTTTTACAAAATATTATTAAATTTTGAAACATATAACCACGTCAGAAATTGTTAAACTAACTATTTTATTTTCTGCCAAATATCTTATTTCCGAAGCATTTTTCTCCTTACATATACAGATAGATTGGGATGTGATATCTATCCTACATCAAGAAGCTCTCTTTGTATATAAATAATAAATAATTTATAAAAAAATGATGAATAGGAAAAGAGTAATAAAAATTTTAGTTGTCACGTCCTGAGACTGCCAATTTGGACAGTTCGGGCGCGCCAACAGACCCGCCAATCGGGCATGACCTTTAAATACCCAAATGGAACGGTTCATTCCAATACAAACACAGTTTAATGTAAACAGAAGAGTAACAATCAGAGTACTAAACTAAGTACATAAAACTTTCATTTATTCAAACAAGCAGTTAGAAGGAAATGAAACAGCATATATGAGTGAAACTTTAAACTCCAATTGAATTACAACTCTCTTTAACATGAAACTTTAGACTTAAAGGAATTACATCTTTCATTCAACACTCCCGAAATGAAAGCTTAACATTTAAAATTTACAACATTTTCCTCACATACAAGTTCGCTCAAAATAAAACCAAAATGAACGGGCGACTCTAGACTGCTAGGTCGCTAAGCTGCTGGGCCCTTACCCCTGTCGCGTGCCTCGCTCGATGTAGCTGAACCTGTAATGATATCACCCAAGAGTGTGATAACTACATAAAGTTTGCAGTGGGTTCAACCACCGAGAAAGGATGTCCTACACCGCTTGGTCCAATGGAAGCAATATAATAGATGACGATACAGTATTTAAAGCTGTAAATTTCTATCTAATATACTCAAATAAACTCTATCCTTTGTCATAATACGACACTATGTCGTTACCAAGGTGCCATACTAGCCAAGCCTCATACTTGACCATCTTACTCACATTCTTTTGTGCTTTAGTTCAAGTTGCTTAACGCTCGGAAATTCTTGCCCAACGGGCCCCAGTCCGGTAGTCATGCTACCACAAGACAAGATTTTCTAAGGTTGCCAATAATACCTCAAGTGCTACCCTGCCCAACGGGAAACTTGGTCATATGGGTCACTGCCCGGGAGAGGGTCTCAGCCCTTATTCTCCGACACAAGATCTACGTTTTACCCCCGAAGGTACGATCGTTTTATCTTTTCTTTTTCTTTAGCACTTAGTCACTTTTGCACTTTATGCATTTGCCTTTCTTTTCGCTCTTTATGCTTTTATTTTTTTCTTTCTCATTCGAGCCTTTAACTCATATTGCCACCGGCAATTTTTTTCTCTTTCTTTTAGGCCATTTAGCTTATCTTGCTTATTAAGCAATTCTTTTCTCATTATCTTTCTCTCACCCTAGGTTCTTGTCTCAAGGGTAACCAAAAGTCCCTTGGACTTTAATTCTTTTACTTTCATTCTTTGCTCAAGTTGAAGTTAAAGTGAGGGTTCATTAGCCCAACTCCCTAAGACTAACTTTAGGGATTTCATTTGCTTTACTCTTTTAACCTCAACCAATACCTCGATCCTTAGAGTTTTGACTCTAAGTTAAAACTCTACTTCATAACCTTAGTTTACTCTTATACAAATGGCACATGTGAGATCCTAAGGTTAATGTCACTAATCAAAATCCTACACTAGATTTTCTCCTAGATTATCATGCCATTGTTCCATAAAGACCCTTAACATCATGCTCCTAGCATTAGATCAACATACAAAATCCTCATTCTCTTTACCTATAATAAGTTGTTCACACATTCTCATCTCAAAATAGCTCTTAAGGTCTCATTACTATACATGAAACCTAATAATCTACTAACGTGCTTCTAATAATTAAAAGCAAAGGAAAAGGGGAGAGGTTACCCAATATCGGTAAATATCCCCCACCTCTTGTGTTCTTTGCAAGAAAAATGGGTTGGTCTCTTGATATTCAAGAAATTATAAATATGACATGAAACCACGAATAAAATCAAATCTATGATCTTCTAATTTCATGAAATCTCTAAAAAGAAGAAAACCCTAGTTTGAACTCACCTCTTCTTATGGTTCTTTAGTCAAGAGAGAAAGAAGAAGGCTTCAAGCTCCTCTTGATAGGCTTCTATGGAGTCCCCTTTTTGCAATCCTAATGCTCTAAGAGATCAATCCCGAAATCCCAAGCCTCCCAAGACACTTCGTCCACTTCGTCCACTTCTTCCTCTTTTTCTCCTTCTTTCCTTCTCTTCCTTTCCTTTTCTGGTTCAGAGCAGGGAGAAGAGAGAGAGAGAGAGAGGAGGAGAGTTCAAATAGAAGGAGAGAGAGAGAGAGAGGGAGAGAGCTCTTGCTCTGTCATGCCCCGGCGTCAAAACTGCGACCCGGGCTCGCCAACAGATCCGCCGCCCATACGGGAAGCCCCGTATAGACGAAGCGACTAACCTGCAAAAGATCAACTATACTATACAGATATCAGAGCTGGAAGTAAACTGCTGAAAATGAAAATATATACAACTCAAAATCCTCCCCAAAAACACATAAGTCTCTCAAGCAGTAAAATAAAATACAACTCTATACCTCACTACAAAGGTCTCTCAACATGAACTCTCAAAAAGTAAAGGGGTACATCTACTCTCTGGACGACGACGACTGGTAGGGATCTATCTCGCGACTCCCTTACCTCAATCAGCCGGATCAGCAACTGGAGCAGCAGGAACAGGAGTAGAAGTTCCTATGGGAAAAGACACCACGACGGGTGTGAGAACTACGTCCCAAGTAGTTCTCAGTGGGTGCCGCCAACAAGCCCGACGGTCTGCCCACTAAGTCTACTAGAGGCAAAAAGTAACAATATAAAACTGAAATTAAAGGGCTAGAAAAGTAACTCTACAGCTACTATGCCTCTATCTAGATGCTCAAGGAGTGGAACAGATGGAAACATGATGCATCTACTAACTCCCAAAGTACAGTCACCCAATCTACACTGACTGCCGCATAGGGTCCAGTCAAACCTGCGCCTACCTACTGTCGTTACATCCCGGAGGACCGGACTTACGTAGGGCGTCCGTAGCTGCCAAAACTGGCCCAGCCAGAGGGACTGCGTCCGTAACTGCCAAAACTGGCCCAGTCAGAGGGACGACGTCCGTGACTGCCAAAACTGGCCCAGTCAGAGGGACGGCGTCGACAAGTCGCGATACCAAAGTGCAGACCCACCCCGGACGTGGCACTCGAGGGGAGCGACCCCAGCGAGGACAAGGGTATCTGCGCACTCTGTCGAGCTCAGGTGGCACTGCAGGCTATAGTCCAAAATCCACGCTCACGCTCTGAACGGAAGGACTCAATCCTCAAACATCTCGCACAACAGTCGGAGCACTCTCGACGACTCAGCTGATCAGCTCACACGAAACACGAGACACTAGCCTCACCAACCGCTCACAGCACAAACACACTGGCTGGAGATACTCCACAGCCAGGACCGCCGTCCACCAGACGGCTCCCACAACAGAACACTAAACTCACAGGAAAGACCGACACCATAAGGGTTCGGAAACCCGATAGACCGGAGCTAAGAACCCTATCAAACAAGAACAGACTCTAGGCTCCGCCTATCGTAGTTCCCGACCCCCTTATAGTTCGGGAACACAATAATCACGGTACAACACGCAGAAGACACCAACAGGGCCCGAAAGTCCCGGGAGACCTACACCTACAACCCTATCAAACAAGAACAGGTTCCAGGCTCGGCCCCCGTGGCTTTCGTCCCGACAAAGGAACGGCCCCTAGAACCCAGACCACTCGAATCCTTTCGAGTGGTGAGATTTACAGGAAAAAGGTGACATTTGTTATTGAAAACCATTTTCACTCAACCCACACAGGGTGAGGATTAAAAGTAGTACCCTTTTTGAAAAGCTATCTTATTTTGAGAAGAAATCCATTTTTAATGATTTTTAGTTCTTTTTAGAAAAATAGTTAGAAAACAAGTGTTTTACCCAAACCCCGAAGGGCTGATGCCTTTGTCCAATCAAATAAGAACAAACTCCAGCGGCCCTTCGATGCCTGGAAGAAAATATTGGTAGACTAAAATCATGTGTATGTCGAAAATGGTTCTGGGTTCTAGGTCCTGCTAACACTAGTAATAATAACTGGGCTTAAGTATTTTGTGTTTTGATTTGGGCCCAACGAGTTATTATTGCTAGTGGGCCGGGTAGTCATATATTAGTATTAATATTAATAATTAATAGCTAATATGTCTTTTAAAAAATTTATAGAACTTTATTTAAAAAATTAGAGAACTTTATTAATCTTCAGATGATCAAATTATTTTTGTAAAAATAAAAAAATAAATTTGTTACTTTTTTCTCTTGCTTTTCTCAGCAGAATTCAAAGGTTATATAAAAATCAATATAATGAGATTCTAAAAGATAACTGCGTAACATCCAAAATATGTTAGAAAATATAAATAGTACCATACTGAGTATGAAGAAATGTTGTTGCTTTTTCTAACCATACTATGCAATTATTTGAGTAAAATTAAAGTGTAAAACAAATTGAGACTATTTTTACAAAATATTATTAAACTTATCCGTGCTACGCAACAGTTTTTTTTTTTTAAAAAAAAAATATAAATAACAATTAGAATACTACTTACTAATGTAATCTCATCCAAAAACAAAATTCCCGTCTACCTTTTATTGACAAAAATAGTATATTGAGGTTATTTTTACAAAATATTATTAAATTTTGAAACATATAACCATGTCAGAAATTGTTAAACTAACTATTTTATTTTCTGCCAAATATCTTATTTCCGAAGCATTTTTCTCCTTACATATACAGATAGATTGGGATGTGATATCTATCCTACATCAAGAAGCTCTCTTTGTATATAAATAATAAATAATTTATAAAAAAATGATGAATAGGAAAAGAGTAATAAAAATTTTAATTGTCACGTCCTGAGACTGCCAATTTGGACAGTTCGGGCGCGCCAACAGACCCGCCAATCGGGCATGACCTTTAAATACCCAAATGGAACGGTTCATTCCAATACAAACACAGTTTAATGTAAACAGAAGAGTAACAATCAGAGTACTAAACTAAGTACATAAAACTTTCATTTATTCAAACAAGCAGTTAGAAGGAAATGAAACAGCATATATGAGTGAAACTTTAAACTCCAATTGAATTACAACTCTCTTTAACATGAAACTTTAGACTTAAAGAAATTACATCTTTCATTCAACACTCCCAAAATGAAAGCTTAACATTTAAAATTTACAACATTTTCCTCACATACAAGTTCGCTCAAAATAAAACCAAAATGAACGGGCGACTCTAGACTGCTAGGTCGCTAAGCTGCTGGGCCCTTACCCCTGTCGCGTGCCTCGCTCGATGTAGCTGAACCTGTAATGATATCACCCAAGAGTGTGAGAACTACATAAAGTTTCTAGTGGGTTCAACCACCGAGAAAGGATGTCCTACACCGCTTGGTCCAATGGAAGCAATATAATAGATGACGATACAATATTTAAAGCTGTAAATTACTATCTAATATACTCAAATAAACTCTATCCTTTGTCATAATACGACACAATGTCGTTACCAAGGTGCCATACTAGCCAAGCCTCATACTTGACCATCTTACTCACATTCTGTAAGAACTTGAATTTTGAAAATAAATAAATTAATGAAAATGATTGAAGTCCAGTTGAATTGGGATCATGAAACGCACGAATAGCTCAGTGCCCCTTTTCTGCAGTGTAAATTGCACAGAAATAGGGCCAGAAATATCACCTTTCAATCCGAGCCTGATCTCGAAGATCCGAGACCACGAGTGCGACCGTCACGACGAACTGAGTAAAAACCATATTAAACTTGTTCAGATCTGACGGTCGGATCTTCCAGAAATCGGCGTTGAAGCCGACGGGACCCGCGACTTAAGTCGCAGGTACAATGAACAGTAAACCCTATTTTCGAGTCTCCTTCGCGCCAACGTTGGCCAATCTACTATCTGGACTCCTAATATAGTAGTTCGAGTAGTCAATTCTAGCTATTTTCGATGTTCTGAACGCAATGGCGCAGTCAAAAATTCTGTTTGACGACTCTGGAATCTCGAAAAGCGCGAAAACTGTATTTTGACACAGTTATTATGGACCGAGATTTTATCCGGGCAGTTTCGCGAAAATTAGAGATCGCTACCTGATAGGTCTCGTCGAGCCGGACGTCATGGCGCAGTCCATTTTCCGTTTCGACAACCGGATCGCCTCGAAAAGCGTAAAATACAGCAAAAAATGCGACTTTTGCATAATAACCCCTATAAAACATGCCTCGGAAAGCGTGCCACTGCATAGAGAGGGACCTAAGTGCAAGATGGTTGCTACTGTGAAGGACCAAGGTTGAAATACCGAAGCTTGAAGGGCTAAAACGCAAAGTGGCAAATCCTATATAACCATGCATACCCGAGCTAGGGTTTTCCAAAACCCTCGTAGCCCTCAGCCCTTAGCCGCCGCTCTAACAGACCCTCTCCTCTGCCGCTCTCCTCGGACCCAGCCGCACCGGCCTCCGCCTCCTCCACCGCGCCGGAAAAGGAGGATCAAGCCATTATCTTGATCTCGGGTCTGAGTGGAGGTGATTCTTGGAGAGGGCCTGAGCGATCCAGACTTGAACCTGTGGACTCCTCTGGGTGGCCGCGTCCAAGCTGAGGTGACTCTGGTCTCAGCCGCCGCCCGGCGCCGCCGCGCACCACCCTTCCTTCTTCCATCCTTCCGGTGAGGCCCAGCCGGCGCCGTCATCCCGATCTCCGGCGAGGGACCCTTATTGCCGGATTATTGATTCTGGACCGATCACGGGCGCGGGCTCCATCCTGCCGTCAAGATCGAGATCAACGCCGTTGGCCCGACTCCTCTCGGTGACTGCAGCATCCCCACGAAGCCGGATGAGGATCGGTTGAGGATCGGGCCCAAACGAAGTTGCCCTAGAAACCGGGTTGTTGGCACCTTCGCCGATCGTCGCCGTCCGGCGCCGCCGCCGCCTTTTTGCGTCGGCCAACACTGCACCAAGCCTCCGGACAGCGAGGGGAAGCTTCTTGTCTATCTTGCTCCGGCCCGGAACCACCGCGCCGTAATCCGCCATTAACGGCTGTTGAAGCTTCTCCGACCTCGCCGGCGCCGCCTTGCCGTCGCTCCCAGACGCCGGAAAACCGACCAGGGTTGCACCCGATTGTGCACTCGGGCTCCCCTCCGGCCAACTCCGGCGATCCCGGACCCCGGCGACCACCCAGGTAAGATCCAATCAACCCATTTGGGATCCCCACCATCTTGGTTTTGGCCTAGGGTACTCCTGTAACCGAGGTTCCAACTTGCACCCGAATTGTAGGTTTCGGGCTCACCCCCGGCCGTCGCCGCCTCCGGCCGCCGCCGGCCGACCCAGCTTGGACCCAAGACCTCCTGGGACCATCAGCTATCTGGTGCTCACCTTTGTAGGAGCTTGGCAGCGAGTTTTTCCAAGAAAGCCTGAACCCGAGATCTTGTTGGAGCACTACCTTGCTCCGGCCATCTTTCCGGCCGGCCTCCGGCACGCGCAAGGTGAGCACACCACTTCTCTGTCCCTGCTTAGTATCATGCTCTAGCTAACTTGCTGTAAGATCAATTAATAATCAAGTTTTATGAAAGTAGCAAAATGGGACACTAGTAGATCTTGGGCCAACTTTGAAATTGGGCCCCGTGCCAGCCCAACCTTGTGAGCACGGGATCCGTCTCGACATAACGGACGCGCTGGAACTTACGGCGTCATCGTCGGATCCCCGGATTGTAAGAACGAGCCGAAATAGTCAAATAAACTAAGATTACTATGCAAATGTTGATACTTTATGGACCCACTTGTAAATTTGCCACCCTGGCTGACCTCAGACAGTAGTTACGCACCACCTGGCCATTTTGTTAGGGTTCCGATGGTCCCCGTTGACCAGGAATCAGATATCGATCGACGAATTGACCGATTTAACCCGTTTAAGCCTTCTGTTAGTGTGGCGTCGTCGGGAAGGATTTGTGTGAGTCTATTACTGACCAGATCTCATTATTCAGGGCCCAGTTGCTCAGCACCAGCCTCCCAGTAGCTGTGCGGGAGTTCGTGGATCTGCCTTCATCCAGGTGGGTTAGCTTCGGCCCGGGCTAGCTTTTTGGCCCTCTGGTTGCTTTAGTCCAGTTGGACCCCTATTTTTGACTTCCCTGCTGATTATATGACCTATCTTGACATATCACGATGTCACTGTTTGACATTGACCTGATTAGACCTGTGATTGAGATTTCTTGTCACGATCAGCTGATTAACATATACATACTCCCTGATTATTCCTGACTGATCCTGATTGATTGAGATATAGATTTGCATGATTAGATGATACCTGTTGATTCCTGTCATTGAGATATTTCTTGATATACGTCGATATGCATGATTGATTGATCCTGATTGATAGACACTACTCGATATGCATGATTGATTGATCCTGATTGATAGACACTACTCGATATGCATGATTGATTGATCCTGATTGATAGACACTACTCGATATGCATGATTGATTGATCCTGATTGATAGACACTACTCGATATGCATGATTGATTGATCCTGATTGATAGACACTACTCGATATGCATGATTGATTGATCCTGATTGATAGACACTACTCGATATGCATGATTGATTTATCCTGATTGATAGACACTACTCGATATACATGATTGATTCATTCCGATGGATAGATATAGACAGATGATTCCCTGTTGGGATTTCGGCGTGTGCCGACTACTCGGTCACTAGACCGTGAGATTGATCATTGTGACTTGCCATGCACTGCTGTACTTCACGAACATTGCCGGGGTCGCTCCCCGTGGCTATTGTTCTTTACCGGTAAAGTGGTCTGGAGGAAGGACCCGTGAGCCCCAGATAGCACATATGGGTGCGGGGTTATGTCAGTGGGATAGGTGCAGAGAGTGGTATGAGCCTGAGGTCCCCGTGACCAATAATGGCATTGGTTGGGTGCTTGATATTCTTGTGATTGATGCATAGATTATATACTCCCATGTTCTAGCATGCTTTTCAGTACCTATTCCTGTTCTGTTATATTGGATTGGTTCTGGTATTTTCCGTACCTGTATATGTACTGTCACTTGATTATGCTTCATGCCAGTTCATTTCATATGCCAGCTTATGATTGATTACTTGCCTAGTTAGTTTATCTGTGGATTTTGATTATGAGTGGACGTTTATGTTTTCCAGCATGTATGATCTACAGTTTTATGATTGATTCCAGTATACTTACCTGCAGTTCTTATTCTGATTACTAGTAGACCTCTATGCTTTCCAGCTTTTCCTGTTGACTCTTACTATCCGCAGATTTTAGTACCCAGTAGGTACGATTAGCTGAAGCTCGGCTCGTCGTGCCCACTGGGATGCACTCCGGTGTATCTCACACCCTCGGGTGACTGTTGTAGGTCCGTCGGGTGGTGAGATGTCGGGACGATCCAGTGAGCCGATTACGATAGAGCTGTCCCCATGAGCATTATATATCGACGACTTCGGCAGACATTTACTTTCCGCATTTCATTCCAGTTTATCGTGAGTTAGACATTTAAAATACTGATGTAATTACCGATTGTGAATTATTCCTGCTGACTAGATTAGTAGTTGTACTGAGATATCTGTCGCTGATTACTAGCCTAGCCGTGCATATATAGGGGAGTCCCTGTTCGCGGAATAGAGAGTTCCCTATATGTGTGGCGGTCTGTTACGCCTGTTTTGCAAACTCTGATTTAATCAAAAAAAAAAATTTCAGACCTGATTTTTAAACTCGGGGCGTGACTGATTAGATGGTATCAGAGCAATAGGTATACGGTACCTAGGAAAAGATGATTAGGAACTGGTTAGTATGAACCCTAGGATGACTTATGTCGCGAGAGCGCGGGGTATTTGTCTGATCGTTAGGAGCTCCGGTGTATTTTCACACTATGAGTCGTGTCCCCAACTTGAGGTTGGCGACGGATTATGGTATTTCACTTTTCTTTTGATAAGCACGTTGGCTGCAGACAACGTACTGTCGAAAGAGCTGAGGAAATACCCCACCCTGTAAAGGGGAATATCATGATTGGGTCTATTTGTCTGCTTACTTAAATTTAGTTTCCAAGGTTGTCTTTGGACAACGATGTTATAGTTTCAGCATTGATATTCCAGACCATATTGGACCTTGGGTAGGTCTCAGATAGTCGTGTACATAGTGGACAGATTGTATTTGTCATTAATATAGACATTCGTTCGATCTTGCGGCCACTAGCCACGTTGATCTCGCCAGATCTTGCAACTGATTCGATAATAGAAATAAGTGGTAGTGCAGTCTACCCTGCTTGATCGCCTAAAGGAGGGACAGCAGTCGGACCCCTCCTCCCATAAGATTCGTGAACTGATACCACTGGGACAGACTGACGAACCACCAACTGCACGCCGATGGCTCTATCCAATTCAGGGGCCGTTGGTGTGTTCTAGATAACGGTAAATTAAGGACATCCTTACTGAGACACCACTGAAAACCCTGGCTCGAGATGAGAAGAAGCTGAGGAACAGATCGATCCCCTACGACAACGTACAATGGGGGAACCATGATGGAGCATTTTCCCTAGTTATTTGATTCTTAAGTTGTGTTAAGTTTCAGGGACGAAACTTCCTTTTTGGTGGGAGAGATGTAAGAACTTGAATTTTGAAAATAAATAAATTAATGAAAATGAATGAAGTCCAGTTGAATTGGGATCATGAAACGCACGAATAGCTCAGTGCCCCTTTTCTGCAGTGTAAATTGCACAGAAATAGGGCCAGAAATATCACCTTTCAATCCGAGCCTGATCTCGAAGATCCGAGACCACGAGTGCGACCGTCACGACGAACTGAGTAAAAACCATATTAAACTTGTTCAGATTTGACGGTCGGATCTTCCAGAAATCGGCGTTGAAGCCGGCGGGACCCGCGACTTAAGTCGCAGGTACAATGAACAGTAAACCCTATTTTCGAGTCCCCTTCGCGCCAACGTTGGCCAATCTACTATCTGGACTCCTAATATAGTAGTTCGAGTAGTCAATTCTGGCTATTTTCGATGTTCTGAACGCAATGGCGCAGTCAAAAATTCTGTTTGACGACTCTGGAATCTCGAAAAGCGCGAAAACTGTATTTTGACACAGTTATTATGGACCGAGATTTTATCCGGGCAGTTTCGCGAAAATTAGAGATCGCTACCTGATAGGTCTCGTCGAGCCGGACGTCATGGCGCAGTCCATTTTCCGTTTCAACAACCGGATCGCCTCGAAAAGCATAAAATACAGCGAAAAATGCGACTTTTGCATAATAACCCCTATAAAACATGCCTCGGAAAGCGTGCCACTGCATAGAGAGGGACTTAAGTGCAAGATGGTTGCTACTGTGAAGGACCAAGGTTGAAATACCTAAGCT
Organism: Tillandsia leiboldiana; assembly: GCA_029204045.2. NCBI lineage: Eukaryota > Viridiplantae > Streptophyta > Magnoliopsida > Poales > Bromeliaceae > Tillandsia > Tillandsia leiboldiana. The sequence continues at coordinate 37,034,204 of CM055070.1, read as the reverse complement.
TGAAGGGCTAAAACGCAAAGTGGCAAATCCTATATAACCATGCATACCCGAGCTAGGGTTTTCCAAAACCCTCGTAGCCCTCAGCCCTTAGCCGCCGCTCTAACAGACCCTCTCCTCTGCCGCTCTCCTCGGACCCAGCCGCACCGGCCTCCGCCTCCTCCACCGCGCCGGAAAAGGAGGATCAAGCCATTATCTTGATCTCGGGTCTGAGTGGAGGTGATTCTTGGAGAGGGCCTGAGCGATCCAGACTTGAACCTGTGGACTCCTCTGGGTGGCCGCGTCCAAGCTGAGGTGACTCTGGTCTCAGCCGCCGCGCACCACCCTTCCTTCTTCCATCCTTCCGGTGAGGCCCAGCCGGCGCTGTCATCCCGATCTTCGGCGAGGGACCCTTATTGCCGGATTATTGATTCTGGACCGATCACGGGCGCGGGCTCCATCCTGCCGTCAAGATCGAGATCAACGCCGTTGGCCCGACTCCTCTCGGTGACTGCAGCATCCCCACGAAGCCGGATGAGGATCGGTTGAGGATCGGGCCCAAACGAAGTTGCCCTAGAAACCGGGTTGTTGGCACCTTCGCCGATCGTCGCCGTCCGGCGCCGCCGCCGCCTTTTTGCGTCGGCCAACACTGCACCAAGCCTCCGGACAGCGAGGGGAAGCTTCTTGTCCATCTTGCTCCGGCCCGAAACCACCGCGCCGGAATCCGCCATTAACGGCTGTTGAAGCTTCTCCGACCTCGCCGGCGCCGCCTTGCCGTCGCTCCTAGACGCCGGAAAACCGACCAGGGTTGCACCCGATTGTGAACTCGGGCTCCCCTCCGGCCAACTCCGGCGATCCCGGACCCCGGCGACCACCCAGGTAAGATCCAATCAACCCATTTGGGATCCCCACCATCTTGGTTTTGGCCTAGGGTACTCCTGTAACCGAGGTTCCAACTTGCACCCGAATTGTAGGTTTCGGGCTCACCCCCGGCCGTCGCCGCCTCCGGCCGCCGCCGGCCGACCCAGCTTGGACCCGAGACCTCCTGGGACCATCAGCTATCTGGTGCTCACCTTTGTAGGAGCTTGGCAGTGAGTTTTTCCAAGAAAGCCTGAACCCGAGATCTTGTTGGAGCACTACCTTGCTCCGGCCATCTTTCCGGCCGGCCTCCGGCACGCGCAAGGTGAGCACACCACTTCTCTGTCCCTGCTTAGTATCATGCTCTAGCTAACTTGCTGTAAGATCAATTAATAATCAAGTTTTATGAAAGTAGCAAAATGGGACACTAGTAGATCTTGGGCCAACTTTGAAATTGGGCCCCGTGCCAGCCCAACCTTGTGAGCACGGGATCCGTCTCGACATAACGGACGCGCTGGAACTTACGGCGTCATCGTCGGATCCCCGGATTGTAAGAACGAGCCGAAATAGTCAAATAAACTAAGATTACTATGCAAATGTTGATACTTTATGGACCCACTTGTAAATTTGCCACCCTGGCTGACCTCAGACAGTAGTTACGCACCACCTGGCCATTTTGTTAGGGTTCCGATGGTCCCCGTTGACCAGGAATCAGATATCGATCGACGAATTGACCGATTTAACCCGTTTAAGCCTTCTGTTAGTGTGGCGTCGTCGGGAAGGATTTGTGTGAGTCTATTACTGACCAGATCTCATTATTCAGGGCCCAGTTGCTCAGCACCAGCCTCCCAGTAGCTGTGCGGGAGTTCGTGGATCTGCCTTCATCCAGGTGGGTTAGCTTCGGCCCGGGCTAGCTTTTTGGCCCTCTGGTTGCTTTAGTCCAGTTGGACCCCTGTTTTTGACTTCCCTGCTGATTATATGACCTATCTTGACATATCACGATGTCACTGTTTGACATTGACCTGATTAGACCTGTGATTGAGATTTCTTGTCACGATCAGCTGATTAACATATACATACTCCCTGATTATTCCTGACTGATCCTGATTGATTGAGATATAGATTTGCATGATTAGATGATACCTGTTGATTCCTGTCATTGAGATATTTCTTGATATACGTCGATATGCATGATTGATTGATCCTGATTGATAGACACTACTCGATATGCATGATTGATTGATCCTGATTGATAGACACTACTCGATATGCATGATTGATTGATCCTGATTGATAGACACTACTCGATATGCATGATTGATTGATCCTGATTGATAGACACTACTCGATATGCATGATTGATTGATCCTGATTGATAGACACTACTCGATATGCATGATTGATTGATCCTGATTGATAGACACTACTCGATATGCATGATTGATTTATCCTGATTGATAGACACTACTCGATATACATGATTGATTCATTCCGATGGATAGATATAGACAGATGATTCCCTGTTGGGATTTCGGCGTGTGCCGACTACTCGGTCACTAGACCGTGAGATTGATCATTGTGACTTGCCATGCACTGCTGTACTTCACGAACATTGCCGGGGTCGCTCCCCGTGGCTATTGTTCTTTACCGGTAAAGTGGTCTGGAGGAAGGACCCGTGAGCCCCAGATAGCACATATGGGTGCGGGGTTATGTCAGTGGGATAGGTGCAGAGAGTGGTATGAGCCTGAGGTCCCCGTGACCAATAATGGCATTGGTTGGGTGCTTGATATTCTTGTGATTGATGCATAGATTATATACTCCCATGTTCTAGCATGCTTTTCAGTACCTATTCCTGTTCTGTTATATTGGATTGGTTCTGGTATTTTCCGTACCTGTATATGTACTGTCACTTGATTATGCTTCATGCCAGTTCATTTCATATGCCAGCTTATGATTGATTACTTGCCTAGTTAGTTTATCTGTGGATTTTGATTATGAGTGGACGTTTATGTTTTCCAGCATGTATGATCTACAGTTTTATGATTGATTCCAGTATACTTACCTGCAGTTCTTATTCTGATTACTAGTAGACCTCTATGCTTTCCAGCTTTTCCTGTTGACTCTTACTATCCGCAGATTTTAGTACCCAGTAGGTACGATTAGCTGAAGCTCGGCTCGTCGTGCCCACTGGGATGCACTCCGGTGTATCTCACACCCTCGGGTGACTGTTGTAGGTCCGTCGGGTGGTGAGATGTCGGGACGATCCAGTGAGCCGATTACGATAGAGCTGTCCCCATGAGCATTATATATCGACGACTTCGGCAGACATTTACTTTCCGCATTTCATTCCAGTTTATCGTGAGTTAGACATTTAAAATACTGATGTAATTACCGATTGTGAATTATTCCTGCTGACTAGATTAGTAGTTGTACTGAGATATCTGTCGCTGATTACTAGCCTAGCCGTGCATATATAGGGGAGTCCCTGTTCGCGGAATAGAGAGTTCCCTATATGTGTGGCGGTCTGTTACGCCTGTTTTGCAAACTCTGATTTAATCAAAAAAAAAATTTCAGACCTGATTTTTAAACTCGGGGCGTGACACATTCTTTTGTGCTTTAGTTCAAGTTGCTTAACGCTCGAAAATTCTTGCCCAACGGGCCCCAGCCCGGTAGTCATGCTACCACAAGACAAGATTTTCTAAGGTTGCCAATAATACCTCAAGTGCTACCCTGCCCAACGGGAAACTTGGTCATATGGGTCACTGCCCGGGAGAGGGTCTTAGCCCTTATTCTCCGACACAAGATCTACGTTTTACCCCCGAAGGTACGATCGTTTTATCTTTTCTTTTTCTTTAGCACTTAGTCACTTTTGCACTTTATGCATTTGCCTTTCTTTTTGCTCTTTATGCTTTTATTTTTTTCTTTCTCATTCGAGCCTTTAACTCATATTGCCACCGGCAATTTTTTTCTCTTTATTTTAAGCCCTTTAGCTTATCTTGCTTATTAAGCAATTCTTTTCTCATTATCTTTCTCTCACCCTAGGTTCTTGTCTCAAGGGTAACCAAAAGTCCCTTGGACTTTAATTCTTTTACTTTCATTCTTTGCTCAAGTTGAAGTTAAAGTGAGGGTTCATTAGCCCAACTCCCTAAGACTAACTTTAGGGATTTCATTTGCTTTACTCTTTTAACCTCAACCAATACCTCGATCCTTAGAGTTTTGACTCTAAGTTAAAACTCTACTTCATAACCTTAGTTTACTCTTATACAAATGGCACATGTGAGATCCTAAGGTTAATGTCACTAATCAAAATCCTACACTAGATTTTCTCCTAGATTATCATGCCATTGTTCCATAAAGACCCTTAACATCATGCTCCTAGCATTAGATCAACATACAAAATCCTCATTCTCTTTACCTATAATAAGTTGTTCACACATTCTCATCTCAAAATAGCTCTTAAGGTCTCATTACTATACATGAAACCTAATAATCTACTAACATGCTTCTAATAATTAAAAGCAAAGGAAAAAGGGAGAGGTTACCCAATATCGGTAAATATCCCCCACCTCTTGTGTTCTTTGCAAGAAAAATAGGTTGGTTTCTTGATATTCAAGAAATTATAAATATGACATGAAACCACGAATAAAATCAAATCTATGATCTTCTAATTTCATGAAATCTCTAAAAAGAAGAAAACCCTAGTTTTGAACTCACCTCTTCTTATGGTTCTTTAGTCAAGAGAGAAAGAAGAAGGCTTCAAGCTCCTCTTGATAGGCTTCTATGGAGTCCCCTTTTTGCAATCCTAATGCTCTAAGAGATCAATCCCGAAATCCCAAGCCTCCCAAGACACTTCGTCCACTTCGTCCACTTCTTCCTCTTTTTCTCCTTCTTTCCTTCTCTTCCTTTCCTTCTCTAGTTCGGAGCAGGGAGAAGAGAGAGAGAGAGAGAGGAGGAGAGTTCAAATAGAAAGAGAGAGAGAGAGGGAGAGAGCTCTTGCTCTGTCACGCCCCGGCGTCGAAACTGCGACCCGGGCTCGCCAACAGATCCGCCGCCCATACGGGAAGCCCCGTATAGACGAAGCGACTAACCTGCAAAAGATCAACTATACTATACAGATATCAGAGCTGGAAGTAAACTGCTGAAAATGAAAATATATACAACTCAAAATCCTCCCCAAAAACACATAAGTCTCTCAAGCAGTAAAATAAAATACAACTCTATACCTCACTACAAAGGTCTCTCAACATGATTCTCAAAAAGTAAAGGGGTACATCTACTCTCTGGACGACGACGACTGGTAGGGATCTATCTCGCGACTCCCTTACCTCAATCAGCCGGATCAGCAACTGGAGCAGCAGGAACAGGAGTAGAAGTTCCTATGGGAAAAGACACCACGACGGGTGTGAGAACTACGTCCCAAGTAGTTCTCAGTGGGTGCCGCCAACAAGCCCGACGGTCTACCCACTAAGTCTACTAGAGGCAAAAAGTAACAATATAAAACTGAAATGAAAGGGCTAGAAAAGTAACTCTACAGCTACTATGCCTCTATCTAGATGCTCAAGGAGTGGAACAGATGGAAACATGATGCATCTACTAACTCCCAAAGTACAGTCACCCAATCTACACTGACTGCCGCATAGGGTCCAGTCAAACCTGCGCCTACCTACTGCCGTTACATCCCGGAGGACCGGACTTACGTAGGGCGTCCGTAGCTGCCAAAACTGGCCCAGCCAGAGGGACTGCGTCCGTAACTGCCAAAACTGGCCCAGTCAGAGGGACGGCGTCCGTGACTGCCAAAACTGGCCCAGTCAGAGGGACGGCGTCGACAAGTCGCGATACCAAAGTGCAGACCCACCCCGGACGTGGCACTCGAGGGGAGCGACCCCAACGAGGACAAGGGTATCCGCGCACTCTGTCGAGCTCAGGTGGCACTGCAGGCTATAGTCCAAAATCCACGCTCATGCTTTGAACGGAAGGACTCAATCCTCAAACATCTCGCACAACAGTCGGAGCACTCTCGACGACTCAGCTGATCAGCTCACACGAAACACGAGACACTAGCCTCACCAACCGCTCACAGCACAAACACACTGGCTGGAGATACTCCACAGCCAGGACCACCGTCCACCAGACGGCTCCCACAACAGAACACTAAACTCACTGGAAAGACCGACACCATAAGGGTTCGGAAACCCGATAGACCGGTGCTAAGAACCCTATCAAACAAGAACAGACTCTAGGCTCCGCCTATCGAAGTTCCCGACCCCCTTATAGTTCGGGAACATAATAATCACGGTACAACACGCAGAAGACACCAACAGGGCCCGAAAGTCCCGGGAGACCTACACCTACAACCCTATCAAACAAGAACAGGTTCCAGGCTCGGCCCCCGTGGCTTTCGTCCCGACAAAGGAACGGCCCCTAGAACCCAGACCACTCGAATCCTTTCGAGTGGTGAGATTTACAGGAAAAAGGTGACATTTGTTATTGAAAACCATTTTCACTCAACCCACACAGGGTGAGGATTAAAAGTAGTACCCTTTTTGAAAAGCTATCTTATTTTGAGAAGAAATCCATTTTTAATGATTTTTAGTTCTTTTTAGAAAAATAGTTAGAAAACAAGTGTTTTACCCAAACCCCGAAGGGCTGATGCCTTTTTCCAATCAAACAAGAACAAACTCCAGCGGCCCTTCGATGCCTGGAAGAAAACATTGGTAGACTAAAATCATGTGTATGTCGAAAATGGTTCTGGGTTCTAGGTCCTGCTAACACTAGTAAACTACTGCCACTAACACAGTGGCGACAACCCAAACAGGGGAACACAAGACCTCCCGGGACCACCGTTTACCCCAAACGGTTCCCGGTACAGACAAGTGATCCACTACATCTACCAGACTCCACTCTGCTCCCAAGCACGAGTGCAAATGCATCCCACACTAAAAAGAAGTCCCGACCGCTCGGCCCACTACCCGGGCGAGGATAACACTAAGTCCAGGAATGAAACATAATGTGAGGATGTCTAAACATAAATAACCCTAGCCCAAGTGAGGGTTTTCTACTGGTCTGGTTACACATGCAACATATGACGGGGGTGCTAGGTCAGGTTCCAAGATAACAAATAATTAACAGGTGGTAGGAAGCAGAAGAGATCATACGATCATCAGATAAATACAAAGAATATTAACATTCAAATTCTAGCATGCTACCAAGTCCAATCACTATCATGCATGATTCTATATCAATAGAATTAGTGCACAATCCATAGATCCTGAAAGCAAAGCCACCCACCTGAAGGTGCTAACTGTCCGGAGTCGTACAGCTGAGAACACCAGGAATAGCAACCTCCAAATAATCCTCAGTCCCAAAATCCCTGAACAACTCTTCCTGGTACAACATACAGTCCAAAGTTACACTTTATTCCAACAATTAACCAAATACACGCAGTCTGAAATTCAGTCCCGAAGATGCAAATATTTCACCTGCTGAAAGGGCTCCGAAAAATCCGATAAAAATACCACAGCGATCCTCGCGTTGAGACCTTCGAAACGGGTACCTGTACGCCCAATTCCGAGCACCGTAGGCCAAGTTACAAATTCCACAGTATAGGTGCGCAAAATCTCACAACCGCATAACTGTAAACTCTAGCACAGATAAGGGGGAAAACAAATACCTTCGGGCAAACCTCAGAAAAATCCAAGAAAAATACTGTTATAATCCTTGTGTCGAGTAGATGAAAAAGGTGTAAAGGCTCGTCTCAATCCGATGCCCGGTTGCGGAGATATCCTCGAAACAACCCGCTGTCCTCAAGAAAACACTCACAGCAAAAGACCCCCAGTAAGCATGGAAAAACTCCTCGAAAAGCGCAAAACTAGGGAATGCTGAAAGTACCTAGATCGTAGCTCTGTCCGTTGCGGATCCAGCGGCGAAGAAATCGCTAGAAAAGGTGGTCGGAGTAGGCCGGGGGAGCTCGCGCACAAAAACGCGACGGAAGAAACACCAGCGAAGGAACGTCGCGACGCGCCAAGAAAATGGAAACCTCGATAAGCGTGCCACGTAAAATCCCCGAAATCGACAGATGGATGCAGCACTGCGTGGGGATCAACTTTGCTGAAGACCTCTCGTCAGTTTGAAGCTCAGAAATGCCAAAAACTTGCAAAGGAAGGCGGCTCGGGCTATATATAGGCCGCAGAAAAACAATTGGAAAAATTCCCAACATGTCCCAAGATTCGGGCGCTCCCGAAGATTCGGGCGCCCGAATCCGGCCGCAGAGGAAAAACACTGTAGCCGCCCGGAAATTTCTCGTGCCGCCACGTCAACCGCACAGCAAACAGCTGTGCGGGGCGCGCTGGGAGTGGCCACGTGGCCCTCCCTGTGACCGACACGTGTCCCGCACAGCAAACAGCTGTGCGGGGCGCGTGTGGTGCCGCCGCGTGGCGCCTCCCCGGTCAAACGGGTAGGTGGCGCCCCGCCATTGGCCTGCACAGTGTCGCGGTCACACGTGCGGGGAAGCGCAGCCTGACCGCCTGCCACGCACGCGCCCCGAGGCGCCCGCCTGCGACCCCGTGCGCCGCGCCTCGTGAGCCCGCGAGTAGCACGCCGACACGTGTCCCCTGCACCCGGTCCACGCACCCTACTTCGGGTTCCGTGGACCGCGCCGCGTGCACCGACCAACCGGGGACTGCCACGTGTCCACCTGCCATGGTCCATGCACCGCCGCGCCACCCAGTAGACCGCGCATCACGAGCCCGCCAATCAGGCGGCGCAACGTGTCCATGCGCCGGGTCCGTGCACCCAGCCGCGCCTCTCTGTGGACCGAGTGCTGCGACCGGCCAATAACAAGCCGCCACGTGGCAGCCGGCGGTCCACGGCCCCTCCCATGCACCGAAATTCAGCGAAAACTTCCGGAAGTCCGTTTTTGGGCATCCGGACTCAGAAACAAACAACCAAATAGCCGTTTTCAAGCGTTTTTCCGCGCTGAATCCAAATCCAACCTCTGTTTGGCCCAAAACCAATTCGAAAATTCGGCGAATGCAGCCGAAGGCCAATCCGGTTGTGGATATCACACAGGATCCATCTGTGGCATCCCTTTGATGCACTATGGGCCAGACACACCAACACTAGGTGTTCTACACCACGGTTCATGGGAGAAGCAACACGGGGATCAGGGTCACCACATGCTCTGTCAGGGGTAGGTGGGGAGCAGGTGTGGGTGAAATTACCCTAATGCCCCCATTTAAAAAAGAAATTTACCACACTACCCCTAAGTTCTGGGAGCCGGGTACCGGTACACGAGATCTGGGTACTGGTACCCACACTCACTTTACCTCAACCCGAGGGCTGGTTTTGCCCTGTTTAGTATAGGATACCGGTACCCAACCTTTGGTACCGGTACCCAAGCCTTTTTGAGTTTACGGTATCGGTACCCAACCTTCAGTACCGGTACCTAATCCCCCTTATTCCAAACCGAGGCTCGGTTTGCCCAGTTTAACATGGGGTACCGGTACTCCACATTTAGTACCGGTACCTAGGGACTTAGAAACTTTCGGGTTGATTTCCAACCTGGGAGCTTGCTGTCGGGTTCTAATTTAAATGGTTCCGGTACCCCTTTGGCATTCTGGGACTCAATGCCCACCTGAAGCTTCACAAGTTTGAAGCTTCAGATTTGCGCGCCGTCAACTCGCTTTTCGATCCAAAGGCTCTCGCTTCGATCCGAAACACCCCGAACTCATTTGTATTCATATTTTGAACATGCTGCAAACGATTTCCCCGCACCTCGCTATTTCGCGGAGTCGGTGCACTAAATTCCGCCCTCCTTTTCGGAGTTTCGTCCGCGAAACTAAAAATTCGCATACCTCGATTCACTCATCGAACAGTTGAGGGTGGTGCTCACGCATCACGTCTTCGGGCTCCCATGTAACCTCCTGTTCACTATGCCTCGTCCAAAGCACCTTTACATAGGGTATGGATCGATTCCTCATCCTTCTTTTTTGTCGATCAACGATCTTCCACGGGAACTCGTCATAACTCATATCCTCCCGTAGATCAAGCGGAGGGTACTCGATAATATGATTCATGTCATGGACATACTGGCGGAGTTGTGATACATGAAACACATCGTGTACGCCCACCAAATCTAGAGGCAATGCCACCCTATAGGCCACCGGGTGAACCCGCTCTAACACCTCATAAGGATAAAGAAAACGAGGATTTAACTTTCCCGGCACCCCGAATCGCACCAGGCCTTTTGAGGGTGACGCCTTCAGAAATACATGATCTCCGACCTTGAACTCTAGGTCGTGTCGCCTTTTGTCCGCATAGCTTTTCTGCCGTCTTTGCGCCGTCACTAAACGTTGACGCGCAATTTGGACCTTCTATTCGGCCTCTTGTAAGACATAGGGGCCCAATGTTGACCTCTCGCCGACCACACTCCAACGCAACGGAGATCGGCACTTCCTACCATACAACGCCTTGAAAGGCGCCATCTCAATGCTGGCTTGATAGCTATTATTGTAGGCGTCTGCCATCGGCAAATATCGTTGCCACCCCGTGCCATAGTCCAGAACACACACCCTCAGCATATCTTCGAGGATTTGATTGGTCCTCTCAGGTTGCCCATCGCTCTGTGGATAATAAGCAGTAGTGAATTCCAGGCATGTTCCAAGAGTCTCGTGGAAACTCTTCCAAATCTGCGAGATGAATCGGGGGTTTCGATTCGACACAATCAAAACAGGAACTCTATGAAGGCGCATAATCTCCTCGATGTACAACTGCGCCAGCTTGTCCCTCGACCATGTTGTGTGGACAGGCAAGAAATGAGCAGCCTTGGTCAACCTATCCACCACCATCCACATCGCGTCGTGGCCCGCTTGAGATCTAGGCAAGCCCACGATGAAATCCATTGTGATATTTTCCCACTTCCAAACGGGTATTGTTAGGCTTCGAAGTTTGCCCGCTGGAAGTTTATGCTCGGCTTTCACTTGTTGGCACACTAAGCATCTAGTCACAAAGTGTCCAACATCTTTCTTCATACTCGGCCATCAGAACAGTGCCTTAAGTCTTTGTACATCTTGGTGCTGCTAGGATGAATAGTATACGACGATCGGTGTGCTTCTTGAAGAATCATTTTGCGAATGTCCTCATCATCGGGCACACACACTGTAGTGGTCCAGATCCCCGTGCAGCTTCTCCCCATGACCCATGTTGTGGAACACCTATTATTGGTGTGTCGGATCCGCAACACGTCAAATGGACGCGTTGGACGGACTCAGTGAGGCTTCTGGATTGAGCCTGTCTTCTGGCTGCTTTCGTCGGATTTTAGAAAGGGTTTTAGGTTAATCCGAGGCCGGATTTGGTTTCAGTGCGGAAAAACGTTGAAAATCGGCTATTTACTTGTGTTTTTCTGAGTTCGGATGCCCAAAAACGGACACCCGGAAGTTTTCTGCGCATTTTGGTGCATGGGGGGAGCCGTGGACCGGCCGGATGCCATGTGGCGGCCATTGATTGGTCGGTGCGGTCCACAGAAAAGGGGCGTTGGTGAATGACCTGGCGCGGGGGACACGTGGCGGCCTCGGATTTGAGGGCTCACGCGGCGCGGTCCACGGCGACGCGCGGGCTGGTGCATGGACCGGTGCGGGCCATGTGGCGGCCTGTGAGTGGCCGGCTCACGCACGCGTGGTCCACGCAACGCAGGGAGCAGGCAGGGCAGGTGAGGGGGCAGGTGCGGGCAGGTGGCGCCCGCCAATCGCAGGGCGCCACCCCACCTACCCGGTCGGGCCACGTGGCGAATCCCCAACAGCCCCGCACACGCCGTCCGCTGTTCGGGACACGTGTCGGCGCTGGGCGATTCGGGCGCTGATGGCGGGCCGGGCCGTGGCGCTGTTTCGGCGCCCGAAACATGTGCCCAAAAGCCCAATAGTGGCTTTTTTTGGATTTTCTTTGGAAATCCTATATAAAGGCCCACATCTCTCTTCTTTTGGGCTTTTCCCGAGCTCCCCTGTGGTTGAGTCCTTAAGCAAAGTTGATCTTCATCTTCTGCTTCATCTCTTGAAGGAGTTTCGAAATTTTTGGAGGCCACAACATCAACGTCTTCCGCGATTCGGCGCACTGCGACGTTCTTTCTTCGGCGGCCTTTTTCGTCGAATTTTAGGTCACGAGGTCCCCTGAGCTACCCTGAAGGAATTTTTGGATGATTTTTTTGGCATCGGTTTCACGAGAGGTATATCTCCGTTTTTCATGCCTTCCTCTTCTCTCAGTTTTGAGTTTTTATTAGGGTTTCTGGAACATCTTTGAACCCCTTTCTTGCTGGTGATTTTCATGGACAGCGAAGCTTGTCAGATTTTTATCTCCGGTTATCGGATTTCGACCTGTGAGGACCCAATCGACATCTACGCTTTGCGAGGATGGCAGCCATATTTTTATGGAAATTTTTGGAGATAATCTCGCAGGTGATATTTTGGCTTCTTTCGGACTAATCTTACCGCAGTTTTGTGATCGTGGGGATTTTTGCTTACCGCGATGTTTGGACTGTATCTTTGTGCCCAGGAGGAGTTTTCTGGTGTTTTAGGGCTCGTTGGAATCGTGGGAATCTGAGGATTATCCCCGTTCATTTTTAGCCCATTTGGACCTTGGATCGATGCGCTCTTTCAGGTGGGTTGCTTCGTCTCCAAAACCGGTGGACGGTTCTCTAATTCTATATGTGTTAGTGAGCATGCATGATGTGAGTGGGAATAGGAAGCATGTTAATGTGAGAAAATGTTTTCTAGTGTGGTTATTATGATCATGTTGATTATTGCTTCCTAATTGTGACATTAAATGCTATTATTGGAACTTGACCTAGCACCCAGTCATATGATGTATGTTCAACCATTCTAGTAGAGAACTCTCACTTGGGCTAGGTTTATTTATGCTTTAGACATCCACACGTTACATTCTATCCCTGGACATAGTGTTTTCCTCGCCCGGGTAGTGGGCTGAATGGTCGGAATTTCTCTTATTATAGGATGCATGTTACACTCGTGCTTGGGGGCAGAGTGGAGTCTAATAGATGTAGCTAGTATTGTATCAGTGGCGGGAGCCGTTTGGGTAAACGGTGGTCCTGGGTTGTCGAGTTCTTCGATTTATGTGCCGCCACTGTGTTCGTGGCAGTAGTGTATCAGTGATAGCAGGACCTGGAACCCAGAATTTTTTTGGACACACATGATTTTAATCAACCAATATTTTTCTTCCAGACATCGAAGGGTCGCCGGAGTCTGTTCTTGTTTGATTGGGCGAAGGCATTAGCCCTTCGGAGTTTTGGGAATAAAACTTGTATCTAACTGATTTTTTTCTAAAAGAAGAGCTAAAAATCATTAAAATAGATTTTCTTAACTCAAGATGGTTTTATTAAAAAAAAAAAGGAACTACTTTTAGTCCTCACCCCGAGGGGTTTCGAGTGAAAATGGTTTTCAGTAATAAATATCACATTTTTTTCTGTAAACTCCCTCACCCGGGAGGGTTCGAGTGATCTGGGTTCTAGGGGCTGCCTTTTTCTTTGAGTCGAGATGTCACGCCCCGGGGGTTAGTATAAGCGGAAGAATGCGCATAAATTTTTCTTTTGGAAACAACCCTACCCTCCGGTACGTGCCAGACCCGCCACATATACAAATTTACTCCTCAAACAGACGGAGTCTCCTTTGTACATGTACGGCGTCACCAATACAGCAATGCACTTTAACCACACTAGTCGGGAAGATAATAAAACAAACACCTTTAATACCAACATTATTAAAAGGGCCACTAATATTTTGAAAGGTTAAAACCACGGGTTTACAAACGGTGCCCACACGGCACCTAATCATTGAAAAAACTATTTTCGCAAACTCTTTCTTTATTTTGGAAACGGACCATCTAAAAGGAATTATCAGAAACGTCCACACAGAGTACCAACCTCCACAAAGAACCTCACACCACAGCACTAACAACTAGAGATGATCAAGCGGGAAAGTAAAAACAAATAACAATAAAATCGTCGACGGAGGAAAGTGGCTAAGTCCTCAAGTCGCGGCCTCACCGTCGTCCCGGGTCCCTCCCCTGACCTGTCACAGTGTGGGAAGTCAGTGACACTACCAGTAAGAAGTATATATATGAAACGAGTAAGACACTGAAAAACTGTAACAGATGCTAGGAAAGTACGAGAACTAAGAAAGTTAGTAAACCAAACCGTAACCCTGAGCATCCACAACCCCAACATGCTATTCAATGAATCTCACCAAAACCCCAGCACAATACCGCCATGTCGGTCCAAGGACCTCAGGCAAAAGAAGTCATCCCGCTCAAGACCTGGTGCCAATAACCCCCCACTGTAAGAATACAATTCCGCAAATAGCCGCAAGGGGGCCCCCACGCATATAGCCGCATGGGGTCCACGGGTCTAATCAGACCACCTCTCCGGAAAAGTACACCGACACGGTGGCCAAACCGCTGGTGTGCGTGTAAACTCCATGAGCATAACCATCGTCAACCTGTGTCGTACACCTCCCGCGACACTCAGTCGCACCAATGTAGCATAAGGACTCATTTAGTGACCCGGGGTTGAATTACCTTGCATTTACTCTTGGGGTGATAAACAACCAGCCCTAACATTCTCAGATTCTTTTGTAAGAGTTTCCAGTAAAAACAGTAGACGGGTAGGGGAGGTCTGAAGGCCACCCCTTCCCAAGATACGATACCCACCTCAAACTGCGTCGACCGAAACTCCGAAAACTGATCCGCACCTTCGGACGACACCCGAACCTAAAAGAAAGTCCCCCAGCACTGAAAAACATGTAAGATACGACTCTTGTAAGGAAAACGCGACCCTGAAAATGCAAACGAAAAGGACCACCGACTCGTACGGCGGCTACGGCGACAAGGCGGCCCCCGTGCGGCATGTTCGCCGCGTGCAGTGCGGCCGCGTGGGCACCTGCCCCACGCGGCGCGTGCGGTGCGGCCGCCCGGCGCCGCGCCCTGTGCGGTGTGGCCGTGCACGGGCGGCGACCCCGCGCGGAGCGCCGCACCGTATGAGGTGCGGCGCCGCGCGGGAGGCGGCCTGCGCACGCCGCACCGTACAAGGTGCGGCCCCGTGCGGCAGGAAAAGTGGCCGCGCATGCTTTGCCCTAGGGCTTCGCGGCGGCGGCGGCGATGCCCTAGGTCTTCGCGGCAGCGGCGGTGATGCCCTAGGCTTTGTGGCGGCGACGAAAAACAAACGAGAAATAACAATGGCGAGAAAGACCCAAAAAGGGGTACAACTATACTCCAAGGACGGGTAGGGAAGTAGCTCGCGACTCCCTTACCTCGAACAGCAACAGAGGGACCAGCAACTCCCGCAGAAGACACTGCAAAACAAAGGAGAGGAAAAGAGGAAAAAAAAGGAGGAAACCCCCAGCGGGTGTGAGAACTACAACCAACAGTAGTTCTCAGTGGGTACCGTCACCAAGCCCGACGGTCTGCCCATTAAGTCTACTAGAGGCATAAGATAACAGGAAAACTGTAATAATGGAAAGATAAGCTGGAAAGAAATCTACAGTTATGATGCCTCTATCTACAATGCTCAAAGGATGATACAGATGAAAATGATGCATCGACTCTAACCCACAATACTCAATCAACCCTACAAACTCACCTGAGCCACCAGACGACGACTGGGAGCGGCGGCGATGGCCGGAGCACAAGCTCGGGCAACCTTGAAGTGCTCTAATGGCGAAATCCAACCCGAGGCGCTTGAGGTCTTGCAACTTGGACCAAATGGGTCCCCACAGTGCCGTGAAGCTTTCCAAGACGATGGCCGGCGGCGTGGGGGAGCGACGGCGCCGGGCGGCGAAGCTTCGCCGTGTGGAAGACAACCCGCAAGCTAGGGCACGACCGTAAGACTTCGATCCTAAACCGATCGCACTCAAAAATTATGGAGGCTTCCCTGGCGACCAACAGAGGATTTCCAATGTAGCCGATCTTAGTTTCGACGGTCAGATGGATCCCGCGTGCAGATCTGGCCGGAACTTGGTTTCCGGCGGCTTGGTTGCTCCCGCCGGTTAACCGGAGCACGAGAGGGCACGAGGCTTCACAAGGATGATCTTCTTAATGTCAGAAGATGATTGGATGGGTCCAAGGTCCCCATCAAAAATAAAGGAAAGAAGATGCTTACCTCGTCAGAAAGAAGAAGAAGAGAGAAATCCCCGCCGGCGGCGCGCGGCGGTGCTGGACGTCGAGCACTCCTTGGCTGAGTCTCAAAGGCACCGAGGAGGTTCCAGAAGATACTAGGAGCAACCAAAAACCTTCTGGCTACAAACTTCTTCACCCAACCCGAGATCAAGCCTTCCCTTTACTTCTCCGTCTTCTCCGGCGACGGAATGGCGGCGACCCGCGGCGTAACGCCTGTGGAGAGATGCAGAGGGAGATGAAGGGGTCTGTGCTGTGCGGCTAGGGCTAGGGCTTTAAGATTAGGTTTGCAAAAGAGGAACCCCAATGCAAACTTATACAAATGCAACAAAATGCATTTTGGTCCCTCTACACAGGATATTTAGACCTACATCCCTCACAGCAGCTGTGTCTCACACTTAAGTCCTCTGTGAAGTAGCATGGATTTCGGAGCATAAAATATAGGGGTCTTTGTGCAAAATACAGCAATTTTTTGCTATTTTCACTCTTTTTGAGGGTCTAGGATTGTCAAACATAAATTCCATCAGCGCCATTGCGCTCGGATCGATGAAACTGTTAAAATTGACTATTTGGATCATCAGAAACGAATTTCGATCGGTCGATCGGGCCAACGTTGATCGGAAAAATCTCGAAAAATATAGGTTACTATTCATTTAAGTTGTCACTGTACAAATGTATCGGTTAATACAGTCGTCAAAACCACTGAAGTCTCCAAAACTTTATTTTTATTATTTAAATTTCAAATAAAAATATCTCGATTATTACATCACTCCCACCTAAAAAGAAGTTTCGTCCCCGAAACTTAGTACAACTATGAATCAAATAAATGAGGAAAACGCTCCAACATGTCAGATTCGCGCTCCCAAGTGGCTTCACGTTCCTCATGATTCTCCTATTGTACCCTCACATAGAGGATCGTCCTGTTCAAAGATCTTCAGAGGTGCCTCATCATAGCTCAGATCCTCACGAAGCTGGACAGCGGTAGGGCTAATGACATGCGAAGGATCGCTGATGTACTTTCGGAGCATAGAGACGTGGAAGACGTTATGCACACGGGTGAGGCTGGGAGGAAGAGCCAGTCGATAAGCCACGGGACCAATGCGCTCGAGTATCTCAAATGGACCCACAAACCGGGGACTGAGCTTGTTGCGGATCCCGAATCTCTTGATTCCCCGAGTTGGCGACACCTTCAGCAGGACATGATCACCAACTTGGAACTCCAAGTCACAACGTCGCTGGTCCACATAGCTCTTCTGCCTACTCTGAGCGGTCAGCAACTGCTATCTCACCACTCGCACCCTAGCCTCAGCATCCTCAAGCAACTCTGGCCCAATAATACGGCGCTCACCGACATCGTCCCAACAGATCGGGGATCGACATCGACGCCCGTACAATGCCTCGTAAGGAGCCATACCGATACTCGCCTGATACTATTGTTATAGGCGAACTCCACCAAAGGAAGATACCGGTACCAGCCATCTCCATACTCCAGTACGCATGCTCGTAGCATATCCTCTAAAATCTGAATAACTCGTTCAGACTGCCCATCACTCTGTGGGTGGAAAGCAGTGCTGAAATTCAACTTAGTGCCCATAGACTCCTGCAAGCTTTTCCAGAGCTGCGATACAAAACGAGTGTCCCGGTCCGAGACGATCGACACTGGAACGCCATGGAGTCGAACAATCTCATCAATATATAGCTGGGCGAGTCGATCCCTAGCCCATGTCATGTGAATCGGCAGAAAGTGAGCCGACTTGGTGAGTCGATCCACAATGACCCATATTGCATCATGACCTCGCTGGGATCGAGGCAGACCGGTAACAAAGTCCATAGTGATCTGCTCCCACTTCCAAACTGGCACTGGAAGCGGTTGCAGTTTCACCGCCAGTCGTTGGTGTTCTGCCTTCACCTGCTGGCAAACCAAGCACCGTGCCACATGATTTGCCACATCAGCTTTCATCCCAGGCCACCAGTAATGCTGCTTCAGATCCTGGTACATTTTAGTCCCTCCAGGATGTATCGTATACAGGGATCTATGCGCCTCAGTAAGAATATCCTTCTTCAACTCGCTATCATCTGGAACACACCAACGGCCCCTGAATCGAATAGAGCCATCGGCGTGCAACTGGTAATCATCAGTCTGTCCCAACGATATCAATTCGCGTATCTTCTGAAGAGAAGGATCCGACTGCTGTCCCTCCTTTATGCGATCTAATAAGGTAGGCTGCACTACCATCGCTAAAAGTCGAGCAGTCGATCCAGAAGGAACAACCTCTAACTCCATCCTCTGAAACTCAGAAATCAAGCGGTCCTGCTCAGTGATCATCAATAACTCAGGCGACACATGCTTCCTGCTCAAAGCATCGGCCACCACATTTGCCAAACCAGGATGATACTGGATCATCAGATCATAATCCTTCAGCAGCTCGAGCCATTGTCGTTGCTTCAAGTTCAACTCCTTCTGGGTGAAGAGATACTTAAGGCTCTGATGATCTGTGTACACCTCGCAATGGACACCATAGAGGTAGTGCCTCCATAGCTTGAGAGCAAAGACCACCGCAGCGAGCTCCAGATCATGTGTAGGATAATTTTGCTTATATGGCTTCAGCTGTCGAGAGGCATAGGCTATAACCTTCTCATTCTGCATCAGAACACATCCCAGACCGATCCGAGAAGCATCACAATAAATCACATAGTTCTCGCCTTGGACCGGTAGAGTGAGAATAGGTGCCTCAGTTAGAAGTCGCTTGAGCTCATCAAATGCAAGCTGGCACTCAGGAATCCATACAAACTTCTCCTCCTTCCTGGTCAAACGGGTCATCGGGGAGGCGATTTTGGAAAACCCCTCGACGAACCGTCTATAATAACCCGCGAGACCAAGAAAACTGCGCACCTCCGTCGCATTGGTCGGCTGGGGTCACTATTTGATAGCCTCTATTTTCTTCGGATCCACTGCGACACCATCAGCAGAGATGATATGCCCAAGGAATGTGACTTCTCTGAGCCAAAAGTCGCACTTCTTGAACTTAGCATATAAGTTGTTCTCCCGCAGCACTTGGAGAACCTGCCGCAAGTGATCCCGATGCTCCCCGTCACTCTTCGAATAAATAAAAATGTCGTCGATGAAGACCATGACGAAGCGATCGAGGAAGGGTTTGAAAATCCTATTCATCATATCCATGAATGCTGTTGGGCCATTAGTGAGCCCGAACGGCATCACGGTGAACTCATAGTGGCCATACCTGGTTCGGAAGGCGGTCTTTGGAACATCTTCTGCCTTGATCCGCAGCTGATGATACCCGGATTGTAGATCGATCTTAGAAAATACCACCGACCCTTGGAGCTGGTCGAACAGATCGTCAATCCGCGGAAGAGGATAACGGTTCTTGATGGTAACCTTGTTCAGCTCTCGATAGTCGATGTAGAGTCGCAGGCTACCATCCTTCTTCTTCATAAAGAGCACAGGTGCGCCCCATGGTGATACACTGGGTCATATAAAACCCAAAGCCAGCAGATCCTCAAGCTGCTTCTTCATCTCCTTCAATTCCGCAAACGCCATGCAGTATGGTGCTCGCGAAATAGGAGATGTGCCAGGAACCAGATCGATGACAAAATCTATTTCCCGCTCGGAGGCATCCCCGGAAGCTCAGCGGGAAATACGTCAGGGAAATCCCGCACAACGGGTATATCCTCGATCCTCCGAGTCACAGTAAGGGTGTTGACAGCCATGGCAAGATATGCCACACACCCACTCTCGACACGCCGAACAGGGGATACAGAACATATCCCCAAATACGCTGAGGGCTCAAAACCAGAATAGATCAACTCCGCTCCACCAAGCGGGTCTAATGTCAATCTCCGGAAGGTGCAGTCGATAGTAGCCCGATACTTAGATAACCAGTTCATCCCCAAAATAACGTCATATTGACGAAGGTGCAGGAGCAGCAATCTGCGCAGGTGCAGACCCCTGCGGGCACGTCGCTAAAACATGTCCTAGTTGGCCGCACTTGAAGCATCGGCCATGATGTTGGTCGCAGACGTTCGCTCGGTGAGTACACCCGCAGAAGACACATGGCCGGGGTCCCCAGTTAGGGTTGACGAAGGCGCTAGTGGCTGGTGATCTCTTGGACAGAGTCTCCCCTATACATGCACGGCTAGGCAAGTATAATATCGCACATTCAGAGTTAAGTACTTAAATATAAACTAAACAACATAATTAACCTCAACATAATAACTTAAACCCAAACACGTCAGTTCTAATCAACTATATAAGTCATACAATCTCAACATCAAGTAAACTATCATGATTATATAAAACAAAACCAAAATACTACGATGTCATAAGATCATAAGTAAACTGCTAGATAGTCATCAAGGGGACAGCTCTATCGTGACTGCCTCACTGGATCGTCCCGACATCCCACCACCCGACGGACCTGAAAAGCAGTCACCCAGGGGGTGTGAGATACATCGACAGTGTATCCCAGTGGGCACGACGAGCCGAGAAATAGCTAATCGTACCTGCTGGATACAATAATCTGCGGATAGTAACAGGTCAGTGGATAAAGGCTGAATAATAAAATAATATATCTACTGATAATCAAAGTATAACTGAGCAGTAATAGTGTAGAGTCCTGGCGTTCCCTTGCCCTTGTATGCCTCCCTTTTATTTTGACGGGACTTAGGAAAACCTTTCACTATGTTTCTGCAATGGACTGGCCTGGACCGTGAGTATTTTTCTGCGATTGAGCTCGAAAAATGAAGGACGGCAAAGCGAACGGATTCGATTTCCGATTTACGGATCTCCCGGAATGGGGGTCAAAGCATTTGCTTTGAGTGGTGCATCGAAACCCGTGCTAAGTGGCTGGCACGCTTTTCGAGGTGATCGGACGGGATCCTGCGATGATCGGACCTTTCATCTTTCTACGTTAGTGGATTATTTTATTTATTTGGTGGCACCTCGATCTACGGTTTCCGTTTTGGTTTCGTTTATTTCGCAATTCGTTTCGGGGGCCGGAGGGTGATCTAATCATTTCTTGTTTCCGGGCAGACCGTTGGGGCTCGCGGGTATTTTTAGTTAATAAAGCTCGCGAAACGGAGAACGGCGGCGCAATCGGTTTTGAATTCCGACGCCGGAATCTCCCGGAATAAATTCCGGAAGGTGGCTAGCGGTTCAGGTGGTCAACGCGGTTTTTCAGGCAGACCGGACCCTGGTTCGCACCCGATTTGTTACCCGCTTTTGACTTGAAATGGGTTCATTCCCAATCCCCATTCTAACCGCTCCCGCCACCCTAACCCGTCCCGCCTTTTTTTTCCCTGTCGTGCAACTTCCCACAACTCCCCCAACTCCCCGCAACTTCCCATAACTCCCCACAACTCCCACCAACTCCCCGCAACTTCCCATAACTCCCCACAACTCCCCCCAACTCCCCGCAACTTCCCATAACTCCCCTCAACTCCCCCCAACTCCCCGCAACTTCCCATAACTCCCCACAACTCCCCCCAACTCCCCGCAACTTCCCATAACTCCCCTCAACTCCCCACAACTCCCCTGCGTACGAAACCGCAAGCGCAACTAGAACCCACTTCCCCAACCTTTCTGTTTCCCAACCGACCGAGTGGAGAAACAAGGCGGAGCGAGCGAGGAACGGGTGACCCCCTTTCCTCTTTCTCCCCCATCGGCGAAAACATGGTGAGCGGTTCGGGTCTCCCCGGTTATTTTCCAATGTGAGGTTTTCCTTTTGTTGTTTTCATGGGCAATACAAGGTGTTGAACGGGAGGCCGCCGCCGCCGTCGTTGAACGGGAGGCCGCCGCCGCCGTTATCATGGCCACGGGGTCGTCGCCGGAGTCGCACGGGAGCGAAAACGGAGTTGAAATCGCGAAACCGGAGCCGCGGGGGGCGAAATTAGGGTTCAATGTTCACCCCGTACGGCTGCCTCCTCACGCGGTCCACCGGACTAGCGTGCACCCGGCACACGCGTCCCGCAGCCCGAATGCGCGGACCCGGCGCACGGGCGCATGCGCCAGCCCGGCCCGCAAGCGCGATCCACGCAAGGGCGTGCACCCGCCTCTGCCGCCGCGACCGGGTATGTGTGAGCCCGATGCGCGCTAAGCCGGTGCACCGGCCCGGCCCATTCCTCCTGGTGCATGCTCCTGGGGTGAGCCCGGTCTGCGCCGCTGCCTCCTCTGCGTCGTGAACCCGGTCCACGCCTGGACCGTGCACCAGCTTTCAGCTTTTGAGCCCAGAAGCTCCGTTTGTGGCCCGTTTCGCCCCGTTTTTCAGTGTTTTTGACCACGATGATTTTTTTAACATTACTACTTATTGTAGCTTTTTCGGGCACAGGGTGGGAGTGTTTTAGCGGGAGTTCCGTACATCTTCTTCTCGCGTTTCAGGTGGGTACACCCTTAGAACCCCTTATTGCGGAAATTTTGTTATGGTTATGTTTATCATGCTGTGGGTTTTCTTTGAGACTTAGCATAGAGTTGGTATTGTTGGAAGGATATTAACTGCATGTTATCGGTACTAATGCTGACGGTCTCTATAAATTACGATGTTACCCTGTATCTTGGTTACTATGCTCGAGGATGCGACACGCGCACCCGCGGTCTGGCCACCGCAAAGGGTGCTCTTTTCCGGGAAAGCGGTCTCCGACCCGTGTAGACCCACGAGGTGACGTAGTGGGGGCCCCCGTAGGTGTGGGGTTTGAGGCATCAAGGTGTGAGCGGTGCGATCCGTCGGGGTAGGTGCCCGACGAGGTCAGGTGCTCCCAGGTGTGAGCGGTGCGATCCGTCGGGGTAGGTGCCCGACGAGGTCAGGGGTTACAGGTGTTACAGGGGTTACAGGTGTTACAGGTGTTCGTGATTTATTTTCCCTCTTGGGAGGGTGGTCAGGTTTTGCAGGTGTTCACGTTTTATTTACGGTAGCTCCGGATAGTCTGGTTTGCCGCGGCAGGTGCCCGGTCCAGGTTATGCAGGGGGAGGGGATACCGACGATTGCACGACGAGGAGGGCAGTTGCTCTGGTTTACTGCGGTTTGCTTTATTTATTGCCCTAGTTGCTTTCGTGCTTTATTTTCTGGTCACTGACTTCCCACTCTGTGACAGGTTCTCGGGGGTGAGAGCTAGGGCGACGGTGAGGCCGTGGCAGGAGCACTTTTGGTCCTCCGTAGCCATAGTTGGTATTTACTTCTTATTGCGCATTTCATTACTTGTTAGTAGCCGACTATGTGGATCGCGATACCCTCGTGGGGTCGATGTGGATGTTGGGATGTCTTTTATTTGCCCTTGCGAGTAGTTGTTTTGCTTGTCCCGTGTGGCCGCTTTCAAACTACAAAAGAAAAGAAAAGAAAAGGAAAATGTTTCGAAAACTGTTTTAAAAAAAATGGTTGTGTGGATTTATCCTTTCAAAACTAGCCGGCTTCTTTAATACTTATGAAAAATAATTGTATGCATTCGACTGTTGAACTAGTGTGGTTAAAATGATGATTGTATGGTGGTTGTGGTCAGGACGCCGTGCATATACAAAGGAGACTCTGCCCGTTCGCAGAGTGAATTTGTATATGCGGCGGGTCTGGGCACGCACTGGGGGAGGTGGGTTTTTAAACAAAAAAAAATATATGCGCAAGCTCAATCTTTTCGTTGGTCGTCTTCCGCTTAATGAAACCCCCGGGGCGTGACAGATTAAGATGGTATCAGAGCAAAATAGATTTAACCACAGTAGTCGCTGTCCAACATCCACAGGAGCACATTACCACTGGCTACTAACTAATGAAATGAACAGGGTTTAATTGCGTAGAGATGCGAGAGTGCGGGACTGTTGAGTTTTGTTTTCCGGTTTAGCTCGGGTGTTGTGCGAGTGTAGTCGGGCTGTTTTGGAGGTTGGGGTCGAGGCCGGCTGCCACCGGGGCCTTGATGGTTGCTATGAGTCAATGGGTTAGGCAACCGGCATAGGATACGGTGGGTCTGCTGACGGTGTTTAGGCACTGGGGGCGGCTGTTGGCACGGCAGATCGTCGCACCGGTTTTAATTTTTTTTCTAACCCCTTCCTCTGCCGACCTTCGGGTCGTCGCCTGTAACGGTGACGGGTGGTAGTGCAACCTACCGGTGTTCGTTAGTGTGTCGGCCGTTTGTCGGTCGTGGGTAACTGGACAGCCGTTTGTCTAAACTTGTACCTTCTAGGTCTTCTAGTGTTAGGTTATAGCAACTAATCGGCCGATTCTTTTTGCACCATGGGCAAGGTATGGGTGGGAATGGGGATTCTTCCCCTATGGTTGTTACCCATAGTTCGGCTTTTTATCGTAGACACTACGATGGTTATAGAAATTGTCGTGATGGGGTCTCGGGGTGCTCCTTTGGGTTAGAAAGGGGGACCACTGGGGCTAGCAAGTCTTACGCGTTTGGGCTCGTTTCGGTTAGAGAGGTCGTGCCTGGTTTCGCACAAGGGTGCGTAAGTGGCGACTTTCTATTGGGGAGTTTAGCTTTTGGCGCTGGGTGGTACCAGGTAGCTCTGGGTCAGGTTCCTGGGTTCTGCGCAAGAGGGCCGGTTGGGTTGTCCTATTGGTGGGTTGGCGCGTGATCCCTCGAGCGCGTTTAGTGAACCTAGGCAACTTTGACGAGGTTCTTCTTGCTGTTGTCGTTGCTTGTCTTCTTCCGACCCTTTAGGTTTCAGATGGACAATCTACAGTACCTGGAGGTCATTGTTGAGTGGACCTAAAGCTTAGATTTCCTCCTAGTGGGGAGTGTCACGTTTTGGTATGGAGGTTTACCGCTCGATTCGATGCCCGGTGCTTGGAGGGGCAACGGATTGGGACTAAGAGTTAGTGGTTATTTAGAGTGACGCACCCCGTCAGTGTCAGGACGGAGGTGGGACCTTACCTGGTGGGTTTTGTCGCCAGCTTCCCATGACTAAAGCATAGCCTTGAGGTCTAGTTTGGGAGCGTTTTGGGTCGTGATCTTTTGGGGCAGGTGTGGTTCAAGGAAAAAAATTTCAGGTAGTTGTAACCCAGCCTGTTTTGTTGGTACCTCTTGGAGCCTTGTGAGGGCGTTAGTGTGATTTGTTTTCCTTGTCGTCAGGTTAGTTGTTTTGGACCTTTAAGGGTTCATCAGACCGAGTGTGTCACCTTGGGGCGCACCCGTGCTCTTCGTGCGAAAGAAGAACGGAAGCTACGCCTACGCATCGACTACAGGGAGATATACAAGATTACAGTGAAGAACAAGTCCGGGTTTGATGACCACTTCGACTAATTACGAGAGGCACTTACAGATTATTCTCCGGACTCTCAGGGACCAGAGGTTGTTTGCTAAGTTTAAGAAATGTGAGTTCTGACTTTGCAAAGTGGACTTTTTGGGGCACATTGTGTCAGCAACGGGAATCACAGAGAATGTGAGCGGAACTGCCCGACACACGATCCGGAACTGGCAGCAGTCGTCTTCGTTTTAAAACGTTGGAGACACCACCTTTTGGAGTTCATCGTGATGTATTTTCGGATCTCCAGAGCCTTGAGTTTTGTTCGCAGAGAAGGATTTGTTTTCGCGACAGAGGCACTAGTTGGAGTTGCTGAAGGACTCGGCTTGACCGTTCGGTATCACCCCGGGAAAAGCAAGCGTAGTAGCGGATGATTTGAGCAGGAAGGGTCAAATCAAGGGGGAAACTGATGAGCGCGAGTACTCAGCAGGACCGGTACTGTCGCGTGACTCTTGTCCTTGAGGGTCAAGCCAACCCTATTAGAGAGATCCTGGAAGGTCAGAAGACAGGCGCACCGATACAGCTCGTTCGAGACATGATTTCCCCCCCCCCCCCCCCCCCCCGGACCACGCGAGCGACTTTTGGGCGAGTGCGAACGGCGCAATACGTTTTTTAGGGCAAAATTGCTTACCTGAGCTGCCAGAGTGGAAAGAGGAGACACTGTCGGAGGCGCACTGCGCCCCTTATGCGGCGCGTCCAGGTGACACGAAGATGTACAGGGACCTCAAAGAAGAATTTTTGGTGGACAAAACCAAAGGGGGGATGTAATACAGTTCACTACCCGCTGTTTAGATGGTTAACAAGTAAAGTTCGAACATCAGCGCTCAGCGGGGAAAACTACAATCTCTACCGGTACCAGAGTGGAAATGGGAGAGAATCAGCATGGAATTCGTCACGGGTTTTCCGCATCGCATCGAGGGCACGATGCGGTTTGAGTCACAGTGGATCGACTGACGAAGTCGACTCTTTTTCCACCCACCCGTACGACGGGGACTAGAGTCACTCGGCGGGTGTCGAACCTTCGGCAAAGTCTACAACAAGCCCTGGAGACTAACCCACACTTCAGCACGGCGTTTCACCCCAGAACGACGGACAGTCCGAGCGTGTGGTCCGGATTCTCGAAGATGTGCTCTGAACCTGCGTACTTGATCTTGGTGATGGATGGTCACCGCTTTTGAGCTTAGAGAGGACCTGAGCTTCGACGGAACACCGGTGCGGATCTTAGCAACCAGGGAGAAGGTGAAACGACTTGGGAACTGGCGTCAGAGAGGAGGGAGTGCTACCCAGAATTACTCGTGGGGACCAGGATTAAGTTTCGAGGACGAAACTTCTTTTAAGTGGTGAGTGATGTAGAGTCCTGGCGTTCCCTTGCCCTTGTATGCCTCCCTTTTATTTTGACGGGACTTAGGAAAACCTTTCACTATGTTTCTGCAATGGACTGGCCTGGACCGTGAGTATTTTTCTGCGATTGAGCTCGAAAAATGAAGGACGGCAAAGCGAACGGATTCGGTTTCCGATTTACGGATCTCCCGGAATGGGGGTCAAAGCATTTGCTTTGAGTGGTGCATCGAAACCCGTGCTAAGTGGTTGGCACGCTTTTCGAGGTGATCGGACGGGATCCTGCGATGATCGGACCTTTCATCTTTCTACGTTAGTGGATTATTTTATTTATTTGGTGGTACCTCGATCTACGGTTTCCGTTTTGGTTTCGTTTATTTCGCAATTCGTTTCGGGGGCCGGAGGGTGATCTAATAATTCCTTGTTTCCGGGCAGACCATTGGGGCTCGCGGGTATTTTTAGTTAATAAAGCTCGCGAAACGGAGAACGGCGGCGCAATCGGTTTTGAATTCCGACGCCGGAATCTCCCGGAATAAATTCCGGAAGGTGGCTAGCGGTTCAGGTGGTCAACGCGGTTTTTCAGGCAGACCGGACCCTGGTTCGCACCCGATTTGTTACCCGCTTTTGACTTGAAATGGGTTCATTCCCAATCCCCATTCTAACCGCTCCCGCCACCCTAACCCGTCCCGCCTTTTTTTTCCCTGTCGTGCAACTTCCCACAACTCCCCCAACTCCCCGCAACTTCGGCCATAACTCCCCACAACTCCCCCCAACTCCCCGCAAATTCCCATAACTCCCCACAACTCCCCCCAACTCCCCGCAACTTCCCATAACTCCCCTCAACTCCCCCCAACTCCCCGCAACTTCCCATAACTCCCCACAACTCCCCCCAACTCCCCGCAACTTCCCATAACTCCCCTCAACTCCCCACAACTCCCCACAACTCCCCTGCGTACGAAACCCCAAGCGCAACTAGAACCCACTTCCCCAACCTTTCTGTTTCCCAACCGACCGAGTGGAGAAACAAGGCGGAGCGAGCGAGGAACGGGTGACCCCCTTTCCTCTATCTCCCCCATCGGCGAAAACATGGTAGCGGTTCAGGTCTCCCCGGTTATTTTCCAATGTGAGGTTTTCCTTTTGTTGTTTTCATGGGCAATACAAGGTGTTGAACGGGAGGCCGCCGCCGCCGTCGTTGAATGGGAGGCCGCCGCCGCCGTTATCATGGCCACGGGGTCGTCGCCGGAGTCGCACGGGAGCGAAAACGGAGTTGAAATCGCGAAACCGGAGCCTCGGGGGGCGAAATTAGGGTTCAATGTTCACCCCGTACGGCTGCCTCCTCACGCGGTCCACCGGACTAGCGTGCACCCGGCACACGCGTCCCGCAGCCCGAATGCGCGGACCCGGCGCATGGGCGCATGCGCCAGCCCGGCCCGCAAGCGCGGTCCACGCAAGGGCGTGCACCCGGCTCTACCGCCGCGACCGGGTATGTGTGAGCACGGTGCGCGCTAAGCCGGTGCACCGGCCCGGCCCATTCCGCCTGGTGCATGCTCCCGGGGTGAGCCCGGTCTGCGCCGCTGCCTCCTCTGCGTCGTGAACCCGGTCCACGCCTGGACCGTGCACCAGCTTTCAGCTTTTGAGCCCAGAAGCTCCGTTTGTGGCCCGTTTCGCCCCGTTTTTCAGTGTTTTTGACCACGACGATTTTTTTAACATTACTACTTACTGTAGCTTTTTCGGGCACAGGGTGGGAGTGTTTTAGCGGGAGTTCCGTACATCTTCTTCTCGCGTTTCAGGTGGGTACACCCTTAGAACCCCTTATTGCGGAAATTTTGTTATGGTTATGTTTATCATGCTGTGGGTTTTCTTTGAGACTTAGCATAGAGTTGGTATTGTTGGAAGGATATTAACTGCATGTTATCGGTACTAATGCTGACGGTCTCTATAAATTACGATGTTACCCTGTATCTTGGTTACTATGCTCGAGGATGCGACACGCGCACCCGCGGTCTGGCCACCGCAAAGGGTGCTCTTTTCCGGGAAAGCGGTCTCCGACCCGTGTAGACCCACGAGGTGACGTAGTGGGGGCCCCCGTAGGTGTGGGGTTTGAGGCATCAAGGTGTGAGCGGTGCGATCCGTCAGGGTAGGTGCCCGACGAGGTCAGGTGCTCCCAGGTGTGAGCGGTGCGATCCGTCGGGGTAGGTGCCCGACGAGGTCAGGTGCTCCCTGGTGTGATCGGTGCGATCCGTCGGGGTAGGTGCCCGACGAGGTCAGGGGTTACAGGTGTTACAGGGGTTACAGGTGTTACAGGTGTTCGTGGTTTATTTTCCCTCTTGGGAGGGTGGTCAGGTTTTGCAGGTGTTCACGTTTTATTTACGGTAGCTCCGGATAGTCTGGTTTGCCGCGGCAGGTGCCCGGTCCAGGTTATGCAGGGGGAGGGGATACCGACGATTGCACGACGAGGAGGGCGGTTGCTCTGGTTTACTGCGGTTTGCTTTATTTATAGCCCTAGTTGCTTTCGTGCTTTATTTTCTGGTCACTGACTTCCCACTCTGTGACAGGTTCTCGGGGGTGAGAGCTAGGGCGACGGTGAGGCCGTGGCAGGAGCACTTTTGGTCCTCCGTAGCCATAGTTGGTATTTACTTCTTATTGCGCATTTCATTACTTGTTAGTAGCCGACTATGTGGATCGCAATACCCTCGTGGGGTAGATTTGGATGTTGGGATGTCTTTTATTTGCCCTTGCGAGTAGTTGTTTTGCTTGTCCCGTGTGGCCGCTTTCAAACTACAAAAGAAAATAAAAGAAAAGGAAAATGTTTCGAAAACTGTTTTTAAAAAAATGGTTGTGTGGATTTATCCTTTCAAAACTAGCCGGCTTCTTTAATACTTATGAAAAATAATTGTATGCATTCGACTGTTGAACTAGTGTGGTTAAAATGATGATTGTATGGTGGTTGTGGTCAGGACGCCGTGCATATACAAAGGAGACTCTGCCCGTTCGCAGAGTGAATTTGTATATGCGGTGGGTCTGGGCACGCACTGGGGGAGGTGGGTTTTTAAACAAAAAAAAATGTATGCGCAAGCTCAATCTTTTCGTTGGTCGTCTTCCGCTTAATGAAACCCGCGGGGCGTGACAAATAGGTACTGAAATAAAGCATGCTAGAACATAGAAGTATATAGGCTATGCATCAATCAAGAACATTAAGTACCCAATCAATGCCACTATTGGTCACGAGGACCTCAGGCTCATGCCACTATCTGGCACCTATCTGGATGACATAACTTCGCACCTACAGGTGCTATCTGGGGGCTCATGGGTCTTTCCTCTAGACCACTTTACCGGTAAAGAACACTGTGACGGTGGCCAAACCGTCAGCGTACGTGAAGTACAGCGGTGCGTGGCGATTATAATGCTATGCTCAAGCTCGCGGTCAAACGACCGGGTAGTCGGCAACAAGCCGAGATGCCAACAAGGGAGCAGATGTTTGTATATATCAATCATAGGTCTATCATGCATATATTGAATATAAAAGCAAGTATATCTCAAAGTAAATGCAATATAATAAGCAACAAGCATGATAAGACCATGTAAACAACTGTACTGAGATATATGAACAGATGAACAGGTATACAGGATATGTCCAAATAAAGCAGATGTCAGCAGTCTATGAATATAGGGCATATATGCACAATTAGGGCTAAGTCAAGAACAGGTGTCCGACTAAACTAGAGCAACCAGAGGGCCGAAAAGATAAAGCCCGGACCGAAGATAAACCCACTGTTACGGCTTTTTGTGTTGGCATAATTCGTGAGTTGAGTCGGAGTCTTGAAGTGATCAAATTGTCATTCAGCAATCGAAGACTCAGAGAAAATTCAATGAGAGCTCAAGTTGACACTCAGTGTTTTGAGTCTTGAAGATTGAAGTTGAAGAATTGTGGATCATATGCATCAATCTCAAGAAGAATGAATTCAAAAGGATCAGGTACATTTAACTAAATAATTTTGGTATTCCGAATACATTCTTATAGTTTAGAAACACTTGGATGATTTTTAATTACATAAAAATAAAAAACTGGACATGTTGGATGTTCAGGATCCGGATCAGATCATTCCAGTCGGGACCCCGAACATAGTTTAGTTCATGCGGCATTTCAGTCCGGATTAGAGAAATCCAGTCCGGACCCCAAACTTGTTTTTCTGGAAAATTTCTGTTTAATGACGACAGTCCGGATCAGACTAATCCAGTCCGGACCGTCGAGCCCGAAAATTCCAGATAAGGTAATTTTTGATTCTTATCTCTTTCCAAAGGTTTCTAACCTATACATAAACCATAATATTCATCTTTTAAGGGTTAAGGTTTTAAAGATAAATCCACATATAGAGAAGAAAGGAAAACACGATTAATTCATGTTTCTTCGTCTATATTGATCAATTTGATTCCAGGGTTTCCAAACTCGTAATTCTTGTAGAATCAAATTGATGAATACTTAGATGGTGTTTTCTGACCTATCCTTGATCTAAGTATTCGGCGGATTATCATCACCAAGAAAAACAACGATTTTCCAAAATCGACATCGTGGATTTGATGTGTTGAATGCGTTTCGTGGATTCGAAACGTGTTGCTCGTGGATTCGAGTGGCGTTCGTGGATTCGAACGTGTGCAGTGGACGTGCAGTTGGTGAGCGCAAGATCCGAAGAAGTTGAAGGAGGGGTTGGAGTCCGTGGAGTCGGTAATCACCTTGTTATTCTTCTATTCATAGTGGATTGTTATTGCGTGTTGGTCCCGTGGTTTTTACTCCTGTGATGGAGTTTTCCACGTAAATCTTGGTGTGATGTTTTTATTTTCGCATTTATTTTTAAATTGCACTGAGATTGGTATTTTGGATATTGCACCTATTCACCCCCCCCTCTAGGTGTTTAATAGAACCTATTTAGATCCTTGGGGATCCATAAACCTACAATTGGTATCGGAGCGGGTTTTAGGTTTTTGTATCATGTCGGGTGAAGGTGGTAATATTAATAGACCTCCTCTTTTCGATGGGACCAATTATGTCTATTGGAAAGTCCGGATGAGAGCTTTTCTCATCGCAATTGATGAGCGGGTATGGCAAACCGTGTAATACGGTTGGGAGCATCCAATTGAGGAAGTAGGAAATACTACTACCCCAAAACCTCGCTCTAGATGGTCCAGAGAGGAGATCAAAAAATCTTCTTACAACGGAAAAGGTATGAACACTTTATTTAATTCTCTTTCCTCAATCGAGTTTACACGTATTTCTGAGATTTGGAATATTCTTCAAATTACACATGAGGGTACTAATCTTGTAAAAATTCAAAAGCTCCAGATGCTTACAAGTCAATTTGACTCTATTGATATGGATGAGCATGAATTGTTTACTGATTTTTATACCAGACTTCGAGATATAATCAATACATGTGCTAATTTAGGAGAAAAGATCCCGGAATCAAAAGTTGTAAGAAAGATTCTTCGGACTCTTCTGAAACGGTTTAGGGCAAAGGTTGCCGCCATTGAAACCATCAATGATCTGGATGACATGAGAATAGAGGAATTAGTAGGTGTTTTACAAACATATGAAATGACTTTTCCTACTAATCAATTTTCTTCCAAGTCTTCTTCTAAGTGTGCAGAAATTAGATTCAAATCAACGAAGGAAGAAGATAGCGAATCAAACTCCGACGATGAAATATCTTTTGCCGATTTTGAAGAACAACTCGCGCGGATCACGAAGAATTTTCGTCGGAATTTTCGGAAGAATCGAACCGATAGATCTTCATCCTCGAAACCATCTAAAGGATCATCGGGTTCTAAATCCTCTAAACTCAAAAGATTTGCAAAACCTTCTAAAGAAAAAGAAAAAGATGAATTCGAATGGGAAATCCAATGCTATAGATGCAAAGGCTACGACCATATTTCAACGGATTATCCTTCTAAGAAATCATATAAAAAGAAGGTTTTGCAAGCAAAAACTTGGGACGATTCTACTTCCGATAAATCGACCTCAAGTAGAGAGGAAAAGGATATTTCTGTTGCTTTTCATACCTCTCTAGTTCACTCTTCCAATGTTCGCTTGTCATCATTAATTACTGACTCTATTCCTTTGATTTTGCATGAAACATCTACATCCGACGGAGAGTCGTCAATTAAGGGGGAGTCGGACGAAGAAGAACTCGTTGAGGCATATCAACAACTTCTTACGGAATCAAAGAAGATGGCCAAGCACATCAAGAAGTTGAGGAAGCAACGACTTGAGGTTGAGGACGAGAACCGCACATTAAAGATGAAAGTTAAGGATCTCGAGGAGGAACGAGAACTTTTAATGGACAATAATAAAATCCTCCAAGAAAAGTTTAACCAATCGGAAACGGCCGTTAATTCTCAATTGGACAAGATTGGTTTTCTTGAAAAGCAGTTTGAGGAAATTCACGAAGCCAACCAAGGTTTGACCAAGCAAGTTCATCAACTCAAATCCGACATACAAAATCTTTCAACCGGTTCCAAGAAACTCGACGGTATGCCCGGATTAGGTCAAACAAGCAAAGGTGGTTTAGGATTTAAAAGGAAACAAACTGGGAAGACTTCAAGTTCCACAACTATATTGAAAGGAAGAACATGTCACAAACGTGGAATTGAAGGACATTTAATGAAGACGTGCCCGAAAAATAGAAAGAAAAATTCTTCAGCATCTTCATCTACGGAGTGGACTCAACGGATTCAAAGGACACATCAATTCAATGGAGTTCCCTCAATCCACCAAAGGTTTGAGCCACAACATCGGACATTTGCAACGCGGGAACCTAAGGTGGATCAATAGTCAAAACAAGCAACCCCCGGTCGCAATGTGAGGACCCGGATCCCCGTGATGGATTACTGGTTGATCAGCTACTTATGGAGGCCCATGTTGGGTGTTAGAGGTGTTTGCACGCGTACTGGACCCAAGGATTCGACCCGGCACGAAAAAACGGATCAAGTTCACTTTTTTGGGAATTTTTGATAATTTTAGAAGTGGAATTGGATAAAACGGATATCGGATTTGGACTCAGCGCGCGAAAACGATTGTAATGGACTATTTACTTGAATTTTTCGGAGCCCGGATAACCTAGCACGAATTTCGAGGCAGCATGGTACTGTTCCAGCGGCCGCGGGTACTGCCGGCGGCGGCGAGCAGCGGCGGAGCGCGGCGGCGCAGGCGCGCGGGCAGGCGCACGCGGTGCAGCGGGGGCGTGTGCCACGTGGCGTTTTCTGGTTGGCTCGGTATGACACGTGGCATTGTTTAATTAGTTGGTGCACTGAGCGCGGTCCACGGAGTGGGCGGCAATTGCCTCGGGAGGCGTGCGCGTAATGGGCGCCGGCAGCGCGACGTGCGCGAACGTGGGCATGCCGACCGAGGCATTGACGCGCGCGAAGGCGGGCACGGGGGGCGTGGCCACGTGTCGCGAGCCGGTTGGCAGGCGCCGCTGTTGCCTGTTCGGGGACACGTGGAGCGTTGTGGTGGTTCCGGGCGCTGGATGAACGGCTCAGATCGGGCGGGTTGCGGGTGCACTATAGCAGCCCGAAAGCTTTCGGGCGCCTGGAAGTGGGGACATGGATGGTATTTCTGGATTTGTTCTGTTTTGGCTATAAATAGCCGCCTTTTGCAGCCATTTCGAGCCTTTTCCCGAGCTCCCCTGCGACTGAGCCTTGAAGCAACATTGTTCTTCATCTTGTGCTCCATCTTGTGAGGGATTTGCAGATTTTTTGGAGGCCGCAGCATCGGCTTTTTCTGCGATGCGGTGCACTTCGACGCTTCTTCGATTTTGGCTTCTACCATCGCATTTCAGTCCGCAAGGCACCCTGGATCACTCTGATGGATTTTTGAGACGATTTTTGTGAGATCGCGTTCATGAGAGGTATGCCTTTGATTTTTGTATTGATCACTTCACCTTGTTTTGGGTTTTTGGCATGGTTCCCGAGGAATACATTGACCCCTTGTACTGCTGTGAGGTTGGGACAGCGGTGGAGTATTTTTGGGATTTCTCGGTCTACGAACATCGGAATGAGACGTTTAAGGACTCTATTGATATCTACGCTTTGAGAGGAACTCACCAGTATTTTTATCGGATTTTTTTGAGGACTATTCAAAGGTGATAATTAAGCGTCTTCCAGACTGGTTTCCTGCATATTTTGTATTGTGGGTAGTTTGACTTGCCGCAGTGTTCTAATTGTATCTTGGTCTGCAGGTGTCGGAACTAGGTGTATAAATACTCGATTTGTATCTACTTGTCGTGAGGATCACAACGGTGATTTTTTCAGATTTTTCTGAGGACAAAATGCAGGTGAAAAAGGGCCTTCTTTGTGCTGTCTTGGAAAAACAGCAGGTGTTTGTTGTGATGTGGTCTAATTGTGGGCTGTGATGTTGGTTTGAACAGAGGCTTGTGCGACCGTGTACCGAGGGTGCAGTTTTGGCAGATTTTGGGTTGTGAGCGACTACACACTTCACCGACTTCGGCTTTGCCTGCGGAAAGCGTTACAAGTGGGTTGCTTGTCTCCAGAACCGGTGGACGGTTCTCTAATTCTATCTGATAGAGTATTTGCATGTTAGTGTACCCATGTATGTGATAGGGAGATAAGCCCAGTATCAGTATTTGTTTGAGAATTGCATGAATAACATCTATATTATGTTTATAAGAATTGCGATAGGGAAAATCATGATGATGATTAGTAGAAGCTTACCTTGGGAATGTTGCCCCTTTTGATTGATAGCATGCTAGAGGGATATGTTTATTTCATGTTAGAAAAGATAGGAAGCATGCTTATGAGAGATGAGGATTTTCTATTTATGCTTTGTTTAATTACTTGCTATTATTGGAACTTGATCTAGCACTCCCGTCATATGCTACATGTTTAACCAGACTAGTAGAAAACTCCAACTTGGGCTAGGTTATTATTGTTTTAGACATTTCCACACTGTTATTTATTATTTTACCTGGACATAGATTTTCCTCGCCCTGGTAGTAGGCTGAGGGGTCAGGTTTCTGTGGGACATTTGTTGCACTCGTGCCTGGGGGCTGAGTAGAGTCTGATAGCTGAGTTTAGACTTGAGCTAGTGTCGTGGGGAGCCGTCTAGGTAGACGGTGCTCCCGGACCGTCGAGTATTTTTTCGGTCAGTGTCGTTGGAAACCGTTCGGGTTGACGGTGGTCCCAGGTCGTTGAGTGTTGTCCGACCAGTTTTGTTAGCCCTGAGTTGTGGGTCGGTCCCGGGTGTGGAGTATCTCCAGCCTGTGCGGTTAGCATAGCGAGTAGGGTGTTTCGTTTTGGGAGCCGTTTGAGTCGACGGTGGTCCCGGCTGTGGAGTATCTCCAGCCAGTGTGTTTTGTGCCACAAGTTGGTTGAGTTTGCTAGTGTCTCGAGATTCGAGAGAGCTGATCAGCTTAGTCGTCGAGGGTACTCCGACCGTTGTGCGAGATGTTAGAGGATTTTGAGTTCTTCCGTTCTGAGAGTGAGCGTGGATTTTGACTATAGCCTGCAGGAGCCACTTGAGTTCGACAGAGATGCGCGGATACCTTTTTCCTCGGTGGGGTCACGCCCCTCGAGTGCCCCGTCCGGAGTGGGCCTATTACTTTCGTATCGCGACTTGTCGACGTAGTCCCTCTGGCTGGGCCAATCTTGGCAGTCACGGACGCCCTATGCAAGTCCCGTCCTCTTGTGGATGTGCGGCAGTAGGTGGGCGCAGGCTTGACTGGACCCTATGAGGCAGTCAGTTCGATTGGGTCGATTAAGCACCTTGGGTACGAGTAGTTGCATATATTTTCATCTGTACCACCCATTGAGCATTTAGATAGAGACATGGTAGCTGTAGAGTACCTCCAGCTTTTCTTGTTCAGTTTTTACTGCATTGTTATCTTATGCCTCTAGTAGACTTAGTGGGCAGACCGTCGGGCTTGGTGGCGGTGCCCACTGAGAACTACGTGTTGATGTAGTTCTCACACCCGTTGGGGGTACGTTCTCCCCCTCCCTTTTCTTCTTCTCCTTTGTTTTGCAGAGTCATCCGTGGGAGATGCTGATTCTGTTGTTGCTGTTCGAGGCGAGGGAGTCGCGAGCTAGATCCCTACCTGTCTTTGGAGAGTAGCTATACCCCCACATTGGAGACTTGTAGTACAGTCCGTAGATTAGTTTTATTTATGCTTATGAGAGATTATTGTAGTGAGGTTATGACTTGTACTGAGAGCCTGTACACTGATGTATTCTTTCAGGTTGCCCTCCCTGTTGAGTTCTGGGTTTTGTATCTGAGGATTTTGTATTTGATCATATTTGGGAGGTGGATATTGTATCTTTATTTTCAGTTGTATAGTGTTGGATTTGAGTTCTTTTCAGCTTTTTATTTTACAGCTCTGATATCTGTTTAGCTATAGTAGTTTTTCTTTGCAGGTTGGACGCTTCGCCTATGCGGGGTTCTGTATAGGCGGCGGATCTGTTGGCGAGCCCGGGTCGCAGTTTCGACCCCGGGGCGTGACACACAACGAAGCAAGACAACCCAAAATCCGACGGTTTTGGATTAGGAAAGGTGATATCTTTCCTTGTCTTAAGTTTTAAATTGCTTTTGACTGTATGTAATGCTTTGATCAGTTTTCTCTTCATATTTATCTTGATCTTTGCATTACATGATTTCAATGCTTGTCGTTTTCAATGTTTTGTTTTCAAACAAAAGGGTTTTAATGAACGATTGTGACTTGTTTTAGTGCATTGAATATAAAAAAGGTTTACTTTCATTCACTCCTAATTAATTTCATAATTAATTATCAACTTTACTCCATAATCATAATCTTTGAAGATATTCCATTATAGGAGTTTTTGATATTTATATTCATCAAATTTTAGTAATCATGTGTGATCTTAAGGTGCTTAACCTATCTCGGTTGTGTGAATTCATTGTGATAAACATGAGACAACCAATAGACTAAAATTTGGGATTTAATTCTTTCACGTAAGAGATTGCATTCTTACAAGAGTAAATAAACGAATGAAAAAGATGTGGAAAGAGTTACATCCGAAATGAGTGTGAAAACTACCACCACATGTTGGAAAGAGCTGCCACCCCGGTCGTCCGGTTAGTGTGTGAAGCTACCACATGTTATGGATGCTTGATAGTATTTTTTAAAAAAATCTTTAGATGAAGCATTTGGAGATTCATATTCAAAGTTCTTATATTTTGAACAATCTCCTGGTTGGTATAAGGTGGGATAGTTGAAAGATACTCAAAGAGCCACCCTTAGGTATTTGAGTGCTTGTCTCAAATTTGAAAGGGTAGTAATCAAATTGATGTCATTTGGAAATCTCTGTAAGTCATTTTTGATAATCCTTTACATCTTGATAGAGTTTGGATCTCTGGATTATTTTTTATGACTTGTGTTTGACGTATATAATATGAAAAATGATATATAATGTTTTATCTTTATTTTTCATGATTTAGGAATAAATCTTTTTTATTTTTGTAAAATTAATTGGATTGAATGACAAATGTGTAATCTCACAATTTTCAAGCACTTAAATTGTTTTCTTGATGGCACGCAAATCGGTATTTGAAAGATTTTAAAATTTGGATTTGTTTCAAGATTTTTTGTGATTTTTGCTCTGGAGTACCGGTACTAACAGTTTGGTACCGGAACCAAATTCTCGGAATTAGGTTTTCAATCCAGAACCCGAAACAAGATTTTTCAGATTTTCAATTGGTTACCGGTATGCGCCTTCGAGTACCGGTACGCAATCTGTGTTTTTGTTATATACCGGAACTGAGCTTTTATCTCTCTTTCTCTATGAATTAATGCTGTTAGTGATTTCCTTTTGTCTAGTATGTGTACTGTTTGACAATTTGTGACAAAAAGGAGGAGAAGAGAAATGACGGAAATGAGATAATCGAGATAGGGGGAGATGATTCGAGATAGGGGGAGGTGATGAAAAAGGAGCCGAAAAACAAAAAGAACCAAACGGACGAATCAAATGTAGGATTTACATTTAATTTCTAACGACTGACTTTTGATTTTGTTTGGAGTTTTGTTTTGCAGGATTTACATCACTTTAAGACTCCAAGTCCTAAATCATAGAGTTTGTTCTAAGTCTGGTTCAAATGTATTTTTATTTATTGGATCTTTCACGTAAAGAAAGTCAATGTTTTGGTGATGATATTGAATTTCGATTTTTTTTTTTGGTTTAAGATGAGTGTCTTGAGCGTTTTATGTATTTTTGGGTTTTGTCACGAAATTACCAAATGGGGAGATTGTTACGACTTTTTTGTGTTGGCATATTTCGTGAGTTGAGTCGGAGTCTTGAAGTGATCAAATTGTCAATTAGCAATCGAAGACTCAGAGAAGATTCAACAAGAGCTCAAGTTGACACTTAGTGTTTTGAGTCTTGAAGATTGAAGTTGAAGAATTGTGGATCATATGCATCAATCTCAAGAAGAATGAATTCAAAAGGATCAGGTACGTTTAACTAAATAATTTTGGTGATCCGAATACATTCTTGTAGTTTAGAAACACTTGGATGATTTTTAATTGCATAAAAATAAAAAACTGGACATGTTGGATATTCAGGATCCAGATCAGATCATTCCAGTCGGGACCCCGAACATAGTTTAGTTCATGCGGCATTTCAGTCCGGATCAGAGAAATCCGGTCCGGACCCTAAACTTGTTTTTCTGAAAAAATTCTGTTTAATGACGACAGTCCGGATCAGACTAATCCAGTCCGGACCGTCGAGCCCGAAAATTCCAGATAAGGTAGTTTTTTATTCTTATCTCTTTCCAAAGGTTTCTAACCTATAAATAAACCCTAACATTCATCTTTTAAGGGTTAAGGTTTTAAAGACAAATCCACATATAGAGAAGAAAGGAAAACACGATTAATTCATGTTTCTTCGTCTATATTGATCAATTTGATTTAAGGGTTTTAAAACTCCTAATTCTTGTAGAATCAAATTGATGAATACTTAGATGGTGTTTTCTGATCTATACTTGATCTAAGTATTCGGCAGATTATCATCACCAAGAAAAACAATGATTTCTCAAAATCGGCATCGTAGATTCGATGTGTTGAAGGCGTTCCGTGGATTCGAAACGTGTTGCTCGTGGATTCGAGTGGAGTTTGTGGATTCGAACGTGTGCAGTGGACGTGCAGTCGGTGAGCGCAAGATCCGAAGAACTTGAAGGAGGGATTGGAGTCCGTAGAGTCAGTAATCACCTTGTTATTCTTCTATTCTTAGTGGATTGTTATTGCGTGTTGGTCCCGTGGTTTTTACTCCTGTGATGGAGTTTTCCAAGTAAATCTTGGTGTGATGGTTTTATTTTCCACATTTATTTTAAAATTGCACTGAGATTGGTATTTTGGATATTGCACCTATTCACCCCTCTAGGTGTTTGATAGAACCTATTTAGATCCTTGGGGATCCATAAACCTACAATTGGTATCGGAGCGGGTTTTAGGTTTTTGTATCATGTCGGGTGAAGGTGGTAATATTAATAGACCTCCTCTTTTCGATGGGACCAATTATGTCTATTGGAAAGTCCGGATGAGAGCTTTTCTCATCGCAATTGATGAGCGGGTATGGCAAACCGTGTAATACGGTTGGGAGCATCCAATTGAGGAAGTAGGAAATACTACTACCCCAAAACCTCGCTCTAGATGGTCCAGAGAGGAGATCAAAAAATCTTCTTACAACGAAAAAGGTATGAACACTTTATTTAATTCTCTTTCCTCAATCGAGTTTACACGTATTTCTGCGTGTGAAACTGCAAAGGAGATTTGGGATATTCTTCAAATTACACATGAGGGTACTAATCTTGTAAAAATTCAAAAGCTCCAGATGCTTACAAGTCAATTTGACTCTATTCATATGGATGAGCATGAATTGTTTACTGATTTTTATACCAGACTTCGAGATATAATCAATACATGTGCTAATTTAGGAGAAAAGATCCCGGAATCAAAAGTTGTAAGAAAGATTCTTTAGACTCTTCCGAAACGGTTTAGGGCAAAGGTTGCCGCCATTGAAACCGTCAATGATCTGGATGACATGAGAATAGAGGAATTAGTAGGTGCTTTACAAACATATGAAATGACTTTTCCTACTAATCAATTTTCTTCCAAGTTTTCTTCTAAGTGTGCAGATATTGGATTCAAATCAACGAAGGAAGAAGATAGCGAATCAAACTTCGACGATGAAATATCTTTTGCCGATTTTGAAGAACAACTCGCGCGGATCACGAAGAAATTTCGTCGGAATTTTCAGAAGAATCGAACTGATAGATCTTCATCCTCGAAACCATCTAAAGGATCATCGGGTTCTAAATCCTCTAAACTCAAAAGATTTGCAAAACCTTCTAAAGAAAAAGAAAAAGATGAATTTGAAGGGGAAATCCAATACTACAGATGCAAAGGCTACGACCATATTTCAACGGATTGTCCTTCTAAGAAATCATATAAAAAGAAGGATTTGCAAGCAAGAACTTGGGACGATTCTACTTCCGATAAATCGACCTCAAGTAGAGAGGAAAAGGATAATACTGTTGCTTTTCATACCTCTCTAGTTCGCTCTTCCAATGTTTGCTTGTCATCATTAATTACTGACTCTATTCCTTTGACTTTGCATGAAACATCTACATCCGACGGAGAGTCGTCAATTGAGGGGGAGTCGGACGAAGAAGAACTTGTTGAGGCATATCAACAACTTCTTACGGAATCAAAGAAGATGGCCAAGCACATCAAGAAGTTGAGGAAGCAATGACTTGAGGTTGAGGACGAGAACCGCACATTAAAGATCAAAGTTAAGGATCTCGAGCAGGAACGAGAACTTTTAATGGACAATAATAAAATCCTCCAAGAAAAGTTTAACCAATCGGAAACGACCGTTAATTCTCAATTGGATAAGATTGGTTTTCTTGAAAAGAAGTTTGAGAAAATTCACGAAGCCAACCAAGGTTTGACCAAGCAAGTTCATTAACTCAAATCCGACATACAAAATCTTTCAACCGGTTCCAAGAAACTCGACGGTATGCTCGGATTAGGTCAAACAAGCAAAGTTGGTTTAGGATTTAAAAGGAAACAAACTGGGAAGACTTCAAGTTCCACAACTATATTGAAAGGAAGAACATGTCACAAATGTGGAATTGAAGGACACTTAGTGAAGACGTGCCCGAAAAATAGAAAGAAAAATTCTTCGGCATCTTCATCTACGGAGTGGACTCAACAGATTGAAAGGATGTTACGGCATTTTGGTATTGGCATATTTCGTGAGTCAAGTCAGTGAGTTGAGTCGGAGTCTTAAAGGGATCAAATTGTCAATCAGCAATCAAAGACTTAGAGAAGATTCAACAAGAGCTCAAGTTGACACTCAGTGTCTTGAATCTTGAAGATTGAAGTTGAAGAATTGTGGATCAGTTACATCAATCTCAAGAAGAAAGTATTCAAAAGGATCAGGTATGGTTAACTAAATAATTTTGGTGATCCGAATACTTTCTTATAGTATAGAAACACTTGGAAGAATTTTTAATTTCATAATAATCAAAAACTGGTGTTCGGACATGTTCAGGATCCGGATCAGGGCCAACGAT
Source organism: Tillandsia leiboldiana (assembly GCA_029204045.2). NCBI lineage: Eukaryota > Viridiplantae > Streptophyta > Magnoliopsida > Poales > Bromeliaceae > Tillandsia > Tillandsia leiboldiana. Next base: position 36,992,022 of record CM055070.1, on the reverse strand, counting down.
CCGGATCCCGAAGGTTGTTGCTTCATACAAGACTTCGATCCGGATCCATGCAATTTCCGATCCGGATCCCGAATGTTAAGTTTTCTGATTTGTATGAACGATCCGGATCGGGCAATGCGATCCGGATCCCGAACCCTTGGTTTTCTGGAATCGTCAATCTCGTTACGACGATCCGGATCGCAGTAAATCCGATCCGGATCGCCGTCCTGAAAATTTCCAGATAAGGTAAGTTTTTGATTCTTATCTCTTTCCAAAGGTTTCTAAACTATAAATAGACACTTAGGGTTTCTCAAAAACGTGGGAGCTACGGCCGATCAATTTATAAAACACTTGAGAGCAACCCTAGAGGCTAGGTTTTTATCGATCTTCTTCATAGCCTCTTTTAGGTCAATTCGATGGTTCTTTCAAGAACATATCTTTTGTCGAATTGATCTAATCTTTGCTTAGAGATTTCTTCTACGGTTCCTCAATGAGAATCTAAGCAGAGGATCACCATCGAAGTCAATATTCTTATCGACTGAGTTTGCGTCGTGGATTCGACGTGGCATCGTGGATTCGGTGTGCTAAAGGCGTTTCGTGGATTCGAAGCGTGCGTTCGTGGATTCGAACGTGAGCAGTGGACGGGCAAAACGGTGGAGCGCGAGGTCCAAGAAATTGAAGGAGGGGTTAAATCCGTGGAGACGGTAATCACCTTGTTATTCTTCTTTTCTTAGGGATTGTTATTGCGTGGATATCCAACCGGTCAGCGCAAGGTCCGAAGAAGCTGAAGGAGGGGTTTGAGTCCGTGGAGTCGGTAATCACCTTGTTATTCTTCTATTCTTAGTGGATTGTTATTGCGTGTTGGTCCCGTGGTTTTTCTCCTGGATTGGAGTTTCCACGTATATCTCGGTGTGCTGTTTTTATTTTCCGCATTGGTTTTTATTTTGCACTGAGATTGAGTTTTTAAGTATTACACCTATTCACCCCCCCCTCTAGGTGTTTGATAGTACCTATTTAGATCCTTGTGGATCCATAATAACTCTACAATTGGTATCAGAGCGGGTTTTAGGTTTATCTATCATGATGGGTGAAAGTGGTAATATTTATAGACCTCCTCTTTTTGATGGGACTAATTATGCTTATTGGAAAGTGCGGATGAGAGCTTTTCTCATCTCAATTGATGAGCGTGTTTGGCAAACCGTGGAACACGGTTGGGTGCATCCTGTTGAGGAAGTAGGAAATTCTACTACCCCAAAACCTCGCTCTAGATGGTCCAAAGAGGAATTTGAAAGATCTTCTTACAATGGGAAAGGTATGAACGCTTTATTTAATTCTCTTTCCTCGACTGAGTTCACAAGAATTTCCGCGTGTGAATCCGCGAAGGAAATTTGGGATATTCTCAAAATTACACATGAGGGTACTAATCTTGTAAAAATTCAAAAGCTCCAGATGCTTACAAGTCAATTTGACTCTATTCATATGGAAGAGCATGAATTGTTTACAGATTATTACACTAGACTTCAAGATGTAATAAATACATGTGCTAATTTAGGAGAAAAGATCCCGGAGTCGAAAATTGTAAGAAAGATACTTCGGACTCTTCCGGAACGGTTTAGGGCAAAGGTTACCGCCATAGAAACCGTTAGTCATCCGGATGAGATGAGTGTAGAGGAATTAGTAGGTGCTTTGCAAACTTATGAAATGACTTTTCCTACTAATCAAGTTTCTTCCAAGTCTTCTTCTAAGCTTACAGGTATTGCGTTCAAATCCACAAAGGAAAAAGATAGCGAATCAAGTTCCGACGATGAAATCTCTATTGCCGATTTTGAAGAACAATTGGCACGGATCACAAAGAAATTTCGCCGGAAATTTTGGAAGAATCGAACCGATGGATCTTCATCCACGAAACCATCTAAAGGATCATCGGGTTCTAAATCCTCTAACCTCAAATTCCTTGCAAAACCTTCTAAGGAAAAAGATGAATTCGAAGGGGAAATCCGATGTTATAGATGCAAAGGCTACGGCCATATTTCAACGGATTGTCCTACTCCGAAATTATATAAAAAGAAGGCTTTGCAAGCGAAAACTTGGGACGATTCTATCTCTAATGAATCGACCTCAAGTAAAGAGGAAAACGCCGTTGCTTTTCATGCCTCTAAAATCCCCTCTTCTAATTTGTGTTTATCATCCTTAGTCACTGACTCTACTCCTTTGATTTTGCATGAAACATCAACATCCAACGGAGAGTCATCAAGTGAGGGGGAGTCGGACGAAGAAGAACTCGTTGAGGCATATCAACAACTTCTTGCGGAATCTAAGAAGATGGCCAAGCATATCAAGAAGTTGAGGAAGCAACGACTTGAGAATCAAGACGAGAATCATGCTTTAAAGATAAAACTTCATGATCTCGAGGAGGAACAAGGACGTTTATTGAATAACAATAAAATCCTCCAAGAAAAGCTAAACCAATCGGAGACAAACGCTAAATCATATATGGACAAGATTGGTTTTCTAGAAAAACAGTTTGAGGAAATTCATGTCACCAACCAAGCATTGACCAAACAAGTTCATCAACTTAAATCCGACATACAAAGGATTTCAACCGATTCTAAGAGACTTGAGTGTATGTCCGGTTTAGGTCAAACAAGCAAGGTTGGTTTGGGTTTTAAAAAGGATCAAACTGTGCATGCTTCAAGTTCCACATTCAAATTGAAAGGAAGAACGTGTCACCTTTGTGGACTTGAAGGACATTTGGTGAAGAATTGCCCGAAAAAGAGAAAGAAGAGTCCTTCGGCAACTTCATCTACGGAGCGAACTCAACGGAATCAAAAGACACATCAAGTCAAAGGAGTTCACTCAACCCACCAAAGGTCTGAGCCACAACATCAATCATTCAAGTGGATCACTGCGAGGCAAAGACCTAAGGTGGACCAACAGTCAAAGCGGACAACCCCCGGCCACAACGAATCAAGACAACCCAAAATCCAGCGATTTTGGATTCGGAAAGGTGATATCTTTCCTTGTCTTAAGTTCTAAATAGCTTATGACTGTATGTAATGCTTTGATTGGTTTTCCCTTCATATTTTTCTTAATCTTTGCATTACATGTTTTTCAATGCTCTTCGTTTTTATACTTTGTTTTTGAACAAAAGGGTTTTTACTGAACAAGTGCATTGAATAAAAAAAAAAAGGGGCTTCACTTTTATTCACTCCAAATTAATTTTATTTGGATTATCAACTTTACTCCTTAATCATAATCTTGAAGATACTTCATTATAGGAGTTTTTGATATTATAAGCATCAAATTTTAGAAATCATGTGTGATCTTTAGATGCTTAATCTATCTCGGTTGTGTGATTTCATTGTGATAAACGTGAGACAACCGATAGGCTAAAATTTGGGATTTAATTCTTTCACGTAAGAGATTATTTTCTTACAAGGGTAATAAAATGAATTGCACAAGATGTGGAAAGAGTTACATCCGAAAGGAGTGTGAAAACTACCACCACATGTTGGAAAGAGCTGCCACCCCGGTCGTCCGGTTTGTGTGTGAAGCTACCACATATTATGGATGCTTGATAGTATTTCATGAGAAAATCTTTAGTTGAAGCATTTGGAGATTAATATGCAAAACTCTTATATTTTGAACAGTCTCCTGGTTGGTATAAGGTGGGATAGTTGAAAGATGCTCAAAGAGCCACCCTTAGGTATTTTAGTGCTTATCTCAAATTTGAAAGGGTAGAATTCAAGATTGATGTCGTTTGGAAATCTCCGTATGTCATCTTTGTAAATCCGTTACATCTTGATAGACTTTGGATCTCAAGATTATTTTTGATGACTTGTGTTTGATGAATATAACATGAAAAACGGTTTATAATGTTTTACCTTTATTTTTCATGATTTTGGAGTAAATCTTTTTAATTTTGTGAAATTAATTGGATTGAATGACATCTGTGTGAATTCACTGTTTAAAGCACTTAAATTGATTTCTTGATGGAATACAAATCGGTATTTGAAAAGATTCTAAAATCTGGATTTGTTTCAAGAAATTATTTAATTTTTGCTTTCTGGTACCGGTACGCAATCTGCATTTTTGTTATATATACCAGAACTGAGCTTTTATCTCTCTTTCTCCATGAACTAATTTGTTAGTAATTTCCTTTTGTCTAGTATGTTCACTGTTTGACAATTTGTGACAAAAAGGGGGAGAAGAGAAATGACGGAGATGAGATCATCAAGAGAGGACAAACGAAACGAAAATGGAAAAATGGGGGAGAACGAAAAATGATGATCGTACCACAAAGGGGGAGAACATAGATGCTCAAGAACATGGAGAACATGTTAGAGATGCTCAAGATAGGGGGAGACAAAGAAAGGTTGAAAGAGCTGGGAAAAACAAAAGAACCAAAAGGATGAATCAAATGTAGGATTTTAATTTCTAACGACTGACGTTTGATTTTGTTTGGAGTTTTGTTTTGCAGGAATTACATCACTTTAAGACTCCAAGTCCTAAGTCATAGAGTATGTTCTAGGACTGTTTGGTTCAAATGTAATTTTGTATTTATTGGATCTTTCACGCAAAGAAAATCAATGTTTTGGTGATAACATTGAATTTCGATTTTTGGTTTAAGATAAGTGACTTGAGCGCTTTTATGTATTTTTGGGTTTTGTCACGAAATTGCCAAAGGGGGAGATTGTTACGGCATTTTGGTATTGGCATATTTCGTGAGTCAAGTCAGTGAGTTGAGTCGGAGTCTTAAAGGGATCAAATTGTCAATCAGCAATCAAAGACTTAGAGAAGATTCAACAAGAGCTCAAGTTGACACTCAGTGTCTTGAATCTTGAAGATTGAAGTTGAAGAATTGTGGATCAGTTACATCAATCTCAAGAAGAAAGTATTCAAAAGGATCAGGTATGGTTAACTAAATAATTTTGGTGATCCGAATACTTTCTTATAGTATAGAAACACTTGGAAGAATTTTTAATTTCATAATAATCAAAAACTGGTGTTCGGACATGTTCAGGATCCGGATCAGGGCCAACGATCCGGATCCCGAAGGTTGTTGCTTCATACAAGACTTCGATCCGGATCCATGCAATTTCCGATCCGGATCCCGAATGTTAAGTTTTCTGATTTGTATGAACGATCCGGATCGGGCAATGCGATCCGGATCCCGAACCCTTGGTTTTCTGGAATCGTCAATCTCGTTACGACGATCCGGATCGCAGTAAATCCGATCCGGATCGCCGTCCTGAAAATTTCCAGATAAGGTAAGTTTTTGATTCTTATCTCTTTCCAAAGGTTTCTAAACTATAAATAGACACTTAGGGTTTCTCAAAAACGTGGGAGCTACGGCCGATCAATTTATAAAACACTTGAGAGCAACCCTAGAGGCTAGGTTTTTATCGATCTTCTTCATAGCCTCTTTTAGGTCAATTCGATGGTTCTTTCAAGAACATATCTTTTGTCGAATTGATCTAATCTTTGCTTAGAGATTTCTTCTACGGTTCCTCAATGAGAATCTAAGCAGAGGATCACCATCGAAGTCAATATTCTTATCGACTGAGTTTGCGTCGTGGATTCGACGTGGCATCGTGGATTCGGTGTGCTAAAGGCGTTTCGTGGATTCGAAGCGTGCGTTCGTGGATTCGAACGTGAGCAGTGGACGGGCAAAACGGTGGAGCGCGAGGTCCAAGAAATTGAAGGAGGGGTTAAATCCGTGGAGACGGTAATCACCTTGTTATTCTTCTTTTCTTAGGGATTGTTATTGCGTGGATATCCAACCGGTCAGCGCAAGGTCCGAAGAAGCTGAAGGAGGGGTTTGAGTCCGTGGAGTCGGTAATCACCTTGTTATTCTTCTATTCTTAGTGGATTGTTATTGCGTGTTGGTCCCGTGGTTTTTCTCCTGGATTGGAGTTTCCACGTATATCTCGGTGTGCTGTTTTTATTTTCCGCATTGGTTTTTATTTTGCACTGAGATTGAGTTTTTAAGTATTACACCTATTCACCCCCCCTCTAGTTGTTTGATAGTACCTATTTAGATCCTTTGGGATTCATAACTCTACAAAGGACACATCAATTCAATGGAGTTCCCTCAATCCACCAAAGGTTCGAGCCACAACATCGGACATTTGCAACGCGGGAACCTAAGGTGGATCAACAGTCAAAACAAACAACCCCCGGTCACAACGAAGCAAGACAACCCAAAATCCGATGGTTTTGGATTAGGATAGGTGATATCTTTCCTTGTCTTAAGTTTTAAATTGCTTTTGACTGTATGTAATACTTTGATCGGTTTTCTCTTCATATTTATCTTGATCTTTGCATTACATGATTTCAATGCTTGTCGTTTTCAATATTTTGTTTTCAAACAAAAGGGTTTTAATGAACGATTGCGACTTGTTTCAGTGCATTGAATATAAAAAGTTTCATTCGCTCCTAATTAATTTCACAATTAATTATGAACTTTACTCCATAATCATAATCTTTGAAGATATTCCATTATAGGAGTTTTTGATATTTATATTCATCAAATTTTAGTAATCATGTGTGATCTTAAGGTGCTTAACCTATCTCGGTTGTGTGAATTCATTGTGATAAACATAAGGCAACCAATAGACTAAAATTTGAGATTTAATTCTTTCACGTAAGAGATTGCTTTCTTACAAGGGTAAATAAACGAATGAAAAAGATGTGGAAAGAGTTACATCCGAAAGGAGTGTGAAAACTACCACCACATGTTGGAAAGAGCTGCCACCCCGGTCGTCCGGTTAGTGTGTGAAGCTACCACATGTTATGGATGCTTGATAGTCCTTTTTGGAAAAATCTTTAGATGAAGCATTTGGAGATTAATATTCAAAGTTCTTATATTTTGAACAATCTCCTGGTTGGTATAAGGTGGGATAGTTGAAAGATGTCCAAAGAGCCACCCTTAGGTATTTGAGTGCTTGTCTCAAATTTGAAAGGGTAGTAATCAAATTGATGTCATTTGGAAATCTCTGTAAGTCATTTTTGATAATCCTTTACATCTTGATAGAGTTTGGATCTCTAGATTATTTTTGATGACTTGTGTTTGACGTATATAATATGAAAAACGGTTTATAATGTTTTATCTTTGTTTTTCATGATTTCGGAATAATTTTTTTTTATTTTTGTAAAATTAATTGGATTGAATGACATCTGTGTGATCTCACAATTTTCAAGCACTTAAATTGTTTTCTTGATGGCACGCAAATCGGTATTTGAAAGATTTCAAAATTTGGATTTGTTTCAAGAATTTGTGATTTTTGCTCTGGAGTACCGGTACTAACAGTTTGGTACCGGAACCAAATTCTCGGAATTAGGTTTTCAATCCAGAACCCGAAACAGGATTTTTCAGATTTTCAATTGGTTACCGGTATGCGCATTCGAGTACCGGTACGCAATCTGCGTTTTTGTTATATACCGGAACTGAGCTTTTATCTCTCTTTCTCTATAAATTAATGTTGTTAGTAATTTTCTTTTGTCTAGTATGTTCACTGTTTGACAATTTGTGACAAAAAGGGGGAGAAGAGGAATGTTGGAGATGAGATGATCGAGATAGGGGGAGATGATTCGAGATAGGGGGAGATGATGAAAAAGGAGCCGAAAAACAAAAAAACCAAAAAGGACGAATCAAATGTAGGATTTACATTTAATTTCTAACGACTGACTTTTGATTTTGTTTGGAGTTTTGTTTTGCAAGATTTACATCACTTTAAGACTCCAAGTCCTAAGTCATAGAGTTTGTTCTAGGTCTGGTTCAAATGTATATGTTTATCTTTCACGCAAAAAAAGTCAATGTTTTGGTGATGACATTGAATTTCGATTTTTTTTTTTGGTTTAAGATGAGTGTCTTGAGCGTTTTATGTATTTTTGGGTTTTGTCACGAAATTACCAAAGGGGGAGATTGTTACGGCTTTTTGTGTTGGCATATTTCGTGAGTTGAGTCGGAGTCTTGAAGTGATCAAATTGTCAATCAGCAATCGAAGACTCAGAGAAGATTCAACAAGAGCTCAAGTTGACACTCAGTGTTTTGAGTCTTGAAGATTGAAGTTGAAGAATTGTGGATCATATGCATCAATCTCAAGAAGAATGAATTCAAAAGGATCAGGTACATTTAACTAAATAATTTTGGTGATCCGAATACATTCTTGTAGTTTAGAAATACTTGGATGATTTTTAATTGCATAAAAATTAAAAACTGGACATACTGGATGTTCAGGATCCGGATTAGATCATTCCAGTCCGGACCCCGAACATAGTTTAGTTCATACGGCATTTCAGTCCGGATCAGAGAAATCCAGTCCGAACCCCAAACTTGTTTTTTCTGAAAAAATTCTGTTTAATGACGACAGTCCGGATCAGACTAATCCAGTCCGGACCGTCGAGCCCGAAAATTCCAGATAAGGTAGTTTTTGATTCTTATCTCTTTCCAAAGGTTTCTAACCAATAAATAAACCCTAACATTCATCTTTTAAGGGTTAAGGTTTTAAAGATAAATCCACATATAGAGAAGAAAGGAAAACACGATTAATTCATGTTTCTTCGTCTATATTGATCAATTTGATTCTAGGGTTTCCAAACTCCTAATTCTTGTAGAATCAAATTGATGAATACTTAGATGGTGTTTTATGATCTATCCTTGATCTAAGTATTTGGCGGATTATCATCACCAAGAAAAACAACGATTTCCCAAAATCGGCATCGTGGATTCGATGTGTTGAAGGCGTTTCGTGTATTCGAAACGTGTTGCTCGTGGATTCGAGTGGCGTTCGTGGATTCGAACGTGTGCAGTGGACGTGCAGTCGGTGAGCGCAAGATCCGAAGAAGTTGAAGGAGGGGTTGGAGTCCGTGAAGTCGGTAATCACCTTGTTATTCTTCTATTCTTAGTGGATTGTTATTCCGTATTGGTCCCGTGGTTTTTATTCCTGTGATGGAGTTTTCCACGTAAATCTTGGTGTGATGTTTTTATTTTGCGCATTTATTTTGAAATTGCACTAAGATTGGTATTTTGGATATTGCACCTATTCACCCCCCCTCTAGGTGTTTAATAGAACCTATTTAGATCCTTGGTGATCCATAAACCTACACCCACCTCAATGTAGGTAGATCCCGAATCCCGCTAGACTACTGGGAAGCTGGTGCTGAACTGCTGGGCCCTGAACAATAACTGGAATCAGTAACAGACTCACTCATACCCAACCCGACAACACTACAAGGTCATAATGATACCAGTTTGAATACTATTTCGACTCGTACTTCCAAACCAGAAGGTTTTAGACAGCGCTGTAACTTACAGTACGTAGTTCTCGACACGACAAAGCTCGTGCTCACAAGTTTGGGCTGGCACGAGGCCCGAGGGCAAAGTTGGCCCAAAAACACTAAGTCCTCAATAACATACTTGGCTAATACAATTAAACTATACAGCTCGGATTAAGCCAAAGCTTGAACAAACTAAGGTCAAGCTGCAATCAAAGGTAAGCACTAGTTAGAACACCCTCACAGAGGAAGTTTGGTCACGGCTAGGCTTGGCGCCGGCGGCCGGAGGCGGCGATTGGCCAGAAAAACCCAACACAAACACTTAAAAGCAAGGTTGGGAAAACTTATTTTTCAGAGGCTTTCGGCCCAAACTAATTTGATGGAATTTGTCCAAATGGTGTTTATGTGAGGACCTGGATCCCCACGACGAGATTACTGGTTGACTAGCAGAGGTAGGACGCTTCGCCTATGCGGCCTTTGGCATAGGTGGCGGATCTGTTGGCGAGCCCGGGTCGCAGTTTCGACCCCGGGGCGTGACAGTTTAAGGTTTACTTGGTTGGTTGGCCGGCGACCAAAGGCGGCGGCGACGGCCGGAGACCGAGCTCGGCAATACCCTGGTGCAACTACAGAGGTAAGCATACTTCACATAAAACCCTTCATGCAATTGCATGAGAAACTTCTAAACAACCCTACGAACTCACCTGAGCCACCAGACGGCGATTGTGAGCGGCGGCGATGGCCGGAGCACAAGCTCGGGCAACCTTGAAGTGCTCTAATGGCGAAATCCAACCCGAGGCTCTTGAGGTCTTGCAACTTGGACCAAATGGGTCCCCACGGTGCCGTGAAGCTTTCTAAGATGATGGCCGACGACGTGGGGGAGCGACGGCGCCGGGCGGCGAAGCTTGGCCGTGAGGAAGACAACCCGAAAGCTAGGGCACGGCCGCAAGACTTCGATCCTCAACTGATCGCGCTCAAACTTTGTTGAGGCTTCCTTGGAGACCAACAAAGGATTTCCAACGTAGCCGATCTTAGTTTCGACGGTCGGATGGAGCCCGCGCGCAGATCTGGCCGGAACATGGTTTCCGGCGCCTTGGTTGCTCCCGCCGGTTAACCGGAGCACGGGAGGGCCCGAGGCTTCACAAGGATGATCTTCTTAATGTTAGAAGATGATTGGATGGGTCCAAGGTCCATCAAAAACAAAGGAAAGAGGAAGCTTACCTCGTCGGAAAGAAGAAGAAGAGAGAAATCCCCGCCGGCGGCGCGTGGCGGTGCTGGACGTCGAGCACTCCTCGGCTGAGTCTCAAAGGCACCGAGGAGGTTCCAGAAGATACTAGGAGAAACCAGAATCCTTATGGCTACAAACTTCTTCACCCAACCCAAGATCAAGCCTTCCCTTTACTTCTCCGTCTTCTCCGGCGACGGAATGGCGGCGGCCCGCGGCGTAACGCCCGTGGAGAGATGCAGAGGGAGATGAAGGGGTCTGTGCTGTGCGGCTAGGGCTAGGGCTTTAAGATTAGGGTTGCAAAAGAGAAACTCCAATGCAAACTTATACAAATGCAACAAAATGCATTTTGGTCCCTCTACACAGGATATTTAGACCAAGGTCCCTCACAACAGCTGTGTCTCACACTTAAGTCCTTCTCCGTGAAGTAGCATGGATTTGGGAGCATAAAATATAAGGGTCTTTGTGCAAAATACAGTAATTTTTTGCTATTTTCATGCTTTTCGAGGGTCTAGGATCGTCAAACGTAAATTCCGTCAGCGCTATTGCGCTCGGATCGACGAAACCATTGGAATCGACTATTTGGATCATCGGAAACGAATTCTGATCGATCGATCGGGCCAACGTTGATCGAAAAAATCCCAAAAAATACAGGTTACTATTCATTTAAGTTGTCACTGTACAACTGTATCGACTAATACAGTCGTCAAAACCACTGAAGTCTCCAAAAACTTTATTTTTATTATTAAGTTTCAAATAAAAATATCTCAATTATTACATTAATTTAAAAAGTTTAATTTAAAGACTTTTAGAATAACAATTTAGGCATTAATTTAAAGAGTTTAATTTAAAAAAATTTACAATTACAATTTAGACATTAATTTAAAGATTTTAATTTAAAGAATTTTAGAATTACAATTTACGCATTAATTTAAAGAGTTTAAATTTAAAAAAATTAGAATTACAATTTAGGCATTAATTTAAAAAGTTTAATTTAAAGAGTTTTAGAATGACAATTTAGGCATTAATTTAAAGAGTTTAAATTAAAAAAAATTTAGAATTAAAATTTAGGCATTAATAAAAACAGTTTAAATTAAAAAATCTTAGAATTATAATTTAGGCATTAATTTAAAGAGTTTTAAAATTACAATTTACGCATTAATTTAAAAAGTTTAATTTAAAGAGTTTTAGAATGACAATTTAGTCATTAATTTAAAGAGTTTAATTTAAAAAAATTTAGAATTATAATTTAGACATTAATTTAAAGAGTTTAATTTAAAGAATTTTAGAATTACAATTTACGCATTAATTTAAAGAGTTTAAATTAAAAAATTTCAGAATTACAATTTAAGCATTAATTTAAAAAGTTTAGAATTACAATTTAGGCATTAATTTAAAAAGTTTAGAATTATAATTTAGGCATTAATTTAAAAAGTTTAATTTAAAGAGTTTTAGAATGACAATTTAGACATTAATTTAAAGAGTTTAATTTAAAAAAATTTAGAATTACAATTTGGATATTAATTTAAAGAGTTTTAGAATTAAAATTTAGTCATTAATTTAAAGAGTTTAATTTAAAAAATATTAGAATTACAATTTAGATATTAATTTAAACAGCTTTAGAATTACAATTTAGACATTAATTTAATGAGATTTAGAATTACAATTTAGGTATTAATTTAAAGAGAGATTTAGACATTAATTTAAATAGTTTAATTTAAAAAAATTTAGAATTACAATTTAGGCATTAATTTAAAAAGTTTAATTTTAAAAAAATTAGAATTACAATTTAGGCATTAATTTAAAGAGTTTAAATTAAAAAAATTTAGAATTTTAATTTAGATATTAATTTAAATAGTTTAATTTAAAGAGTTTTCGAATCACAATTTAGACATTAATTTAAAAAGTTTAATTTAAAAAAATTTAAAATTACAATTTAGGAATTAATTTAAAGAGTTTAATTTAAAGAATTTTAGAATTACAATTTATGCATTAATTTAAAATGTTTAAATTTAAAAAATTTAGAATTACAATTTATGCATTAATTTAAAGAGTTTAATTTAAAGATATTTACAATTATAATTTAGGCATTAATTTAAAGAGTTTAATTTAAAAATTTTAGAATTACAATTTAGGCATTAATTTAAAGTGTTTTAGAATTACAATTTAGGCATTAATTTAAAGAGTTTAATTTGTTTAAAAAATTTTAAAGTTTCTTTAATTTAAACATTAATTTTGTATTACAAATTAAAAAAATTTCAATGTTCTTAAATATTTGATTTAATAGAAATATATGGTTTAATTCAAATTTATTTTTAGAATAGAATTGTACGGGCTAAGTTAAATCAAATTTAAATAGTAAAATTTGATCTTTTAAAATAATGAGATCATATATTATAATTTAAAATATAAATTGATAATAAAAAGTAATATATTCCTAAATTATAATTTCTAAAAATAATTTTCTAAAATTATAATCATTTACAATATATTATATAAAAATAATTAAAATATTATCATTTAAAACGAGAACTAAATTGGAATATTTAAAATTTATAATCTTTCCAAAAATAAAAGCTCTCACTAAATTCAAATTTTTTAAATTTATAATATTTACAAAAATAAAATTTTTCAAAATAGAGATAAAATTATTTAATTATCCTTAAAGCAAAAGACCAAAATAAATCTGTTTTGGGATACCTGGTAACCGGTATCTCATTAAAGTGATCTGCTATTGTAGGTCGCAACTTAAAAATTATCGAATCTGAGCCGTTGAACAGATATGGATAAACGGTAACTTAAAAAAAAAAAAAAAAAGTATAGAAGTTCGATCCTATGGTAAATGTTTACTTTGCATGTTTTAATGTTACGATTAGATTAAAAAGGTTAAGAGATGGTGAGCTATTTTTGTTTGTTGAATAAGATATTCTTTTTCCTGAATTGTACATGTGACTAATTTGCGGACATGAATTGTTCTTAGCCAAAAAGTCATTTCTAGGGCCACGTATTCAGAAAATCCACCGAGCAATTATGAGCTGTGCTACCTGTACACCCCCTTGGGGGTGTACAGGTTACACCCCATCCATCCTGGGGTCGGGCACCCGACCCCAGGATGGATGGGGTGTAACCTGTACACCCCCAAGGAATTGTACAGGTAGGTTTTTTCAGCAATTATTAGGGATTCATGTACAAATTATTATAATAAATAATGTTATCTAGATTTGTCGTATATATAAAACTTTCTCCGACATAGAAAGTGACATACCACCGACGAATTAAATTTTTTTATAATAATAAATAATATTATTTAATTACTAAAATTTTATAAAATTTGATCATATTAATTAAATATTACATTTATATATAAAGACCATATTTGAATTCTATTATAAATTAAATTTTTTAAATTTAGTAATTTTTTAATACAAATATATATAGTCAAATATAATTCTAAATATAGTTAAATTTAAAATAAAAGCTCAAAATAAAAAAAATATAAAATTTTTAAAAATATTTTAAAAATCAATCAAAAGACTGAAATAACCAAGTGACACTAAAGAGCCGAATGACTATCAGAATTTAAGGGTCGAGGAGAATTGATATCACTGAACTGAGAACCGGATACAAACCAATCTCAACGAAATTTTCGACTCAATTTGATAAAATTATATTTCTCCAAAAAACTCTATCCCTAAATTAGTCACGTCAAATTAATTCATATGCAATAAAAAAAAAATTAATACGAGTTAAAATATTAAAGCATTGAAATACTATTCTAAAATAATTCATCTAAACACTAAAAAAAAAAAAAATCTAATTTTATGGGTCAAATGATTAGTATGTAATATATATATATATATATGGAAAATGCTACTTGTACACCCCAAGTGGGGTGTACATTCTACATCCCACCCATCCAAGGATGGGTGAATTTTATCGGTCACTTCGAAGTGACCGGTAGGTTAGACCATATTTAACAAAGCAATACAAATAGATAAAAATAGATAATAAATATTTTATTAGGATAGAGAATAGAGATTAATTATCAAGTTCACCATATAATTGTTTTACATAGTCGCAGCATCTCATGGTACTCTGGATAATCATAAGTTCACTAAACTCCAAACTAATTAACAATCTTCCAGCTATTTATATATAAAAATAAAAAAAATCCTTATATTCTTATATTGACTTTTTTTTTTTTTATATATAAAAAACTAAAAAACGTTCTTATATTCTTATATGGATTTTTTTTTTTTTTATATAGTATAAAAAAGAAGAAATCTCCGCTAGAGTGTTTTTACAAAAAAAATTTCTAATATCCAATCAAATACCTCCACGGGAGAAATATACTTTTTATACAAAAATATCCAATCTAATATCAATCAAACTAGTTGACGAATCGTGATTGACGACATTTTTTTTTTTTAAAAATATAAATAATAAATAATTTATAAAAAATATTTAATAAAAAAATTTATAAAAAATAGTAAATGATTTACCGTCTTTTTAGAATACTACATACTAATGTAATGTCATTCGAAAAAAAATTCCCATCTAGGCTTTAATTTAAAAATATTTTTAATTTTTTATTTGGATTATTACACAAATTTTGTATAAAATTTGATATTTTCATCGTATACAAAATATGTTAGAAAATACAAATAGTAGCATATTGAGTATAAAAAATTATTGTTGATTTTTCTAAGCATACTTTTTATAAAATATTATTAAACTTTGAAATATACAACCACATTAGAAATTATCAAACTAACTATTTTATTTCGTTCTAAATATCTTATTTCCAAAATATTTTTCTCTCACATTTACAAATAGATTGTAATATGATATTCTATTCTTGATGTATCCTACATCAAAAAGATCTTTTTGTATATAAATAATAAATAATTTATAAAAAAAAATAAAGAAATAATTCTTACTTTTTTTTTTCGCTCTTCTAAGTAGAATTCAAAGGCTATACGAAAATTAAAATAATAGGATTCTAAAGAATAATTGCATGATATCCAAAATATATTAGAAAATATAAAAAGTAACATATTGAGTCTAAAAAAATATTATTATTTTTTCTAGATATATTCTGCAATTTTTTTTAGCAAAATTAAAGCATAAAGAAAATTTTAAAATTTATTTTTATTAAACAATACAGAGCGCTTATTATATATACGTTGTTTAAAAAATAATAATAAATTAGATTTCTTTCAAAATTTTAGAAAATTAGGTTCTTATTATTGTAGATTTTTTTATACTAAATAATTATTGCTTTTTCTAAGCATACTGAAGCTATTTTTACAAAATATTATTAAACTGAAATATATAACCACATTAGAAATTATCAAACTAACTATTTTATTTCGTAGTAAATATCTTATTTTCGAAGTATTTTTCTCTTCACGTTTACATATAAATTGCTATACGATATTCTATCCTACATCAAGAAGCTATTTTTGTATATAAATAATAAATAATTTATAAAAAAATAAAAATATAATTTTTGCTTTTTTTTTTTCGCTCCTGTATACGAAAATCAAAATAATAGGATTCTAAAGAATAACTGCATCACATCCAAAATATATTAGAAAATATAAAAAGTAATATATTGATTATAAAAAAATATTGCTGTTTTTTCTAGATATACTCTGCAATTTTTTTAGCAAAATCAAAGCGCTTACTATATATACATTGTTTAAAAAAAATAATAAATTAGATTTCTTTTAAAATTTTAGAAAATTAGGTTCTTATTATTGTAGTTTTTTTTATACTAAATAATTATTAAACCTGTTTTGTATCTAATGTAACAATTAATATATACGAAAGAAAATAATAATTAATACAACATAAAAACATGTAATTAAAATGTTACCCCAAAATCAAATAAGGTAATTTGGATCAGCTATTATGTTGGAGAGACTCTGTCCGTTTGTTCAAAGAACTTTCTATGCGTGTGACAGTCTGTTCGCGCCTCAGTTTTCAAAATGACAACTCTGATTGAAGAAAAAAAAAAAAAAATAGACTGGTTTTTTAAACTCTGGGCGTGACAGATTAGATGGTGTCAGAGCCAACAACCAGCAGGAAGTGTATAATGAGTCTCAACTGAGCGTGCGTCTAAATGACAGGGCTAGCGAGACAAGTCTTACATCACCTGGTGATCTTCAACTGTGCGTATGTTTGGGCTGACGAGGACGTCAGGCTTAAACGGGGGGAGTCCGTGACGCCCCCAATAGTCCCACATCGGATGTGGAGGGAATTGTGATTGGATTTATAAGAAACATGGACACTAGTAATAATAATTGGGATTAAGCATTTTGTGTTGTGATTTGGGCCCAACGAGTTATTATTGCTAGTGGGCCGGATAGTCATATATTAGTATTAATATTAATAATTAATAGCTAATATGTCTTTTAAAAAATTTAGAGAACTTTATTTAAAAAATTAGAGAACTTTATTTATCTTTAGATGATCAAATTATTTTTGTAAAAATAAAAAAAAAAATTTGTTACTTTTTTCTCTTGCTTTTCTCAGCAGAATTCAAAGGTTATATAAAAAGTAGAATTCAAAGGTTATATAAAAATCAATATAATGAGATTCTAAAAGATAACTGCGTAACATCCAAAATATGTTAGAAAATATAAATAGTACCATACTAAGTATGAAGAAATATTGTTGCTTTTTCTACCCATACTATGCAATTATTTGAGTAAAATTAAAGTGTAAAACAAATTGAGACTATTTTTACAAAATATTATTAAACTTATCCGTGCTACGCAACGGTTTTTTTTTTTTTTTTAAAAAATATAAATAACAATTAGAATACTACTTACTAATGTAATCTCATCCAAAAACAAAATTCCCGTCTACCATTTATTGAAAAAAATAGTACATTGAGGTTATTTTTACAAAATATTATTAAATTTTGAAACATATAACCACGTCAGAAATTGTTAAACTAACTATTTTATTTTCTGCCAAATATCTTATTTCTGAAGCATTTTTCTCCTTACATATACAGATAGATCGAGATGTGATATCTATCCTACATCAAGAAGCTTTCTTTGTATATAAATAATAAATAATTTATAAAAAAATGATGAATAGGAAAAGAGTAATAAAAATTTTACTTGTCACGCCCCGAGACCGCCAATTTGGACAGTTCGGGGGCGCCAACAGACCCGCCAATCGGGCATGACCTTTAAATACCCAAATGGAACGGTTCATTCCAATACAAACACAGTTCAATGTAAACGGAAGAGTAACAATCAGAGTACTAAACTAAGTAAATAAAACTTTTATTCATTCAAACAAGCAGTTAGAAGGAAATGAAAGAGCATATATGAGTGAAACTTTAAACTCTAATTGAATTACAACTCTCTTTAACATGAAACTTTAGACTTAAAAAAATTACATCTTTCATTCAACACTCCCGAAATGAAAGCTTAACATTTAAAATTTACAACATTTTCCTCACATACAAGTTCGCTCAAAATAAAACCAAAACGAACGGGCGACTCTAGACTGCCAGGTCGCTAAGCTGCTGGGCCCTTACCCCTGTCGCGTGCCTCGCTAGATGTAGCTGAACCTGTAATGATATCACCCAAGAGTGTGAGAACTACATAAAGTTTCTAGTGGGTTCAACCACCGAGAAAGGATGTCCTACACCGCTTGGTCCAATGGAAGCAATATAATAGATGACGATACAATATTTAAAGCTGTAAATTTCTATCTAATATGCTCAAATAAACTCTATCCTTTGTCATAATACGACACTATGTCGTTACCAAGGTGCCATACTAGCCAAGCCTCATACTTGACCATCTTACTCACATTCTTTTGTGCTTTAGTTCAAGTTGCTTAACGCTCGGAAATTCTTGCCCAACGGGCCCCAGCCCGGTAGTCATACTACCACAAGACAAGATTTTCTAAGGTTGCCAATAATACCTCAAGTGCTACCCTGCCCAACAGGAAACTTGGTCATATGGGTCACTGCCCGGGAGAGGGTCTCAGCCCTTATTCTCCGACACAAGATCTACGTTTTACCCCCGAAGGTACGATCGTTTTATCTTTTCTTTTTCTTTAGCACTTAGTCACTTTTGCACTTTATGCATTTGCCTTTCTTTTTGCTCTTTATGCTTTTATTTTTTTCTTTCTCATTCGAGCCTTTAACTTATATTGCCACTGGCAATTTTTTTCTCTTTCTTTTAAGCCTTTTAGCTTATCTTGCTTATTAAGCAATTCTTTTCTCATTATCTTTCTCTCACCCTAGGTTCTTGTCTCAAGGGTAACCAAAAGTCCCTTGGACTTTAATTCTTTTACTTTCATTCTTTGCTCAAGTTGAAGTTAAAGTGAGGGTTCATTAGCCCAACTCCCTAAGACTAACTCTAGGAATTTCATTTGCTTTACTCTTTTAACCTCAACCAATACCTCGATCCTTAGAGTTTTGACTTTAAGTTAAAACTCTACTTCATAACCTTAGTTTACTCTTATACAAATGCCACATGTGAGATCCTAAGGTTAATGTCACTAACCAAAATCCTGCACTAGATTTTCTCCTAGATTATCATGCCATTGTTCCATAAAAACCCTTAACATCATGCTCCTAGCATTAGATCACCATACAAAATCCTCATTCTCTTTACCTATAATAAGTTGTTCACACATTCTCATCTCAAAATAGCTCTTAAGGTCTCATTACTATACATGAAACCTAATAATCTACTAACATGCTTCTAATAATTAAAAGCAAAGGAAAAGGGGAGAGGTTACCCAATATCGGTAAATATCCCCCACCTCTTGTGTTCTTTGCAAGAAAAATGGGTTGGTCTCTTGATCTTCAAGAAAACCCTAAATATGACATGAAACCACGAAGAAAATCAAATCTATGATCTTCTAATTTCATGAAATCTCTAAAAAGAAGAAAACCCTAGTTTTGAACTCACCTCTTCTTATGGTTCTTTAGTCAAGAGAGAAAGAAGAAGGCTTCAAGCTCCTCTTGATAGGCTTCTATGGAGTCCCCTTTTTGCAATCCTGATGCTCTAAGAGATCAATCCCGAAATCCCAAGCCTCCCAAGACACTTCGTCCACTTCTTCCTCTTTTTCTCCTTCTTTCCTTCTCTTCCTTTCCTTCTCTGGTTCGGAGCAGGGAGAAGAGAGAGAGAGAGAGGAAGAGAGTTCAAATAGAAGGAGAGAGAGAGAGAGGGAGAGAGCTCTTGCTCTGTTAGGGGTAGGTGGGGAGCAGGTGTGGGTGAAATTACCCTAATGCCCCCATTTAAAAAAGAAATTTACCACACTACCCCTAAGTTCTGGGAGCCGGGTACCGGTACACGAGATCTGGGTACCGGTACCCACACTCACTTTACCTCAACCCGAGGGCTGGTTTTGCCCTGTTTAGTATAGGATACCGGTACCCAACCTTTGGTACCGGTACCCAAGCCTTTTTGAGTTTAGGGTATCGGTACCCAACCTTCAGTACCGGTACCTAATCCCCCTTATTCCAAACCGAGGCTCGGTTTGCCCAGTTTAACATGGGGTACCGGTACTCCACATTTAGTACCGGTACCCAGGGACTTAGAAACTTTCGGGTTGATTTCCAACCTGGAAGCTTGCTGTCGGGTTCTAATTTAATTGGTTCCGATACCCCTTTGGCGTTCTAGGACTCAATGCCCACCAGAAGCTTCACAAGTTTGAAGCTTCAGATATGCACGCCGTCAACTCGCTTTTCGATCCGAAGGCTCTCGCTTCGATCCGAAACACCCCGAACTCATTTGTATTCATATTTTGAACATGCTGCAAACGATTTCCCCGCACCTCACTATTTCGCGGAGTCGGTGCACTACATTCCTCCCTTCTTTTAGGAGTTTCGTTCGCGAAACTAAAAATTCGCATACCTCGATTCACTCATCGAACAGTTGAGGGTGGTGCTCACGCATCACGTCTTCGGGCTCCCATGTAACCTCCTGTTCACTATGCCTCGTCCAAAGCACCTTTACATAGGGTATGGATCGATTCCTCAACCTTCTTTTTCGTCGATCAACGATCTTCCACGGGAACTCGTCATAACTCATATCCTCCCGTAGATCAAGCGGAGGGTACTCGATAATATGATTCGTGTCATGGACATACTGGCGGAGTTGTGATACATGAAACACATCGTGTACTCCCGCCAAATCTAGAGGCAATGCCACCCTATAGGCCACCGGGCCAACCCGCTCTAACACCTCATAAGGATAAAGAAAACGAGGATTTAACTTTCCCGGCACCCCGAATCGCACCAGGCCTTTTGAAGGTGACGCCTTCAGAAATACATGATCTCCGACCTTGAACTCTAGGTCGTGTCGCCTTTTGTCCACATAGCTTTTCTGCCGACTTTGCGCCGACACTAAACGTTGACGCGCAATTTGCACCTTCTCTTCGGCCTCTTGCAAGACATAGGGGCCCAATGTTGACCTCTCGCCGACCTCGCTCCAATGCAACGGAGATCGGCACTTCCTACCATACAACGCCTTGAAAGGCGCCATCTCAATGCTAGCTTGATAGCTATTATTGTAGGCGAACTCTGCCATCGGCAAATATCATTGCCACCCCGCGCCATAGTCCAGAACACACGGCCTCAGCATATCTTCAAGGATTTGATTGGTCCTCTCAGGTTGCCCATCGCTCTGTGGATAATAAGCGGTAGTGAATTCCAGGAATGTTCCAAGAGTCTCGTGGAAACTCTTCCAAATCTGCGAGATGAATCGGGGGTTTCGATCCGACACAATCGAAACAGGAACTCTATGAAGGCGCATAATCTCCTCGATGTACAACTGCGCCAGCTTGTCCCTCGACCATGTGGTGCGGACAGGCAAGAAATGAGCAGCCTTGGTCAACCTATCCACCACCATCCACATCGCGTCGTGGCCCGCTTGAGATCTAGGCAAGCCCACGATGAAATCCATCGTGATATTTTCCTACTTCCAAACGGGTATTGTTAGGCTTTGAAGTTTGCCTGCTAGAAGTTTATGCTCGACTTTCACTCGTTGGCACACTAAGCATCTAGTCACAAAGTGTCCAATATCTTTCTTCACACTCGACCATTAGAACAGTGCCTTTAAGTCTTTGTACATCTTGGTGCTGCTAGGATGAATAGTATACGACGATCGGTGTGCTTCTTGAAGAATCATTTTGCGAATGTCCTCATCATCGGGCACACACACTATAGTGGCCCAGATTTCCGTGCAGCTTCTCCCCATGACCCATGTTGTGGAACACCTATTATTGGTGTGTCGGAGCCGCAACGCGTCAAATGGACGCGTTGGACGGGCTCAGTGAGGCTTCTGGATTGAGCCTGTATTCTGGCTGCTTTCGTCAGATTTTAGAAAGGGTTTTAGGTTAATCCGAGGCCGAATTTGGTTTCAGCGCGGAAAAAAGTTGAAAATCGGCTATTTACTTGTGTTTTTCTGAGTCCGGATGCCCAAAAACGGACACCCGAAAGTTTTCTGCGCATTTTGGTGCATGGGGGGAGCCGTGGACCCGTCGGATGCCATGTGGCGGCCACTGATTGGCCGGCGCAGTCCACAGAAAAGGGGCGCTGGTGCATGGACCAGGCGCGGGGGACACGTGGCGGCCTCGGATTTGCGGGCTGACGCGGCGCGGTCCACGGCGACACGCGGGGTGGTGCATGGACCGGGGCGGGCCACGTGGCGGCCTGCGAGTGGCCGACTCATGCACGCGCGGTCCACGCAACGCGGGGAGCAGGCAGGGCAGGTGAGGGGGCAGGTGCGGGCAGGTGGCGGCCGTACACGGGGCGCCACGTGGCGCCCTGCGATTGGCGGGCGCCACCCGCCCTACCTACCCGGTCGGGCCACGTGGCGAATCCCCAGCAGCCCCGCACACGCCGTCTGCTGTTCGGGACACGTGTCGGGCGCTGGGTGATTCGGGCGCTGATGGCGGGCCGTGCCGTGGCGCTGTTTCGGCGCCCAAAACTGTCAGGCGCCCGAAACATGTGCCCAAAAGCCCAATAGTGGCTTTTTTTTTTTTGGATTTTTGTTGGAAATCCTATATAAAGGCCCCCACCTCTCCTCTTTTGGGCTTTTCCCGAGCTCCCCTATGGTTGAGTTCTTAAGCAAAGTTGATCTTCATCTTCTGCTTCATCTCTTGAAGGAGTTTCGAAATTTTTGGAGGCCGCAGCATCGACGTTTTCGACGATTCGGCGCACT
This sequence comes from Tillandsia leiboldiana, assembly GCA_029204045.2. NCBI lineage: Eukaryota > Viridiplantae > Streptophyta > Magnoliopsida > Poales > Bromeliaceae > Tillandsia > Tillandsia leiboldiana. The sequence goes on along the minus strand of CM055070.1, from coordinate 36,969,333 downwards.
GCGACGTTCTTTCTTCGGCGGCCTTTTTCGTCGCATTTTGGGTCATGAGGTCCCCTGAGCTATCCCGAAGGAATTTTTGGACGATTTTTTTGGCATCGGTTTCACGAGAGGTAGATCTCCGTTTTTCATGCTTTCCGCTCCTCTCAATTTTGGGTTTTTATTAGGGTTTCTGGAACATCTTTGAACCCATTTCTTGCTGGTGATTTTCATGGACAACAGAGCTTGTCAGATTTTTATCTCGCGCTCGGTTATCGGATTTCAACCTGTGAGGACTCGATCGACATCTACACTTTGCGAGGATCACAGTCGTATTTTTATGGGAATTTTTAGAGATAATCTCGCAGGTGATATTTTGGCTTCTTTCAGACTAATCTTACCGCAGTTTTGTGATCATGGGGATTTTTGCTTACCGCGATGTTTGGACTGTATCTTTGTGCCCAGGAGGAGTTTTCTGGTGTTTTAGGGCTCGTTGGAATCGTCGGAATCTGAGGATTATCCCCGTTCAGTTTTAGCCCATTTGGATCTTTGATCGACGCGCTCTTTCAGGTGGGTTGCTTCGTCTCCAAAACCGGTGGACGGTTCTCTAATTCTATATGTGTTAGTGAGCATACATGATGTGAGTGGGAATAGGAAGCATGTTTATGTGAGAAAATGTTTTCTAGTGTGGTTATTATGATCATGTTGATTATTGCTTCCTAATTGTGACATTAAATGCTATTATTGGAACTTGACCTAGCACCCAGTCATATGATGTATGTTCAACCATACTAGTAGAAAACTCTCACTTGGGCTAGGTTTATTTATGCTTTAGACATCCACATGTTACATTCTATTCCTGGACATAGTGTTTTCCTCGCCCACGTAGTGGGCCGAATGGTCGGAATTTCTCTTAGTGTAGGATGCATGTTACACTCGTGGTTGGGGGCAAAGTGGAGTCTGATAGATGTAGCTAGTATTGTACCAGTGGCGGGAGCCGTTTGGGTAAACGGTGGTCCTAAGTTGTCGAGTTCTTCAATTTATGTGCCGCCATTGTGTTCGTGGCAGTAGTGTACCAGTGATAGCAGGACCTGGAACCCAGAATCTTTTTGGACACACATGATTTTAATCAACCAATGTTTTTCTTCCAGACATCGAAGGGTCGCCGGAGTCTGTTCTTGTTTGATTGGGCGAAGGCATTAGCCCTTCGGGGTTTGGGAATAAAACTTGTTTTCTAACTGATTTTTTCCTAAAAAAAGAGCTAAAAATCATTAAAATGGATTTTCTTAAATCAAGATGGTTTTATTAAAAAAAAAGGAACTACTTTTAGTACTCACCCCGAGGGGGTTCGAGTGAAAATAGTTTTTAGTAATAAATATCACATTTTTTTCTGTAAACTCCCTCACCCGGGAGGGTTCGAGTGATCTGGGTTCTAAGGGCTGCCTTTTTTTTTGGGTCGAGAACAACGAGAGGCTATGCCTAGAGCCTGTTCTTGTTTGATTTGGGTTGTAGGTTCTAGTCTTTCGGGGTTTCCGGTGTCACGCCCCGGGGTCGAAACTGCGACCCCACTACAACAAAATTAGGCTATAGCGACACTTTTAAGTGTTTCTAAAATCTAAAAGAACTGTCGCTGGCAAAAATATCAACACTTATTGTAAGTGTTGCTAAATGTGCCGTTGTTAGGGTGGTATAGCGACACATTTTTATAATGTGTCCCTATAACCTAATTTTGAATATAGATGAAATATAGATAGGACACAAGCATGTGTCCCTATAACCTAATTTTGTTGTAGTGCCCGGGCCCGCCAACAGATCTGCCGCCCATACGGGAATCCCCGTATAGATGAAGCGTCTAACTTGCAAAAAGAAGGATACTAAAACTATACAGCTATCAGAGCTGAAAAGTAAACTACTGAAATAAGATAATAGAACTGTCAAATAGTACAAGTCTGAACCTCACTACATAAGTCTCTCAAAAATAAAACTCTCAAAGGTAACTAACTACTAAAATCCAGCAGACTGTACTACAAGCTCCAAAAATAGGTACAGCTATACTTCAAGGACGGGTAAAGAACTAGCTCGCGACTCCCTTACCTCGAGCAGCAACAGAGGGATCGGCAACTCCCGCAGAAGACACTGCAAAACAAAGGAGAGGAAAAAAAAGGGGGAAACCCCCAGCGGGTGTGAGAACTACAACCAACAGTAGTTCTCAGTGGGTACCGCCACAAAGCCCGACGGTCTGCCCACTAAGTCTACTAGAGGCATAAGATAACAGGAAAACTGTAATAATGGAAAGATAAGCTGGAAAGAAATCTACAGCTATGATGCCTCTATCTACAATGCTCAAAGGGTGATACAGATGAAAATGATTCATCGACTCTAACCCACAATACTCAATCAACCCAATCACAGTGACTGCCACATAGGGTGTGACACCCCCGGAATTTGGATTAGTCCTCTATATAAATGATATAATAGGACTAAATCTCTAACCCGGCTATAGCATTTTGGATGGTAGCAAGATCCAAGAGGAACATGAGAGTTAAGCGTGCTAGAGCTAGAGTAGTTCTAGGATGGGTGACCCCCTGGGAAGTGGGGCGTCACAGTTGGTATCAGAGCCATTCACCAGCCGGAAATGTGAGATGAGTCTCGGCTGAGCCAGGGTTATATAACGGGTAGAGCGAGGCTCCCCGGCTAATGACCGTTGTGAGTGGAGTGCAGCTCCTCACAAGGTCGGCTAAGGCTAGCGAGACGAGTCTCACATCGCCTGGTGCTTGTGAGTGTGCTTGAGCCTGACGTGGACGTTAGGGCTTAAAGGGGGGAAGAATGTGACACTCCCGGAATTTGGATTAGTCCTCTATATAAATGATATAATAGGACTAAATCTCTAACCCGGCTATAGCATTTTGGATGGTAGCAAGATCCAAGAGGAACATGAGAGTTAAGCGTGCTAGAGCTAGAGTAGTTCTAGGATGGGTGACCCCCTGGAGGAACATGAGAGTTAAGCGTGCTAGAGCTAGAGTAGTTCTAGGATGGGTGACCCCCTGGGAAGTGGGGCGTCACATAGGGTCTAGTCAAACCTGCGCCCACCTACTACCATTACATCCACGGAGGACTGGACTTACGTAGGGCGTCCGTGACTGCCAAAACTGGCCGAGCTAGAGGGACTGCGTCGACAAGTCGCGATAGCAAAGTAACAGGCCCAGCTTCGGAGTGGCACTCGAGGGGCGCGACCCCACCGAGGAAAGTATCCTCGCATCTCTGTCGAGCTCAATATTGCTCATGCAGGCTATAGTCCAATCCACGATCAACACGATCGACAGTACCCAAATCACCTCTCTAACTCACTAATAGGAAATACTCGAATAGTCAGGACCGCTGTCAACCCAACGGCTCCCAAAACAGGACATCAACTCAACATGCAAACTCACTAGCTGGGTATACTCCACAGTCGACAACAATGAAGGGTCCGGGAACCCCGAAAGACTAGAACCTACAACCCAAATCAAACAAGAACAGGCTCTAGGCATAGCCTCTCGTTGTTCTCGACCCAAAGAAAAGGCAGCCCTTAGAACCCAAACCACTCGAATCCTCTCGAGTGGGGAAGTTTATAGGAAAAATGTGGCATTTATTACTGAAAACCATTTTTCACTCAAACCCACGCGGGGTGAGGACTAAAAGTAGTTCCTTTTTGAAAAACCATCTTGATTTGAGGAAAACCCATTTTTAATGATTTTTAGTTCTTTTAGGAAAAACAGTTAGAAAATAAGTTTTATTCCCAAACCCCGAAGGGCTAATGCCTTCGTCCAATCAGACAAGAACAGACTCCGGCGACCCTTCGATGTTTGGAAGAAAAACATTGGTTGACTAAAATCATGTGTGTCCAAAAAGGTTTGGGTTCAAGGTCCTGCTATCACTGGTATACTACTGCCACTACCACAGTGGCGACACATAAAACAGAGAAACACAGCATCCCGGGACCGCCGTTTACCCAAACGACTCCCACTACAGATATAAGACCAGCTACATCTACCAGACTCCACTCTGCTCCCAAGCACGAGTGTAACATGTATCCCACACTAAAAATAAATCACGACCACTCAGCTCACTACCCGGGAGAGGAAAAACACTATGTCCAGGAATAGAATACGAAGTGTGGATGTCTAGAGCATAAATGAATCTAGCCCAAGTTGGAGTTTTCTACTAGTCTGGCTGAAACATGCAACATATGGCAGGGTGCTAGATCAAGTCCAATACTAACATTTAATCAACACAGATTGGAAGTAATAATCAACATGATCAGAATCACCACACTGGAAAATCCTATCTGATACAACATGCTTCCTAATACTGCTCACATAATGCATGCACACTACAAATATAGAGTTAGAGAACCATCCACCGGTTTTGGAGACGAAGCAACCCACCTGAAGCGCGCGTCAATCCAAGATACAAATAGGCTGAAACTGAACGGGGACAATCTTCGGATTCCCATGATTCCAACGAGTCCAAAAACACAAGAAAACTCCTCCTGGGTACAAAGATATGGTCCAAACATTGCAATAAGCAAGAATTCCCACAAATACATCCTGCTTTAAAATCACTCCAGAAAATGCTTAAATACCACCTACGAGATAATCTCCAAAATTTCCAATAAAAATATGACGGTGATCCTCGCGAAGAGTAGATGTCGATCGAGTCATCACATGTCGAAATCCAATACCCAAGGTCAGAGATAAAAATCCAACAAGCCTCCGCTGTCCAGAAAAAGCACCAGCAGGAAAGGGTTCAAAGATGCCTCGTAAACCATGCCAAGAACTCAGAATGAAGCAAGGTGATCAACACAGAAATCGAAGGCCTACCTCTCGTGAAACCGATGCCATAAAAATCATCGAAAAATTCCTTCGGGGTAGCTCTGGAGACCACGTGGACCGAAATGCGACGAAAAAGGCCTCCGGAGAAAGAACGTCGCAGTGCGCCGAGTCGCAGAAATCGCTGATGTTGAGATCTCCAAAAATCATAAAATCTCTGTGGGAGATGGAGAATAAGAGAGAGAAACCACAGCCAAAAGGGCTCAGCTCGGGTAGCTCCAAAAAAATGAAAAGGAGAGAGAGAGGGAGGTATTTATAGAGGATAAAGAGGGGGTGGGGGGGGGGGGGGGGGGGGGGGAATCACCCCTTAGGGGTGCGTTTTGGGGCACCCGAAACATTCGGGCCCTGAAAAACGCACCCAGAACCCCTCTCCGCGCAGCGCCTGGATCAGCCCGGGCGCGACGCGTGTCCCGAACACGGGATAGCGGCGCCCGGCCAACTGGGCGCTGCCGCGTGGCCCGACAGCGAGGCTGGGTGGTTCAGCGCCCGCCAACGGCGGGACGCCACATGGCGCCCCCCGCGTGGGCGCCATACAGCCCGCACTTGCCCGTACCTACCCCGTACCTGCTCCGCCAATCAGCGCGCGCCACGTGGCCCTCCTCGGCGCTCGCTGCGCCCGGCGCACGCGCTAGGTCCATGGACCGTGCACCCGCAGCTCCGCGTGGACTGAGCCGCGTGAGCAGACCAATCCAGAGCTGCCACGTGGGTCCGCCCTGGTCCACAGCTCCCCGCACGTGCTCCCATCGGCCACGCGCGCGTGAGCCGGCCAATCCTGGGCTGCCACGTGTCTCCCCTCGGTCCGCAGCTCTCCCTATGCACCGAAACGCGCGGTAAACTTTCGGGTGTCTGTTTTTGGACATCCGGACTCCGAAAAATACAAGTAAATAGCTGATTTTCGATATTTTTCCGCGCTGAATCCAAATCCGACCTCGGATTAGCCTGAAACCCTTTCTAAAATTCGGCGAAAGCAGCCGAAGGACAGGCTTGATCAAGAAACCTCACTGAGTCCGTCCAACGCGTCCATTTGACGCGTTACAGGTCCGACACACCACTAATAGGTGTTTCACTGCATGGGTCATGGGGAAAGCTGCACGGGGATCGGGGTCACTACATCCGAACCCTTCATTGTTGTCGGCTGTGGAGTATACCCAGCTCGTGAGTTTGCATGTTTAGTTGATGTCCTATTTGGGGAGCCGTTGGGTTGACAGCGGTCCTGACTGTTCGAGTATTTCCAGCTAATGAGTTAGAGATGTGATTTGGGCACTGTTGATCTTGTTGATCATTGATTTGGATTATAGCCTGCATGAGCCATATTGAGCTCGACAGAGATGCGTGGATACTTTCCTCGGTAGGGTCGCGCCCCTCGAGTGCCGCTTCGGAGCTGGGCCTGTCACTTTGCTATCGCGACTTGTCGACGTAGTCCTTCTGGTTGGGCCAGTTTTGGCAGTCACGGACGCCCTACGCAAGTCTAGTACTCCGTGGATGTAATGCTAGTAGGTGGGCGCAGGTTTGACTGGACCCTATGTGGTAGTCACTGTGATTGGGTTGATTGAGTATTGTGGGTTAGAGTCGATGCATCATTTTCATCTGTATCACCCATTGAGCATTGTAGATAGAGGCATGATAGATGTAGATTTCTTTTCAGTTTATCTTTACATTATTATAGTTTTCCTGTTATCTTATGCCTCTTGTAGACTTAGTGGGCAGACAGTTGGTCTTGGTGACGCTACCCACTGAGAACTACGTGACGGTGTAGTTCTCACACTCTCTGTTGGTGACAGAATTTCCAGAGGCATCTACCCCTGTTCCTACTCCTGTTGCTGCACCAGCTGATCGAGGTAAGGGAGTCGCGAGCTAGTTCCCTACCCTTCTTTGGAGTATAGCGGTACTCCTTTTTGGAGCTTTGTAGTACAGTCTGCTGGATTATTGTAGATAGTTGCTGTTGAGAGTTTTTTTTTTTCGAGAGACTTATGTAGTGAGGTTTAGACTTGTACTATTTGGAGATGTTTTTCCTTGTTTCAGCAGTTTACTTTTCAGCTTTGATATCTGTATAGTTGTAGTATTATCTTTTGCAGGTTAGACGCTTCGTCTATACGGGGTTTCCCGTATGGGCGGTGGATCTGTTAGCGGGCTCGGGTCGCAGTTTCGACCCCGGGACGTGACACACACCCGACCCCGAAGCTTCAAGATCCCAGTTGAATCCACGCTGAAATCCTTCACACTACCACCTTCAACATCAGATCGCACCCTTTGGAGCTTTTCATCAGCAACTTGCTTTTCCTTAATTCTCTCCAACAAGGTGGGTAGCACCCAAAACATCATAAGTTTTGCGGGTGCTTCGGAAGCTACAACTTCCAAACCAAACCGTCGCATCTCAGATTGCAACGAGTACTGGTCAGTGATTATCATGGCGATATTTTCCACGGACTTCCTACTTAGAGCGTCGGCCACCACATTCGCTTTCCCCGGATGGTACGAGATGCTAACATCGAAATCTTTAAGAAGCTCTAACCATCGACGCTGCCTCAGATTCAATTCTTTCTATGTGAATATGTACTTGAGGCTTTTGTGATCTGTGTAAATTTCACAATGCTCGCCGTATAGATAATGCCGCCACAGCTTCAATGCAAAGACAACTGCGGCAAGTTCTAGGTCGTGGGTAGGGTAGTTCTTTTCATAACTTTTCAACTGCCGGGAGGCATAAGCTATAACTTTCCCGTCTTGCATAAGTACACAACCCAAAGCACTCCCAGAGGCATCACTATACACCACAAATTCTTTCCCCGCCGTAGGCAAATCTAGGATTGGAGCCGATGTCAACTTGTCCTTGAGCAATTGGAAGCTCTCTTCACAATCATTGTTCCAAATGAACTTAGCCCCATTTCTTGTAAGACCGATAAGCGGAGTGGTAATTTTGGAGAACCCCTCCACAAACCATCTATAATATCCCGCAAGTCAGACGAGGCTTTGAACCTCAATAACGTTGGTTGGTCGGGGCCAATCTTTAACAGCCTCAATCTTCTTGGGGTCCACTGATACTCCTACTTCAAAGATTACATGCCCTAGCAATGCCATTTCCCGAAGCCAAAATTCGCATTTCTTCAATTTCGCGAATAGGCCCCGCTCCCGAAGCAATTGCAATACTTGTCGAAGATGATCCTCGTGCTCGTCATCACTTCGAAAATAGGCTAAAATATCGTCAATGAAGACCATGACAAAATGATCTAGGAAAGGCTGAAAGATGCGATTCATTAAATCCATGAATGCTGCCGGGGCATTGGTCAACCCGAATGGCATTACAGTGAATTCATAGCGTCCATACAGTGTCCTAAAAGCGGTCGGATCTCCAACCAAAAGGCTTAGAGATCAATTGCACACTATCTGTCACGCCCCTGGGGTCGAAACTGCGACCCGGGCTCACCAACAGATCCGCCGCCTATGCAAAAACTCCGCATAGGCGAAGCGTCCAACCTGCAAGAAAAGGTACTACAGCTAAACAGATATCAGAGCTGTAAAGAAAAGTGCTGTAAAACTAAAATCCAACCACTGTACAACTAGAAATAATGATACAATATCCATCTCCCGAAATGATTATATACAAAATCCTCAGATACAATAACCCAGAACTCAACAGGGAGGAAAACTGAAATACTAATACACCAGTGTACAGACTCTTAGTACAAGTCATATCCTCACTACAACAGTCTCTCAAAAGCAGAAATAAAACTAATCTACTGACTGTACTGCAAATCTCCAATGTGGGGGTACAGCTACTCTCCAAAGACAGGTAGGGATCTAGCTCGCGACTCCCTCACCTCGAACAGCAACAGTAGAATCAGTATCTCTCACAGATGACTCTGCAAAACAAAAGAGAGGAAAGAAAAAGGAGGGGGAGAACCCCCAACGGGTGTGAGAACTACATCAACACGTAGTTCTCAGTGGGTACCGCCACCAAGCCCGACGGTCTGCCCACTAAGTCCACTAGAGGCATAATATAACAATGGAGTAAAAACTGAACAAGAAAAGTCGGAGATACTCTACAGCTACCATGCCTCCATCTAAATGCTCAATGGGTGATACAGATGAAAGATATGCAACCACACGCACCCAAGGTGCTCAATCGACCTAATCGAATTGACTGCCTCATAGGGTCCAGTCAAGCCTGCGCCTACCTACTGCCATTACATCCACAGAGGACTGAACTTACGTAGGGCATCCGTGACTGCCAAAACTGGCCCAGCCAGAGGGACTGCTGTGACACCCCCGGAATTTGGATTAGTCCTATATATAAATGATATAATAGGACTAAAAATCTCTAACCCGGCTATAGCATTTTGGATGGTAGCAAAATCCAAGAGGAACATGAGAGTTAAGCGTGCTAGAGCTAGAGTAGTTCTAGGATGGGTGACCCCCTGGGAAGTGGGGCGTCATAGTTGGTATCAGAGCCATTCACCAGCCGGAAATTTGAGATGAGTCTCGGATAAGCTAGGGTTATATAGCGGGTAGAGCGAGGCTCCCTAGCTAATGACCGTTGTGGGTGGAGTGCAGCTCCCCACAAGGTTGGCTAAGGCTAGCGAGACGAGTCTCACATCGCCTAGTGCTTGTGAGTGTGCTTGAGCCTGACGTGGATGTCAGGGCTTAAAGGGGGGAAGAATGTGACACCCCCGGAATTTGGATTAGTCCTATATATAAATGATATAATAGGACTAAAAATCTCTAACCCGGCTATAGCATTTTGGATGGTAGCAAAATCCAAGAGGAACATGAGAGTTAAGCGTGCTAGAGCTAGAGTAGTTCTAGGATGGGTGACCCCCTGGGAAGTGGGGCGTCACAACTGCGTCGACAAGTCGCGATACGAAAGTAATAGGCCCACTCCGGACGGGGCACTCGAGGGGCGTGACCCCCCCATCGAGAAAAAAGGTATCCGCGCATCTCTGTCGAGCTCAAGGTGGCTCATGCAAGCTATAGTCAAAATCCACGCTCACTCTCAGAACGAAAGGACTCAAGATCCTCAAACATCTGGCACGACGGTCGGAGTATTCACGACGACTCAGCTAACCAGCTCTCACGAATCTCGAGACACTAACGAACTCAACCAACTCGTGGCACAAAACACACTGGCTGGAGGTACTCCACAGCCGGGACCACCGTCGACTCAAACGGCTCCCAAAATGAAATACCCAACTCGCCACGCTAAACACACAGGCTGGAGATACTCCACAGCCGGAATCGACCCACAACTCAGGGCTAACAAAACTGGTCGGACGATACTCTACGACCCGGGACTACCGTCAACCCAAACGGTTCCCAACGACACTGACCGGAAGATACTCGACGGCTCGAGACCACCGTCTACCCAAACAGCTCCCAACAACACTAGCACAGGTCTAATCTCAGCTACCAGACTCCACTCAGCCCCCAGGCACGAGTGCTACAATGTCCCACAATAACCTGACTACTCGGCCTACTACCCGAGCGAGGAAAAACTAAGTCCAGGAAATATGCAAGGTGTGGGATATCTAAAACATAAAAGAACCTAGCCCAAGTGAAGGTTCTCTACTAGTCTGGTTAAACATGCAACATATGACGGGGTGCTAGGTCAAGTCCCAACAATAATATTTAAATAAACTGAATAATAAGTGGGGCACATTAACAGATATGATCACCAAAATCAATCAAAATAAGCCTCATCTCCCTAAACATGCTCTCAACTAGCATAGGTGAATACAACAATTAAATATATATAATATCTCGAAGGTACCCAATATGTACAATAAATCATGTAAGCCTCAAACCACATGAACTATATCATTTCTTATGCTTACATCTCAATCTTATAGGTTGTACATTAAATTATGCATGCTATCAATCACATAGTGTAATGCTTTCCTTAGGTAAGCTTTCATTGATCATAATCATGGATATCTAAATCTTGCAAGTTTCATTAGGCATAACATGAATATCATATCTTGCAATTCTCAAACAAATACCATTTACCAAGCTTACAACTCAACCATATGTTGGTACACTAACATGCATGCATTCTATCAAGTAGAATTAGAGAACCGTCCACCGGTTCTGGAGACAAAGCAACCCACCTGAATCGCTTTCCGCAGGCAAAGTCGAAGTCGGTGAAGTGCGCCATCACCACGATCAAAAACCGCCGAAACCGCATCCTCGGTACTCGGTCGCACAAGTCTCTGCTCAAACCAACATCACAGCCAACAACACAATCAATACCCCCAAACAACACTTGTTGTTTTTGCAAACCAGCACAGAAAAGCGGGTTTTCACCTGCGTGTAGTCCTCCGAAAAATCCAGAAAAATCACGGTTGCAATCCTCGTGACGAGTAGATGCAAATCGAGTATTTATACTCCTCATTCCGACACCTGTAGGCCAAGATACGCCCAAAACATCACAGTAAGCCAAATTCCCTCACAGTCACAAGTCTGCAGAAATCAGTCACGAAGAAGCTTAAATATCACCTTCGAAGAGTCCTCCGAAAATTCCGATAAAAATACATTCGTGTTCCTCTTGAAAAGTAGATGTCGATCGAGTCCTTACAGGCTGAAATCCGACAACCAGGCACTAAGATAAAAATCCAACAAGCTCCAATGTCCAAAACATTGTCGCAGAAAAAGGGGGTCAAAAGATGCCTCAAAAACCCCACCGAAAACTCGAAACAGGGTGAAGTGATCAATAGGGAAATCGAAGACGTACCTCTCGTGAACGCGCTGCCACAAAAATTGGCTCAAAACTTCATCGGTGTAGCTCATGGGGCCTCGCACACTGAAATGCGACGGTAGAAGCCAAAAACGAATGAGCGTCGAAGTGCGCCGTGTCGCAGAAAACGCCGATGTCGCGGCCTCCAAAAATTCTCACAATCCTTAAAAGGTGGAGGACTTGGTGAAGAAGAGCTCTGCCATAGGGGGCTCTAAGAAGAACTCCAAAAAACCCCGCACAAAGGCACCCTTTGCCTATTTATAGGCTGAAATCCAAGCCAAAAAAGTAGTTTGGGGTGCAACTTCCAGGCGCCCAAAATTTTCGGGCGCCAACAGGAACCCCAGAAGTCCCCCAAACCACCTGTGCCCGGATCAACCTGGTCGCGCCACGTCACCCCGCACAGCAAACAGCGAAATAGGCCACCCGCGCTGCGCCGCATGGCTCGCGCCCACCGCGCGGGTAGCCAACCACGCGCCGACGCGTGGCACGCCCACGCGCTGCCCACCTACCCGCGGTACGGCCACCTGCCCCACGTCACTCCATGCATGACCCGCACAGTGGCCGGCCCAATCCTCATCCGCCACGCGTCCGCCGCCTCCGCTCGCTGCGCCCGGTGCACGCGCGTGCCCTGGACCGCGCCATCCTGCAGCGCTGCATGGACCGCGCCGCGTGAGCCGGCCTCTCCCGTGCCGCCACGCGTCCCCGTGCGGGTCTATGCACCCAGCCGCGTGACTCCGTGGACCGCGCGCGCTGCGCCGGCCATTTCGGCTGTGCCACGTGGCACCCGGCGGTCCACGACTCCTCCCGTGCACCCGAAAACACTAAAAACTTTCGGGTGTTCGTTCTCGGGCGTTCGGACTCAGAAAAATACATCCAAATAGCCGATTTCCATTGTTTTTCCCGCTGAATCCAAAAACGGCCTCCGTTTTATCCGAATTCCAATTTTTGATGGAGGCATCTGAAGGCAACCTTGATCCATTTTCGCGCAGAGTCCTTTCCATGAGTTCGACACGCGCACAAACACCTCCAACACCCAACAAAGGCCTCCAAAAGCTGCTGATCCAACAGTAATCCTCTCGTGGGGATTCGGGTCCTCACACTATCACCCAGGCCCTAAGGCCAGGTTTCACCCACACACTGGGTCAGCAATGAGCCTCAAGGCTCACATGTGGCATTCTACATTCCCGGGTCATCGCTCAGACTAACGCCTCGACCAAGACTCTACTATACCCCGCCCTCAGGCCTCGAGCCACTGTCACTCACAACCGACTGCGCCTGCCTACATAGCTACAGGCACTACAGTCCCCACGTATGGTCAAGGCATGGGTCGTCCCTCAACGAACCCACTAATCGTCGTTACGCAACTACTGTGCTCAACCGAGCATCACTCATCGGCTCATCGTCACTCTCTACGACCCGAACTCTCTATCAACTCTTGCCACACTTAGCGAAAGCTAAGGTGCCACCTAACTAGCCATGTCTGGCTGAACAAAACCTGTGCTCCACGAGTACCCAAGAAATTGGGCGTCCTACGCCCCTACACTGACTCGCAAAAGCCCCCAGTGTTAAGCGATTTGCTTAAACACACCTATGGTTCCGATGCACTCTCTCAACTTGAGCCGAGGCAGCACAAGGACGACCCACCAACTTGGTGGTCGATACTCGAACTCTACGGTGGCAACTTTTGCCATTCCGCCAGTCCATTGGACCAACGCCCCAAAACCCTCGCTCGATTGAGAGGTTCTCGAATCTCGAAGCCTACTCTGGGCCTCTCTATCGCCACGATGCGGCAATTAACCGCAATTGGTATGACACGCGGTCCCTATCGCCATCGGGAGCAAATTTTTGCCACCCAATCCGTAAGCTTTTCTTGCACTAACTCTTAGGACATCGCAACTCGATTCTCGTAACACAGCGATCAACATCGTCTCGAGAGTCAATCCTTCACCGAGTCATTGCTGGTCGGTCACACTTTGCTAGCAGACTAGTTGACGCCCACTCGCGCACAATTACAAAGGACTGGTCTAACCATGATGCAATACTCATACTAGTTATGTTTCATAAATAATTGCATTACATAACTCGTACCTGCCATGACGACTTCTGTCCGAAGGGCCGCCGGTGCCTGTCCTGAATACTGCCTCGGGTGAAATGGCACCGAAATAAGGGACGGAGCTAGTGGTGCTTCTCCCCAGCAATCCGCCTCCACGTGGCTCGACTTGACACAACTAAAGCACTTTCCCTCCTGGTCTACACACTGGTGCGGACGGTGAGTGCCGCCACAAATCACACACCGTGTTCTCCGACGAAGGCGAGAAGGTTCCCGCGGTTGCGTCGGTAGTCGCGACTGCTTTAGGAATAGCCCGGTGTCGGGTTGCCCCCCAGAATTGTCGGAGGATTGTCCGCCGGATAGGGCCGACGTAGCCTACTGGTGCTGCCCCAGGGCACCCAAAGGTCCTACAGCTGCCGGGGCGAAAGACTCGCCCCCAACGCACTTCGCGGACACGTGGCCTGGCTGGCCACACTTATAACACCTCCCTTGGCGATGCTTGCACTGCAACGGTTGGTGCGGTCCACGGCAAATGACACACCACTCGTGGGCCGTATGTCGCTGGTGCTTGGGAGGCCGCTTGTAGCCATCCTGACCCTCATGGTCGCTCGATTGTCTCTTCTTCTCTTTCTCCTTGTTGGAGGCCTCATGTAGCTGTTGTCCCACGGCCTCGCCTCGCTCCAGTAGGTTGGACATATTGACAACCTCTTGGAGCCTATCGATCTGCTCCAACTAACGCTGCAACGCTTTCTCCTACCGGCAGCTGGACCACGCCAATAAGCGCGGCCACTTGCTCTCGTAACTCGCGAACTTCACTCGACCCGGGGCACTCCCCCGGTTCGAGTAGCGTCAAACGTGTTTCCCCTTGCGGTGGCATCGCTATCTGCACACCACAACAAACATTAGCCCAAATTTTACAATTCAGATATTGCGCGTAATCGAATGCGAAATAACCAAATACAGTAAGGGTCCGTCAACCCAATCATGCGAAGGTAAAGAAGAATACTTTCTTCCACTCCTAATGTTACGTTGTCGGCTGCCCAACATATCGTTAGCTAGTGGAAGTTCATTTCCCTTGATCCATTCCCAATATCCCTTTTGGGAATCATAAAGCCCAAATCAAATACTTTCGCCCAAAGATCTGCACACTCTCTCGTGCCTAAACCCTAGGGTCTCCCTAAGGTTCGCTAACAACCTAGGACTATTCCTAGGCTCTGAAACCATTCTAATCTGTCACGCCTCGAGACCGTCAATTTGGACAGTTCGGGTGCGCCAACAGACCCGCCAATCGGGCATGACCTTTCAATACCAAAAATGGAACGGTTCATTCCAGTACAAACACAGTTTAGTTGTAGTGTCACGACTTTTTTGGGGTAGATCTTCTGCACTTGTGAGTATTTTTCTATGATAGAGCTTGAAAAACGGAGAATGACAAAGCGATCGGATCTGAAATCCAACTTACGGATCTTCCGGAATGAGGGTTTTAGTGTTAGCGGGTCCAAAAAGGGTAAGTTCTGACATCTTAGGAACCCACTATGTGTTATTGGTGTATCAGGATCCGTGCTAACGGTTATGGGACGGTTCGGAGGATCGGCACGCTTATCGAGGAATCGGCTAAAAATATTTTTAAAATACCGGATATTGGAATTTTTGTTGCGCGTGTTGAAGACCGAGACCGGAAGCGTCGCCGATACCGAGGAGCGGATCCAAAAACACCACCGTCCGCAGAGATCGGGATCGCGTTGTCTTCTCCGTCAGAGCTAGGTTAGCGGCTTTTATCTCTCTCAGTTTTCGGTAATTTAGTTTTGCGTTAGGGTTCATATGATGGTTTTCGTTCGTTGATTTTGTTCGGTTTGATCGTCGGTTCGTATGATGGTTTTCGTTCGTTGGTTTTGTTCGGTTTGATCATCGGTTCATATGATGGTTTTCGTTCGGTGATTTTGTTCAGTTTGACCGTTGGTTCGTTTAATGGCTTTGGTTCGTTGGTTTCGTTCGGTTCGATCGTTGGTTTTTGTTCGTAGGTTTTGTTCTTGGTGACGAGTTTTTGAGGTTTTCGGCGGGGACGCCAAGGATCATCGACGGTGGCTCCGTTGCCGCTCGATGCCCTAGACGAGCCACCGCCGCCGCCGCCGCTCGTTGCCCTAGTCGAGCCGCCGCCGTCGCCGCCGCTCGACACCCTAGCCGAGCCGCCGCCGCTCGATCCCTAGCCGAGCCGCCGCCGCCGCCACCGCTCGATGCCCTAGCCGAGCTACCGCCGCTTGACGCCCTAGCGGAGCCGCCGTCGCCGCTCGATGCCCTAGCCGAGACGCCGCCGCGGCCACCACCGCGCGATGCCACCGCAGGCCGCGCGCCGCCGAGGCGCTGTCGCCGCGCTGCCTGCCGCCGCACTGCCTGCCACCACGCGCTGCTCCGCGCCACTGCCGTGCGCTGCTTGCGCGTGCCCACGCGGGGCTGGGCCCGCGCGGGGTTACTGCGCCGCGCTGCCTGTCGCCGCGCGCTGCTGCCGCGTCGCTGCCGCGCACGCGCGGGGCTGTGCCCGTGCGGGGCTACCGTGCCGCGCTGCCTGCCGTCGCGTACTTCTTGCGCGTGCCCGCGCGGGGCCGCCGCGCCGCGCTGCCTGCCGCCGCGCGCTGCTGCCGCGGCCGCGTGGGGCTGGGCCCGCGCGGGGCTTCCACGCGGCGCGCTGCTGCCGCCCTCGCGCGGGGCTGGGGCCGCGCCACGCTGCCTGCCACCGCGTGCTGCTGCCGCGCCCGCGCGGGGCTGTGCCAGCGCGAGGCTTCTGCGCTGCGCTGCCTGCCGCCGCGCGCTGCTTGCGCGTGCCCACGCGGGACTGCCGCGCCGCTGCCGTGCCCGCGCGGGGCTGTGCCCGCGCGCGGCTGTCGCACCGCCGCTAAGTCCGCATGGGTCGAGCCGCTGCCGTCGACGAATCCGCTAGACGGTTTTGGCTTGACAATTTTTGTTTGACCTTTTACTTGGCGCTTTCATCGACGGTTTTGGCTCGACAATTTTTGTTTGACCTTTTTACTTGACGTTTTCATCAACGGTTTTGCTCTACGGTTTTGGCTTGACGGTGCAGTCCGCTGCACGCAGTTGTTTTCGCTTTTCATTAGATGAGCCTCCGCTCGGTTGTTTTTCGTCACGGACTTCGTCAAGGCAACGATTGGAACCCGTTTTCCGTCAATTGCCTCGTCGACGGTCGGACCGCGTCGGAAGTACGATTTTTGCAACCCGAGGTATTTTTGGACACGAAGTCTTTCGTCGGTTTCTGTCTTGGGGATAGAAGGGGTTTTGGGTACAGTAGTCGGGACCACTAAATTTGCTAGTTTGCGGGGGGGGGGGGGGGGGGGGGGGGTAAAATGTTGATTGGTGTTTTGGATATTTTTAGGCCCGCGGGTGGTGTTGTTTACTCTAGAGGGTCGCGGGCGCGGTCGTGTATCTTCGTTTCAGGTGGGTACTTTCTTCTTGCATTTTGGTTGTGGACTCATATGTAATACGTAAGAGTAAAGTAGATATGCTAATGAATCTTGACTAACCCCTTTTTTTTTGTATGAGTATCCCTATTATCACACATTGACTTCGGTCACTATGCTCATGGTTGCTTACACGTACACCAGCGGTTTGGCCACCGCACTGGTGTACTTTTCCGAAAAGGTGGTACGTTGACCCGTGTACCCCACAAGGTGACGTAGTGGGGACCCCTTGCGGTTACTTAAGGTGCTGCACAAGTGTCGTGGAGGGGTTGGAGGCAACAAGGTGAGAGCAAGATGTTTTCGTTTGCCTGCGCTGTTTCGATTTATAGGGGGTTACTGTTGATCCATACGGGAGAGCGTGGATGCTCTGGTCTTCGGTTTGCTTTACTTTCAGTATTTATAGCATTTTGCACATCTTAATTTTACCTCTTACTCTTTGTGTCGCTGACTTCCCACACTGTGACAGGTTCGGTCAGGGGTGGGATCCGGGACGACAGTGAGGTTGCGACTAGAGGAAGTTAGCCTCGTTTGGGGCTGGTGACCTCTCCGTTAGTTCGTTTTTGATTATTTCGGTTAGTTAGCATTGTGTGTGTGGTACTTATTTATGGATGGTGTGGATGTTGGAAATTTCGTGATGAACGGTTTTTCCTTTACGTTTATTTTAAGTACAGCCAATTTCAAATAAAAGAAAAGAATTGCGAAAATGGTTTTAAAAAGAATAGGTATCGTGTTGGCACTGTTTTACATACCCGTGGATTTATCCTTTCAAAATGTAGGTGGCCGTCTTGGTTATTGCGCATGGTTATTTTTTCCTTCTACTTAACTTCTTGACTGGTGTGGTTAAAGTGTGAATTGTGTTTGTGACACCGTGCACATACAAAGGAGACTCTGTCCGTTTGTGGGGTGAATTTGTATGTGTGGCGGGTCTGGGCACGTATCGGAGGGTGGGAATATTTGAAAAAAAAAAAAAAAACTTACACGTTTTCCGCTTATTTAAACCCCCGGGGCGTGACATTAGTGTAAGCGGAAGAGTAACAAATAGAGTACTAAACTATGTAAATAAAACTTCTATTCATTCAAACAAGCAGTTAGAAGGAAATGAAAGAGCATATATGAGTGAAACTGTAAACTTTAACTGAATTACAACTCTCTTTAACATGAAACTTTAGACTTAAAGAAATTACATCTTTCATTCAACACTCCCAAAATGAAAGCTTAACATTTAAAATTTGCAACATTTTCCTCACATACAAGTTCGCTCGAAATAAAACCAAAATAAACAGGCGACTCTAGACTGCTAGGTCGCTAAGCTACTGGGCCCTTGTGTAGAGTCCTGGCGTTCCCTTGCCCTTGTGTACCTCCCTTTTGTTTTGACGGGACTGATAGGTAAACTTTCCACCGTCTTCTGCAATGGACTGACCGGGGCCGCCAGTATTTTTCTGCGATTGAGCTCGAAGAACGGAGGGCGGCAAAGCGAACGGATTCGGATTTCGATTTACGGATCTCCAGAAATGGGGGTCAAAGCGTTTGCCTTTGAGTGGCGCATCGGAATCCGTGTTAAGTGGCCGGCACGTTCTTCGAGGCGATCGGACGGGGAACCTGCTGTGATCGGAATTCTCATCTGTTTAGGGCACTGGGTTATTTTATTTATGTGGGGATACTTCGACCTTCCGGTTTTCCATCTTGGGTCCTAACCGAATGTTTTCAGTTGATTAAGGAGGGGTTGAAATTCGAGAAATTCTAGGCTGGTTGTCGGTACTTGCGGATAATTTTTGGTGTTAGAGCTTGCAAAACGGTGAACGGAGACGCGATCGGATTCGAATTTCGACTCCCGGATCTCCCAGAATAAATTTTTGAAGTTTGGGCCCCTTTCAGGGTGCTCCGGGATCCGTGCGAGCGATTGACACGCTTTTCGGGACAATCTTAGCCGTCGGTTTTGATTTCGGTTAATTTAGGGTTTTTCCCTTGACGGCTAGGGTTTAAGGTGGCCCTGTTAAGAAAGGGAAGGGGAAAATAAAACCCCAATCCATATTTCCTCTCTTTTCAACCGAGGGCGCGAGGAACCGAGACGGAGACGAGGAGAAGGGAGGACGATCGCACGCCCTGCGGAACCCGGCGAACGAGAGCGGGACGATCCTCTTCCTTCCTCCCTCACCGGCGAAAACAAGGTAAACGGTTCGGGCCTTCCCGGTTATCTTTTTCGATTTAGGGTTTTCCTTCTTGTCGTGTTGCGTGCAAGGCGTGGTGTCGAATGGGAGGCCGCCGCCGCCGTTGTTAGACGGGAGGCCGCCGCCGCCGTTACCGTGTTCGCGGGGTCGTCGCCGGAGTCGCACGGGAGCGAAAACGGAGAGAAAACGCGAAAACTAGGGCTCACTGTGCTGTCCGTACGGCCGCGGTCCACAGGCCCAGGCGTGCACCCGGTGCACGCCCCGCAGCCTCGGAGGTGCAGACCCGGCGCACGAAACCGTGCACCGGGCTGCACACCGTGCGCGGTGCACGCTCCAGGCGTGCACCCGGCGCACGCGTCGGCAGCCAGAGCCGCGGACCCGGCGCACGCTTTCGTGCGCCGGCCCGGCCCGCTCGGGTGCGGTGCACGCTACGGGGTGCACCCGGTGCTCACCGCAGGCCCCTGTGGCCGTGAGCCCGGTGCACGCTCGTGTCGTGCACTGGCCCGGCCCAGGATGCGCGGTGCACGCTTCCTGCGTGCACCCGGCGCATGCGGCGCAACCGCCGACGCTGTAAACCCGGTCCACGCCTGGACCGTGCACCAGCCTTCTGCCAAAGAGCCCAGAAGCTCTGTTTTTAGCCCGTTTCGCTCCGTTTTTGAGTGTTTTTGACCCCGACGATGTTATTAACGATACTTCTTACTGTAGTTCTTTTCGGGCTCAAGGTGGGAGCATTTTAACTGAAGTTCCCACACACTTTCTTCACGTTTCAGGTGGGTACACCCTTAGAATCCCTTTATGCGTAATGTCGTTATGATCAGGTTTATTATGTAGTGGGTTGTTATTTTCTTTGTCCTAGCATCTAACTCTATCATGTTGGACGGGGTCAACTCTAAGTGTACTGGGGTTTAATATTTATGGGTGATAGCTTATGCATGTTAGTGGGTTCTTCATAGTGTTTAGCGTCGGTCTCCGACGGCCGTCCTCCTTCTGATATTTATATGTTGGCGGGCTACCTTCGAGTGCACGTATTATTGCCTTGACTTTGATTATACATGATAGTGGGTTACCTTCGATCACATATGCTACGGTTTTACTTTTGATTATACATGTTGCCGCTTTACTCTTGTTATATATATTATGATGCTGACATGATGGTGCTTATGGTTACTTGGCTCGAGGCTGCAACACGCGCACCCGCGGTTTGGCCACCGCAAAGGGTGCGCTTTTCCGGAAAAGTGGTCGTTGACCCGTGTATACCCACAGGATGGAGTGGGACCCCTTTAGTTGTGGGGCTTGGATGCGCCAAGGTGTGAGCGGCGCGACCCGTCGGTTTAGTTGTCCGGCGGGGGAGCGATGCGACCCATTCGGTTTAGTTGTCCGACTTGGGCGCGGTGCGATCCGTCGGTTTAGTTGTCCAGCGGGATCGGGTATTGCAGGTTCATAGGTGGTTGATTTTACTTTTCCCTTGCGGGGGGGGGGGGTGGTTGCTCCGGATAGGCTACGGTTGGACGTTGTTTTCTTTACCTGCTTTACTATTATCATTGTTATCTAGTCGCTGACTTCCCACTTTGCGACAGGGTCCTACCGGGGGGAGAGTTAGGCGACGGTGAGGCCGCGGCGAGAGATTCTGGGTCCCTGGAGACCTGAACAGTATTTTTATCTCTTTCTTTCGCATTCCATTTGCTATTTGTAGATTGTGGACGGTTCTCGATACCCTCGTGGGGTCGGTGTGGATGTCGGTATGGTGACTATTTAATTTCTTTGTCTTTCCTTATTTCTCTGTTGGCCGTTTTGGAAAATAAAAGAGAGTAAACCAAAGAAAAGATTGCGAAAACTTCTATTTCAAAACTCGGGTGTCGTGTGGGCACTGCTTTCAAAACCCTGAGTTTATGTTGCTTTCGAAAATAGGTTTCAAAATCTAAGTGTCGTGTGGGCACTACTTTCCAAAACCCTGAGTTTATGTTGCTTTCGAAATGGGTTTTCAAAATATGGGTGTCGGGCGGGCACCGTTTCAACCTTGTGGATTTATCCTTTCAAACTGAACGGCCGTGAGCCTTATTCAACGCAGTGTGAATCGTTGTATGTTCTGGATTGTTGTGATTGATCGTTTACTACCTTAATGAACATTGTACAAACCGTTACGCCGTGCATATACAGGGGAGACTCTGTCCGTTTGTAGAGTGATCCTGTATATGCGGCGGATCTGGGCACGTGCTGGGGAAGAAGGTTTTCAAAAAAAAAATTTACTACCTTTTGTAATTCGTTTCCGCTAAAAATAATCCCCCGGGGCGTGACAGATTAAGATGGTATCAGAGACTCGCTTCAATCACAACAGTCGGTGCCGACGTCCACAGGAATACCCACTTAACTACAAAGGAATGGAATGGATAGGTCGTAGGAGAGTAGGGCGCGAGTGATCGAGGGGGGAAAATAAGTCCGAGTCCTCTTCTCTTGACAGAGGGTTCGTTGCCCCGTCGCTAATTGGCAAAGGCTAGAGCTGACTTTCTTTGTGTGTATACAGATAGAGGGCCGACTTAGCAAGCAACCGGCGACGGGAATGGACCTTGCCGACGAAGCCAATCGCCTGCTCCGCAACCAGCTGCGCGACGTGGCTGGGCAACTGTTGACTCTCGCGGAGCGCCTGAGCTTGCTGATACAGGAACTCGAGGGCGTCGATCGATTCCGGGGCGGCAGCGGAGGCGTTGCCCCTCCCGGGATGCCACCGACGGGCCCTCCCACCTTCCAGGAGGCTGCTAACTTGGCCGTGTACACCAACGTAGAGCGCGCCCGGCAGGAATACTCTTACCCCGAGTCTGCCGGGGACCCCCATCGGAGGGGCCGGGCGAGCAGTTAGTGCCGACATCCGTGGGGATACCTCACTTGCCTACAGAGGTCAGACTCAGCGAGCAACTGACGACGGAAATGGACATCGCCGACGAAGCAAATCGCCTGCTCCGCAACCAGCTGCGCGACGTGGCTGGGCAACTACTGACCCTCGCGGAGCACCTGAGCATACTGATACAGGAACTCGAGGGCGTCGATCACTTCCGATGCGGCACCAGAGACGTCGCCCCTCGCGGGATGCCACAGATGGACCCTCCCACCTTCCAGGAGGCGGTTAACCTGGCCGGGCATCCCGAGCTAGAGTGCGCCCGGCAGGAATACCCTTACCCCCGTCCGGCAGAGGACCCCTATCGGAAGGGCCGGGCGAGCAAACGCCCGAGAACCGGGCAGAACCTTGGGCAGACGACGAAGGAAGGACTTAGGCCACCGAAGCAGGGCGTCATATGTGGCGACGCGCACCCCGTGACGAGTTGCCCATGGTGGGACGGACACTTTTTCCGATGTGGCAGGCCGGGCCACACGCGTTACGAGTGCCCTCTGAAGTCGGCTACCACTAGACCCCCGGCACCGCAATCGGAGAGACGAGAGAATGCCGCGGCCCCCGACCGGCATAGGGACCGACCGGAGGGCCCACGCGCGATGAACCCCAACAACACGGGATCCCCACCCCGCCACGCCATACGTCGCTGGCCCAAGGGTTGCGGGCGGACCTCCCCGGCCGCCCTGGCGGACGACGCGACGTCCCAAATTGGGGAATGACAAGTACTTTTTTTTTTTATTTGTTTTACTTTTTCCTTTCCTCTTCCTAGATAGGAGTACCCCCTCGGGTCGGAGCAACCCGCCCCTGTCGGACCTTTGCGAACCTTGTGCCTTTTGTTTTACCTTTCGGTTTTCTCGACCGTTTCGACTCCCACACGCGTTTGGGGGGGGGGGGGGGGGGGGGGGGGGCGAACACCCACGGAAGACTGTTCGGCTTTACCCACGACTTCTTTCCTTTTTCCTCCCTTACCTCCGAGGTCCTTCATAGCTGCCCTCTTCGGACCAAGCCGAAACAGGCCTCGGCTGGTAAGTTGTTTCTTCCATGCACCCTGCAACCCAGCGCCAGTTACGGGCCCCCAGTGACAGTACGCCCAAGTTCGACTGTGAGAAACGACAGGTGCCACTACAAGAACCGGGCTTTCCTGAGCATGAGTATATGGCGGGCAAGAGCATCCCCTTCCCGGCGGTCATCTCAGCGGCACGGGCCAGAAGGTTGGTAGAGGGTGGGTGTGTGGCCTACTTAGCATCGGTGGACTTAGTTACCCGACCCTCAACGACATCCTGATCTATTCACCCACCGACGAGGAGCACGAGGACCGTTTGCGAATGATTCTCCAGACTCTTAGAGAGCAGAAGTTGTCCGCTAAACTCAAGAAGTGTGAATTCTGGCTACGCGGAGTGGGTTCCCTAGGGCATGTGACCTCGGCGAAGGGAATCACCGTGGACCCCAAGGAAGTGGAATTAGTGGTCGACTGGCAGCCGCCGACGACGGTGGCAGAGGTCCGTAGTCCCTAGGCCTGGCCGGACGTTACAGACGCTTCGTCGAAGGTTTCACGAAGATTGCTGCCCCTCTGAACCGGTTGACCAGAAAAGGGAAAAAGTAATAGCCCATGCTTCCAGGCGATTAAAGGATTACGAAAAGAACTACCCGATACGCGACTTAGAACTGGCCATAATGGACTTCGTTTTAAAATTGTGGAGGCGCTACCTCTTTGGAGTCCACTGTAACGTCTTCTCGGATCACCAAGGTCTTAAGTACATTTTTACCCAAAAGGAATTAAACCTGCGGCGGAGGTGGTAGCTAGAGTTACTGAAGGATTACGACTTGACGATTCAATACCACTCCGGGAAGGACAACAGACCGACTCACACCTGCAGCGCGTATGAGACAAGATCTCCCTGGACCAAGAGGGCGATTTTACAGTGGAAGGCGACGGCACCCTACGGTTCTACCAGGCACGACTAGGAGTTTCCGGATAAAGGGTTTTTTTTTTTTTTTAGACCGGGGGTGACGCCTTGGGGCGCACCCGTGACTTCGTGCGAAAGAAGAACAGAAGTCTACGTCTACGCATCGACTACAGGAAGATAAGCAAGGTTACAGTGAAGAACGACCCAGGACCGACGACCTCTTTAATCAACTGCAAGAATTTCAGGGACCAGGAGCTGGTCGCTAAGTTTAAGAGATGCGAGTTCCTACTTCGCGAAATGGACTCTCGGGGCACATCGTGTCAGCGACGGGAATCACAGAGAATATGAGCGGATGTTTTGAGCAAGAAGGGTCAAATCGGGGAGGAAATCGATGAGCGCGAGTACTCAGCAGGACCGGTATCGTCGCGCGACCTATTGTCCTTAATGATCAAGCCAACCCTGTTAGAGAAATCTTGGAGGGTCAGAATAACAGGCGTACGGATACAGCTTATCCGAAACAAGACCCCCGGACCACGCAAGTGACTTTTCGGCGAGTGCGAACAACGCAATACGTTTTCGAGGGCGGACTTGCGTGCCCGAACTGCTAATATTGAAGAAGGAGTTACCGTCAGAGGCGCACGGCGCTCCCTCTGCAGCGCATCCAGGCGACATGAAGATGTACGAGGACCTCAAGCAGAAATTTTGGTGGACTAGGGACACTCTGCTGTTGTCGAACCTTTGGCAAGTCTGCAACGAGCTCTAGAGACTAAACCACACCGCAGCGCGGCGTCTCACCCCCCAGACCGGCGGACAGCCCGAGCGAATAAGACGGATTCTCGAAGAGGTGCTCTGAACTTACTTACTTGATTTTGGGTGACGGATGGTCACTGCCTTTGAGCTTAGAGAGGACCCGAGCTTCGACGGAACACCGGCGCGAACCTTAGCACGAGAGGACAAAAGGATTGCGCAACCGGGCGATCCCCTATGGGAAGGCGCTGTGGAACAACCAAGAAGAACGCGAAGCGACTTAGGAACGGGAGTTAAAGATGGAGGAGTGCTACTCAGTTTTATGCGTCGCGGACCAGGGTTAAGTTTCGAGGACGAAACTTTTTTTTAGTGGTGAGTGATGTAGAGTCCTGGCGTTCCCTTGCCCTTGTGTACCTCCCTTTTGTTTTGACGGGACTGATAGGTAAACTTTCCACCGTCTTCTGCAATGGACTGACCGGGGCCGCTAGTATTTTTCTGCGATTGAGCTCGAAGAACGGAGGGCGGCAAAGCGAACGGATTCGGATTCCGATTTACGGATCTCTAGAAATGGGGGTCAAAGCGTTTGCCTTTGAGTGGCGCATCGGAATCCGTGTTAAGTGGCCGGCACGTTCTTCGAGGCGATCGGACGGGGAACCTGCTGTGATCGGAATTCTCATCTGTTTAGGGCACTGGGTTATTTTATTTATGTGGGGATACTTCGACCATCCGGTTTTCCATCTTGGGTCCTAACCGAATGTTTTCAGTTGATTAAGGAGGGGTTGAAATTCGAGAAATTCTAGGCTGGTTGTCGGGACTTGCGAATAATTTTTGGTGTTAGAGCTCGCAAAACGGTGAACGGAGACGCGATCGGATTCGAAATCCGACTCCCGGATCTCCCAGAATAAATTTTTGAAGTTTGGGCCCCTTTCAGGGTGCTCCGGGATCCGTGCGAGCGATTGACACGCTTTTCGGGACAATCTTAGCCGTCGGTTTTGATTTCTGTTAATTTAGGGTTTTTCCCTTGACGGCTAGGGTTTAAGGCGGCCCTGTTAAGAAAGGGAAGGGAAAAATAAAACCCCAATCCATATTTCCTCTCTTTTCAACCGAGGGCGCGAGGAACCGAGACTGAGACGAGGAGAAGGGAGGACGATCGCACGCCCTGCGGAACCCGGCGAACGAGAGCGGGACGATCCTCTTCCTTCCTCCCTCACCGGCGAAAACAAGGTAAACGGTTCGGGCCTTCCCGGTTATCTTTTTCGATTTAGGGTTTTCCTTCTTGTCGTGTTGCGTGCAAGGCGTGGTGTCGAACGGGAGGCCGCCGCCGCCGTTGTTAGACGGGAGGCCGCCGCCGCCGTTACCGTGTTCGCGGGGTCGTCGCCGGAGTCGCACTGGAGCGAAAACGGAGAGAAAATGCGAAAACTAGGGCTCACTGTGCTGTCCGTACGGCCGCGGTCCACAGGCCCAGGCGTGCACCCGGTGCACGCCCCGCAGCCTCGGAGGTGCAGACCCGGCGCACGAAACCGTGCACCGGGCTGCACACCGTGCGCGGTGCACGCTCCAGGCGTGCACCCGGCGCACGCGTCGGCAGCCAGAGCCGCGGACCCGGCGCACGCTTTCGTGCGCCGGCCCGGCCCGCTCGGGTGCGGTGCACGCTACGGGGTGCACCCGGTGCTCACCGCAGGCCCCTGTGGCCGTGAGCCCGGTGCACGCTCGTGTCGTGCACCGGCCCGGCCCAGGATGCGTGGTGCACGCTTCCTGCGTGCACCCGGCGAATGCGGCGCAACCGCCGACGCTGTAAACCCGGTCCACGCCTGGACCGTGCACCAGCCTTCTGCCAAAGAGCCCAGAAGCTCCGTTTTTAGCCCGTTTCGCCCCGTTTTTGAGTGTTTTTGACCCCGACGATGTTATTAACGATACTTCTTACTGTAGTTCTTTTCGGGCTCAAGGTGGGAGCATTTTAACTGAAGTTCCCACACACTTTCTTCACGTTTCAGGTGGGTACACCCTTAGAATCCCTTTATGCGTAATGTCGTTATGATCAGGTTTATTATGTAGTGGGTTGTTATTTTCTTTGTCCTAGCATCTAACTCTATCATGTTGGACGGGGTCAACTCTAAGTGTACTGGGGTTTAATATTGATGGGTGATAGCTTATGCATGTTAGTGGGTTCTTCATAGTGTTTAGCGTCGGTCTCCGACGGCCGTCCTCCTTCTGATATTTATATGTTGGCGGGCTACCTTCGAGTGCACGTATTATTGCCTTGACTTTGATTATACATGATAGTGGGTTACGTTCGATCACATATGCTACGGTTTTACATTTGATTATACATGTTGCCGCTTTACTCTTGTTATATATATTATGATGCTGACATGATGGTGCTTATGGTTACTTGGCTCGAGGCTGCAACACGCGCACCCGCGGTTTGGCCACCGCAAAGGGTGCGCTTTTCCGGAAAAGTGGTCGTTGACCCGTGTATACCCACAGGATGGAGTGGGACCCCTTTAGTTGTGGGGCTTGGATGCGCCAAGGTGTGAGCGGCGCGACCCGTCGGTTTAGTTGTTCGGCGGGGGAGCGATGCGACCCATTCGGTTTAGTTGTCCGACTTGGGCGCGGTGCGATCCGTCGGTTTAGTTGTCCGGCGGGATCGGGTATTGCAGGTTCACAGGTGGTTGATTTTACTTTTCCCTTGCTGGGGGGGGGGGGTGGTTGCTCCGGATAGGCTACGGTTGGACGTTGTTTTCTTTACCTGCTTTACTATTATCATTGTTATCTAGTCGCTGACTTCCCACTTTGCGACAGGGTCCTACCGGGGGGAGAGTTAGGCGACGGTGAGGCCGCGGCGAGAGATTCTGGGTCCCTGGAGACCTGAACAGTATTTTTATCTCTTTCTTTCGCATTCCATTTGCTATTTGTAGATTGTGGACGGTTCTCGATACCCTCGTGGGGTCGGTGTGGATGTCGGTATGGTGACTATTTAATTTCTTTGTCTTTCCTTATTTCTCTGTTGGCCGTTTTGGAAAATAAAAGAGAGTAAACCAAAGAAAAGATTGCGAAAACTTCTATTTCAAAACTCGGGTGTCGTGTGGGCACCGCTTTCAAAACCCTGAGTTTATGTTGCTTTCGAAAATAGGTTTCAAAATCTAAGTGTCGTGTGGGCACTACTTTCCAAAACCCTGAGTTTATGTTGCTTTCGAAATGGGTTTTCAAAATATGGGTGCCGGGTGGGCACCGTTTCAACCTTGTGGATTTATCCTTTCAAACTGAACGGCCGTGAGCCTTATTCAACGCAGTGTGAATCGTTGTATGTTCTGGATTGTTGTGATTGATCGTTTACTACCTTAATGAACATTGTACAAACCGTTACGCCGTGCATATACAGGGGAGACTCTGTCCGTTTGTAGAGTGATCCTGTATATGCGGCGGATCTGGGCACGTGCTGGGGAAGAAGGTTTTAAAAAAAAAATTTTACTACCTTTTGTAATTCGTTTCCGCTAAAAATAATCCCCCGGGGCGTGACACCTTGCCCCTGTTGCGTGCCTCGCTCGATGTACCTGTACCTGTAATGATGTCACCAAAGGGTATGAGAACTACATAAAGTTCCCAGTGGGTTCAACCACCGAGAAAGGATATGTCCTATACCGCTTGGTCCAATGGAAGCAATATAATAGATGACGATACTGTATTTAAAGCTGTAAATTTCTATCTAATATGCTCAAATAAACTCTATCCTTTGCCATAATACGACAATATGTCGTTACCAAGGTGCCATACTAGCCAAACCTCATACTTGACCATCTTACTCACATTCTTTCGTGCTTTAGCTCAAGTTGTTTAACGCTCAAAAATTCTTGCCCAACGGGCCCTAACCCGGTAGTCATGCTACCACAAGACAAGATTTTCTAAGATTGCCGATAACACCTGAAGTGCTACCCCGCCCAACGGGGAACTTGGTCATATGGGTCACTGCCCGGGAGTGGGCCTTTGCCCTTACTCTCCGACACAAGATCTATGTTTTACCCACGAAGGTACGATCGTCTTATCTTTTCTTTTGCTTTAGCACTTAGTCACTTTTGCACTTTATACATTTGCCTTTCTTTTTTGCTCTTTATGCTCTTGCTTTTTGTTAATCATTCGAGCCTTTAGCTCATATTGCCACTGGCAATCTCTTTATCTTTTTTTTAGGCCTTTTAGCTTATCTTGCTTATTAAGCAATTCTTTTCTCATTATCTTTCTCTTACCCTAGGTCCTTGCCTCAAGGGTAACAAAAAGTCCCTTGGACTTTAATTCTTTTACTTTCATTCTTTGCTCAAGTTGAAGTTTAAGTGAGGGTTCATTAGCCCAATTCCCTAAGACCAACTCTAGGGATTTCATTTGCTTTATTCTTTTAAACTCAACCAATACCTCGATCCTTAGAGTTTTGACTATAAGTTAAAACTCTACCTCATAACCTTAGTTTACTTTTATACAAATGCCACATGTGAGATCCTAAGATTAATGCCACTCATCAAAATCCTACACTAGGTTTTCTCCTAGATTATCATGCCATTGTTCCATAAAGACCCTTAACATCATGCTCCTAGCATTAGATCAACATACAAAATCCTCATTCTCTTTACCTACAATAAGGCGTTCACACATTCTCATCTCAAGATGGCTCTTAAGGTCTCATTACTATACATGAAACCTAATAATCTACTAACATACTTCTAATAATTAAAAGCAAAGGAAAAGGGGAGAGGTCATCCAATTTTGGTAAATATCCCCCACCTTTTGTGTTCTTTGTAAGAAAAATGGGTTGGTCTCTTGATCTTCAAGAAAACCCTAAATATGACATGAAACCATGAAGAAAATCATTTCTATGATCTTCTAATTTCATGAAATCTCTAAAAAGAAGAAAACCCAAGTTTTGAACTCACCTCTTCTTATGGTTCCTTGGTCAAGAGAGAAAGAAGAAGGCTTCAAGCTCCTCTTGATAGGCTTCTATGGAGTCCCCTTTTCGCAATCCTTATGCTCCAAGAGATCAATCCCGAAATCCCAAGCCTCCCAAGACACTTCGTCCACTTCTTCTTCTTTTTCTCCTTCTTTCCTTCTCTTCCTTTCCTTCTTTGGTTTGAAGCTAAGAGAAGAGAGAGAGAGGAGGAGAGTTGAAATAGAATGAGAGAGAGAGGGAGAGAGCTCTTGTTGTGTCAGGGGTAGGTAGGGAGTAGGTGTTGGTGAAATTACCCTAATGCCCCCACTTAAAAAAGAAATTTACCACACTACCCACAAGTTCTGGGAGCCGGGTACCGGTACACGGGATCTGGGTACCGGTACCTACACTCACTTTACCTCAACCCGAGGGCTAGTTTTGCCTTGTTTAGTATAGGGTACCGGTACCCAACCTTTGGTACCGGTACCCACACTCACTTTACCTCAACTCGAGGGCTGGTTTTGCCCTGTTTAGTATAGGGTACCGGTAGCCAACCTTTGGTACCGGTACCCAATCCACCTTATTCCAAACCGAGGCTCGGTTTGCCCAGTTTAACATGGGGTACCGGTACTCCACATTTAGTACCGGTACCCAGGGACTTAGAAACTTTCGGGTTGATTTCCAACCCGAGAGCTTGCTGTTGGGTTCTAATTTAATTGGTTCCGGTACTCCTTTGGCGTTCCGGTACTCAATGCCCACCTGAGGCTTCACAAGTCTGAAGCTTCAGATTTGCGTGTCGTCAACTCGCTTTTCGATCCGAAGGTTCTCGCTTCGATGCGAACACCCCGAACTCATTTGTATTTATATTTTGAACACGCTGCAAGCTATTTCCCCGCACCTCGCTATTTCGCGGAGTCGGCACACTACATTCCTCCCTCCTTTTAGGAGTTTCGTCCGTGAAACTAAAAATTCGCATACCTCGATCCACTCATCGAACAATTGAGGGTGGTGCTCACGCATCACGTCTTCGGGCTCCTATGTAACCTCCTGTTCACTATGCCTCGTCCAAAGCACCTTTACATAAGGTATGGATCGATTCCTCAACCTTCTTTCCCGTCGATCAACGATCTTCAACGAGAACTCATCATAACTCATATCCTCATATAGATCAAGCGGAGGGTACTCGATAATATGATTCGGGTCATGGACATACTGGTGGAGTTGTGATACATGGAACACATCGTGTACTCCCGCCAAATCTGGAGGCAATGCCACCCTATAGGCCACCGGGCCAACCCGCTCCAACGCCTCATAAGGATAAAAAAAATGAGGATTTAACTTTCCCCGCACCCCGAATCGCACCACGCCTTTTGTAGGTGACGCCTTCAGAAATACATGATCTCCGACCTTGAACTCTAGGTCGTGTCGCCTTTTGTTCGCATAGCTTTTCCGCCGACTTTGTGCCATCACTAAACGTTGACGCGCAATTTGTACCTTCTCTTCGGCCTCTTGCAAGACATCGGGGCCCAATGTTGACCTCTCGCCGTCCTCGCTCCAATGCAATGGAGATCGGTACTTTTTGCCATACAACGCCTCGTAAGGCACCATCCCAATGCTGCCTTGATAGCTATTATTGTAGGCGAACTCGGCCATCGACAAATACCGTTGCCACCCCGCGCCATAGTCCAGAACACACGCCCTCAGCATATCTTCGAGGATTTGATTGGTTCTCTCAGGTTGCCCATCGCTCTGAGGATAATAAGCTGTAGTGAATTCCAGGCGTGTTCCAAGAGTCTCGTGGAAACTCTTCCAAATCTGTGAGACGAATCGGGGGTCTCGATCCGACACAATCGAAACAGGAACTCCATGAAGGCGCATGATCTCCTCGATGTACAACTGCGCCAGCTTGTCCCGCGACCATGTGGTGCAGACAGGCAAAACATGAGCCGCCTTGGTCAACCTATCCACCACCATCCACATCGCGTCGTGGCCCGCTTGAGATCTAGGCAAGCCCACGATGAAATTCATCGCGATATTTTCCACTTCCAAATGGGTATTGTTAGGCTTTGAAGTTTGCCTGCAGGAAGTTTATGCTCGGCTTTCACTCGTTGGCACACTAAGCATCTAGTCACAAAGTGTCCAACATCTTTCTTCACACCCGGCCACCAGAACTGTGCCTTTAAGTCTTTGTACATCTTGGTGCCGCCAGGATGAATAGTATACGGCGATCAGTGTGCTTCTTAAAAAATCATTTCGCGAATGTCCTCATCATCGGGCACACACACCCGACCTCGAAGCTTCAAGATCCCAGCTGAAATCCTTCACACTACCACCTTCAACATCAGATCACACCCTTTGGAGCTTTTCATCAGCAACTTGCTTTTCCTTAATTCTCTCCAGCAAGGTGGATTGCACCCAAAATGTCATAAGTTTCGCGGGTGCATCGGAAGCTACAACTTCCAAACCAAACCGTCGCATCTCAGATTGCAACGGGTACTGGTCAGTGATGATCATGGCGAGATTTTCCACGGACTTCCTACTTAGTGCGTCGACCACCACATTTGCTTTCCCCGGGTGGTACGAGATGCTAACATCGAAATATTTAAGAAGCTCTAACCATCGACGCTGCCTCAAATTCAATTCTTTATGTGTGGATATGTACTTGAGGCTTTTGTGATCCGTGTAAATTTCACAATGCTCACCGTATAGATAACGCTGCCACAGCTTCAATGCAAAGACAACTGCGACAAGTTCTAGGTCGTGGGTGGGGTAGTTCTTTTCATGAATTTTCAACTAACGGGAGGCATAAGCTATAACTTTCCCGTCCTGCATAATTACACAACCCAAACCACTCCCAGAGGCATCACTATACACCACGAATTCTTTTCCCGCCGTAGGCAACCTGAGGATTGGAGCCGATGTCAACTTGTCCTTGAGCAATTGGAAGCTCTCTTCATAATCATTGCTCCAAATGAACTTAGCCCCCTTTCTTGTAAGAGCGATAAGCGGAGTGGTAATTTTGGAGAACCCTTCCACAAACCATCTATAATATCCCGCAAGTCCGAGGAGGCTTTGAACCTCGGTAACGTTGGTTGGTCGGGGCCAATCTTTAACAACCTCAATCTTCTTGGGGTCCACTGATACTCCTGCTTCAAAGATTACATGCCTAGCAATGCCATTTCCCGAGCCAAAATTCGCATTTCTTCAATTTCGCGAATAGGCCCCGCTCCCAAAGCAATTGCAATACTTGTCGAAGATGATCCTCGTGCTCGTCATCACTTCGGGAGTAGACCAAAATGTCGTCAATGAAGACCACGACAAATCGATCTAAGAAAGGCTGAAAGACGCGATTCATTAAATCCATGAATGCTGCCGGGCATTGGTCAACCCGAATGGCATTACAGTGAATTCATACCGTCCATACCACGCCCTAAAAGTTGTCGGATCTCCAACCAAAAGGCTTAGAGATCAATTGCACACTATCACCCCAGCGCTAAGGCCAGGTTGAGCCCACACATTGGGTGCGTAAAGAGCCTCAAGGCACACACGTGGCATTCTGCATTCCCGGGTCATCGCTCGGACTACCGCCTCGACCAAGACTCTACTATGCCCCTCCCTCAAGCCTCGGGCCACTGTCACTCACGGCTGACTGCGCCTGCCTACATAGCTACATGCACTACAGTCCCCACGTATGGTCCAGGCACGGGTTGTCCCTCAGCGAACTCACTAATCGTCGTTACGCAACTACTGCGCTCAACCGAGCATCACTCATCGGCTCGCCGTTACTCTCTACGACCCGAACTCTCTATCAACTCTTGCCACACTTAGCGAAAGCTAAGGTGCCAGCTAACTAGCCCTATCTGGCTGAACAAAACATGTGCTCCATGAGTACCCAAGAGATTGGGCATCCTACTCCCCTACACTGACTCGCAAAAGCCCCCAGTGTTAAGCGATTTGCTTAAACAGACCTATGGTTCCTATGCACTCTCCCAACTTGGGCTGAGGCACCACAAGGACGACCCACCAACTTGGTGGTCGATACTCAAACTCTATGGTGGCAACTTTTGCCATTCCGCTAGTCCATCGGACCAACGCCCCAAAACCCCTGCTCTATTGAGAGGTTCTCGAATCTCGAAGCCTACTCTGGGCCTCTCTATCGCCACGATGCGGAAATTAACCGCAATTGGTACGTCACGCGGTCCCTATCGCCATCGAGAGAGAAATTTTGCCACCCAATCTGTAAGCCTTTCTTTCCCTAACTCTTAGGACATCACAACTCAGTTCTCGTAACACAGTGATTAACATCGTCTCGAGAGTCGGTCCTTTATCGAGTCATTGCTGGACCTCATCGGTCACACTTTGCTAGCAGACTAGTTGACGCCCACTCGCACACAATTACAAATGACTGGTCTAACCGTGATGCAATACTCATACTAGTTATGCTTCATAAATAATTGCATTACATAACTCGTACCTGCCACGACGTCTTCCGTGAGAAGGGCCGCCGGTGCCTGTCCTGAATACTGCCTCAGGTGAAACGACACCGAAACCAGGGTCGGAGCTAATGGTGCTTCTGCCCAGCAATCCGCCACCACGTGGCCCGCCTTACCACAACTAAAGCACTTCCCCTCCCGGTGTACACACTAGTGCGGACGGTGAGTGCCGCCACAGATCACACACCGTGTTCTCCGACGAAGGTGAGAAGATTCCCGCGGTTGCGTCGGTAGTCGCAACTGCTTTAGGAATCGCCCGGTGTCGGGTTGCTCCCCAGAATTGTCTGAGGATTGTCCATCGGATAGGGCCGACATAGCCTGCTGGTGCTACCCCAGGGCACCCAAAGGTCCTACAGCTGCCGAGGCGGAAGACTCGCCCCCGACGCAATTCGCGGACACGTGGCCTGGCTGGCCACACTTATAACACCTCCCCTGGCGATGCTTGCACCGCGACGGTCTGTGCGGTCCACCGCAAATGACACACCACCCGTGGGCCGTATGTCGCCGGTGCTTGGGAGGCCGCTTGTAGTCATCCTGACTCCCGAGGTCGCTCGATTGCCTCTTCTTCTCTTTCTCCTTGCTGATGGCTTCGTGCAGCTGGTGTCCCACGGCCTCGCCCCGCTCCTCCAGGTGGGACTGATTGACAACCTCCTGGAGCCTATCGATCTGCTCCCACTAACGCTGCAATGCTTCCTCCTGTCGGCGGGCGGTCTCCGCCTGCAGCTGGACCATGCCAATAAGCGTGGCCACCTGCACTCGTAACTCACGGACTTCACTCGACCTGGGGCACTCCCTCGGCTCGAGCCCCGTCAAACGTGTTTCCTTTTGCGGTGGCATCGCTATCTGCACACCACAACGTACATTAGTCCAAATTTTACAATTCGAATATTGCGCGTAATCGAATGCGAAATAACCAAATACCGTAAGAGTCCGTCAACCCAATCATGCGAAAGTAAGGAGGAATACTTCCTTCCACTCCTAACGTTATGTTGTCGGCCGCCTAACATATCGTTAGCTAGTGGAAGTCCATTTCCCTCGATCCATTCCCAATATCCTTCTTGGAAATCATAAAGCCAAAATCAAATACTTTCGCCCAAAGATCCGCACTGTAGAGCCCCAAATCCCCATGTAGCTTTTCCCCGTGAATCCACGATGTGAAACACCTGTTATTGGTGTGTCGTGCCCGTAACGCATCAAATGGATGTGTTAGATGGACTCAGTGAGGTTCCTTGATCAAGCCTGTCTTTCGGCTGCTTTTGCCAAATTTTAAAAGAGGTTTCAGGCAGATTGGAGTTTGGATTTGGATTCAGCGTGGAAAAACACTTGAAAACGACTATTTGCTTGTATTTTTCTGAGTCCGGATGCCCGAAAAGGGCTCCCGGAAGTTTTTTGTGGATTCGGGTGCATGGGGGAGGCCATAGACCGGCAGGGTGCTGTTGGGTTATATGTAATAAGGATCTAAATAGGGAAAAAAACACCTAGAGGGGGGTGAATAGGTGTAAACGTATAAACACTCAAAAATCATTGCGATAAAAACCCAATGCGGAAATAAAAAATAATACGCAAGATTTTTACGTGGAAAACTCCATCACCGGAGTAAAAAACCACGGGACCGATAACACGGCAGAAATCCACTAGAATTAAAACACGTACAAGGTGATTTACCGTACACAATTACGACTCAACCTTTTCCATACGCTCCTAGAGGATCTTCTCCGCTCGCTCCGCGACGCTTCTCGAATCCACGATCTGCGCCCAACGCCGAATCCACGGCGTCCAACGTCGAATCCACGACGTCCGACCGAATCCACGGTCTTCACCCAATAGCACCCTTCGAATCCACGAACGTGCCTCGCTCCGAATCCACGAGAGCGGTTGAACCTTGAATCCACAAGGACACGCGAATCCACGCGCCGATTTTTGGGGTAAATCGTTGTTTTTGGGTGGTGATGATCCGCCGAATACTTAGATCAAAGATAGATCGGAAATACCATCTAAGTATTCATTAGTTTGATTCAACTCAAGATGTGAGTATGAAAACCTAGAATCAAACTAATCAATATAGATGAAGAAACATAGAGTATTCTCTAATGATTTCCTTTCTTCTCTATATATGGATCTAGAGCCGTATAAGATGATACAAGAATATGACGGCTATTTTCCTTAACCCTAGAAAAGGAGTCATAGGGTCTATTTATAGGTTAGAAACCCTAGGAAGGAGATAAGAATCAAAAACCTAACATTTCTGGAGATTTTACGGACGGCGATCCGGATCGGATTAGCTGTGATCCGGATCGTCGTAACGAGTCAGGTAATTCTAGAATAACGAAGGTTCGGGATTCGGATCGAAGTGCTTGATCCGGATCGTTCATACAGTTCACCAAACATCAACGTTCGGGATCCGGATTGCGAAGCCTGATCCGGATCGGTCAAGGAAGATGGTAAACTCAGTGTTCGGGATCCGGATCAAGAGAGGCTATGATCCGGATTGAACTGGTGTATGAACGAACCACCTTCGGGATCCGGATCGAACAACCTGATCCGGATCCTGAACATGTCCCAAGTCCAGTTTTTGATTTTTATGCAATGAAAGATTCTTCCAAGTGTTTCTACACTACAAGAAGTATTCGGATCACACAAAATCTTTAGTAAAACATACCTGATCCTTTTGAATTCTTCTTTCTTGAGATTGAGTTAAATGATCCAACTTTCTTCACCTTCAATCTTCAAGACTTGAGACTTTCACGAAACTACGCCAACTCAAATTCCATAACAATCTCCCCCTTTGGCGGTTTCGTGACAAAACACAGATCCACTAAAGAAAATTCAAAAAGATATTTTTGTTGCTATCACCATACAACAAAAATTTACAATGGAGATCCAAAAATTTAAAAACATGAGATAAACTCCTAAAACAGACTCTAGACTTAGACATCTGTACTCTCTGCACAAAGAAATCATTCTTGACAAAAAGAGATCGTTAGATACCTCAAGAATATTTAGCATACAAAACCTAGTACAGAGATAGAGTTTATCTGATCATCATGACATTTGAGAATTCAGATATGTAAGAGAATCATAGTCAAAAACCAACATATCTTCTATGCAATTAAAAACCAAATGTCACAAAATGTTAGTCCAATATCAACTTGTTAGTCATATTACATGCCCAAATAGTTAGTCGAATAGTTAGTAGAGACATGCAAACAATCACAAGATGAAAACCAAAGTTGAAGTTGAAGTGATACTTACCTTGATGTATACAAAATCTTCATCAGCAAGATTTTCACAATCATTGTTCAAGTTCCCTTGATGTTCACTTACCTTGATGTTTATTCACATCATCATTGTACCTTGATGCAGTCATCATTGTTCATCATTGATGCATACAAGATCACAATTTTCACAATATCATTGTTCAAGTTCTCTAAACTCTCTCCCCCTTTTTGTCACAAACAAAGCCAAAGATTACAGAAGTGGAGAGAATGGTTAACAGTTCAAGTTGGAGAACTAAGGACTCAAATTAAAACTTAAAAACCTGCACAAAAGAAGGATTTAAGCATATGCATAATAAACAGAAATTGGAAGGATACGGATTATTCAGACTCGTC
Organism: Tillandsia leiboldiana; assembly: GCA_029204045.2. NCBI lineage: Eukaryota > Viridiplantae > Streptophyta > Magnoliopsida > Poales > Bromeliaceae > Tillandsia > Tillandsia leiboldiana. The sequence goes on along the minus strand of CM055070.1, from coordinate 36,931,520 downwards.
TGAACTGATACAGCCGAGGATTTGGAATATCTTCTTTAATCGCTTGTTCATTGATGATTGATTCTTATTTACCTTCTTTATTTCTTCCTTTACCTCAATTAGTTCATTTGATATACGTTCTTGCTCGTTGGAGAGCCTTTGCTGTTCTTTATAGATTGAGGTAACAGATGCATCATCATCAGAAGTTGATTGCGGTGCTTGTTGTGCCGGAGGTGCTGGTTGTGATGGTGGTGCTGGTTGGACTGGAGGAGCTGCTGCCGGTGCAGAGGTTGTTGCTTGTTGTCGTTGTGCTCGTTGCTGGTGAAGAGGTATGAAAGGTTCATCTGGCTTCGTCGAAAGAGACTTTACAATTGTTGTGTCATTGATCGTTCCTAGACTGTGCAGATAGGAACTCGCATTTGTGTCAGCTTTAAATTTGCGAAGAATGCGCATGATGATCATTGGATAAGGTAGTCTCTCTGACGGATGAGCTTGCTCCACATATCGTGCCATCCTTGACCAGATGACGTAGGGAATGTTTAAGTTAGCTCCCATTGCTGCTGTGGGGTTTCCAAGTAGATAGAGGAATATCATTCTTTCCCACCGAAGAACCTTTGTGTTCATGTTTGGAATAACATTGTAACAAACAATAAGGTTTAAGATGCGGTACTCTGGTCGTAGTTCTTTCGAGAAAACGGAGTTTCCTGTCGACCGAGTATTTGGAACACAGATTCCATCAACTACCACTCTCCAGGAGTAGGTGTTGAAGGCTTGATTCTTCAGGTAATGAGTGCCATCGGCTCGGGCGTCCATCCCTAGTACTTCACCAATTAGCTGAGGCGTTACTTTAATTCTGACATTCTTGACTAATGTTTGAAAATCCCGACGCCCGCTTTCCTGATCAACTAGATAGCAGGCATTCTGATAAAACATCCTCACTGAGTGAAGACAATACCCAGTGGTCTCCGGGAAATCGCAAATGGAAGCAAAACCTATCTGGTCAAACAAAGTCCCAAACGTCCGAGAACGCTGCTTTAAGGCTTTTACATCAACATGCCTTTCTCCAATGCATTCTCTGTTTTCAAAATCCTTTATTCTGGCCGAGCTGACAAAGTCTTGAGGAGGTGCTTGCCTATCAGCTGGTTGCTCAATGGAGATTCCTTGTGCACTCCCTCTTTTGCGAGCAACACTTTTTCTTCTTATCTTCCCAGAAGTTTCTTCCATTGGAGCTTTGCCTTTCTCAGCAGCAGTGGGCGGAGCCTTTGATGTTTCTGCAGGTGCTTTTCCCTTTGAAGCAGTCGGAACAGTCGTTGCTTCAACTTGCAGTTCATCCCAATTAATTGATTCCGTTTCAGATTCTGTATCGGAATCATCTTTAGCTTTCTTCGCTTTCTTAGCCTTCTTAGCCCTCTTGGGCTTGACAGTGTCTCTCGTATGTACCATAGCCGCAAGTAGGAAAACAATCCAAGTGATCACCATTTTGATTACTAGTGCAAAAAGTATCATGTGAAGACCAACTCAAGAACACACGAAAAATATTAATTTTCAAAGATTTGAAAAATTGTACCCAAACAATCATAATCATGTAGAGAGACTAAGAATCAAATTAGTTTTGCAAAAGGACTTTTAAAAATAGATCAATTGCATGATTTTCGAAAATCCTTATTATATGCCCTAAAACCGAAATTTTAGAAATCGAAGCCTAAAAATCCGTTAATCAGGAGAATACCTAGCATATAATCAAAACTAATCTACCCAGAGTTCTTATTTCAAAAGAAATTTGATCAAAAACCATCCACAAACAAAGTTGATCCAAGAAATTCATGACGTTTGAGGAAGAAGAGAGAAAAACGGTGAAAAACCGAGATTTTGATCAATAAAACTTACTTGGAGTTGAAGAACTTGAGTTTGAAAGCTTCCAGGAAGGATGAAATCTAGAGAGAGAGGCTCTGGAAACTTTGGAACAAAAGATTGGAGTAAAAGAAATCAAAACCCTTTTGTTCTTTATAAAACCTAGCCGCGATCCGGATCAGTTCATAACTGCGATCCGGATCGGCTACCCGCAGTGAGAAACTGCGTTCGGGATCCGGATCGGCAGATACAATCCGGATCGTCAGCCCGCAGAAGAATTCCTGCGTTCGGGATCCGGATCATCTTGCCCGATCCGGATCGGCTCCAACTTTTTCTTTAGAAAATTTCAGAGAAATTCAAGAAAAACCAGAAAAAGATTGTAAGCACAAATGTGTATCAACTTTAAACAAAAATCATCGTTTCATACAACAAGAATTAGATTATGCCGAATCTATCGATAATATCCAAAAATGAAACGAAAATTTACAAAAATTAAATCCCTTAAAGTTGAACACCTTCAATTACACCTAACTTGATCTTATGAGTAATGCCTTTATCAAATCATCAATTCAGTAAAGAAAATGAAATACAAAGATCAATAGATGTTTGAAATCCCAAATATAATAGATAATGTATCTAGACAATCTGTTGAAGAGAGTGGCTCTTTGAGCATCTTTCTTTAAAAACCCACCTTATACCAACCTTGAAATTTGACGGAGTCAAGTATTTCAACATGCATTTTACTTAATCAAAAATTTGAACAACCATGCTTGGTATACATGTGGTAGCTGCACACAATACTCGGACGACCGAGGTGGTAGCTCTTTCCTCCATGTGGTGGTAGTTTTCACACTCCTCATTGGGATGTAATTCTTTCCACATCTTTTGAGCATTTTACTTTTTCTATGACTCCCCCTCAATTGGCTATCAATTATTTAAGATATAAAGTATTCAACCAAATATTGATCTCGATTTCATACTCGACTAAGCAGTCAAATAAGATAATGACTATACCAAGAGATCATAGAGAGAGAGAAATTGACTTTGATCACTTAGAAGATGATTTAATTAACATAAATGATCATTGCAACAGTGAAATATTATGATGGCAAAAGCATAATAAATTTCTAAATGTACGAAAAGATGCAATTAAAGTCAATTATGATCTATGCTCAATTAATGTTCTATGTACAAACATAGATAATGAACAAAACAAAAACAAATACAAAACCTATCCTAAGCAAAGGTTTCAAAAAGAAGTTTATTTCAAGGAAAGCATTCCAATTGCTTTTCGTAAATGAATAAAACGTTTTTGATCCAAAGGTTTTGTTAGAATGTCAGCTAATTGATCCTCAGTTGAAATATATGAAAGTTGAAGAGTATTTGATTCAACTAGCTCTCTAAGAAAATGATATCTAAGCTCAATATGTTTTGTTCTAGAGTGCAACACAGGGTTTTTAGAAATGTTAATTGCACTTGTGTTGTCACAAAGAATTATTACCGAAGATGCTGAAATGCGGAAGTCGCTCAATACGCTTTTCATCCAAATGAGTTGAGTTGAGCAACTTCCAGCTGAAATGTATTCCGCTTCGGCAGTCGAGAGTGCTATGCAGTTCTGCTTTTTACTGTGCCATGCAACAAGGCAATGGCCAAGATAGAAGCATGCACCACTCGTGCTTTTCCGATCATCCACTGATCCTGCCCAATCGGCATCTGAGTATCCAACAATATCCAAACTTGTTCCCATTGGATACCAAATTCCGAAATTAATTGATCCTTTGATATACCGGATGATCCTTTTCACCGCTTTCAGGTGAACCTCCTTTGGTGCTGATTGATATCTCGCGCAAATCCCAACACCAAGAGATATATCCGGGCGACTAGCCGTGAGGTAAAGTAGACTTCCAATCATACTTCGATACAGTTTCTCGTCTACATTCTCACTATGTGATTCACTTCCAGGTCCCTTGTGGCTAGTTCCCATTGGAGTCGGAAAATCTTTACAATTTTCGAGATCAAACTTTTTGACCAACTCCATTGCATACTTGGATTGACTCAAGTGAATACCTTCATCATTTTGTTTAATTTGCAATCCAAGGAAATAAGTCAATTCGCCCATCATAGACATCTCAAATTCGCTTTCCATGGTCTCCGCGAATTTAGAAGCATCATTATCTCTTGTTGCGCCAAATACAATGTCATCGACATAGATTTGTGCTACAATGAAATTGCTTTGATAATGCTTCACAAAGAGAGTCCTATCAGCTCCGCCTCGAGTATAGCCCTTCTCCAAATGGTGCTTTGTTAACCTTTCGTACCATGCTCGCGGTGCTTGTTTCAGACCGTAAAGAGCCTTTTTCAAACGAAAAACATGGTTAGGTTGTTTATGATCTACAAAACCTTTCGGTTGAGCCACATAAACTTCCTCATTTAAAAACCCATTTAGAAATGCGCTCTTAACGTCCATTTGAAATAATTTGATTTTAAAATGACAAGCAATAGCAAATAGTATACGAATGGACTCGAGTCTAGCTACAGGGGCGAATGTTTCATCAAAGTCTATACCTTCTACTTGAGAATAGCCTTGAGCAACTAATCGTGCCTTGTTCCTGATGATAGTACCATCCTCATTTTTCTTGTTCTTGAAGATCCATTTGGTACCTATCACATTGTGTTGCTTTGGAGGCTTCGTTAATTCCCAGACTTTGTTTCGCTCAAATTGATGGAGCTCTTCCTGCATTGCTTTAATCCAGTAGTCATCCTGAAGAGCTTCATCTATGTTCTTTGGTTCGATTAAAGATACGTAGCAAGCGAATCCACAAACCAACTGCCTCCGAGTTCTGACTCCTTCTTGTGGATCTCCAATAATATTCGATTCCGGATGATCCTTGGAGATTCGTAACGTTTGTTGAAACGGAGTACTCGGAGATACATGAGATGATTCCTGCACATCAGATAAACTTGAAGAACCATTAGATGCATCATTAATATTGGAAGTATTATTATGAGAAGATGCATTAGCAGGAGAATCATCATCTAGAGAGATATCAAGGGTAGATTTTCCAGATCCAAAGTGAAAAGCTTCATCTACTTTAACATTTATAGATTCTACGATCGTCTTAGATTCAATGTTAAATACTCGATATGCTCTGCTATTCGTAGAATAACCCAAAAAGATCCCTTCATCACTTCGAGAGTCGAACTTTCCAAGATTTTCACGGTCACGTAAAATGTAACATCGACTCCCGAAGACACGAAAATATTTGATGTTGGGTTTTCTACTAAACCACAGCTCATATGGTGTATTTAAAGTTCCTGGGCGCAAGTAAACTCTATTAATGACATAGACAGCGGTGTTCACGGCTTCAGCCCAAAAATGTAGCGGTAAATTCCGGCTATGAAGCATCACACGCGCCATCTCTTGAACAACCCTGTTCTTGCGCTCAACAACACCATTCTGCTGAGGTGTATAGGGTGCCGAGAATTCATGTCTAATGCCATTTGAAGTGCAAAAATCAATGAATTTTGAATTTATGAATTCTCCACCTCTATCATTTCTAACACGAATGATCTTTTCATTCTTTTCAATCATAATACGATGGCAAATCTCATGAAAAGAGTCAAATGTATCAGCTTTCTCTTTTAAAAATGCTACCCAAGAAAACCGAGAGAAATCATCAACCAATAAAAAAATGTACCATTTACCTCCCAAAGATGGTTGACGGGTCGGCCCCATTAAGTCCATGTGCAAAAGTTCCAAGGGCCGTTTTGTACCAACGTGGTTCAAGTTCTTGTGTGCAGTCCTAGACTGTTTTCCCTTTTGGCAACCACCACACACAACGTTTTGTTTAAATAAAAGCTTTGGAACCCCCTTGACCACGTCCTTGTTTGAAATTCTAGTAAGTTCCTTAAAATTTAAGTGACCTAGCCTTTCATGCCAAAGAGTTTCATTATTCAAAGCGGCTAAGTTACAATTTTTAGAAAATTTATTAGGAACAACATAACAATTGTTTTCAGATCTAACCCCTTTTAAAAAGAAGACATGGTCCTTATCAGTTACAACGCATTCAACAGATGAAAAGATAACTGAAAAACCATTGTCGCAAAGTTGACTTATGCTTATGAGGTTAGTCTTAAGGCCATCAACAAATAAGACGTTTTTCAAAATCGGGCCATCTGGAATAGCTACCGTCCCTTTTCCAACAATTTTGGAAGATCGACCGTCTCCGAAAACTACGTGTCCTCCGGAGATTTTCTCAAGATTTTGAAAACTATTTTTGTCACCGGTCATGTGACGGGAACACCCGCTATCCAGATACCAAGACGAACTATCATATGCATGCAAGGAAACATTGGAAACAAGACAAGGGAAAATTTCACCTTTGCGCACCCAAACCCTTTTGGAGTGCGTCGGTAATGGTCGTGAAGTTATATGCCTAGGTGAAGGCGTCTTGTTATAGCGATTGTTGTTCCTTGATGAAATCGTCTTGCGCGATGAACTACCAAGTCTCTTTTCATTTGAAAAGTTTTGCTTTGATTTTCGGGGAGGAGCCTTTTTGGTAGTTGTTGCAAGAGGTCCTTGAGATGAGCGTTCGACTCCCGTCTTGCAATATCTTCTTATGTGCCCTGAAACACCACAACGAAAACATACCTTAGATCTTGACGATCCCAAAGAGGATGAAGTAGGTTTGTTGTCGTTGTTTGTCTTGAATTCCGGTGTCGGAGGAGGAGATACCGACTGAGGCACAAAAACTGTCTCACTCGAACTTGGACTGTTTCCAGTTTGAGTGTATCCGAGGCCGAACCGATTTGATTGACCAAGACCAAGAAGTCTATCCAACTTACTCCTTCCTGAAGAGAATCGTTGTAAGTCATTCTTAAGTTGGAAAATGGTCTTTGTCATTTCCAGGTTATCCTGTCGAGCCTCGTTGTAGAGCTTTGAGAAGTGATTCGCGTTATCCACCAGATTTGTATGTTCCTTCTCAAGTTGCTCATTGGACTCTTGAAGGGAAACATTTGCCTTTATCAGGTTTTCCCTTTCCACTTCAAGAGCGTTTGAGAGAGAAGTCGCTCTTTTTGCTTCTTCTTCGAGATCATGCACTCTCCCTCTCAAACTCTTGTTTTGCTTAGCCACTTTCTTTGAGTCCCTCAAAAGTCTGTGGTAGGCTAGAGCAAAATCTTCACCTTCCGAATCATCCGATTCGTTGTCCGTTGCATTCTTTTCAACAGTGGAGTTGGACAACGACTCGGATGTACTTGCCATAAAGCACATGAAGGGTGAAGATACGGACGCGTGGAATGCGGTGGAGCTCTTTTCTTCATCACTCGAAGACGACTCATTTGACGTTGAGTTGTCATCCCAAGTGACGACTTGCATCGCCTTCTTCTTTGCCGGATACTTGTTAGGACACTCCGTTGCAATGTGGCCGTAGCCTCGACATTTGAAGCATTGTAGTTGTCCTTCTGAACTTTTCTTATCCTTTGAGAAGTTCTCTTGCTTTCTTGACTTGTAACCTGAAGTACCCTTGCCTTTGTTCGACTTTCCGAAGGATGGAGATTTGCTTGAATTACCCCTTCGAAAGTTGCGGCGAAACTTCCTTGTCAAGAGAGCGAGCTGCTTCTCAAATTCCTCCATAGAAAGGTTCTCGTCATCGTCTGAGGAGGATGTATCCGCGTCTTCTTCCTTAGTTGTTTTCAACGCATAACCTGAAGACTTAGAAGTGGATGCCTTTCCAGAAGAATTGTTAGTAGTAAATATCATTTCATAAGTTTGTAATGAACCAACTAATTCTTCTACACGTATTTCGTCCGGGTGTTTAATAGTTTCAATGGCAGTAACCTTGGGCGAAATCGTTCAGGAAGAGTTCTTAAGATCTTTCTTACAATCTTAAATTCTGGAATCTTCTCTCCCAGATTAGCACATGAGTTTACGATGTCTTGCAATCGTGTATAGTAGTCCGTGAAAGATTCATTTTCTGCCATTAAGATAGAGTCAAACTTGCTCGTAAGCATTTGCAGTTTCTGAATCTTCACGAGGTTAGTTCCCTCA
>CM055070.1:36750633-36923541 GCA_029204045.2 Tillandsia leiboldiana | reverse complement strand
TTTCGAGAAACGAGTTTCCTGTCGCCGCTGTAGTTTGAACCACGCTTCCATCAACGACCATCGCCAGGAGTAGTGTTGAAGGCTGTGAGTCGCCAGTAAAGAGTGCCATCGGCTCGGGCGTCCATCCCTAGTACTTCACCAATTAGCTGAGGCGTTACTTTAAATTCTGACATTCTTGACTAATGGTTGAAAATCCCGACGCCCGCTTTTCCTGATCAACGGATAGCGGCATCTGAGAAAACATCCTCACGGATGAAGACAATACCCAGTGGTCTCCGGGAATCGCAAATGGAAGCAAGACCTCTCTGGTCAAACAAAGTCCCAAACGTCCGAGAACGCTGCTTTAAGGCTTTACATCAACATGCCTTTCTCCAATGCATTCTCTGTTTTCAAAATCCTTTATTCTGGCCGAGCTGACAAAGTCTTGAGGAGGTGCTTGCCTATCAGCTGGTTGCTCAATGGAGATTCCTTGTGCACTCCCTCTTTTTGCGAGCAACACTTTTTCTTCTTATCTTCCCAGAAGTTTCTTCCATTGGAGCTTTGCCTTTCTCAGCAGCAGTGGCGGAGCCTTTGATGTTTCTGCAGGTGCTTTTCCCTTTGAAGCAGTCGGAACAGTCGTTGCTTCAACTTGCAGTTCATCCCAATTAATTGATTCCGTTTCAGATTCTGTATCGGAATCATCTTTAGCTTTCTTCGCTTTCTTAGCCTTCTTAGCCCTCTGGGCTTGACAGTGTCTCTCGTATGTACCATAGCCGCAAGTAGGAAAACAATCCAAGTGATCACCATTTTGATTACTAGTGCAAAAAGTATCATGTGAAGACCAACTCAAGAACACTACGAAAAATATTAATTTTCAAGATTTGAAAATTGTACCCAAACAATCATAATCATGTAGAGAGACTAAGAATCAAATTAGTTTGCAAAAGGACTTTTAAAAATAGATCAATTGCATGATTTTCGAAAATCCTTATTATATGCCCTAAAACCGAAATTTTAGAAATCGAAGCCTAAAAATCCGTTAATCAGGAGAATACCTAGCATAATCAAAACTAATCTACCCAGAGTTCTTATTTCAAAAGAAATTTGATCAAAAACCATCCACAAACAAAGTTGATCCAAGAAATTCATGACGTTTGAGGAAGAAGAGAGAAAAAACGGTGAAAAACCGAGATTTGATCAATAAAACTACTTGGAGTTGAAGAACTTGAGTTTGAAAGCTTCCAGGAAGGATGAAATCTAGAGAGAGAGGCTCTGGAAACTTTGGAACAAAAGATTGGAGTAAAAGAAATCAAAACCCTTTTGTCTTTATAAAACCTAGCGCGATCCGGATCAGTTCATAACTGCGATCCGGATCGGCTACCCGCAGTGAGAAACTGCGTTCGGGATCCGGATCGGCAGATACAATCCGGATCGTCAGCCCGCAGAAGAATTCCTGCGTTCGGGATCCGGATCATCTTGCCCGATCCGGATCGGCTCCAACTTTTTCTTTAGAAAATTTCAGAGAAATTCAAGAAAAACCAGAAAAAGATTGTAAGCACAAATGTGTATCAACTTTAAACAAAATCATCGTTCATACAACAAGAATTAGATTATGCCGAATCTATCGATAATATCCAAAAATGAAACGAAAATTTACAAAATTAAATCCCTTAAAGTTGAACACCTTCAATTACACCTAACTTGATCTTATGAGTAATGCCTTATCAAATCATCAATTCAGTAAAGAAAATGAAATACAAAGATCAATAGATGTTTGAAATCCCAAATATAATAGATAATGTATCTAGACAATCTGTTGAAGAGAGTGGCTCTTTGAGCATCTTTCTTTAAAAACCCACCTTATACCAACCTTGAAATTTGACGGAGTCAAGTATTTCAACATGCATTTTACTTAATCAAAAATTTGAACAACCATGCTTGGTATACATGTGGTAGCTGCACACAATACTCGGACGACCGAGGTGGTAGCTCTTTCCTCCATGTGGTGGTAGTTTTCACACTCCTCATTGGGATGTAATTCTTTCCACATCTTTTGAGCATTTTACTTTTTCTATGACTCCCCCTCAATTGGCTATCAATTATTTAAGATATAAAGTATTCAACCAAATATTGATCTCGATTTCATACTCGACTAAGCAGTCAAATAAGATAATGACTATACCAAGAGATCATAGAGAGAGAGAAATTGACTTTGATCACTTAGAAGATGATTTAATTAACATAAATGATCATTGCAACAGTGAAATATTATGATGGCAAAAGCATAATAAATTTCTAAATGTACGAAAAGATGCAATTAAAGTCAATTATGATCTATGCTCAATTAATGTTCTATGTACAAACATAGATAATGAACAAAACAAAAACAAATACAAAACCTATCCTAAGCAAAGGTTTCAAAAAGAAGTTTATTTCAAGGAAAGCATTCCAATTGCTTTTCGTAAATGAATAAAACGTTTTTGATCCAAAGGTTTTGTTAGAATGTCAGCTAATTGATCCTCAGTTGAAATATATGAAAGTTGAAGAGTATTTGATTCAACTAGCTCTCTAAGAAAATGATATCTAAGCTCAATATGTTTGTTCTAGAGTGCAACACAGGGTTTTTAGAAATGTTAATTGCACTTGTGTTGTCACAAAGAATTATTACCGAAGATGCTGAAATGCGGAAGTCGCTCAATACGCTTTTCATCCAAATGAGTTGAGTTGAGCAACTTCCAGCTGAAATGTATTCCGCTTCGGCAGTCGAGAGTGCTATGCAGTTCTGCTTTTTACTGTGCCATGCAACAAGGCAATGGCCAAGATAGAAGCATGCACCACTCGTGCTTTTCCGATCATCCACTGATCCTGCCCAATCGGCATCTGAGTATCCAACAATATCCAAACTTGTTCCCATTGGATACCAAATTCCGAAATTAATTGATCCTTTGATATACCGGATGATCCTTTTCACCGCTTTCAGGTGAACCTCCTTTGGTGCTGATTGATATCTCGCGCAAATCCCAACACCAAGAGATATATCCGGGCGACTAGCCGTGAGGTAAAGTAGACTTCCAATCATACTTCGATACAGTTTCTCGTCTACATTCTCACTATGTGATTCACTTCCAGGTCCCTTGTGGCTAGTTCCCATTGGAGTCGGAAAATCTTTACAATTTTCGAGATCAAACTTTTGACCAACTCCATTGCATACTTGGATTGACTCAAGTGAATACCTTCATCATTTTGTTTAATTTGCAATCCAAGGAAATAAGTCAATTCGCCCATCATAGACATCTCAAATTCGCTTTCCATGGTCTCCGCGAATTTAGAAGCATCATTATCTCTTGTTGCGCCAAATACAATGTCATCGACATAGATTTGTGCTACAATGAAATTGCTTTGATAATGCTTCACAAAGAGAGTCCTATCAGCTCCGCCTCGAGTATAGCCCTTCTCCAAATGGTGCTTTGTTAACCTTTCGTACCATGCTCGCGGTGCTTGTTTCAGACCGTAAAGAGCCTTTTTCAAACGAAAACATGGTTAGGTTGTTTATGATCTACAAAACCTTTCGGTTGAGCCACATAAACTTCCTCATTTAAAAACCCATTTAGAAATGCGCTCTTAACGTCCATTTGAAATAATTTGATTTTAAAATGACAAGCAATAGCAAATAGTATACGAATGGACTCGAGTCTAGCTACAGGGGCGAATGTTTCATCAAAGTCTATACCTTCTACTTGAGAATAGCCTTGAGCAACTAATCGTGCCTTGTTCCTGATGATAGTACCATCCTCATTTTTCTTGTTCTTGAAGATCCATTTGGTACCTATCACATTGTGTTGCTTTGGAGGCTTCGTTAATTCCCAGACTTTGTTTCGCTCAAATTGATGGAGCTCTTCCTGCATTGCTTTAATCCAGTAGTCATCCTGAAGAGCTTCATCTATGTTCTTTGGTTCGATTAAAGATACGTAGCAAGCGAATCCACAAACCAACTGCCTCCGAGTTCTGACTCCTTCTTGTGGATCTCCAATAATATTCGATTCCGGATGATCCTTGGAGATTCGTAACGTTTGTTGAAACGGAGTACTCGGAGATACATGAGATGATTCCTGCACATCAGATAAACTTGAAGAACCATTAGATGCATCATTAATATTGGAAGTATTATTATGAGAAGATGCATTAGCAGGAGAATCATCATCTAGAGAGATATCAAGGGTAGATTTTCCAGATCCAAAGTGAAAAGCTTCATCTACTTTAACATTTATAGATTCTACGATCGTCTTAGATTCAATGTTAAATACTCGATATGCTCTGCTATTCGTAGAATAACCCAAAAAGATCCCTTCATCACTTCGAGAGTCGAACTTTCCAAGATTTTCACGGTCACGTAAAATGTAACATCGACTCCCGAAGACACGAAAATATTTGATGTTGGGTTTTCTACTAAACCACAGCTCATATGGTGTATTTAAAGTTCCTGGGCGCAAGTAAACTCTATTAATGACATAGACAGCGGTGTTCACGGCTTCAGCCCAAAAATGTAGCGGTAAATTCCGGCTATGAAGCATCACACGCGCCATCTCTTGAACAACCCTGTTCTTGCGCTCAACAACACCATTCTGCTGAGGTGTATAGGGTGCCGAGAATTCATGTCTAATGCCATTTGAAGTGCAAAAATCAATGAATTTTGAATTTATGAATTCTCCACCTCTATCATTTCTAACACGAATGATCTTTTCATTCTTTTCAATCATAATACGATGGCAAATCTCATGAAAAGAGTCAAATGTATCAGCTTTCTCTTTTAAAAATGCTACCCAAGAAAACCGAGAGAAATCATCAACCAATAAAAAATGTACCATTTACCTCCCAAAGATGGTTGACGGGTCGGCCCCATTAAGTCCATGTGCAAAAGTTCCAAGGGCCGTTTTGTACCAACGTGGTTCAAGTTCTTGTGTGCAGTCCTAGACTGTTTTCCCTTTTGGCAACCACCACACACAACGTTTTGTTTAAATAAAAGCTTTGGAACCCCCTTGACCACGTCCTTGTTTGAAATTCTAGTAAGTTCCTTAAAATTTAAGTGACCTAGCCTTTCATGCCAAAGAGTTTCATTATTCAAAGCGGCTAAGTTACAATTTTTAGAAAATTTATTAGGAACAACATAACAATTGTTTTCAGATCTAACCCCTTTTAAAAAGAAGACATGGTCCTTATCAGTTACAACGCATTCAACAGATGAAAAGATAACTGAAAAACCATTGTCGCAAAGTTGACTTATGCTTATGAGGTTAGTCTTAAGGCCATCAACAAATAAGACGTTTTTCAAAATCGGGCCATCTGGAATAGCTACCGTCCCTTTTCCAACAATTTTGGAAGATCGACCGTCTCCGAAAACTACGTGTCCTCCGGAGATTTTCTCAAGATTTTGAAAACTATTTTTGTCACCGGTCATGTGACGGGAACACCCGCTATCCAGATACCAAGACGAACTATCATATGCATGCAAGGAAACATTGGAAACAAGACAAGGGAAAATTTCACCTTTGCGCACCCAAACCCTTTTGGAGTGCGTCGGTAATGGTCGTGAAGTTATATGCCTAGGTGAAGGCGTCTTGTTATAGCGATTGTTGTTCCTTGATGAAATCGTCTTGCGCGATGAACTACCAAGTCTCTTTTCATTTGAAAAGTTTTGCTTTGATTTTCGGGGAGGAGCCTTTTTGGTAGTTGTTGCAAGAGGTCCTTGAGATGAGCGTTCGACTCCCGTCTTGCAATATCTTCTTATGTGCCCTGAAACACCACAACGAAAACATACCTTAGATCTTGACGATCCCAAAGAGGATGAAGTAGGTTTGTTGTCGTTGTTTGTCTTGAATTCCGGTGTCGGAGGAGGAGATACCGACTGAGGCACAAAAACTGTCTCACTCGAACTTGGACTGTTTCCAGTTTGAGTGTATCCGAGGCCGAACCGATTTGATTGACCAAGACCAAGAAGTCTATCCAACTTACTCCTTCCTGAAGAGAATCGTTGTAAGTCATTCTTAAGTTGGAAAATGGTCTTTGTCATTTCCAGGTTATCCTGTCGAGCCTCGTTGTAGAGCTTTGAGAAGTGATTCGCGTTATCCACCAGATTTGTATGTTCCTTCTCAAGTTGCTCATTGGACTCTTGAAGGGAAACATTTGCCTTTATCAGGTTTTCCCTTTCCACTTCAAGAGCGTTTGAGAGAGAAGTCGCTCTTTTTGCTTCTTCTTCGAGATCATGCACTCTCCCTCTCAAACTCTTGTTTTGCTTAGCCACTTTCTTTGAGTCCCTCAAAAGTCTGTGGTAGGCTAGAGCAAAATCTTCACCTTCCGAATCATCCGATTCGTTGTCCGTTGCATTCTTTTCAACAGTGGAGTTGGACAACGACTCGGATGTACTTGCCATAAAGCACATGAAGGGTGAAGATACGGACGCGTGGAATGCGGTGGAGCTCTTTTCTTCATCACTCGAAGACGACTCATTTGACGTTGAGTTGTCATCCCAAGTGACGACTTGCATCGCCTTCTTCTTTGCCGGATACTTGTTAGGACACTCCGTTGCAATGTGGCCGTAGCCTCGACATTTGAAGCATTGTAGTTGTCCTTCTGAACTTTTCTTATCCTTTGAGAAGTTCTCTTGCTTTCTTGACTTGTAACCTGAAGTACCCTTGCCTTTGTTCGACTTTCCGAAGGATGGAGATTTGCTTGAATTACCCCTTCGAAAGTTGCGGCGAAACTTCCTTGTCAAGAGAGCGAGCTGCTTCTCAAATTCCTCCATAGAAAGGTTCTCGTCATCGTCTGAGGAGGATGTATCCGCGTCTTCTTCCTTAGTTGTTTTCAACGCATAACCTGAAGACTTAGAAGTGGATGCCTTTCCAGAAGAATTGTTAGTAGTAAATATCATTTCATAAGTTTGTAATGAACCAACTAATTCTTCTACACGTATTTCGTCCGGGTGTTTAATAGTTTCAATGGCAGTAACCTTTGGGCGAAATCGTTCAGGAAGAGTTCTTAAGATCTTTCTTACAATCTTAAATTCTGGAATCTTCTCTCCCAGATTAGCACATGAGTTTACGATGTCTTGCAATCGTGTATAGTAGTCCGTGAAAGATTCATTTTCTGCCATTAAGATAGAGTCAAACTTGCTCGTAAGCATTTGCAGTTTCTGAATCTTCACGAGGTTAGTTCCCTCATGTGTAACCTGAAGAACATCCCAGATTTCTTTCGCAGTCTCACATGCCGAGACGCGAGAGAATTCAGTTTGAGATAAGGCATTAAAGATAGCATTAATTCCCTTGCCATTGTAAGAAGATGAATCTAACTCTTCCTTGGTCCATTTCGACCTAGGTTTTAAGGTGCGAACATCACCAATAAATTCAGTTGGATTAGACCATCCTAATTCAATTGATTGCCACACCCGTTCGTCGATGGAAATTAAAAAGGCTTTCATCCGTACTTTCCAGTACGCATAATTTGTTCCATCGAAGAACGGGGGTCGGTTGATGTTTCCACCTTCAACCATTGTTTACAACCCTATTCCCGCTCTGATACCACTTGTTGGGTTATATGTAATAAGGATCTAAATAGGGGAAAAAACACCTAGAGGGGGGTGAATAGGTGTAAACGTATAAACACTCAAAAATCGTTGCGATAAAAACCCAATGCGGAAATAAAAAATAATATGCAAGATTTTTACGTGGAAAACTCCATCACCGGAGTAAAAAACCACGGGACCGATAACACGGCAGAAATCCACTAGAATTAAAACACGTACAAGGTGAGTTACTGTACACAATTACGACTCAACCTTTTCCATACGCTCCTAGAGGATCTTCTCCGCTCGCTCCGCGACGCTTCTCGAATCCACGATCTGCGCCCAACGCCGAATCCACGGCGTCCAACGCCGAATCCACGACGTCCGACCGAATCCACGGTCTTCACCCAATAGCACCCTTCGAATCCACGAACGTGCCTCGCTCCGAATCCACGAGAGCGGTTGAACCTTGAATCCACAAGGACACGCGAATCCACGCGCCGATTTTTGGGGTAAATCGTTGTTTTTGGGTGGTGATGATCCGCCGAATACTTAGATCAAAGATAGATCGGAAATACCATCTAAGTATTCATTAGTTTGATTCAACTCAAGATGTGAGTATGAAAACCTAGAATCAAACTAATCAATATAGATGAAGAAAGAGTATTCTCTAATGATTTCCTTTCTTCTCTATATGTGGATCTAGAGCCGTATAAGATGATACAAGAATATGACGGCTATTTTCCTTAACCCTAGAAAAGGAGTCATAGGGTCTATTTATAGGTTAGAAACCCTAGGAAGGAGATAAGAATCAAAAACCTAACATTTCTGGAGATTTTACGGACGGCGATCCGGATCGGATTAGCTGTGATCCGGATCGTCGTAACGAGTCAGGTAATTCCAGAAAAACGAAGGTTCGGGATCCGGATCGAAGTGCTTGATCCGGATCGTTCATACAGTTCACCAAACATCAACGTTTGGGATCCGGATTGCGAAGCCTGATCCGGATCGGTCAAGGAAGATGGTAAACTCAGTGTTCAGGATCCGGATCAAGAGAGGCTACGATCCGGATTGAACTGGTGTATGAACGAACCACCTTCGGGATCCGGATCGAACAACCTAATCCGGATCCTGAACATGTCCCAAGTCCAGTTTTTGATTTTTATGCAATGAAAGATTCTTCCAAGTGTTTCTACACTACAAGAAGTATTCGGATCACACAAAATCTTTAGTAAAACATACCTGATCCTTTTGAATTCTTCTTTCTTGAGATTGAGTTAAATGATCCAACTTTCTTCACCTTCAATCTTCAAGACTTGAGACTTTCACGAAACTACGCCAACTCAAATTCCGTAACAGGTGCCACGTGGCGGCCTATCATTGGTCGGTTCATGCTGTGTGGTCCACGGAGAGGCGCGGGGTGGCGCTTGGACCGGGCGGGGGATACGTGTCGTTCCCAGATTGGCTGGTTCAGGTTGCGCGGTCCACGGTACCCGCGCGGGTGCATACACCGGGCGCCGGGGACACGTGGCAGCCTGTGATTGGCGGGCTCATGCGGCGCGGTCCACGGAGGCGCGCGCTGGCGCCTCGGGATTCATGCGTGCATGGGGGGCAGGAGGCTCGGCCGGCGAGGCTCGCGTGGGCGCGGTCGGCAGGTCGCCGGGCGGACCACGTGGCGCCCTGCGATTCGCAGGCGCCACCCACCCGCGTTGACGGGGGCGTGACACGCGGCAACGCCCGAGCGGCCTTGCACTTGCTGTTCCCTATTCGGGACACGTGTCAAGCGCTGGCAGTTTCGAGCGCTGGTCGGACGGATCCTGTGGGCGCGTTTTGTGCGCCCGATGGATTCGGGCGCCCGAAAACTCGGCCCGAATCCGGCTAGTTGGGCTTTTTGGGCTGGGCCTATAAATAGGACCCCTTCACTTGCTTTTTCTCATTTTGCTTGGCTTTTTCACAGTAGGCTTTCTACAAAGATGTTGTTCACCCTTTTGTTCTACACCTTGTGGAGGAGTTCCAGGAATTTTGGAGGACGCTCTTCGACGTCTACTGCAATTCGGCGCACTGCGACGCTCCTTCCTTGGTGGCATTTTTCATCGCGTTTCTATCCGTGGACTCCCCTGGGCTACCCCGAAAAAAATTTTGGGTGATTCTTGCGCCTATGTTTTCATGACAGGTAGGGCTACGATTCTTATATTTACAGTTTCCCTCCATTCTGAGCTTTTCTTCGGTATTTCGGACCATCTTGTGACCCCATTTTTTGCGGTGAGATTTTGGACAGCATTGGAGTGATTGTGGGTTTTCTCGGCCCACGAGCATCGGAACGAAGAGTGTGAGTACTCGTTCTACATCTACTCGTCATGAGGAACGCCGTCGTGATTTTTCTGGAATTTTTCGAGATTGCTTCGAAGGTGATAATTCCACTTTTTCTGGACTGAAAGCTACAGATTATTGATTGTGGAAGTTTTGGGCTCGCAGCGGTGTTTTATTTGTATCTTGGCCTAAAGGTGTCGGAACGGGACGTGTGAGTACTCGATTCGCATCTACTCGACGCGACGATCGCAGCGGTTATTTTCTTGATTTTTCCGAGATCATCTCACAGGTAAAATTAACTGTTTTATGGACTGGATTGTGTGGACAACGGTAGATTGTAGTTTTGGATTTAATTGTGCGCCATGTGGGTCATCTTTGCAGCTTTTACGGTGTGCCGTGTATTACCTGGAGTGAGGGCATGTTTGGATTCGTGCTTCGTGACCGAGGTGGGTGATTGTTGTGGACCTCATATTTTGACTTTCTCACTAGGAATATTAGAGTGATCCCCGTTGTTGAATGCCGATAAGTACATTGTGGGTAACATGCATGCTTGTGTAAATTGGACATGTGCTATGTTAGTACTTAGTGTTCTTATGAGATCTATTATTATCCTGGAATAACATGCTTTAATCAATGTGAGAACAACGAGACCTATTTTTCTTTTATCATCATGATGACACTTGCATGCTTGTATGGACATCTAGATAGGCCATCTTCTTCTGCTGCATTATCATTGGGATTTGACTTTGAAGAAACCATGTTGGCACCTTTTCTCCTATTATTGAGATACATGTTGTATATTGCTCGGGTTTGAGCAGGGTTATAGGATAGTGTAGCCGACTTTATCAAGTCTGGATTGGTCATACCAGATTGCGGGTTGTGGGGTATCGCGGCGACCGCGGACATTGGGCGGTTGACCGGATATTTACTTGTGCATCAGATTGGGGGATCAGATTTATTTAGTGGATGGATTTTTCCCACTTCGATCATAGTTGTGATCCAGTCCTGCTATTTTATGATACTTGTGACATGGTTACTTTACTCGTGTGGGTCGCACCCCTCGAGTGCCACTCCGGAGTAGGCGATTTACACAGCGGCCACTGAGTATCGGACAGTGAGTGCCGGTCAATGAGTGCCGATCTGTTAGCAGATACTTGAGACAGTTTGAGCAGGCAGTGCCAGTTATTACTGGCCTATTGATTGTGTTTATTCAGGCAGACACCTTTACTGATGCATTCATATAGCTACCTTTCTAGCATTGCATCTAGAGGCATGGTAGCTGTAGTTCTTTTATCAGCAGTTATATTCATAGCTTACCGCCTTTTCTTTCCCGTTTGCCTCTGGTAGACCTAGTGGGCACGTCAGAGTTTGAGGCTTAACCCACTAGGGGAGGCTACTGGTTTTATAGTAGTTCTCACCCCCATTCTTGTTGTCTTTTCTTTCCCCTTTGTTTTGTAGAGTCGTCTGTGGGAGCTGCTGGGCCATCAGCTGCGGATCGAGGTAAGAGGATAGCTGACTAGATAGATCGTCCACCCGACAGTATGCTAGCTGGACTTTCGTTGTACCCCTATTTTCTCAGACAGTGTATTTGTACCTATATTTTTTGGTCTGGCTTTAGCCAGCTGTTTGCACATTTTTGGTGAGCTGGGAGAGACACTTGTACTTATTTACAGTTGTACTTTACTTTATTTCCAGCTTCAGCTTGAGATGTAGTAGTTTTAATTCAGCTCTGTTTTTATGCTCTTTTATTATATCTCTTATATCTGAGCAGGTTACCGGCGCCTCGTGTACGCGGGAAATACCGTGTGCACAGCGGATCTATAGACGGGCCCGGGTTCAGGTTTACACCCGGGGCGTGACAGATTAGGTGGTATCAGAGCTTAGGGATAGGTCAGTTGAGACTTAGGAAATCCTGGGCTTTTGGCAGACCCTAGGATGATAGGACGTGAGTGGCGTGATATTTTGCGAAAGTCGGTGATTTATTTATTTGACTCTTCCTGTGAGTAAAGAGGGATCGACATATCCTATTTTTGTTGAACAGTTATGTTGGCTACAGACAACATGAAGTTGCAGAAATAGGGGGACGTCTTTGACTTTCGCTAGATTGGGTCGAGGGTGGTTTTGTTACTGATGTATGGTTTCTTGTGGCAGGATGCCTCCCTGACGTCGGATTCCTACCCGGGGTACCCCTACACCCCCGGATGAGCCGGAGCAGGCCGGACCTTCCGAGATTCGCGAGTTGAGGGCCTTGGTGGCCCAGTTAGCTGAGAGTACCCGCCGGCAGGAGCAGCAGATGGATCAGCTATTTCCCAGAGAGAGGCACCGCCCCCGACTGTTTTGGAGGCCCCGGCACCACCTGTGGTACCTCTTGTGCCGTCGGCACCATCATCGAGCAGCGGGGCTCAGGGAGCAGCCCAGCCTTTGACCCCGGCTGAGGAGTAGGATATTGCTGACAAGCTCGCCAAGTTTTGTCAGCACGGACCGCCTCGATTCTCGGGGTGGAACACGCAGCCGTGGGAGATCGGGTCATGGTTAGCAGCGATGGAGAAGCTATTCAGGAATTTCTTCATCGATCCGAGGTACCGAGTTCACATGGCGGTACACTGCCTGGACGGAGATGCAGATGCTTGGTGGCATCGGGCGGAGCCACTGGTGTCACGCCCCGGGGTCGAACTGCGACCCGGGCTCGCCAACAGATCCGCCGTCTGTACGGAAACTGACGCACAGACGAAGCGTCTACCCTGCAAAAGATCTATAGCTAAATATGTATCAGAGCTGAAAAAGAACTAGTCGCTACATAATCAAAACACTGAACATCTGAATAAAAACAAATCCTCAATACAAGTCTCTCAACTATGAAAATACAGGTACAACCCTCACAAATCTCTCTGACTGTCCAGTACAAAAGTGGAAACATAAAAAATATAAACAGGGTACATCTACCTCTGACTCTCAATGCTGGTAAGGAACTAAACGGCCACGTCCTCACCTCGATCAGCTGTCTCCGCGCGAGCTAAGTCGGAGTAGCAACCTCAGTAACCTGTCACCGCAGCGGGTGTGAGATCTACTGCAGAAGGTAGATCTCAGTGGGTACCGTCACCAATATCCACGGTATGCCCACTAAGTCTACTGGAGGCAAACAGATAGGTATGCAGATAGATAGATAAAAGGTAAGCTGAATGAAAACTACAGCTAATATGTGTCAACCATCATGCTCAAAAGGAAACTCTACTATAAACATGCTATGCATACCCTCACTACTGCTAAAATGCCTCAGTATCAATGCTCAAAGGAAAGAAACTCATCTAAGAACATAATATGCATACACCACTTGCACACGAGGTGCCCAATCGACCCAATCGAACTGACTGCCTCCTCGGGTCCAGTCAAACCTGCGCCTACCTACTGCCGTTACATCCACGTAGGACCGGACTGACGTAGGGCGTCCGTGACTGCCAAAACTGGCCCAGCCAGAGGGACCGCGTTCGTAACTGCCAAAACTGGCCCAGCCAGAGGGACCGCGTCCGTAATTGCCAAAACTGGCCCAGCCAGAGGGACTGCGTCGACAAGTCGCGATACAAAAGTAACAGATCCACCTCGGACGTGGCACTCGAGGGGCGCGACCCCATCGAGGAAAAAGGTATCCGCGCACTCTGTCGAGCTCAATGTGGCACTGTAGGCTATAGTCCAAAATCCACGCTCACTATCAGAACGGAAAGACTCAGGACCCTCAAACATCTGGCACAACGGTCGGAGTACTCTCGACGACTCAACTGATCAGCTCTCTCGAATCACGAGACACTAGCAAACTCTACCAACTCGTGGCACAAAACACACTGGCTGGAGATACTCCACAGACGGGATCGACCCACAACTCAGGGCTAATAAAACTGGTCGGACAACACACAACGACCCGGGACCACCGTCAACCCCAACGGTTCCCAACGACACTAGCACAATCTAAACTCAGCTACCGGACTCCACTCAGCCCCCAGGCACGAGTGCAACAATGCCCCACAGAAACCTGACCCCTCGGCCCACTACCCGGGCGAGGCAACACTATGTCCAGGAAAGATGCAAAGTGTGGGATGTCTAATACATAAAGGAACCTAGCCGAAGTAAAGGCTCTCTACTGACTCATCTGTGTCAACAAGCGGCACATGCAGTCTATGATCCACGATCAAACAGATCGAAAACTCAATGCTCAAAAAGCACAACTCAGTCGGGAAACCTTCCACGACTCGATTTGATATGCCCTCACCAACCCCCGAAACACTAGTAAAAATATCCATAAGTCAAATAAAATCTCCTCGGCCCCCAGGCACGAGGTTACATGCACCCTGGGACCCTGTCATCTCACTGGCAATCTCGCAGTTTAAAAACCACTTTTAAAAAACCGATTTTTCCTTAAAACGGGTTACATGATTTTTAAAACTATCCCGGTGCAAAAGTAATGCTCTCTAATCATGCAATCTAGTGTCATACTGTACCAGGAGTACACTAAAAATAATCTGGGGTTCCAAAGAATTTTTTGTAATTTTCTAGGCAACTATCAGATTTACCAACAGTGAAAATATTACACTAGACATGCTCAAATTGCATTCAGAAGAATTAAAGGGCATTCCATACATTTTGGAAGAAATTCCAACCCACCTGAAGCACTTTCCACAGGCAACGCTGAAGTCGGTGAAGCGCCGAATCCTCAAACTGACGAAATTTCGAAAACCGTGCCGCGCGCGCGCACACTGCCGCGAACCACGAAAAAATTCTCGGAAGCTCAAATAGATTCCCTCGAGTCCCCACAACATCCTGCGAGCAACCGGCTCACTCCTCGGCCAAATCACAGTGCAAACAAGGGCTCAAATACACCATAATCCACCAACAACATGCTCACTTAACACAATTACACAAATCCACACACACCCTCTACAAGCTCCACTGCACCCACATAAATCACATAAAACTCACTTAGGCCCACAGCACACACATACACACTCACAGCACAACTAAAAATACCAGCTCACATAACGAATTACATAATTTCACCCAAACACGCTATCAGCTCCAAATGCACAC
Organism: Tillandsia leiboldiana; assembly: GCA_029204045.2. Taxonomy (NCBI): domain Eukaryota; kingdom Viridiplantae; phylum Streptophyta; class Magnoliopsida; order Poales; family Bromeliaceae; genus Tillandsia; species Tillandsia leiboldiana. The sequence continues at coordinate 36,908,621 of CM055070.1, read as the reverse complement.
ACCCATAAGTCCACAGCAGCTACACAAATCACATTAGGCTCCCAGCACAGTACAAGAAACCAAACACACCCCACAGGCTTCAACAGCACACACTAATTCATCCTCTAATTTATTCACAAAAACTCCACAGCACACCTATAAAACACAACTCCACAGACTCCCTCTGCACAGATAAACACCGCGTGCCGCGCACTCGATCCGGGCTCCGCACGGCACCTCGCCGAAAACTGCCACGATGACGGCACCCTGTGAGAGAAAAAGGAAAAAACCTCGTCAAACGGTCCACACAAAAAGCTTCGCGACACTCCGGGCAACCACCAGCCCTCGCCGGGCGCACACACAGCTCCCCAACACCTGCCCGGGCTCGCGCGCCAACTGCACGCAGCAGCAGCGCGTGCCGCCCCAGCCGGCCGCGCGCACTGCCCGCGTCAGCCGCGCACAGCGCGCGGTGCCCACGCGCGGCCCTGCGAGCCTGCACAGCACCGGCGCGGCGCTCCAGCGCGCTAGTTGCGCGCCCGCGCGGCGCCCCTGCGCGCTCCTGCGCAGCGCCCGCGCGGCGCCCCTGCGCGCTCCTGCGCAGCGCCCGCGCGGCCCTCCTGCGCGCCCGCGCGCTTGCGCAGCACCCGCGCGGCGCCTCTGCACGCCCGCGCGCCCCTGCGCAGCGCCCTGGCGCGCCTGCGCAGCGCCCGCGCGCTCCTGCGCGGCGCCCGCGCGCACCTCTGCGTGCCCGTGCTCCTGCGCAGCGCTTTCGCGCCCACCCAACAAAAGGGAAAAAGGAAGAAAAGCAAGAAGAAGAGAAAAGGGGAAAAACCAAGAAACCAAAAGCATACTTCTAACGGCTCGTGCGCGTGCCAAGCTCCAGTCCGAGCTCTCTCTCTCGCGGCGACCCACGCCGCGGCCACGCTCACGGTCGGAAACCACTACTCCGACGCGAGGGGGAAGGATTTCACAGGCGGGGCTCGAGCTCTACGCGGGTTCCTCCAAGGTGGCCACCTCCCTCTCCATCGTGCAACCTCTGCTGGGGAAGAAGAAAAAGAAGAGAAAGAAGAAAAAGAAAACAGAGGGAGGCTAATTAATTAAGGAGGGAGGGAGAGAGGGTGTGAGTTGACCGGTTGACCATCCTCATCCAACCAACTCACCTGCCTCCTCCCCCTCACCCGTACAGCCCACCTCCTGGGAATGCGCGCGCGCCAGCGAAAAATTTCGAACAGTCCGGACGCCCACTCCGAGGGTCCGGTGCAACAATAAAAAAAATCGCAGATCACCCTCGCGATCCAAAAAATTATTAAAATAAATAAAAAAAAATAAACCAAACCCCTCCTCAACTCTTCTCTTTTCCTTTCTTTTCTCTTTTCTTTTCTTTCTCCTTTCTTCACAGGCTAAAGAAAATTACAAATTAATTAAATTAATTAATTAATCCATCAAATGCCAACTCCAACTCATTTCTTGCCTACGGGGCCTCCGCACCAGTCCGAAACCTCCCGAACTCCGCTGTAATCTGGAAATACACATGTTCCAAACATTTTCCGATTTTCCTGTGCAATACGGCGGAGTCGGTACTCTAACAAAACCAGTCCTCTAACGGCGCACAATGCCCGGAAAACTCCGATTCAAGATGGGGCTTCCGCGTTGATCGGAATCAACCCGAACTCATATGAAAGCACATAAGGAGCACGCCCAAGGCGATATCTCCGCACTACGCCATCTTGCGAGGTCGGTGCGCTCTACAAAGTCCCGGTACTCTACACTCTCCCCTCCTTAAAAGGGTTTCGTCCTTGAAACCAAAATAAATCCATAACTCGGAAGGGTAACTCAATCAAATGGAGGGTAGGAGATCCTCAACTCATCCTCAGGCTCTCAGGTGATCGTCCTCACTCATCATGATGGCTCCACTGAACCTTCACCAAAGGTATAACTCGACTGCACAATTCTTCTGCCTCACAAGCAAAATTTGCATCGGTCGATCCTGATAACTCAATCCTCGTCCAATTCCAAGGAAGCGAAATCCAAAACATGCGAGGGATCAAATATACTTCTTCCAGCCGCCAGATAATTACTCGCGGATCACACTCCCCGCATAAACTCCAATCTATATATATCCCTGCGGCTGGTGGCTTCCAAAAATCATGGTCTCCAAATTCAAAACTCCAAGCCTCAAATAGGCATAACTCCTCCGTTGCTCCTTAGCAACCAAAATGCTCAAAACTCCACAATGCACTCTCACATCCCTCTACAGGGGAAGAAATTCAACATCGGGAACATTTCCCCAAATTTCCAACTCACTATTTCCAAGTTCCAAAAGTGGAATCCACTAATCGATCACCTCATTCCAAGGTTGCACTGCTCGCTTATACAAGGCGTACACGGCCATAATGTCCTCGCCGGGATAATACTATACCATATCAATCATACATCTTTGATAACTCTATCCACCGGCGTTACCTCAACCAAAATCCTCCTGAGTAACCAAGTACTTCAGGTTCAAAAGTCTATGGATATCTCCATTCTCTCTCTATCACTGGCAAACATCAACTTCTTCTCTCTTAGAAGTTGCAGCACTATCCTCAAGCGTTCCTCATGCTCTATGTCACCTCGGAAATAATCCAAATATCCACGACGGGTACTGCTACTAACTCGTCCAAACACAGCTGGAATACTCAATTCCTTCAAGTCCTAAAGGCGATAGGACATTAGTCAATCCATTTGACCGCGCTGCAACTCAATATGCCCCTACCGGGTCCTGAACACTATCAGGGCACAGCCCTCGGCTGTATGGTTCCATAAAGCTATCAATCTCCCAAAAGGGCATCTGCCGAAATACAATCCAATCCTGTCCGTGCTCGAACCATCCAAGAACCCTCACCGTTGTGCATCCACAACGTGGCATCACCACCGTGTATCAACGGTGTGGTATCCTAACCAAGTATCAATCTCTCGGATCCTCACTGTCGTATACCCACGACGTGGTACGGGTCACATAGACCCCTCGATCCATCAGATCCCGCAACTGCGCTATCAGCTCTCTCTCCGTGTCTCACGGGCGATACTCCAAGAGGTGCTACCGAAGTCGGCGCAGTTTCCAAAACCACGTCAAACACTATCTCGATCTCAATCTCACTAAACGGCGGCTTCAACATCAGCTCAGGTAGACTCACACCCGGGATCACACGGGCGGTAAGGATATTCTTTAGTCCCGGTGCCGCCGTAGGCACCCCTTTACAGTCGCTAACATAGCGATACGACCACGACTCAACTTCTGTCGTGCTCTAGCTTCCTCTATAAGCATACTCCTCCTGACCAGGTCCACGAAGGGTCATTGTCCTCTCTCGACAATCCATGATAGCACGACAATGGGATAACCAATCCCTATCCAACCTCATATCAACATCTCTGAACTGATGTAGGACTAATACTCAATGGATCAAATTCCACGGTCCAACTGCACTGGGCAGGACTGGCAACACTCATCCATGTGCTATACGTGATCTGGAACCTGATCCTCACGTGCACAAGCCAACAGTCCTAACTCTGGCCCACGCGAAGCTACTCCTGCTCTACAAAACACACTCAAGAGGTGTCGGCATCAACCATGCTCTAACTTCGACGACCGTAAGGAATCCACACCTGGTAAGACGCGATCCACTATCCTGGCGTCCTCTAACCGGCTGCATAATCTCATCCACAAGATGCTGGTGGCCACCGCAAATGACACACTCACATTCTGACACTACTGCTGGTGCCTCGACTGTCGAGAACCTCCTAGTCTCAGTCTCCTCTGAGACTCATGATCCTGTGACTGGAATCATGGCAACTTCGATCCACTCGACTGTCCCAAAAAAAATCAGGCGATATTGGATGCCTCTCCCTGGAGCTGGTCCCTCGCTCCTCGTCCCTATTGGAGGTGATCACTGATCCTCGGTCAATCCATCGAGCATGCACAATAGCTGCATCTGAAGTCGGCGGTCGCCGAGAATGCACCAAGAGATAGATATCCCGATGCAGTTCCCTCTCGAACATGATCAACCTTCTGGGCCTCATCCTGGGCAACATGGGGTACACTGCTCAACAATCGCAAAAACTCGCTCCAGGTCATCAACTGCACGCCCGGTGGTCCAACAGGACGAACTCGACGCCACCAACTCTCGGCGTCCTTATCCAAAAGTGCATAACCAAGTGCACTAGATGCTTCTTCTGGATGAACAAATCTTTAAATAACTTTTCCATAGCAGCAATCCTGTTCTCGGCCTCCCAAGGCTCCAAACTCGGTCCAGAAATCTACAGGGGATGGAACTGGATGAAGTATACAACCGATCGGCAATCTCTTGCTGCTCCTGCACTATCCACAGTGCGATCTGGGTCGAAGTCGATGATGTCGCGGCCGGAGGTACTACTGGCGATACCCCGGGAGATGCTCTCTGCTCAAGCATGCGCCTCACGCGCTCCATGTTCTCCTCCTGGCGCCGCATCGCCTAAAACATCTGGGCTACCTGGGCCCGTAACTCTCAGACCTTACTCTGCTCTGTCCATTCAGCCTCCCGCTGTTCGGGCTCCTCATCCAAGGTTGAACACGCCCTCGCCGCTACCCGGCGTCTCGGAGGCATTCAAGACAACTGCAACAGAACAAACATTAGGACCAAAAGCTCTCTCGACCCAATCCAGCGAAAGTCTAGAACATGTTACCCATACTAAAGCATTATGTTGTCTGCAGCCAACAGAATCGTCTTTAGAGAAATAACATGTAAGATCACTCGCCCCAATCCTCTGGGGGAGGTACAGACTCAATCAGGACTCTCGCTAAAGTCACGTCTCTCACGACAGTCATCTTACTGTCCAACCAATAGCCTAGGGACACTAAGTCCTCAACGACCTATATTCCTAGGCTCTGATACCACCCTAATCTGTCATGCCCCGGGGTCGAACTGCGACAAGGGCTCGCCAACAGATTCGCCGTCTGTACGGAAACTGCCGCACAGACGTACCCTGCAAAAGATCTATAGCTAAATATGTATCAGAGCTGAAAAAGAACTAGTAGCTACATAATCAAAACACTGAACATCTGAATAAAAACAAATCCTCAATACAAGTCTCTCAACTATGAAAATACAGGTACAACCCTCACAAATCTCTCAGACTGTCGAGTACAAAAGTGGAAACATAAAAAATATAAACAGGGTACATCTACCTCTGACTCTCAATACTGGTAAGGAACTAAACGGCCACGTCCTCACCTCGATCGCCCGCGCGCTCCTGCGCGGCGCCGGCGCGCACCTCTGCATGCTCGCGCTCCTGCGCAGCGCTTTCGCGCCCACCCAACAAAAGGAAAAAAGGAAGAAAAGCAAGAAGAAGAGAAAAGGGGAAAAACCAAGAAACCAAAAGCATACCTCTAACGGCTCATGCGCGCGCCAAGCTCCAGTCCGAGCTCTCTCTCTCGCGGCGACCCACGCCGCGGCCGCGCTCACGGTCGGAAACCACTACTCCGGCTCGAGGGGGAAGGATTTCACAGGCGGGGCTCGAGCTCTACGCAGGTTCCTCCAAGGTGGCCACCTCCCTCTCCATCGTGCAACCTCTGCTGGGGAAGAAGAAAAAGAAGAGAAAGAAGAAAAAGAAAACAGAGGGAGGCTAATTAATTAAGGAGGGAGGGAGAGAGAGTGTGAGTTGACCGGTTGACCATCCTCATCCAACCAACTCACCTGCCTCCTCCCCCTCACCCGTACAGCCCCACCTCCTGGGAATGCGCGCGCGCGCCAGCGAAAAATTCCCAACAGTCTGGACGCCCACTCCGAGGGTCCGGTGCAACAGTAAAAAAAATCGCAGATCACCCCCGCGATCCAGAAAATTATCAAAATAAATAAAATAAAATAAATCAAACAGTCTGGAAAAATTCCCAACAGTCTGGACGGTTGACCATCCTCATCCAACCAACTCACCTGCCTCCTCCCCCTCACCCGTATAGCCCTACCTCCTGGGAATGCGCGCGTGCGCCAGCGAAAAATTCCCAACAGTCTGGACGCCCACTCCGAGGGTCCGGTGCAACAGTAAAAAAAATCGCAGATCACCCCCGCGATCCAGAAAATTATCAAAATAAATAAAATAAAATAAACCAAACCCCTCCTCAACTTTTCTCTTTTCCTTTCTTTTCTCTTTTCTTTTCTTTTTCCTTTCTTCACAGGCTAAAGAAAATTACAAATTAATTAAATTAATTAATTAATCCATCAAATGCCAACTCCAACTCACTTTTTGCCTTCGGGGCCTCCACACCAGTCCGAAACCTCCCGAACTCCGCTGTAATATGAAAATACACATGTTCCAAACATTTTCCGATTTTTCTGTGCACTACGGCGGAGTCGGTACTCTAACAAAACCAGTCCTCTAACGGCGCACAATGCCCAGAAAACTCCGATTCAAGCTGGGGCTTCCGCGTTGATCCAAATCAACCCGAACTCATCTAAAAACACATAAGGAACACGCCCAAGGCGATTTCTCCGCACCACGCCATCTTGCGAGGTCGGTGCGCTCTACAAAGTCCTGGTACTCTACAACAGGAGTTTCAGATCACCCGACAGCTACCCTGGTCAGAGTTCCGACGCATGATACTATATACCTACTTTTCCACCAGCGTGAAGAGGAAACTGGAGGATGACTTGAAGAACCTTCAGCAGGGCGGCAGATCAGTGTAGGCATACTATCAGGAGTTCATGCAGTTGCTTAACTGCATGCCTTTTGTCGTCCGTGATGGTCCCCACCAGGTGGAGTTATTCGAGGCAGGTCTCCGCAGTGAGATCTATACCTTGGTTCATGCCCAGAGGCTTCAGACTCTAGAGGGGGCGCAAAGCATGCCCAGTGGGTGGAGAGAGGCGACACAGTGGTTGCGAGGCGAGGCGGGATGGTCACGCAGAGTTCCGACAGGAAGCGACCAGTACCCGACGACGGGGGACATGCCAGTTCGTGGAGACCGCCACGACCGCCGCGGCCTCAGTTTCTTGGCGGTGGGCGTTCTGAGCGGTGAGGGCCTGGTGGATCCCAGAGGCCACAGCAGCAGCAGCAGCATCAGCAGCAGCAGAGGTCGCAGCCGAGACAACAGAGGTCTCAGCAGCAGTCTCAGAGGCAGCAGCAGCAGTCGAGGCAGCTCCGGTCTCACGACAGATGCATCTTTTGTAGAGGTCAGCATCTTGCCGGCACCTGTGACCAGCGTTGGGGAAGTTGTTATGCTTGTGGGCAGGCGAGGCACATGCGAGCTTCATGCCCTTTTTAGACATCAGCGGCGCCTTGTTCAGCATCGGCTCCCTTCACACCTTAGCAGCGGCCGTCAGCTCAGCGGCCCTATGCTCCAGCGAGCAGGCCATCTTCTTCCCACCCCACCGACTACCGGCCTCCATCTCAGAGCGGTCGAGTCTATGCCGCCCAGGTGGAGGACTCCTCAGCAGCCGACCATGTGGTGGCAGGTATTACTTCACTTTCTAGCATTAGGACTCGTACCTTGTTTGATACTGGAGCATCGCATTCTTTTATTAGTAGAGCTTTTGCATCCCTATATGGTATAGAGATAGATTCCTTATCGCATGCATTAGATGTTCGGATTCCAGATCATGTTGTGCATGTTGAGGAGCATTGTGAGGCTTGCCCGGTATAGTTGGGATCTTGGATCTTGCCGGCAGACTTGCTTGTCTTGCGGCAGCTCCAGGATTTTGACATTGTACTAGGTACGGATTGGTTGTCGCGGTACTTTGCCATTATTGACTGTAGAGAGAGGACGGTGACTCTCAGTGAGCCAGGACAGGAGTTTATCTTCAGAGGTTGCCATAGCACGTTGTTCGCAGCGACTATTTCCTCCGCGAGGGCTAGGCGGATGATGAGTAGAGGTTGCACTGCCTTTCTGGCTACTATCGTTGAGGTGCCTACGGTGGCACTGGGACTCGAGGATATCCCCATTGTTCGTGAGTTTCCAGATGTGTTTCCCCTTGAGTTGACGACTATGCCACTGGAGAGGGAGATAGAGTTTGTGATTGACGTGGTTTCGGGAACCGCGCCAATCTCGAAGGTACCTTATCGGATGGTGCCTGCCGAGTTGAGAGAACTGAAGGCGCAGCTGCAGGATCTTATGGACAAGGATTTTGTTAGACCCAGTGTATCGCTGTGGGGAGCACCTGTTCTGTTTGTGAAGAAGAAGGATGGTTCGCTTAGATTGTGTGTGGATTATAGGGAGCTGAACAAAGTGACCATCCGGAACAAGTATCCTTTACCGCGGATTGACGATTTGTTCGATCAGCTGCAGGGAGCTTCGCTGTTTTCGAAGATCGATCTCCAGTCCGGTTACCACCAGTTGAGGGTGAGGGCCGAGGATATCTCCAAGATGGCATTCAGATCTCGATACGGGCATTATGAGTTCACGGTGATGCCATTTGGTTTAACTAATGCCCCTGCCGCATTTATGGATTTGATGAACCGGATATTCCAGCCGTACTTGGACCGGTTTGTTGTAGTATTTATTGATGATATATTGATTTACTCCCGGAGTGATGGGGAGTATGAGGAGCACTTGAGGACAGTGCTACAGCTTCTACGAGAGAAGAAGCTGTATGCCAAGCTTAAGAAGTGCGAATTCTGGCTAAGGGAGGTCGCCTTTTTGGGCCACGTAGTTTCATCTGCAGGTGTGGCGGTTGATCCGGCCAAGGTGGATGCTATTCGAGATTGACCGAGGCCGATGACTATCACCGAGGTGTGGAGTTTTCTGGGTTTGGCTGGTTATTATCGTCGATTTGTGGAGGGCTTTGCGAAGCTTTCCACTCCCCTCACGTGTCTGACCAAGAAGGGGATTAAGTTTATTTGGAGTAAGGCTTGTCAGAGCAGTTTTGAGGAGCTGAAGCAGAGGTTGATGACGGCTCCGATCCTTGCTCTCCCAGTCATGGGAGAGGGATTTGTGATCTACAGCGACGCCTCTCATAGCGGTCTGGGCTGTGTACTGATGCAGCATGGTAGGGTAATTGCCTATGCTTCACGGCAATTAAAGGACTATGAGAAAAATTACCCTACTCATGATCTTGAGTTGGCAGCGGTCGTGTTTGCTCTGAAGCTGTGGCGAGCGAGCACTGCGAGATTTTTTACTGATCATAAAAACTTGAAGTATATCTGTGCCACGCCTCGGGGTCGAAACTGCGACCCGGGCTCGCCAACAGACCCGCCGCCTATGCAAAACCCCGCACAGGCGAAGCGTCCAACCTGCAAGAAAATGTATTACAACTAACAGATATCAGAGCTATAAATAAAAATCTGCTGTAAAACTAAAATCAACCACTGTACAACTGGAAATAATACAATAATGTCCATCTCCCAAAAATGATAATCATACAATATCCTCAGATACAAAACCCAGAACTCAACAGGGAGGTATCTCCAATAAATACATCAGTGTACAGGCTCTCAATACATATCATATCCTCACTACAAAGATCTCTCAAAAGAGGAAAAAATAAAATAACAATCTACTGAAGATCTCCTCTGAAGGGGTACCGCTACTCTCCAACGACGGGTAGGGATCTAGCTCGCGACTCCCTCGCCTCGATCAACAACCGCAGAATCAGCAACACCCGCTTAGACTCTGCAAAACAAAGGAGAGAAAAGAAAGGGAGGGGGAAAACCCCCAACGGGTGTGAGAACTACACCAAAAAGGGAGTTCTCAGTGGGTACCACCGCCAGGCCCGACGATCTGCCCACTAAGTCCACTAGAGGCATAAGATAACCAATACAGTAAAAACTGAACAAGAAAGCTGGAGACACTCAACAGCTATCATGCCTCTATCTAAATGCTCAAAAGGGGAGAACCAATGAAGAATATGCCACCACTAGCACATGAAGTGCACAATCGACCCAATCGAGCTGACTGCCACATCTGGTCCAGTCAAACCTGCGCCCACCTACAACCACCTCCCACTGCCGGGCAGGAATTAGGTAGGGTGTCCAAGCGGACTAACTCGCTATCGAGTAGTGGCTCATGCAGGCTATAGTCGAAATCCACGCTCTCTCTCAGAACGGATAGACCCAACCTCTCACACAATGGTCAAAGTACTCACAATGACACGGGACCACCGTCAAACCAAACGTCTCCCAACAACACTAGCACTGGTCTAAACACAGCTACTAGACTCCACTCAGTCCCCCTGACACGAGTGCAACAATAAAGTAAATGCCTGTAATAACCCCAATCTAGTGCCACCAGTAAAACTGGTACTGCCTGCTGTGCCTGCCAAATCGGGTATGCTGGCCAACGCATAACACCGATAGGAAATAGGAGTCTCAAGGACTCAAGTATGTATATCGCACACTCCGGAGTGGCACTCGAGGGGAGCGACCCACACGAGTAAAGTGCCTGAGTAATAAGTATAATAGTAGTATAAATCAGCAGGACTTGATCATGACTCTGATCAAAATGGGAAAGCTCAACCACTAAAGAAAACCCCGGTCCTCAATCAGATGCATAAACAAATATCCGGTCAACCGCCCAATATCCGCGGTTGCCGCAATGCCCCACAAACCATAATCTAAAACCGACCTCCGGTCGACCGCCCAGAGTCCGCGGTCACCACAAAACACTGCCAGCCTCAATCCAGCACAACCCATCCCTGACACCAATGTCCCGGCTACACTACCCCAAACCCCTGCTCGCACCCGAGCAACACAGACTGCCTGACTAACAAGGAAGGAGAAAGGAATAACATGGTTTCTCCTAAGTCAAGTTCCAAGAAGTAGTGTAGCAGTAAAAGATGGCCTAACTAGATTTCCATACAAGCATGCAAATGTCCTCAAGGAAATGAAAGGGAGTAAAGCATATAATAGATCCACTTGGAATAAACAGCATGTCAGAATCCCTAATGAACTACACCTGTCCACAATCCAGGGTCCATCAAAAGAATGATCGGAATAATACCCGCACATAGATATAGCCTCCTACTCCATCGAGTAATCATAAGATAAAAGACTATGTGCAACAAGGCATGCTAAAAGATCACTACTATAATATATCAATCTGCATGATCTAGGCCATTCCACAAGCTTCCATCTTGATGCTAAATATGTTACAATTAAACAAGCATGCTAACAATCATATAGGGTAAATCCCTTAAGGAAGCATTAACTATTCATCATCATGAATATCCAAATCTTGCAAGTCCTCGATAATATTAAACATGAATATTGATCTTGCAATTCCCTTATACAATCATCCTTCCTAGCTTACCTCACAATAACATACAATGTACCCTAAACATGCATGCATTCTAACATAAGAATTAGAGAACCGTCCACCGGTTCTGGAGATGAAGCAACCCACCTGAAACGCTTTCCGTAGGCAAACACGAAGTCGGTGTAGTGCGGCTCACTCATTGAAGAAAATCTACTGAAGTTGGTACAAGTCCACAGGGCCTTCTAAAAACACCCAGCACTAACAAGTGCTCTCAGTCCACTCTAAGTCCACCATAACAACTGCACACTCATAAGTATATGCTCACATATACACAAAATACATATATCCACCCACACACACTACAAGCTCCAATTGCACACACACACTAAGTCCACAGCACCCTCAATATGTATAAGCCCACACTCACACTCCAACAGCTCCAACTGCACACACGCGGCACCGCCCCTGCTCCCCGCGGCTCCGCACAGCACCTCCGCGCGATCCACCGCTGCTACACGCTGCACTGAGAGAGAAAATAAAAAGGATAACATCAAGCTTGGCCATCACAAATCCGCACACTGCCACAGCAATCTCCCCGTGGCGCATTGGGCAAACATCTAGCCCCGGCACGCGCTCAGTCCACTCCAGCGCCATGCCTGCGCGCGTGCGCCAACCGCTCGCAGCAGTTGCGCGCATCTCTCGGGCGCAGCGCCCGCCTGCCAGCCGCGCAGCGCCCTCGCGCGACCCTGCGCAGCGCCCGCGTGGCGCCCACGCAGCGCACCTGTGCATCACCCATGCAGCGCCCAGCTGCCCGCGCGCTAAGTGAAGAAGGGAAGGAAAAAAAAGAAAGAGGGGAACAAAAGAAAATCCAACTCACCTCTGATGGCTTTCGCGCACGCAGGGCTCAAGTCTGGTTCTCCCTCGCGATGGTCCAAGCCCGCGACCGCGCTCTTGGTCGGATTCCGCTACTCCGGCGCGAAGGGCAAGCTCCACGACTCTAGGCCGAAGCTTCCAAGGTGGATTCTTGGGCAGCAATGGAGGTTCTCCAACTATAGCAGCTCGCGAGGGAGAAGGAACCAAGGAAGAAAAAGAAAGAAGAAGAGAAAAAAAGAATAAAATAGATGGGATTTAGAGGAGAGAGAGAGGTGAAAAGACTTGTTGACCAATCCCAACCAACCAAGTTCACCTACCAATCCCCTCACACGTGCTGCCCATCCTCATGGGGAAATGAACGTGTACCTGCGAAAAATCCACAACAGTCGGGGTGCCCACTCCGAGGGTCCGGTGCAACTGTAAAAAAAATTACAGATCACACCCGCGATCCAGAAAATCAAAATTAAATGAAAGTATCCCATCTCGGCTGACTACAGTATTTTTCGGGTGTCCAATAAAATTCCAAAATAATTTTTCGGGCGTCTGGAAATTTCCTAAGACACTCGAAAATTTTTGAAACATCCAGTTTCAGCTGTTTTGCAGTCCCGAGTCCGTTTTTCGCGCGCTGGGTCCAAATCCGCTGTCTGTTTTGCCAAAATCCAATCCTCAAATTTTTCGAAGGCATCCAGATAAGCAAACTTAATCCAAACTTCGCGCTGAGTCTAATTCTTGGGTCCAATATGCACACAAACACTTCCAAAACTCAACTTAAACCTCCAGAAGCTGTCGATCAAGCAAGAATCCTAACGTGGGAATTTCGGGTCCTCACATCCTCCCCCACTAAAAGAAAGTTTCGTCCTCGAAACTATCACAACTCAAAAGGTGTCTCAAAATCAAGGGTAGGTACTCATAATCACCGTCTCTAGCTCCCAAGTCACCACTCACTCCCCATGATTACTCCTCAATAACAACAACAATAACCAATACGGCATAGCCCGATTGCACAAACCTCTAATATCACGAGCCAGAATTCGCAACGGACGTCCCTCGTACTCCAAACACTCACAGATCTCAAATGGAGCAAGTAACTCATGGGCGAGGGATCCAAAAATATCACACTCCTGAGCTGATACGTAAAAACCTCAGGGACTCCAACCAAAGCTGGGGGGGAAAAGAGAAGAATAACCAGTGTAGCACGCACCAACACCACCCTCAAGTGTCAACCCAACCAAGGCAACCCGAAACATACCCACACTATCATCCAATAAGGAGAAGAGCCCTAACAAGGAGGGTCCTCACTCGGTCACTCCCGCATCTTGACCATCCGAGTGGACTACTCAGCCGCGGTCTATCATCCAAAGGAACCCTCAGGGACACAACCACAAGCCATGTTTGCCTCAACAGTCCACACAGCGCCAGCTGTGGAATCATCAAACTCAACCCCAAACAGCTCTCCTGCTCCAAGTATCTGCTATCACAGTGGCCCTGTCGGGGTAATCTAGAATGCTCAACAATAAACCAACGGTAATTCCACAGAACTATGGGAGGCATCACTATAACTCGCAAGTCCATCACCCCGCACAAGCAATGCAAAAGTCGGCGCTGATATCAGTCTCATCATCCGATTGCCAAGCTCTCCTGGCACTGCCCAGTCCAAGAAGCTCCTCACCTCAAGAATAAATGTTGATCTCGGCCAATTCCCAAATAGTATCCATATTGGCCGGATTTCCACCGCCGCCCCTACGACTAACACAATGTGACCCAAGAAGGTAAGCTTCAGAAGCTAAAACTTGTATCTCAATAACACGACATACAGCTCCTTCCTCCCAAGCATTGTAGCACATCCATAAGTGCTCTCTTAATCCAAGTCACTCAGGGAGTAAATCAAAATATCCTTGGGGAACACCACTCCCAATCCGTCCAAGTACAACTGGAACACACAATTCCTCAAATCTTGAAGACAACAGGGCATTAATCATTCCATTTGGCCTCACTATAAGTTCATAATGCCCCTACCGGGTCCTGAATGCCGTATTGGCAAAATTCGTAGCTGTATAAATCCAAATAGGTACAGGCATCGCAGACGAATAACTGCCGGAGTATGACTCCATCAAAAGGTCCTAAATACTACCCGGACCTGCCTGTGCTCAAGTCACAACGAACCCTCATCATCGTGTATCCAAGACGTGGCATGACCGCCGAGTACCAACGACGTGGCATCACCACCGTATATCAACGGCGTGGCACTAGGTCGAACAGACCCCTCGATCCATCAGATCCTGCGACTGCGCCATCAGCTCCCCAACTAGTCCACTAGCGATATCCAATGAGGTGCTGTCGAGGGTGGCGCGGTTCCCCGAACCACGTCAAACACAATCACTATCTCCCTAACCGGCGGCAACATCAACAGCTTAGGTGAAATCACACCCGGGATCCTGTGGGCAACAGGGATATCCTTGAGTCCCGGTGCCGCCGTAAGCACTTGTAAGACCCGCCTTTCTTTTTGGTATTTTCTTTCCTTTTTCCTTCACGTGTAGTGGTCCGGCAGGTGCTAATATTCGAATATTTCTGGATAGTCCGTCGGGGCTCGCGGGTATTTTTAGGTGCTAGAGCTCGCGAAACGGGGAACGGTGGCGCGATCGGATCCGAATTCCGACCCCGGAATCTCCCAGAAATAAATTTCGAAGCTTGCGATCGTTTTGAACGCTCCGGGATCCATGCTGGCGATCTACATATTTTTCGAGACGATCTGCACGTTTTCTGAGGTAACTTGGGCCACTGATTTCGAATTCGTTGGACTGGATTAGTAAGCTGGGGGACTTAGGGTTTTTCCCTTTGGTACTCTTATTTCGTGCGGTTAGGTTAGACGCGATCAAGACCTGAGAAAGAAGGAAACGGGAACCCCAACCTTTTTCGCTCTCGCTTCAAAATACAGGCGCGAATTGGTAGTGTGGGGATCTAGGGAGAAGGAAGGAGATCACCGTGCTGCGGGTTGATCGGGCGAAGGGGGACGATCTTCTTCCTCCACCTCCTCTCACGAATCGAAGGTGAGTTTTCGCTTTTGGTTTTGGGTTTTACGTGGTTGAGCGTTTTCTTGCGTCGATCTTTTCGTTTTGGGGATCACCGCGCCGCCGCCGCCGTCGTCGAGCCGGCTGCCGCCGTCGTGGGGCCACCCGCAGGCGGGACACCCGCAGGCGGGACACCCGCGCGGGCTGGGGCCGCGCGGGGTCGCCCGCGCCTGCGGGCAGCGCGCCCGCGCGGATCGGCGGTCACCCGCACCTGCGGGCAGCGCGTCCCCGCGGATCGGTGCCGCGCGGGGCCACCCGCAGGTGGGGCGCCCGCGCGGGCTGGCGCCGCGCGGGGTCGCCCGCGCCTGTGGGCAGCGCGCCCGCGCGGACCGGTGCCGCGCGAGGCCGCTCGCAGGTGGGGCGCCCGCGCGGGCTGGTGCCGCGCGGGGCCACCCGCACCTGCGGACGCGGGGCCACCCGCGCCTGTGGACAGCACACCCGCACGAACCTGCCCCACTCAGGGCCGCCCGCAGGTGGGGCACCCGCGCGGGCCTGTGCCGCGCGGGGCCGCCGCCGACGGGGCGGGGCCGCGCGGAGCTGTCCGCATGCGGGGCGCGCGCCGCACGGGTCGTCGTCGTGCGGGAACTTCGCGCGCGGGGGTTTTAGGAACTTGTCGGTTTTCCCGTCTCCTGCCTGAGTCGTCGTTAGGTGTTTTTGATCACCAGGTCTTAGTTTTCGCTTCTTCAGGGGCGCGGAACGCTGTGGGCTCGGCAGGCACGCAAACGCGGACGAACCCAACGCCGGTCTCTTTACAAGGTGGGTACTTTCTTCAGGGTCAGTTGGGAAAGGGTGTTAGTTGTAAGATGCATGTTCGGGCAAAGGTGGATTTCTAAAATATTTACTGTTTACATTGCTAACCCCGTTTACACTATTTATTTAATTATTCATCTAATTACTTGATTATGAGGCTCGTGTTACTGCACGCACACCGGCGGTTTGGCCTCCGCAAGGGTGTTCTTTTTCGGAAAAGTGGTACGTTGACTCGTGTACCCCACGTGACGGTGACGTGATGGGGGCCCTCGTGGGTGGGGTGTGTGAGCGGTGATGCCGAGGCAGGTGCTCGGCGGGTGTTTCCGAGGTAGGTGCTCGGTGTGGTTGCCGGGGGAGGTGCCCGGTTTGTTTTTACACAGGGTTGCACACTGTTGGTTACACATTGAGGAGGGGGGTTGCTCTGGTTGTAAGTGGTTTGCCCGTTTTATAGCCTTTTGCTCTTACCATTTCTTTATAGTCACTGACTTCCCACTTGGTGACAGGTTCGTCCAGGGGCGAGTGCTAGGGCGCTGGTGAGGCCGCGTGAGCGATGTTCTGACTCTTAGAGACTGCAAATACAGTTGACTCTATCTCCTTGTTCTTTTATTACTCATGCTAGCTAGATGTGGATTGCGATACCCCCGTGGGATCGACGTGGATGTTGTCTGTTCTTTTTATAATTTTGGATGAATGTCGTCCTTTTCTCTTTACTTGGCCGTTTTTGAACTACAAATAAGAATCAAGGAAAACTGTTTGCGAAAACCGTTTTTTAAATGTGGGTGTCGTGTGGGCACCGTTTTAAACCTCTGTGGGATTTATGTGATTTCGAAAATGGCTTTATAAAATCAGGCACCGAGTGGGTGCCGTTTTCAAATTCTGTGGATTTATGTGGCTTTGAAACGGATTTTGTAAAAACTCGGTGTCGGGTGGACACCGCTTTCAAAACTCTGTGGTTTTATCCTTTTAAAATAGTCGGCCCCTTTTTTATGTGTGAAAGTTGGTAGAATGTATGATATGCATGTTGTATGTGTTTGTGCCTCGATCTAGTGTGGTTAAAGCTTGAATGAGATGTACTTTGTAGTCAGGACGCCGTGCATATACAAAGGAGACTCTGCCCGTTTGCAGAGTGAATTTGTATATGCGGCGGGTCTGGGCGCGCACCGGGGCGGAATTGATTTCAAAAAAAATATGACGTTGGTTTGGGAGCATTGGTGGCTTTTCTTCCGCACGTTTGAACCCCCGGGGCGTGACAGCACCTCTCACACTGTCGCTATAACCTGTGTGCTCTAACAATCTCAACAACCAAGCCTTCTCTCGTCTGCCTCGCAGAAGGTCAAAGTCCTCTCTCTCCACAGTCAAACATCCTGTGGCACTGTGCCAACCCTAAACCCAAGCACTAGGTCAAAACACCGAACTGCCACAATTACCAATAAGTCTGCCGGTAACTCGCGGTCTCAGCTGCACTGGCACGAGTAAAGCGGTCTATGACCCGTGTATACCCACGAGGTGACGTAGTGGGGCCCCTTATTAGTTGTGGGGTTTGAGGCGCCGAGGTGCGAGCGGTGCGATCCGTCGGTTTAGTTGTCCGACGTGGTCGGGTTTCTGCAGGTACGGTATGGGCCGTCGGTTTAGTTGTCCGACGTGGCCGGGTATTACAGGATACAGGTGGACAGGTTGCCTTTTCCTCCTTGAGAGGGTGGTTGCTCCGGTTGTCTTCACGATTTGTTTTATTATATTCTCCTGCTCTACTATTTTTCGTCACTGACTTCCCACTTCGTGACAGGGTTCAGACGGGGGGAGAGGTAGGCGGCGGTGAGGACGGGGCAGGAGCAGCTGGGTCGCTGGGGACCCTGGACTGTATTTCTTCTTTCACCCTTGCATTTCATTTACATTGTAGTTATGTGTGAGGTTCTCGATACCCTCGTGGCGTCGGCGTGGATGTCGGTATGGGTTGCATTTTGTTATCCTCTTATGCGTTACTCTTCCTTTTATTTCTGTTGGCCATTTGAAAAAGAAAAAGGCAAAACCAAAGAAAAGATTACGGAAACCGTTTTTAAAATCTAAGTGTCGTGTGGGCACTGGTTTCAAAACCCTGTGGATTTATGGATTGCGAAATGGATTTCAAAACTTGGGTGTCGTGTGGGCACTGTTTTCAAAACCTTGTGGATTTATGCTGATTTCGAAACTCGTTTTCAAAACGTAAGCGCCGGGTAGGCGCTCTTTTAAAACTGTGGATTTATCCTTTCCAAATTGATCGGCCATGCGCTTTAACAAATTAGAATGCTGGTTGTATGTTAATAATTGTTGTGATTGAATGGTTGTGTATGTTTGGAATATGTACTGAACGCTACGCCGTGCATATACAGGGGAGGCTGTGTCCGTTTGCAGAGAGATCCTGTATGTGTGGCGGGTCTGGGCATGCGCCGGGGAAAAAGGGTTTTCTTTGCTATCAAAAAAAAAAAAGAGAAAAAAAAAATTTACGTCCAACGTACGACTTTTGGAAACCGTTTCCGCTAAAACAAACCCCCGGGGCGTGACAGATTAAGATGGTATCAGAGACAATAACCAGCCGGAAGTGTGTGGCTAGTCTCGGCTGAGTCTGGGTCTAGATGACAGGGCTAGCGAGACGAGTCTCACATCGCCTGGTGATCTTGGGCTGCTGTGTGTGTTTGGGCTGACGAGGACGTCAGGCCTAAACGGGGGGAGTCTGTGACGGCCCCAATAGTCCCACATCGGATGTGGATGAAATTGTGATTCGGTTTATATGAGACATGGACACTAGTAATAATAACTGGGCTTAAGCATTTTGGGCTGTGATTTGGGCCCAACGAGTTATTATTGCTAGTGGGCTGGGTCGTTACATTTGGTATCAAAGCCAATAACCAGCCGGAAGTGTGTGGCGAGTCTCGGCTGAGTCTGGGTCTAGATGACAGGGCTAGCGAGACGAGTCTCACATCGCCTGGTGATCTTGGGCTGCTGTGTGTGTTTGGGCTGACGAGGACGTCAGGCCTAAACGGGGGGAGTCTGTGACGCCCCCAATAGTCCCACATCGGATGTGGATGAAATTGTGATTCGGTTTATATGAGACATGGACACTAGTAATAATAACTGGGCTTAAGCATTTTGGGCTGTGATTTGGGCCCAACGAGTTATTATTGCTAGTGGGCTGGGTCGTTACATTTGGTATCAGAGACAATAACCAGCCGGAAGTGTGTGGCTAGTCTCGGCTGAGTCTGGGTCTAGATGACAGGGCTAGCGAGACGAGTCTCACATCGCCTGGTGATCTTGGGCTGCTGTGTGTGTTTGGGCTGACGAGGACGTCAGGCCTAAACGGGGGGAGTCTGTGACGCCCCCAATAGTCCCACATCGGATGTGGATGAAATTGTGATACGGTTTATATGAGACATGGACACTAGTAATAATAACTGGGCTTAAGCATTTTGGGCTGTGATTTGGGCCCAACGAGTTATTATTGCTAGTGGGCTGGGTCGTTACATTGGGCGGTTGACCGAATATTTACTTATGCATCAGATTGGGTGTCAGTTTTCTCCAGTGGATGGAGTTTCCCACTTATCGTTTACTTGCATCCGATTGAGGTCGGGTCTTTCTTTAGTGGACAGAGTTTTCCACTTTGATCATAGTCATGATCAAAGTCCTGCTATACAGAGATACTTGTTACAGACATACTTTACTCGTGTGGGTCGCTCCCCTCGAGTGCCACTCCGGAGTGTGCGATCGGACGGTTCGAGGCCGATCTGTTACTTACTTTGGGATGCGAGCCATGTGGGCCAATCCCGCAGTTTCGAGCCATGTGTGCAGATTCTGCTGAGCAGGCAATGCCAGTTTTACTGGTGGCACTAGATTGGGTTTATTACAGATATTTGCTTTATTCTTGCACTCGTGTCAGGGGGACCGAGTGGAGTCTAGTAGCTATGTTTAGACCAGTGCCTATGTTGTTGGGAACCGTTGGGGGATTGACGGTGGTCCCGAGGTCGTTGTGAGTTAGTCGACCGTTGTGCGAGAGGTTTGGTGATCTTAAGGCTATCCGTTCTGAGAGAGAGTGTGGATTTTAACTATAGCCTGCATGAGCCACTACTCGATAGCGAGTTAGTCCGCTTGGACGCCCTACGTAATTCCTGCCCGTCAGCGGGAGGTGGTTGTAGGTGGGCGCAGGTTTGACTGGACCAGGTGTGGCAGTCAGCTCGATTGGGTCGATTGTGCACTTCATGTACTGGGGGCTGCATACTATTCTTTGGTTCTCCCCTTTTGAGCATTTAGATAGAGGCATGGTAGCTGTTGAGAGTCTCCAGCTTCCTTATTTCAGTCTTTACGACTTGGGTTAGTTTATGTCTCTTGAGGACTTAGTGGGCAGACCGTCGAGTCTGGCGGTGGTACCCACTGAGAACTCCCTTTTTGGTGTAGTTCTCACACCCTTTAGGGGTTTTCCTCCTCCTTTTTCCTTCCTCTCCTTTGTTTTGCAGAGTCTTAGCGGGTGTTGCTGATTCTGCGGTTGTTGATCGAGGCGAGGGAGTCGCGAGCTAGATCCCTACCCGTCGTTGGAGAGTAGCGGTACCCCTTCAGAGGAGATCTTCGGTAGATTAGTCATTTTATTTCCTCTTTTGAGAGATTGATGTAGTGAGGATATGTTTTGTATCGAGAACCTGTACACTGATATATTTATTGGAGATACCTCCCTATTGAGTTCTAATTTTGTATATGAGGATATTGTATGATTATCATTTTTGGGAGATGGACATTGTTGTATTTATTTCCAGTTGTACAGTGGTTGATTTTAGTTATACAGCAGATTTTTATTTATAGCTCTGATATCTATTTAGCTGTAGTACTTTTCTTGCAGGTAGGATGTTTCGCCTATGCGGGTTTGGCATAGGTGGCGGATCTGTTGGCGAGCCCGGGTCGCAGTTTCGACCCCGGGGGGTGACACGCTCGCAGCAGCTGCGCGCATCACTCGCGCGCAGCGCCCGCCTGCCAGCCGCGCAACGCCCTCGCGCGCCCCTGCGCAGCGCCCGCCTGCCAGCCGCGCAACGCCCTCGCGCGCCCCTGCGCAGCGCCCGCCTGCCAGCCGCGCAGCGCCCTCGCGCGCCCCTGCGTAGCGCCCGCGCGGCGCCTCTGCGCGCCCGCGCAGCGCACCTGCGCCTCACCCATGCAGCGCCCAGCTACCCGCGCGCTAAGTGAAGAAGGGAAGGAAAAAAAAAGAAAGAGGGGAACAAAAGAAAATCCAACTCACCTCTGATGGCTTCCGCGCGCGCAAGGCTCAAGTTCGGTTCTCCCTCGCGATGGTCCAAGCTCGCGACCGCGCTCTCGGTCGGATTCCGCTACTCCGGTGCGAAGGGCACGCTCCACGACTCTAGGCCGAAGCTTCCCAGGTAGATTCTTGGGCAGCAATGGAGGTTCTCCAACTGTAGCAGCTCGCGAGGGAGAAGGAACCAAGGAAGAAAAAGAAAGAAGAAGAGAAAAAAAGAATAAAATAGATGGGATTTAGAGGAGAGAGAGAGGTGAAAAGACATGTTGACCAATCCCAACCAACCAAGTTCACCTACCAATCCCCTCACACGTGCTGCCCATCCTCTTGGGGAAATGAACGTGTACCTACGAAAAATCCACAACAGTCCGGGTGCCCACTCCGAGGGTCCGGTGCAACTGTAAAAAAAATCACAGATCACACCCGCGATCCAGAAAATCAAAATTAAATGAAAGTATCCCATCTCGGCTGACTACAGTATTTTTCGGGTGTCCAATAAAATTCCAAAATAATTTTTCGGGCGTCTGGAAATTTCCTAAAACACTCGAAAAATTTAGAAACCTCCAGTTTCAGCTGTTTTGCAGTCCCGAGTCCGTTTTTCGCGCGCTGAGTCCAAATCCACTGTCCGTTTTGCCAAAATCCAATCCTCAAATTTTCCGAAGGCATCCAGATAAGAAAACTTAATCCAAACTTCGCGCTGAGTCTAATTCTTGGGTCCAATATGCGCACAAACACTTCCAAAACTCAACTTAAGCCTCCAGAAGCTGTCAATCAAGCAAGAATCCTAACGTGGGAATTTCGGGTCCTCACAATCTGTTCACGCAGAAGGAGCTGAACTTGAGGCAACGCCGGTGGTTAGAGTTACTGAAGGATTATGACGTGAGTATCCTTTATCATCCCGGCAAAGCCAATGTCGTGGCAGATGCTTTGAGTAGGAGGACGAGTCTGAGTATGATGATTTCGGCAGGCACCATTAGTTGAGCAGATGAGACGGTTGCAGATTAAGGTTGTATCCCCTAGGGTCTTTGGTTATGCAGCCCATTCTGTTGGACAGGATTAGAGAGACAGAGTGAGGACCCCCACTTGATGAGGATTAGAGGACAGATTCAGGCTGAGCAGACAGGGGATTTTTCAGTTGATGCTTCGGGAGTACTACGGTACAGGGACCGAGCTTGTGTGCCTATGGATTCAGAGATTCGAGAGCAGATCTTGAGAGAGGCTCATTATACACCTTATACCATTCATCCTGGTGGGACTAAGATGTATAAGGACCTCAAGGCACATTTTTGGTGGAGTGGTATGAAGAGAGACATTGGGAGATTCGTGGCTCACTGCTTAACTTGTCAGCAAGTAAAGGCTGAACATCGTGTACCCGCTGGCAAGTTGCAGAGTCTCCCAATCCCTGAATGGAAATGGGATCATATCACCATGGATTTCGTCACAGGACTGCCGAGGGCACAGAGTGGGGCTGATGCGATCTGGGTAGTCGTGGATAGACTCACCAAGTCCGCTCACTTTCTACCGGTGCAGGTGACTTGGCCTTTGGAGCGACTGGCGCAGTTGTACCTAGCTGAGGTGGTGAGGTTGCATGGCGTACCCGCCTCGATTGTATCAGATAGAGACCCAAGGTTTGTCTCGCATTTTTGGAGGAGTCTACAGACAGCCTTGGGGACGCAGCTCCGATTTAGCACAGCATTCCACCCTAGACCGATGGACAGTTTGAGCGCACCATACAGACCCTCGAGGACATGTTGAGAGCGTGCGTCCTGGATTTTGGAGGAGGGTGGTACCGACACTTAGGATTGGTTGAGTTTGTGTACAACAATAGCTATCAAGTGAGCATTCAAATGGCTCCGTTTGAAGCGTTGTATGGACGCAAGTGTCGGTCACCCTTATATTGGAGTGACGTGGGTGAGAGGAAGACTTTGGGTCCTGATTTATTTTCGGAGGCACAGGAAAAGGTCAGATTGATACGACGACATCTCAAGACCACCCAGAGTCGACAGAGGAGTTATTCTGATACCCGACGGCGAGACTTAGAGTTTCAGGTTGGTGATCATGTCTTCTTGAAAGTCTCGCCTTCGAAGGGAGTCCGGAGATTTGGAGTTCGTGGGAAGCTCAACCCCCGTTTTATTGGACCCTTTGAGGTACTTGAGAGAGTTGGCCCTGTTGCTTACCGAGTTGCTCGACCACCGCGCCTTGCTGGAGTTCATGATGTATTCCACGTCTCTGCTTTGAGGAGGTATGTGTTTGATCCTTCGCACGTGATTGACTTCACTGCACTTGAGAACGGGGAGGACCTTGGATACGAGAAGCGCCCGTTGCAAATTCTGGCTCGTGAGGTGAGAGAATTGAGCAACCGGGCGATACCTTATGTGAAGATTTTGTGGAGCAATCACGAAGAGCGTGAGGCCACTTGGGAGCTAGAGACGGTGATGAGAGATACCTATCCTTTCTTGTTTGAGGCTTCTGGCTGAGGTACGCTTGTTTTATTTTCTTAGTTTCGTGGACGAAACTTCTTTTTTGTGGGGGAGGATGTAGAGCCCCAAATCCCCATATAGCTTTTTTCCGTGAATCCATGATGTGAAACACCTGTTATTAGTGTGTCGGGCTCGTAACGCATCAAATGGATGTGTTAGATGGACTCAGTGAGGTTCCTGGATCAAGCCTGTCTTTCGGCTGCTTTTGCTGAATTTTAAAAGAGGTTTCAGGCTGATTGGAGGTCGGATTTGGATTCAGCGCGGAAAAACGCTTGAAAACGACTATTTGCTTGTATTTTTCTGAGTCCGGATGCCCAAAAAAGGGCTCCCGGAAGTTTTCTGTGGATTCGGGTGCATGGGGGAGGCCGTAGACCGGTAGGGTGCCACGTGGCGGCCTATCATTGGTCGGTTCACTCTGTGCGGTCCACGGAGAGGCGCGGGGTGGCGCCTGGACCGGGCGAGGGACACGTGGCGTTCCCAGATTGGCCAGTTCAGGTTGCGCGGTCTACGGAACCCGCGCGGGTGCATAGACCGGGCGCGGGGACTCGTGGCACCCTGTGATAGGCGAGCTCATGCGGCGCGGTCCACGGAGGCGCGCACTAGCACCTCGGGATGCATGCATGCATGGAGGGGGCAGGCAGCACGGCGGGCGAGGCGCGCGTGGGCGCGGTCGGCGGGTCGCGCGGGCTGGCCACGTGGCGCCCTGCGATTCGCGGGCGCCACCCACCCGCGTTGACGGGGGCGCGACACGTGGCAGCGCCCGAGCGGCCTTGCACTTGCTGTTCCCTGTTCGGGACAAGTGTCAAGCGCTGGCAGTTTCGGGCGCTGGTCGGTGGGATCCCGTGGGCGCGTTTTGTGCGCCCGTTGGATTCGGGCGCCCGAAAACTCTGCCCGAATCCGGCTAGTTGGGATTTTTGGGCTGGGCCTATAAATAGGACCCCTTCACTTGCTTTTTGTCATTTTGCTGGCCCTTTTCACAGTGGGCTTTCTACAGAGAAGTTGTTCATCCTTTTGTTCTACACCTTGTGGAGGAGTTCCAGGTTTTTTGGAGGACGCTACTTCGACGTCTACTGCGATTCGGCGCACTGCGACGCTCCTTCCTTGGTGGCTTTTTTTGTCGCATTTCGGTCTGCGGACTCCCCTGGGCTACCCCGAATGAGTTTTCTAGTAATTTTTGCGTTTACCTTTTCACGACAGGTAGGGCTACGATTCTTATATTTATAGTTTTCCTCCATTCCGAGCTTTTCTTGGGTCTTTCGGACCATCTTGTGACCCCATTTTCTGCGGTGAGATTTTTGACAGCATTGGAGTGATTGTGGGTTTTCTCGGCCCACGATCGTCGGAACGAGGAGTGTGAGTACTCGTTTTACATCTACCCGTCGCGAGGAACGCCGTCGTGATTTTTCTGGAATTTTTGGAGATTGCTTCGAAGGTGATAATTCCACTTTTTCTAGACTGAAAGCTACAGATTATTGGTTGTGGAAGTTTTTGGCTCGCAGCGGTGTTTTATTTGTATCTTGGCCTACAGGTGTTGGAACGGGACGTGCGAGTACTCGATTCGCATCTACTCGACGCGACGATCGCAGCGGTTATTTCTCTGGATTTTTTTGAGATCATCTCACAGGTAAAATTAACTGTTTTCTGGACTGGATTGTGTGGACATCGGTAGATTGTAGTTTTGGGTTTAATTATGCGCCGTGTGGGTCATCTTTGCAACTTTTGCGATGTGTCGTGTTTTACCTGGAGTGAGGGCGTGTTTGGATCCGTGCTTCGTGACCGAGGTGGGTGATTGTTGTGGACCTCATATTTTGACTTTCTCACTAGGAATATTAGAGTGATCCCCGTTGTTGAATGCCGATAAGTACATTGTGGGTAACATGCATGCTTGTATAAATTGGACATGTGCTATGTTAGTACTTAGTGTTCTTATGAGATCTATTATTATCCTGGAATAACATGCTTTAATCAATGTGAGAACAACGAGACCTATTTTTCTTTTATCATCATGAGGATACTTGCATGCATGTATGGACATCTAGATAGGCCATCTTCTTCTGCTGTACTATCATTGGGATTTGACTTAGGAGAAACTATGTTGGCACATTTTCTCCTTTTATTGAGATACATGTTGTATATTGCTCGAGTTTGAGCAGGGTTATAGGATAGTGTAGCCGAGTTTATCAAGTCTGGATTGGTCATACCAGATTGTGGGTTGTGGGGTATCGCGGCGACCGCGGACATTGGGCGGTTGACCGGATGTTTACTTGTGCATCAGATTGGAGGATCGGATTTCTTTAGTGGATGGATTATTCCGACTTCGATCATAGTTGTGATCCAGTCCTGCTATTTTATGATACTTGTGACATAGTTACTTTACTCCTGTGGGTTGCACCCCTCGAGTGCCACTCCGGAGTAAGTGATTTACACAGCGGCCAGTGAGTACCGGACAGTGAGTGCCGGTCAGTGAGTGCCGATCTGTTAGCATATACTTGAGACAATTTGAGTAGGCAGTGCCAGTTTTTACTGGCCCATTGATTGGGTTTATTCAGGCAGACACCTTTACTGATGCATTCATATAGCTACCTTTCTAGCACTGCATCTAGAGGCATGGTAGCGGTAGTTCTTTTATCAGCAGTTATATTCATAGCTTACCGCCTTTTTTTTCCCATTTGCCTCTGGTAGACCTAGTGGGCACGTCAGAGTTTGAGGCTTAACCCACTAGGGGAGGCTACTGATTTTATAGTAGTTCTCACCCCCATTCTTGTTGTCTTTTCTTCCCCCTTTGTTTTGCAGAGTCATCTGTGGGAGCTGCTGGGCCATCAGCGGCGGATCGAGGTAAGAGGATAGCTGAATAGATAGATCGTCCACCCGACAGTATGCTCGCTGGACTTTCGTTGTACCCCTATCTTCTTAGACAGTGTATTTGTACCTACATTTTTGGGTCTGGCCACTTGTACTTATTTACAGTTGTACTTTACTTTATTTCCGGCTTCAGTCTGAGATGTAGTAGTTTTAGTTCAGCTCTGTTTTTATGCTCTTTTATTATATCTCTTATATCTTAGCAGGTTACCGGCGCTTCGTGTACGTGGGAAATACCGTGTGCACGACGGATCTGTAGACGGGCCCGGGTTCTGGTTTACACCCGGGGCGTGACACGCACACTCACTCGTGACTAAACCCTAGGGTCTCCCTAAGGTTCGCTAACCACCAAGGACTATTCCTATGCTCTGATACCACTCTAATCTGTCAGGCCCCGAGACCGCCAATTTGGATAGTTCGGGCGCGCCAACAGACCCGCCAATCGGGTATGACCTTTCAATACCCGAATAGAACGGTTCATTTCAATACAAATATAGTTTAGTGTAAGCGGAAGAGCAACAATCAGAGTACTAAACTATGTAAATAAAACTTTCATTCACTCAAACAAGTAGTTAGAAGGAAATGAAAGAGCATATATGAGTGAAACTTTAAACTCTAATTGAATTACAACTCTTTTTAATATGAAACTTTAGACATAAAGAAATTACATCTTTCATTCAACACTCCCAAAAATGAAAGCTTAACATTTAAAATGTACAATATTTTCCTCACATACAAGTTCACTCAAAATAAAACCAAAATAAATGGGCGACTCTAGACTGCTAGATCGCTAAGCTGCTGGGCCCTGGCCCCTGTCGCGTGTCTCGCTCGATGTACCTGAACCTGTAATGATGTCACCCAAGGGTGTGAGAACTACTTAAAGTTTCCAGTAGGTTCAATCACCGAGAAAGGATGTCCTACACCGCTTGGTCTAATGGAAGCAATATAATAGATGACGATACTGTATTTAAAGCTGTAAATTTCTATCTAATATGCTCAAATAAACTCTATCCTTTGGCATAATACGACACTATGTCGTTACTGTCATGCCCCGAGTTTCAAAACAGCGGTCTACTTTATTTTATTTATTATTATTTTTTTTAATCAGAGTTCAAACTTTAAAACTCAGGACGTGGACAGACCGCCACATGCATAGAAAATTCTCTGTCCACGCGGACAGAGTCTCCTCTATACATGTTCGGCTAGGCAAGTACAATAAACAATCAGAGGAGTGACAATCACTTAACTAAAACATAAACATAAACTTCTACACTAAATACATCCACAAATCCATCACAAACATAATAACTCCAAAATACACTGTAACTATAAAAAGGCTGGGAAACTGTGGTCGATATCAGGGTCGACTCTACCGTGACAGCTTACTGGATCGTCTCAATCTCTCAGCACCCGACTGACCTGAAAAATGGTCACCCAGGGGGTTTGAGATACACTGTACATGTATCCCAGTGGGCACGACGGGCCGATAAATAGCAAGTCGTACCTACTGCATACAATAATAAGCGGATAACGAAAGCAGGTATAACAAAGCTAAATAACTGGATGTTGAATAATAAGCATGCTGAGCAATAAACAGAAAGGAAAGTAGGGTACTCATGACTGTAATTGATCATGCTGAAACTGGCAAATCTGATATACTGAACTGATCATGCCATAAACAGAGCTGATAAATAACAATGCTGTAAACTGAAAGTGCTGAATAATAATAACTGTAAGTACCCAATCAATGCCACTATTGGTCACTGGGACCTCAGGCTAATGCCATAGCTAGCTGTCACGCCCCGGGGGTTTGTTTCAGCGGAAACGGTTTCCAAAAGTCGTACGTTGGACGTAAATTTTTTTTTCTCTTTTTTTTTTGATAGCAAAGAAAACCCTTCTTCCCCGGCGCATGCCCAGACCCGCCACACATACAGGATCTCTCTGCAAACGGACAGAGCCTCCCCTGTATATGCACGGCGTAGCGTTCAGTACACATTCCAAACATACACAACCATTCAATCACAACAATTATTAACATACAACCAGCATTCTAATTTGTTAAAGCGCATGGCCGATCAATTTGGAAAGGATAAATCCACAGTTTTAAAAGAGCGCCTACCCGGCACTTACGTTTTGAAAACGAGTTTCGAAATCAGCATAAATCCACAAGGTTTTGAAAACAGTGCCCACACGACACCCAAGTTTTGAAATCCATTTCGCAATCCATAAATCCACAGGGTTTTGAAACCAGTGCCCACACGACACTTAGATTTTAAAAACGGTTTTCGCAATCTTTTCTTTGGTTTTGCCTTTTTCTTTTTCAAATGGCCAACAGAAACAAAAGGAAGAGTAACGCATAAGAGGATAACAAAATGCAACCCATACCGACATCCACGCCGACCCCACGAGGGTATCGAGAACCTCACACATAACTACAATGTAAATGAAATGCAATGATGAAAGAAGAAATACAGTCCAGGGTCCCCAGCGACCCAGCTGCTCCTGCCCCGTCCTCACCGCCGCCTACCTCTCCCCCCGTCTGAACCCTGTCACGAAGTGGGAAGTCAGTGACGAAAAATAGTAGAGCAGGAGAATATAATAAAACAAACCGTGAAGACAACCGGAGCAACCACCCTCTCAAGGAGGAAAAGGCAACCTGTACACCTGTATCCTGTAATACCCGGCCACGTCGGACAACTAAACCGACGGCCCATACCGTACCTGCAGAAACCCGACCACGTCGGACAACTAAACCGACGGGTCGTACCGCTCGCACCTCGGCGCCTCAAACCCCACAACTAATAAGGGGCCCCACTACGTCACCTCGTGGGTATACACGGGTCATAGACCGCTTTTCCGGAAAAGCGCACCCTTCGCGGTGGCCAAACCGCGGGTGCGCGTGTTGCAGCCTCGAGCACAGTAACCACAATGCATGAACAAGAGTAAGATAGTAACGTGTGTAATCAAGGTACTCTACTAACAGGTATAATCGAAGGTAAAATAGTAACTCGTAACGTCAGGAGTATGATAACACATAACTACTAGAGTGCAGCGATAACACGTAGCATCTAAAGTAACGATGATAGGTAGCATTTAAAGTGGAACGATAATATGCAATATTTAAAGTAAACGGTCGTCGGAGATCGATGCTAAATACCACACTCAACCCACCTGTCGCTAGTAGAAATCAACGCTCGGCTCCCTCGCGTCTTGGTACGCTCGCTCGGACTCGCACACCCACCTGCCGCAAGGGAAAGTCAGCGCTCAGACTCGGATAAAAAAAAAACGACAATCCGCCTGTCCCGGTTCGCGGCTCCCCGCCCGCACACGGGGCCGTGCGCGTGCCCAGCCCCGTGCGGGTCACCCCCGCACGCGGGGCTGGGCGCGCGCCCGGCCCCGTGCGGGTCACCCCCGCACCGTGCGGGTCACCCCCGCACGCGGGGCTGGGCGCGAGCCCGGCCCCGTGCGGGTCACCCCCGCACCGTGCGGGTCACCCCCGCACGCGGGGCTGGGCGCGAGCCCGGCCCCGTGCGGGTCACCCCCGCACCGTGCGGGTCACCCCCGCACGCGGGGCTGGGCGCGAGCCCGGCCCCGTGCGGGTCACACGGGAACGCCGGTTTGGGGGGGGGTCTTCGCACATGCGGCCGATTCCGGAGAATCCGTCGCCTGTGCCCCCCCCCCCCCCGTCTCCCCTTGCCGATTGGAACGATCAAGAACCCAAAAAGCCATAACTGAAAACCTCTGTCTCACCTCGGTTTCGACGACGATGGTTGAGATGGGAGGGATCGTCCGTTCTTGCATGCCCGGTTCCGGTAGAAAGCGTGCGGTGTTCTTCCCTCCTCTCGATCGCTTCGTCGCGGTGCTCCACGCCGATCAAAGGGAAGGTTTGGGGAAAGCGTTCTTGATCGCGCTCGGGGTAACGCACGCCAAGGGTAAGAGGGAAAGAAAAGGGGTTCCCAAATCTGATTCCCCGAGCCTACTTAATTAGTCGTTTTGGCACAATTGGGTCTAAACCCAAAGTCGCAATAAAATAAAAATAACTTAAATTAAATTACACCCGGGTCTGGTTTACCTCTAATAAGGCGTGCTGAACGCTCGGACTGCTACAAACTTGAGAAATTTATTCCGGGAGATTCCGGGGTCGGAAATCAGATCCGGTCGCGCCGCTGGTCTCCGTTTCGCGGGCTTTAATCTCCAAAAATACCCGCGAACCCCGACGGCCTGCCTAGAAACAACGAAACAATAATCGCACCCCAGCCCCTTAGCCGAAACGCGGTTCAAGAAAAAACAAAGGTAAGACCAAAAAGAGAAATAAACCCGCGGTTATTACACCACTCACCTCTAAAAACGAGTTTCGTCCTCGAAACTCAAACCCGGGTGGGGGGTGAAGAGGTCGGGGTAGCGCTCCCTCATCTTAGACTCCAGCTCCCATGTTGCTTCTCGCTCCTCATGGTTGCTCCATAGTACCTTCACGTAGGGGATAGCTCGGTTTCGCAGTGATCTGGTCTCCCTTGCCAAGATCCTCACAGGGGTTTCTTCGAAGTTTAGGTCCTCCTTAAGTTCGAGTGTAGAAGCGTCCAGGATGTGTGAGGGGTCGGAGAGGTACTTCCGGAGCATCGAGACGTGGAAGACGTCGTGGACTCAGTCGAGGTTTGGTGGTAGGGCAAGGCGGTAAGCCACCGGGCCAATTCGCTCCAAAATCTCGAATGGCCCCACAAACCGTGGGCTCAGCTTGCCCCTCAGCCCGAAACGCTTGACTCCTCTGGACGGCGAGACCCGCAAGAAAACATGCTCTCCCACTTGGAATTCTAAGTCGCGGCGCCTTTGGTCCGCGTAGCTCTTCTGGCGACTCTGGGCGGTCAGCAGGCGCTGTCTGATAAGGCGTACCTTCTCTTCCGTTTCCTCGACTAAATCGGGTCCCAAGAATTTCCGTTCTCCCAAATCGTCCCAACAAATCGGGGATCGGCAGCGCCTTCCATATAAGGCTTCGTAGGGCGCCATCTGGATGCTGGCCTGGTAGCTGTTGTTGTAGGCGAATTCCACGAGAGGTAGGTAGCGTGACCAACCGATCCCCCAATCTAGTACACAGGCGCGAAGCAGGTCTTCGAGGGTTTGTATCACACGCTCCGACTGTCCGTCCGTCTGAGGGTGGAAGGCTGTGCTGAACTGTAGTTTGGTCCCCATGGCCCGCTGAAGGCTCTGCCAAAATTTCGAGACAAAGCGCGTGTCTCTGTCCGAGGTGATCGATGCCGGCACTCCATGTAGTCTCACGATCTCGCTAATATAAGCTTGAGCTAACCGTTCTCGGGTCCAGGTCGTATGAATTGGCAGAAAGTGTGCTGACTTGGTTAACCGGTCGACTACGACCCAAATCGCGTCGTGACCCTGCTGAGAGCGCGGAAAACCCGTGACAAAGTCCATGGTGATCTGATCCCACTTCCACTCCGGCACAGGTAGCGGCTGTAGCTTCCCTGCTGGCCGCTGATGCTCGGCCTTTATCTGTTGGCACACTAGGCAGTGAGCTACGTGTCGGGTGACGTCCCCCTTCATTTTGGGCCACCAGTAAATCTGTTTGAGGTCCTTGTACATCTTCGTGCCCCCTGGATGTGCCGCATAAGGGGCCCGGTGTGCCTCTGTCAAGATTTCCTCCTTCAACTCCGACGAATCCGGCACGCAGATTCGTCCGCGGAACCGTAGGGTGCCGTCGTTTTCCACCGCAAAATCGCTCTCTTGGTCCAGGGGAATCTTGTCTCGTATGCGCTGTAAGTGTGGGTCGGTCTGCTGTCCCTCCTGGATCTTCTCAAGTAACGTCGGCTTGACCACCAAGGTTAGAAGTCGCATAACCGTGCCTGCTGGCACCACCTCCAACTGCATTCGTGCGAACTCCGCGATCAAGTGGTTCTGCTCCGTTATCGCGCTCCCAGACGCCCCTTCCTGATGCCCTTTCCTGCTCAAGGCGTCTGCCACCACATTTGCCTTCCCGGGATGGTATTGGATCGTCAAGTCGTAATCTTTCAACAACTCTAGCCATCGTCTCTGCCGCAAGTTTAATTCTTTTTGGGTAAAGATGTACTTAAGACTTTGATGATCCGAGAAGACGTTACAGTGGACTCCAAAGAGATAGTGCCTCCACAGTTTTAAAACAAAGACTACTGCGGCCAGTTCTAAGTCGTGTATCGGGTAGTTCTTTTCGTAATCCTTCAGTTGCCTGGACGCGTAGGCAATCACTTTCCCCTGTTGCATCAGAACACCACCCAGACCGATCCTCGATGCGTCGCAGTACACTTCATAATCCGCTCCGGGTGTCGGCAGCACAAGTATTGGTGCCCTGGTTAACCTCCTCTTGAGTTCCTCAAAACTCTCCTGGCATTTGGCCGTCCATATGAACTTCTCCCATTTTCTGGTTAACCGATTTAAAGGGGTAGCAATCTTCGCGAAACCCTCTACGAAACGCCTGTAATATCCTGCCAATCCTAGGAAACTGCGGACCTCTGTCACCGTCGTCGGCGGCTGCCAGTCGACCACTGATTCCACCTTCTTGGGATCCACGGTGATTCCCTGTGCCGAGATCACATGTCCTAGGAAACCGACTTCGCGCAGCCAGAACTCACACTTCTTGAGTTTAGCAAACAGCTCCTGCTCTCTGAGAGTTTGGAGGATCGTTCGCAAATGGTCCTCGTGCTCCTCGTCGGTAGTGGAATAAATCAAAATGTCGTCGATGAAGACCACCACGAACCGATCCAGGAAGGGTCTGAAGATCCGGTTCATCATGTCAATGAAGACTGCGGGGGCATTTGTGAGTCCGAAAGGCATAACCGTGAACTCGTAGTGGCCATACCGGGTCCGGAAAGCAGTCTTCGGGATGTCCTCGTCCCGAACCCGGAGTTGGTGGTAGCCCGATTGCAGATCAATCTTGGAGAAGACCGTCGCCCCCCTCAGCTGGTCGAAGAGATCATCTATTCTGGGCAGGGGGTACTTATTCTTCACTGTAACTTTGTTTATTCCCCTGTAGTCAATGCAGAGACGCAGGCTTCCGTCTTTCTTCCGCACAAAAAGTACCGGTGCGCCCCAGGGCGACACACTCGGTCTGATGAAACCTTTGTCCAAAAGGTCCTCGAGTTGTGCCTTAAGCTCCTTCAGCTCTGCGAAGGCCATTCGGTAAGGCGCCTTCGTAATAGGCTGCGTGCCCGGTAGTAGCTCGATAGGGAAAACCACCTCCCGTTCT
Organism: Tillandsia leiboldiana; assembly: GCA_029204045.2. Classification (NCBI taxonomy): domain Eukaryota; kingdom Viridiplantae; phylum Streptophyta; class Magnoliopsida; order Poales; family Bromeliaceae; genus Tillandsia; species Tillandsia leiboldiana. The sequence continues at coordinate 36,874,927 of CM055070.1, read as the reverse complement.
GGGGGCATCCCAGGCAGTTCCGTGGGAAAAACGTCGGGGAAGTCCCTCACCACTGGGACATCTGTAAGTGTCATCGGGGGTCGGGTAGCCAAATCCACCGATGCTAAATAGGCCACGCACCCTCCCTCAACCAGTCTTCTGGCCCGCGCCGCTGAAATAATCGCTGGGAAGGAGATGCTCTTGCCCATGATGTACACATGCTCGGGGAAGCCCGGTTCCTGTAGTCGCAGCTGTCGCTTGTCGCAATCAATGAGTGCCTGGTACCTCGTGAGCCAGTTCATGCCCAACACCACGTCGTACTCCCTCAGGGGAATTACCGCCAAATCCCCAGGGCATGCCAGCCGCCCTAGCATAATCGAGCAGGCGGCCACAAAGCTGACCGCCTCCAACGTCCCTCCCGCCGTTTGAACCGTCAAGAAAGTTTGGAGGGGTGCCTCCTCGAGATCATGCATAAATACGAAATCACGAGAAATGAACGAGTGTGTTGCTCCGGTATCGAAAAGAGTTCTAGCACGGGAATTTGAAACGGAAGTAATACCTGCAAGTGCGTCCTCCGGCGGATCTGTATCTTGGCGGGTCATTGAGAAAACTCTCCCGCCTGGTTGTGGCTGCCTGTCCTCCTCGCGCCGTGGTGCAGGGGGTCTAGACGTCGACGCCATAGGAGCTTTCCCCCGCCCTGAGAGCTGTGGCGTGGGCGTAGAAGCTGCAGAGGACACAGATCCCCCGCCTAAGGGGCAGTTGTGGAGGAAGTGCCCCCGTTTGCCGCACCTGAAGCAGTGGTCGCCTCTTTGGGGGCACTCTCCCGGAATGTGCCCTCCCCCGCATATGACACAAGGCCTATTCCCCGGCCTCGACCCTCCTGCTGGCGCGCTCGGGGGCCCCGCCTGTGGTCTCCACCGTTTGGGGGCCCCGCCCCCACTCCAAGAGCCTCCCCCCGAGTTCTGCTGTTGCCGCTTCCGGTCCTCCAGCCGCGTCGAGTTCTCCCTTCTGGCGCGGGTGACCGCAAAACCCCGCTCCACCGTAGTGGCTCTGTCGACCACTTTCTGGAAGGTGTGCAGTTCGGCTGCTTGCACCACCTCGAAGATATTGCTCCGCAAGCCATCCACAAAGAGTTGCGCCTTGTGAGCCTCGTCCCTTATGACGAACGGGACGCAGTTTGCTAGCCGGACGAACTCCCGTTGATACTCCATGACCGTCCGGTTCCCCTGCTGGATGTGGTTCAGGTCATCCTCCAACTTTTTCTTTACACTGCTGGTAAAGAATGTCCCGAACAGCTCCTGTTTGAAAGTTGCCCAGGACGGAAGTGCGGTACTCTTAGCAGGATCGGGGCGTACCGTCTTCCACCACAAGCGGGCGTTCCCCTCCAAGCAGTGGGCTGCTAGGGGAACCCGCTCGTCATCCTCCATGAGTAAGTCTTCAAAAAGTTTCTCCATCGACCCCACCCATTTCTCGATAACCCAAGGATCAGTCGTGTCCCCTTCGAACGTGGGTGGGTCGTATTTCTTGAAGTCCTTCAGGTTGGCCCGCACCCGATCCCGCTCGGTCATCACAACCGTCCCCTCCCTCGCGGCGGCGGCAGCCACGGTAGGGGTAGGTGTGACTACAGTCTCCTCCAGAGTAACCCTGCTGGTTGTCCCCGGCGCCGGTCCCGTAGCCGCCGCCGGCGGTGGCACTGTCGGTGGTGCCGCGGCCGGTGCTGTCGGCCCCTGTGGAGGAACCGGGGCGACCGTCACCGTCGCGGCCTGCTGTTGTTGCGTCAACTGACGCACGTGCTCAGTGAGGTTTGCCAGATTCCCCGCCATCTCCCGCAATTGCTGCCGCAGGAGCTGGTTCTCCGCGGCCGTCGACGTCGTCGCGTCTGCCTCTGCGTCCCCGGCCGATGATCTAGTACGGGCCATGTCTGTCACACACAACGAGGGTCAACATCAGACCTTACCTACAACAACGAACCACTTAGCTCGAGAGAAGACACCAATCTCCCCCCCCCCCCCCCCCCCCGATCACTCACGTTCTACAGTCCTATGCCCTACCCATTTCATTCATTTGTAGATAAGTGAGGTATTCCCACGGATGTCGGCACTAACTGTTGTGATTGAATGAATTCTCTGATACCATCTTAATCTGTCACGCCCCGGGGGTTTGTTTTAGCGGAAACGGTTTCCAAAAGTCGTACGTTGGACGTAAATTTTTTTTTCTTTTTTTTTTTCTGATAGCAAAGAAAACCCTTCTTCCCCGGCGCATGCCCAGACCCGCCACACATACAGGATCTCTCTGCAAACGGACAGAGCCTCCCCTGTATATGCACGGCGTAGCGTTCAGTACACATTCCAAACATACACAACCATTCAATCACAACAATTATTAACATACAACCAGCATTCTAATTTGTTAAAGCGCATGGCCGATCAATTTGGAAAGGATAAATCCACAGTTTTAAAAGAGCGCCTACCCGGCACTTACGTTTTGAAAACGAGTTTCGAAATCAGCATAAATCCACAAGGTTTTGAAAACAGTGCCCACACGACACCCAAGTTTTGAAATCCATTTCGCAATCCATAAATCCACAGGGTTTTGAAACCAGTGCCCACACGACACTTAGATTTTAAAAACGGTTTTCGCAATCTTTTCTTTGGTTTTGCCTTTTTCTTTTTCAAATGGCCAACAGAAACAAAAGGAAGAGTAACGCATAAGAGGATAACAAAATGCAACCCATACCGACATCCACGCCGACCCCACGAGGGTATCGAGAACCTCACACATAACTACAATGTAAATGAAATGCAAGGATGAAAGAAGAAATACAGTCCAGGGTCCCCAGCGACCCAGCTGCTCCTGCCCCGTCCTCACCGCCGCCTACCTCTCCCCCCGTCTGAACCCTGTCACGAAGTGGGAAGTCAGTGACAAAAAATAGTAGAGCAGGAGAATATAATAAAACAAACCCTGAAGACAACCGGAGCAACCACCCTCTCAAGGAGGAAAAGGCAACCTGTACACCTGTATCCTGTAATACCCGGCCACGTCTGACAACTAAACCGACGGCCCATACCGTACCTGCAGAAACCCGACCACGTCGGACAACTAAACCGACGGGTCGTACCGCTCGCACCTCGGCGCCTCAAACCCCACAACTAACAAGGGGCCCCACTACGTCACCTCGTGGGTATACACGGGTCATAGACCGCTTTTCCGGAAAAGCGCACCCTTCGCGGTGGCCAAACCGCGGGTGCGCGTGTTGCAGCCTCGAGCACAGTAACCACAATGCATGAACAAGAGTAAGATAGTAACGTGTGTAATCAAGGTACTCTACTAACAGGTATAATCGAAGGTAAAACAGTAACACGTAACGTCAGGAGTATGATAACACATAACTACTAGAGTGCAGCGATAACATGTAGCATCTAAAGTAACGATGATAGGTAGCATTTAAAGTGGAACGATAATATGCAATATTTAAAGTAAACGGTCGTCGGAGATCGATGCTAAATACCACACTCAACCCACCTGTCGCTAGTAGAAATCAACGCTCGGCTCCCTCGCGTCCTGGTACGCTCGCTCGGACTCGCACACCCACCTGCCGCGAGGGAAAGTCAGCGCTCAGACTCGGATAAAAAAAAAACGACAATCCGCCTGTCCCGGTTCGCGGCTCCCCGCCCTCACACGGGGCCGTGCGCGTGCCCAGCCCCGTGCGGGTCGCGGGGCTGGGCGCGCGCCCGGCCCCGTGCGGGTCACCCCCGCACGCGGGGCTGGGCGCGAGCCCGGCTCCGTGCGGGTCACCCCCGCACCGTGCGGGTCGCCCCCGCACGCGAGGCTGGGCGCGAGCCCGGCCCCGTGCGGGTCACACGGGAACGCTGGTTTGGGGGGGGGGGGGGGGGGGGGGGGGGTCTTCGCACATGCGGCGGATTCCGTAGAATCCGTCGCCTGTGCCCCCCCCCCCCCCGTCTCCCCTTGCCGATTGGAACGATCAAGAACCCAAAAAGCCATAACTGAAAACCTCTGTCTCACCTCGGTTTCGACGACGATGGTTGAGAGGGGGGGGATCGTCCGTTCTTGCGTGCCCGGTTCCGGTAGAAAGCGTGCGGTGTTCTTCCCTCCTCTCGATCGCTTCGTCGCGGTGCTCCACGCCGATCAAAGGGAAGGTTTGGGGAAAGCGTTCTTGATCGCGCTCGGGGTAACGCACGCCAAGGGTAAGAGGGAAAGAAAAGGGGTTCCCAAATCTGATTCCCCGAGCCTACTTAATTAGTCATTTTGGCACAATTGGGTCTAAACCCAAAGTCGCAATAAAATAAAAATAACTTAAATTAAATTAAACCCGGGTCTGGTTTACCTCTAATAAGGCGTGCTGAACGCTCGGACTGCTACAAACTTCAGAAATTTATTCCGGGAGATTCCGGGGTCGGAAATCAGATCCGGTCGCGCCGCCGGTCTCCGTTTCGCGGGCTTTAATCTCGAAAAATACCCGCGAACCCCGACGGCCTGCCTAGAAACAACGAAACAATAATCGCACCCCAGCCCCTTAGCCGAAACGCGGTTCAAGAAAAAACAAAGGTAAGACCAAAAAGAGAATTAAACCCGCGGTTATTACACTAGCACATACGGCTGACATATAACCTGGCACCATCGGTGCACTCAGGCCCACATGTGTCGCTACTCTCGTCCACCATGTGCAACTTGGGCTCACGGGTTGCCACTATCGACCACTCTACCGGTAAAGTACACCACTGCGGGTGATCAGCTCGCTAGTGTACGTGAAAAGTACAGCTAGTACTCTGGCGATCATAATGCTGATACTCAAGCTCGCGGTGTAAAGACTGAACAATCGATAACATGCCGAAAAATCCCACTCGAAATACTGAAAGCTGTAATCTCAACTGGTGTTGTATATCTGAAGCAATATCACTGAAGCTGAACCCCTGAAGCTGAATAATAGAACTGTATAACTGAATTGTAATCCTATTCTAACATGCAGTATAAGAATAGAAAATGCTGATATGAAGTGAACTGATAATCACTCTAGCTAATGTCCAGTCAGGCATGACATATGTCCAAACGTATATCACTATACATACTAAGTGCTGAGAATGAAAGCATATAGAGAGCTCAACTGTAAGATCAATGCCACATAGCTATATATACTGAATACTGGAATGAAAGCAAGTATAAAGGCTCAATCATAAGGTCAAAGCTACATTAAACACAGGGGTCCGACCTACCACGGTACCCCATAGGGCTGAAATGATAAAGTCCAGACCGAAGATAAACCCACCTCAACACAAGCGGTCCTGAAATCCGCTGGGAGGCTCACTGGCTGGCGGCTGATTACTGGGACCTGGATCATACTCACAGGTCAGTGAAAGACTCTCACATACCTATCCCACTGACACACTGCATGCAGAAAGCTTAAACGGGGAACTTCGCCGAAGTCCCAGGGATCTTCCGAAATTTCTAAAAATCCGCCAATAGATCCACTATGACCCAATCTATGCTAAACAGTATCCAAATCTCGTGAAACTTCACATGCTACCTAGGAACGTTTAACTCAAGACGTTCGGGCACTAACATCTAATTCTGGGTAACACTGTGCACCGGCGGTGCCATAACCACTGAAACACTTTCGGGAAGCCCATTTTGGCTTCGGAAGTTGCCAACGAAAAACCGAAGTCACTGGGCCAACCAGGACAACGTCGGGAACAGCTAGGGACATCTGGCATCGGCAAGAAATCACCACAATTCCTCGAATTGCGTGATTTCACAATGAGTCGCCGTAAAACCGATGATTCTGCCGATTTACGGTCCGAAATCCAATTCCCGCTCAACGAAAGCCGTCGGATCTCCAACTAAAAGCTTAGAGATCATAGGCACACAGCCCAAAATAGCACGTGAGGTAACAATTGCATTTAGACCCTTAGGGTTTATTAAAATTACATATATCCATTACTTTTAAGGGCTTTTAAGCTCGTATAAAATTTGAAAGCATTTTTAAACTGAACCGAGGCCACCAGCAGGTGGGCCTCGATGTTCTGAACACCGTGCTCACCATTTGGGAGTAGCACGAGACCCAAGGACAACTTTGGGCCAACATTTACTTATGCAATTAGGCTTAGGTTGCTATTTTGACTCAACCACTCATTCAAACCCTAATTTAGGGTGAGCACCATGCTCAATAGGTCGAGGGGACTCAGAGGCTCACCCTGAGGGTGCAACATAACTGTTGGAACAGGATGAGAGAACAACCAAGCCACTTAGAGCCCTTAGTTGCTAGAACTATTAATTTACCTGTGCAAACTTGGATCCAAGTTGAGCATCACATTCAGCATGTTAAGGAGGCTCGAGGGCTCACCCTAGTGCAGCCCCACAACTGCTGAAGCAAGGTAACTAGAGCCCACACACAAAATGGACCAAGGTAACTCCACACCACAATCCACTTAGCCATCTTTGGTTCTGAAGTGATCATCAAGCTCAGGGGAACATGTGGAGTCAGGGGCTCACCATCTAGGTGGTGCATGTTGGCCGGAGCAGTGTAGGGAGCAAGCTCGGCCATGAACACATGCATCTAGGGCTCAACTATGGCCAACTCAACAGAACACTTGTTCTGGTGGCCAACAGAGGCAAGCACCAGCCTCAGTAGCTTGAGGGCATCCTCAGGAGTGCAGCCAGGTCGGGCGCCGGCACGCGGTGGCGGCGGTTGGCCGGACATGAAGCAACAAGGAAGCCTAAGGGTGTAACAATGGCGGACTTCCAACCAGGGGCTTTTAGCTGCAACCAACAACGCCACTAGCTTCCATGCAACATTTAGGGAAGGTCTAGGTGGGTGGCCAATGGCGGCGGGCGGCGGATGGCCGGCCGCCATTGTTGCGGCCAACCTTGGCCCATTAATGGTGGATTCTCAACCGGTCTGCATGGGCTGCATGCAAGGGCACCAATAGGTCCCTCACGGCACCATTAAGCTTACTGGGTGTGCGGCCGGCAGTGGCGGGCGGCGGTGGCGTCGGAGCAGCAAGCTCGGCCAACACCTCCTTCCCGACATTAAGGCATGGCCGCACCACCTCCACAGTGCACCAATCCTTCCCAAATTTGGTGGAGAGCAAAAAAACGACCAGAGAAAGAAGTTCATTATTTTAGTTTCCATCCAAAACCGCTGGAAACTAAGACTTCCCGAGGCGGAGCTCTATTAGGTTTTTGGCGGTGCAGCTTAACCACAGGCAAACCGGGTCTTTTCCGGCCACAAGGCCGGGCTGGGGAGACTCCCCAGATGCTAAGGGTCCAACTTGTTAGGGACTTAGAAAATTTCAGTCTAAGTTCCTAGCCCAAACCAAAGTGGGCTTGACAAGGAGGCCCAACTTCAACATCATTTGTGGGAAAGTGAAGAGACTTGCAACCTCCTTCATCAATGCCATCACTACCATCAATGTCAAGGGATGCCAAGAGTCATGCATAACCCACAAGGTTGTAAGTGGGCTTAGTGGGTATTTAATGTAGACATTAGTGGGTGTCTTAAATGTAGGCTTAGTGGGTGAGTTATGTACATAAGCCTATAAATAGGAGAGTTGGCTAAGGCCAAAACAATAAGAGAGAGTTGTATCTTGTAGTTCTTATTTTCTAAATAAAGAGAGTACTTAGTTTTTCTGCGGAACTGCTACTCCTTTCTCTTTTCTCTATTTTTGCATTTAGTTGTAGGGCGCGAAGGTCCGGGCTAGCAAACAAAGAGCAAGGCTTGCCCTCTTCGAGCAGGAAGGCGGTTCCCGCACGAACTTTTGCTAGACGAAAAGCTTAAGTCCGTGACAGTTGGTATCAGAGCCGGTTCGAGCTAGGAATCATGTCAACATCGGATGCTGGCATCACCGATGCTGCGGCCGAACCTCCAAAGCAGTCCAGGCGAGGCAGGACCAAAGAGCGGCGGGCCATCACGAGGGACGACGCTCCTTTGGAGGACCGCCTCACGTTATTAGAGGATGTCGTGGCAAAAATGGGTGAATAATATTCTGATTCGGCTGAAACTTTTGGAATGTTGGTTGATGACATTCGCAGAATGGAGGAAAGTGTTACTACTGTAATGACAACCTTTCGCTCCGAACTTCAAAAGCTTCAAGAAACTATTACTCGTCGAGACGTGGAGCGAAATACCCTGATCGAGGATCTTGTTGCCTGGGTTAATGGGGTCGAGGACCTCAAGTCACGAGTGACAATCCTTGATAAAGTGGTGGGGAGTGGTCCTGAACCTTACAGGGTGTATGCTTCAAAGGTACGTGTTCCCGAGCCTCAATTTTTAAGGGAATGCGCGACGAAAAAGAAATCGACAACTTCCTATGGCACATGGAGCACTACATCAAGGCGATGCGGCTAGACGAAGAGGGAGAAAAAGTCCAAGCTGCATCCATGTACCTCACTGACGATGCGATGCTGTGGTGGCGTCGACGATCCACAGAGGCCGAGAAGGGCCAATGCGAATTGAAGACTTGGGAGGACTTTGTGCGCGAGCTTAAGGCGCAGTTCTATCCCAAGCACGTCGAATATCTTGCGAGGAGGCAACTTCGACGGCTCAAACATATCGGGACTCTCAAGGAATATGTCAAGGAGTACTCCAAGTTGATGCTGTCCATCACCAACATGGCGGAAGAAGATCATCTATTCTTCTTTCTTGACGGACTCCAACCATGGGCGAACAGAGAACTTGTGGGGCGCGACGTGCAAGACGTGGGCTCCACAATCGCCTTAGCAGAGAAGCTGCCTGAGTATGAGAAGGTGGATCCGTCTCGCGGCAGGACACCCAAAGTGAGCAAGGCTAAGGGTGGGGGAGAACGCCGCGACCCAAAGGAGCGCAGGGGTCGCGACAAAGGACCTGCAGCGCCATCTAAAAAACTGATGTGCTACGTTTGTGGTGAGAACCATTGGGCGAGAGACTGTCCAAAGAAAAAATAGGTAAATGTTGTCCAAACTGAGCAGGGTGAGGGCAGCAGCGAACCAACGAAGATGGGCGCTCTTAGGCTCATCAATGCGATTCAGGGGTTGGCAAGCAACACCAAATCCCTCAACAAAGGACTCCTATACATCGATGTGGTCCTCAACGGCAGAGCCACATGAGCGCTGGTCGACACGGGAACCACTCATAACTTTGTCGCGGAGGTGGAGGCCAAGCGATTAGGACTTTCCCTCGAGAAGGACACAAGTAAGATCAAGGCCGTCAACTCAGAGGCACAACCTATAGTTGGGGTAGCTAAAGGCGTGGCAATTGCAGTGGGACCTTGGAAGGGCACTGCAAACTTCACCGCCGCACCTATCGACGACTTGCAAGTCATACTGGGTGTGGACTTCTTGGCTTCGTCGAAGGCGGTTTCGATGCCAGACAAGCTAAACGGAGAACTTTGCTGAAGTCTCGGGATCTTCCGAAATTTTTGGAAATTCGCCGATAGATCCACTATGACCCAATCTGTGCTAAACCGTAACCAAAACTCATGAAACTTCACGTGCTGCCCAGGGACGTTAAATTCAAGACGTTCGGGCTGTCACGCCCGGGGGTCGAAACTGCGACCCGGGCTCGTCAACAGATCTGCCGCCTATACAAAACCCGCATAGGCGAAGCGTCCAACCTGCAAGAAAAGGTACTACAGCTAAACAGATATCAGAGCTATAAAGAAAACTACTGTAAAACTAAAATCCAATCACTGTACAACTGAAAATAAAGATACAATATCCATCTCCCAAATACGATCAAATACAATATCCTCATAATACAATAACCAAAACTAAACAGGGAGGTAAACCCCATTATACATCAGTGTACAGGCTCTCAGTACAAGTCAGATCCTCACAATACAAATGTCTCTCAAATGTAAAAACAAATAAACCAACTGCTGACTGTACTAATAGATCTCAAAAGAAGGGGTACCGCTACTGCTACTCTCCAAAGACAGGTAGGAATCTAGCTCGCGACTCCTCGCCTCGATCAGCGACAAAAGGATCAGCAACAGGAAAGTAGGTCCCTGGGGAAAAACACCACGGCGGGTGTGAGAACTACATCCCACAGTAGTTCTCAGTGTTGGGTTATGTGTAATAAGGATCTAAATAGGGGAAAAAACACCTAGAGGGGGGTGAATAGGTGTAAACGTATAAACACTCAAAAATCGTTGCGATAAAAACCCAATGCGGAAATAAGAATAATACGCAAGATTTTTACGTGGAAAACTCCATCACCGGAGTAAAAAACCACGGGACCGATAACACGGCAGAAATCCACTAGAATTAAAACACGTACAAGGTGATTTACCGTACACACTTACGACTCAACCTTTTCCATACGCTCCTAGAGGATCTTCTCCGCTCGCTCCACGACGCTTCTCGAATCCACGATCTGCGCCCAACGCCGAATCCACGGTGTCCAACGTCGAATCCACGACGTCCGACCGAATCCACGGTCTTCACCCAATAGCACCCTTCGAATCCACGAACATGCCTCGCTCCGAATCCACGAGAGCGGTTGAACCTTGAATCCACAAGGACACGCGAATCCACGCGCCGATTTTTGGGGTAAATCGTTATTTTTGGTGGTGATGATCCGCCGAATACTTAGATCAAAGATAGATCGGAAATACCATCTAAGTATTCATTAGTTTGATTCAACTCAAGATGTGAGTATGAAAACCTAGAATCAAACTAATCAATATAGATGAAGAAACATAGAGTATTCTCTAATGATTTCCTTTCTTCTCTATATGTGGATCTAGAGCCGTATATGATGATATATGAAAATGACGGCTACTTCGATTCCCCCTAGAAAAAGAGTCATAGGGTCTATTTATAGGTTAGAAATCCTAGGAAGGAGATAAGAATCAAAAACCTAACATTTCTGGAAATTTTACGGACGGCGATCCGAATCGGATTAGCTGTGATCCGGATCGTCGTAACGAGTCAGGCAATTCCAAAAAAACGAAGGTTCGGGATCCGGATCGAAGTGCTTTATCCGGATCGTTCATACAGTTCACCAAACATCAACGTTCGGGATCCGGATTGCGAAGCCTGATCCGGATCGTTCAAGGAAGATGGTAAACTCAGTGTTCGGGATCCGGATCAAGAGAGGCTACGATCCGGATTGAACTGGTGTATGAACGAACCACCTTCGGGATCCGGATCGAACAACCTGATCCGGATCCTGAACATGTCCCAAGTCCAGTTTTTGATTTTTATGCAATGAAAGATTCTTCCAAGTGTTTCTACACTACAAGAAGTATTCGGATCACACAAAATCTTTAGTTAAACATACCTGATCCTTTTGAATTCTTCTTTCTTGAGATTGAGTTAAATGATCCAACTTTCTTCACCTTCAATCTTCAAGACTTGAGACTTTCACGAAACTACGCCAACTCAAATTCCGTAACAATCTCCCCCTTTGGCGGTTTCGTGACAAAACACAGATCCACTCAAGAAAATTCAAAAAGATATTTTTGTTGCTATCACCATACAACAAAAATTTACAATGGAGATCCGAAAATTTAAAAACATGAGATAAACTCCTAAAACAGACTCTAGACTTAGACATCTGTACTCTCTGCACAAAGAAATCATTCTTGACAAAAAGAGATCGTTAGATACCTCAAGAATATTTAGCATACAAAACCTAGTACAGAGATAGAGTTTATCTGATCATCATGACATTTGAGAATTCAGATATGTAAGAGAATCATAGTCAAAAACCAACATATCTTCTATGCAATTAAAAAAAATGTCATGTTAGTGAACATCAACTTGTTAGTTATATTACATGCCCAAATAGTTAGTCGAATAGTTAGTCGAGGCATGCATTCAAAACAAATGAAAACCAAAAGTTGAAGTTCTACTTACTTCGATGTTCACACATTCACATCATCATTGTTCAAGTTCAATGTTCAAGTTCCCTTGATGTTCACTTACCTTGATGTTCACATCACATCATTGTTCAAGTTCATTGTCATTGTTCAAGTTCCCTCTAAACTCTCTCCCCCTTTTTGTCACAAACAAAGCCAAAATCACCAAAAATTGAAGGAGAGTTAAATAGAACAAAATAAAGAAACTCCTGAGTACTAAATAAGAACAAAAACTTAAAAACCTGCAAAAGAAAGATTAGAGAAAAGAAGAAAAACTTTATGCAGAGTCGTCGGAGCTGATACACCCAAGCTTCTGAAACATTTTCTTGATCCGTTTGTTTATAGAAGCTTGTTCCTTCTTAACTTCTTTGATATCCTCTTTCATTTCAGCGACATCAGTAGCCATGCGCTCTTGCTCGTTTGAGAGTCGCTGTTGTTCCTTAAAGATTGAACTCACTGACGCATCATCATCAGAAGTGGATGGAGGTGCCTGCTGTGCTGGTGGAACAGGAGGAGTTTCTGCCGGTGCAGAGGTTGTCGCTCGTTGTTGTTGTGCTCGTTGCCGGTGAGGATGTATTAAGGGTTCATCTTGTTTAGTCGATAAGGACTTCACAATTGTTGTCTCATTAATGGTGCCCAAACTGTACATGTATGAGCTCGCGCTTGTATCGACTTTAAACTTTCTAAGGATGCGCATGATAATCATTGGGTAGGGTAGTCTTTCTGTGGGATGAGAGTGTTCCACATACCGCACCATCCTTGACCAAATGAGATAAGGAATATTCAAGTTTGCTCCCATCAATGCGGCCGGGTTTCCAAGAAGATAAAGGTATAACATTCTGTCCCATCGAAGAACCTTCGTATTCATGTTGGGAAGAATGTTGTAGCAGACAATGAAGTTTATATACCGATACTCTGGTCGAAGCTCTTTAGAGAAAACAGAATTTCCGGTCGACCGAGTATTTGGAAGACAAATTCCATTAACTACAACTCTCCAGGAGTTGTCGTTGAAGCTTTGAGTTTTTAGGTAATGGAGTCCATCAGCTCTGGCTGTCATACCTAGCACAACTCCAATCAGCTGGGGTGTGACTTTGATTTTGATATTTTTAACCAAAGTGTGAAATTCTCGACATCCATCCTCGTGATCAATCAGACTTGCAGCGTTCTGATAAAACATTCGAACTGAGTGTGGACAGTACCCAGTAGTCTCAGGGAAGTTGCAAATTTGAGCAAGACCAACTTGGTCAAACAAAGTCCCAAAAGCTACAGATCGTTCCTTCATTGGTTTGACATTGACATGTCTCTCGCCAATGCATTCCCTCTTCTCAAAATCCTTGATTCTTTCGGAGCTGATGAAGTCTTGTGGAGGAGGCTGCCTAGCAACTGGTTCCTCAATGGTAATTCCCTGAGCACTGCCTCTTTTTCTTGCACCAGTTTTTCTTTTTGTTCCAACTGGACTTGGTTCCATTGGTGCTTTCCCTTTTTCAGCTGCAGTAGGTTTTGAAGCTTCAGCAGTTGCTTTCCCTTTGGAGACAATGGGAGCAGCTTGCTCGATTTCGATGTTATCCCAGTCGATCGACTCTGTCTCTGATTCAGTGTCGGAATCAACCTTAGTCTTCTTTGCTTTCTTAGCCTTCTTAGGCTTGGCAGTATCCTTGACATGTACCATGGCAGCAAGTAGGAAAATAATCCAAGTGATCACCATTTTGATTGCTAGTGAAAAATGTATCCTGTGAAGACCAACTCAAGAACACATGAAAAATTGTTAATTTTCAAAAATTTGAAAAATTGTACCCAAACAATCATAATCATGTAAAGAGACTAAGAATCAAATTAGTTTTGCAAAAGGACTTTTAAAAATAGATCAATTGCATGATTTTCGAAGATCCTCATTATATGCCCTAAAACCGAAATTTTAGAAATCGAAGCCTAAAAATCCGTTAATCAGGAGAATACCTAGCATATAATCAAAACTAATCTACCCGGAGTTCTTATTTCAAAAGAAATTTGATCAAAAACCATCCACAAACAAAGTTGATCCAAGAAATTCATCACGTTTGAGGAGGAAAAGAGAAAAACGGTGAAAAACCGAGATTTTGATCAATAAAACTTACTTGGAGTTGAAGAACTTGAGTTTGAAAGCTTCCAGGAAGGATGAAATCTAGAGAGAGAGGCTCTGGAAACTTTGGAACAAAAGATTGGAGTAAAAGAAATCAAAACCCTTTTGTTCTTTATAAAACCCTAGCCGCGATCCGGATCAGTTCATGATTGCGATCCGGATCGGCTGCCCGCAGTGAGAAACTGCGTTCGGGATCCGGATCGGCAGGTCCAATCCGGATCGTCAGCCCGCAGAAGAATACCTGCGTTCGGGATCCGGATCATCTTGCCCGATCCGGATCGGCTCCAACTTTTTCTTTAGAAAATTTCAGAGAAATTCAAGAAAAACCAGAAAAAGATTGTAAGCACAAATGTGTATCAACTTTAAACAAAAATCATCGTTTCATACAACAAGAATTAGATTATGCCAAATCTATCAATAATATCCAAAAATGAAACGAGAATTTACAAGAATTAAATCCCTTAAAGTTGAACACCTTCAATTACATCTAACTTGATCTTATGAGTAATGCCTTTATCAAATCATCAATTCAGTAAAGAAAATGAAATACAAAGATCAATAGATGTTTGAAATCCCAAATATAGTAGATAATGTATCTAGACAATGTGTTGAAGAGAGTGGCTCTTTGAGCATCTTTCTTTAAAAACCCACCTTATACCAACCTTGAAATTTGACGAAGTCAAGTATTTCAACATGCATTTTACTTAATCAAAATTTGAACAACCATGCTTGGTATACATGTGGTAGCTGCACACAATACTCGGACGACCGAGGTGGTAGCTCTTTCCTCCATGTGGTGGTAGTTTTCACACTCCTCATTGGGATGTAACTCTTTCCACATCTTTTGAGCATTTTACTTTTTCTATGACTCCCCCTCAATTGGCTATCAATTATTTAAGATATAAAGTATTCAACCAAATATTGATCTCGATTTCATACTCGACTAAGCAGTCAAATAAGATAATGACTATACCAAGAGATCATTGAGAGAGAGAAATTGACTTTGATCACTTAGAAGATGATTTAATTAACATAAATGATCATTGCAACAGTGAAATATTATGATGGCAAAAGCATAATGAATTTCTAAATGTGCGAAAAGATGCAATTAAAGTCAATTATGATCTATGCTCAATTAATGTCCTATGTACAAACATAGATAATGAACAAAACAAAAACAAATACAAAACCTATCCTAAGCAAAGGTTTCAAAAAGAAGTTTATTTCAAGGAAAGCATTCCAATTGCTTTTCGTAAATGAATAAAACGTTTTTGATCCAAAGGTTTTGTTAAAAAGTCAGCCAATTGATCCTCAGTTGAAATATATGAAAGTTGAAGAGTATTTGATTCAACTAGCTCTCTAAGAAAATGATATCTAAGTTCAATATGTTTTGTTCTAGAGTGCAACACAGGGTTTTTAGAAATGTTAATTGCACTTGTGTTGTCACAAAGAATTGTTACCGAAGATGCTGAAATGCGGAAGTCGCTCAATACGCTTTTCATCCAAATGAGTTGAGTTGAGCAACTTCCAGCTGAAATGTATTCCGCTTCGGCAGTCGAGAGTGCTATGCAATTCTGCTTTTTACTGTGCCATGCAACAAGGCAATGGCCAAGATAGAAGCATGCACCACTCGTGCTTTTCCGATCATCCACTGATCCTGCCCAATCGGCATCTGAGTATCCAACAATATCCAGACTTGTTCCCATAGGATACCAAATTCCGAAATTAATTGATCCTTTGATGTACCGGATGATCCGTTTCACCGCTTTCAGGTGAACCTCCTTTGGTGCTGATTGATATCTCGCGCAAATCCCAACACTAAAGGATATATCCGGGCGACTAGCCGTGAGGTAAAGTAGACTTCCAATCATACTTCTATACAGTTTCTCGTCTACATTCTCACTATGTGATTCACTTCCAAGTCCCTTGTGGCTAGTTCCCATTGGAGTTGGAAAATCTTTACAATTTTCTAGATCAAACTTTTTGACCAACTCCATTGCATACTTGGATTGACTCAAGTGAATACCTTCATCATTTTGTTTAATTTGCAATCCAAGAAAATAAGTCAATTCGCCCATCATGGACATCTCAAATTCGCTTTCCATGGTCTCCGCGAATTTAGAAGCATCATTATCTCTTGTTGCGCCAAATACAATGTCATCGACATAGATTTGTGCTACAATGAAATTGCTTTGATAATGCTTCACAAAGAGAGTCCTATCAGCTCCCCCTCGAGTATAGCCCTTCTCGAAAAGGTGCTTTGTTAAACTTTCGTACCATGCTCGCGGTGCTTGTTTCAGACCGTAAAGAGCCTTTTTCAAACGAAAAATATGGTTAGGTTGTTTATGATCTACAAAACCTTTCGGTTGAGCCACATAAACTTCCTCATTTAAAAAACCATTTAGAAATGCGCTCTTAACGTCCATTTGAAATAATTTGATTTTAAAATGACAAGCAATAGCAAATAGTATACGAATGGACTCGAGTCTAGCTACAGGGGCGAATGTTTCGTCAAAGTCTATACCTTCTACTTGAGAATAACCTTGAGCAACTAATCGTGCCTTGTTCCTGATGATAGTACCATCCTCATTTTTCTTGTTCTTGAAGATCCATTTGGTACCTATCACATTATGTTGCTTTGGAGGCTTCGTTAATTCCCAGACTTTGTTTCGCTCAAATTGATGGAGCTCTTCCTGCATTGCTTTAATCCAGTAGTCATCCTGAAGAGCTTCATCTATGTTCTTTGGTTCGATTAAAGATACGTAGCAAGCGAATCCACAAACCAACTGCTTCCGAGTTCTAACTCCTTCTTGTGGATCTCCAATGATGTTCGATTCCGGATGATCCTTGGAGATTCGTAACGTTTGTTGAAACGGAGTACTCGGAGATACATGAGATGATTCCTGCACATCAGATAAACTAGAAGAGCCATTAGATGCATCATTAATATTGGAAGTATTATCATGAGAAGATGCACTAGCAGGAGAATCATCATCTAGAGAGATATCGAGGGTAGATTTTCCAGATCCAAAGTGAAAAGCTTCATCTACTTTAACATTTATAGATTCTACGATCGTCTTAGATTCAATGTTAAATACTCGATATGCTCTGCTATTCGTAGAATAACCGAAAAAGATCCCTTCATCACTTCGAGAGTCGAACTTTCCAAGATTTTCACGGTCACGTAAAATGTAACATCGACTCCCGAATATACGAAAGTATTTGATATCCGGTTTTCTACTAAACCACAGCTCATATGGTGTATTTAAAGTTCCTGGGCGCAAGTAAACTCTATTAATGACATAGACAGCGGTGTTCACGGCTTCAGCCCAAAAATGTAGCGGTAAATTCCGGCTATGAAGCATCACACGCGCCATCTCTTGTACAACCCTGTTTTTGCGCTCAACAACACCATTCTGCTGAGGTGTATAGGGTGCCGAGAATTCATGTTTAATGCCATTTGAAGTGCAAAAATCAATGAATTTTGAATTTATGAATTCTCCACCTCTATCACTTCTAACACGAATGATCTTTTCATTCTTTTCAATCATAATACGATGGCAAATCTCATGAAAAGAGTCAAACATATCAGCTTTCTCTTTTAAAAATGCTACCCAAGAAAACCTAGAGAAATCATCAACCAATAAGAAAATGTACCATTTACCTCCCAAGGATGGTTGACGGGTCGGCCCCATTAAATCCATGTGCAAAAGTTCCAAGGGCCGTTTTGTACCAACGTGGTTCAAGTTCTTGTGTGCAGTCCTAGACTGTTTACCCTTTTGGCAACCACCACACACAACGTTTTGTTTAAATAAAAGTTTTGGAACCCCCTTGACCACGTCCTTGTTTGAAATTCTAGTAAGTTCCTTAAAATTTAAGTGACCTAGCCTTTCATGCCAAAGAGTTTCATTATTCAAAGCGGCTAAGTTACAATTTTCAGAAAATTTATTAGGAACAACATAACAATTGTTTTCAGATCTAACCCCTTTTAAAAAGAAGACATGGTCCTTATCAGTTACAACACATTCAACAGATGAAAAGTTAACTGAAAAACCATTGTCGCAAAGTTGACTTATGCTTATGAGGTTAGTCTTAAGGCCATCAACAAATAATACGTTTTTCAAAATCGGGCCATCTGGAATAGCTACCGTCCCTTTTCCAACAATTTTGGAAGATCGACCGTCTCCGAAAACAACGTGTCCTCCGGAGATTTTCTCAAGATTTTGAAAACTATTTTTGTCACCGGTCATATGACGGGAACACCCGCTATCCAGATACCAAGACGAACTATCATATGCATGCAAGGAAACATTGGAAACAAGACAAGGGAAAATTTCACCTTTGCGCACCCAAACCTTTTTGGAGTGCGTCGGTAATGGTCGTGAAGTTATATGCCTCGGTGAAAGCGTCTTGTTATAGCGATTGTTGCTCCTTGATGAAATCGTCTTGCGCGATGAACTACCAAGTCTCTTTTCATTTGAAAAGTTTTGCTTTGATTTCCGGGGAGGAGCCTTTTTGGTAGTTGTTGCAAGAGGTGTTTGAGATGAGCGTTCGACTCCCGTCTTGCAATATCTTCTTATGTGCCCTGAAACACCACAACGAAAACATACCTTAGATCTTGACGATCCCAAAGAGGATGAAGTAGGTTTGTTGTCGTTGTTTGTCTTGAATTCCGGTGTCGGAGGAGGAGATACCGACTGAGGCACAAAAACTGTCCCACTCGAACTTGGACTGTTTCCAGTTTGAGTGTATCCGTGGCCGAACCGATTTGATTGACCAAGACCAAGAAGTCTATCCAACTTACTCCTTCCTGAAGAGAATCGCTGTAAGTCATTCTTGAGTTGGAAAATGGTCTTTGTCATTTCCAGGTTATCCTGTCGAGCCTCGTTGTAGAGCTTTGAGAAGTGATTGGCGTTATCCACCAGATTTGTATGTTCCTTCTCAAGTTGCTCATTGGACTCTTGAAGGGAAACATTTGCTTTTATCAGGTTTTCCCTTTCCACTTCAAGAGCGTTTGAGAGAGAAGTCGCTCTTTTTGCTTCTTCTTCGAGATCATGCACTCTCCCTCTCAAACTCTTGTTTTGCTTAGCCACTTTCTTTGAATCCCTCAAAAGTCTGTGGTAGGCTAGAGCAAAATCTTCACCTTCCGAATCATCCGATTCATTGTCCGTTGCATTCTTTTCAACAGTGGAGTTGGACAACGACTCGGATGTACTTGCCATAAAGCACATGAAGGGTGAAGATACGGACGCGTGGAATGCGGTGGAGCTCTTTTCTTCATCACTCGAAGACGACTCATTTGACGTTGAGTTGTCATCCCAAGTGACGACTTGCATCGCCTTCTTCTTTGCCGGATACTTGTTGGGACACTCCGTTGCAATGTGGCCGTAGCCTCGACATTTGAAGCATTGTAGTTGTCCTTCTGAACTTTTCTTATCCTTTGAGAAGTTCTCTTGCTTTCTTGACTTATAACTTGAAGTACCCTTGCCTTTGTTCGACTTTCCGAAGGATGGAGATTTGCTTGAATTACCCCTTCGAAAGTTGCGGCGAAACTTCCTTGTCAAGAGAGCGAGCTGCTTCTCAAATTCCTCCATAGAAAGGTTCTCGTCATCGTCTGAGGAGGATGTATCCGCGTCTTCTTCCTTAGTTGTTTTCAACGCATAACCTGAAGACTTAGAAGTGGATGCCTTTCCAGAAGAATTGTTAGTAGTAAATGTCATTTCATAAGTTTGTAATGAACCAACTAATTCTTCTACACGTATTTCGTCCGGGTGTTTAATAGTTTCAATGGCTGTAACCTTTGGGCGAAATCGTTCAGGAAGAGTTCTTAAGATCTTTCTTACAATCTTAAATTCTGGAATCTTCTCTCCCAGGTTAGCACATGAGTTTACGATATCTTGCAATCATGTATAGTAGTCCGTGAAAGATTCATTTTCTGCCATCAAGATAGAGTCAAACTTGCTCGTAAGCATTTGCAGTTTCTGAATCTTCACGAGGTTAGTTCCCTCATGTGTAACCTGAAGAACATCCCAGATTTCTTTCGCAGTCTCACATGCCGAGACGCGAGAGAATTCAGTTTGAGATAAGGCATTAAAAATAGCATTAATTCCCTTGCCATTGTAAGAAGATGAATCTAACTCTTCCTTGGTCCATTTCGACCTAGGTTTTAAGGTGTGAACATCACCAATAAATTCAGTTGGATTAGACCATCCTAATTCAATTGATTGCCACACCCGTTCGTCGATGGAAATTAAAAAGACTTTCATCCGCACTTTCCAGTACGCATAATTTGTTCCATCGAAGAACGGGGGTCGGTTGATGTTTCCACCTTCAACCATTGTTTACAACCCTATTCCCGCTCTGATACCACTTGTTGGGTTATGTGTAATAAGGATCTAAATAGGGGAAAAAACACCTAGAGGGGGGTGAATAGGTGTAAACGTATAAACACTCAAAAATCGTTGCGATAAAAACCCAATGCGGAAATAAGAATAATACGCAAGGTTTTTACGTGGAAAACTCCATCACCGGAGTAAAAAACCACGGGACCGATAACACGGCAGAAATCCACTAGAATTAAAACACGTACAAGGTGATTTACCGTACACACTTACGACTCAACCTTTTCCATACGCTCCTAGAGGATCTTCTCCGCTCGCTCCACGACGCTTCTCGAATCCACGATCTGCGCCCAACGCCGAATCCACGGCGTCCAACGTCGAATCCACGACGTCCGACCGAATCCACGGTCTTCACCCAATAGCACCCTTCAAATCCACGAACGTGCCTCGCTCCGAATCCACGAGAGCGGTTGAACCTTGAATCCACAAGGACACGCGAATCCATGCGCCGATTTTTGGGGTAAATCATTGTTTTTGGTGGTGATGATCCGCCGAATACTTAGATCAAAGATAGATCGGAAATACCATCTAAGTATTCATTAGTTTGATTCAACTCAAGATGTGAGTATAAAAACCTAGAATCAAACTAATCAATATAGATGAAGAAACATAGAGTATTCTCTAATGATTTCCTTTCTTCTCTATATGTGGATCTAGAGCCGTATATGATGATATATGAAAATGACGGCTACTTCGATTCCCCCTAGAAAAAGAGTCATAGGGTCTATTTATAGGTTAGAAACCCTAGGAAGGAGATAAGAATCAAAAACCTAACATTTTTGGAAATTTTACGGACGGCGATCCGGATCGGATTAGCTGTGATCCGGATCGTCGTAACGAGTCAGGCAATTCCAGAAAAACGAAGGTTCGGGATCCGGATCGAAGTGCTTGATCCGGATCGTTCATACAGTTCACCAAACATCAACGTTCGGGATCCGGATTGCGAAGCCTGATCCGGATCGTCCAAGGAAGATGGTAAACTCAGTGTTCGGGATCCGGATCAAGTGAGGCTACGATCCGGATTGAACTGGTGTATGAACGAACCACCTTCGGGATCCGGATCGAACAACCTGATCCGGATCCTGAACATGTCCCAAGTCCAGTTTTTGATTTTTATGCAATGAAAGATTCTTCCAAGTGTTTCTACACTACAAGAAGTATTCGGATCACACAAAATCTTTAGTTAAACATACCTGATCCTTTTGAATTCTTCTTTCTTGAGATTGAGTTAAATGATCCAACTTTCTTCACCTTCAATCTTCAAGACTTGAGACTTTCACGAAACTACGCCAACTCAAATTCCGTAACACTCAGTGGGTACCGCCACCAATCCCGACGGTCTGCCCACTAAGTCTACTAGAGGCATAAAGTAACAAATACAGTACTGAAAGGAAAGGAGCTGGAAAATAACTCTACAGCTACTATGCATCTATCTAAATGCTCAAGAAGTGGAACAGATGGAAACATGATGCATCTACTAACTCTCAAATATAATCACCCAATCTACACTGACTGCCACATGGGGTCCAGTCAAACCTGCGCCCACCTACTACCGCACATCCACAAGAGGACGGGTCTACCGTACGGCGTCCGTGGCTGCCAAAACTGGCCCAGCCAGAGGGACTGCGTCGACAAGTCGTGATAGCAAAGTAACAGGCCCAACTCCGGAGTGGCACTCGAGGGGCGCGACCCCACCGAGGAAAGTATCCGCGCATCTCTGTCGAGCTCAATATGGCTCATGCAGGCTATAGTCCAATCCACGATCAACAAGATCGACAGTAACTAACATCACCTCTCTAACTCACTGGCTGGAAATACTCACAATCGGGACCACCGTCAACCCGACGGCTCCCACAACAGAACACCAAACTCACAGATAACACAGAAAGGACCGACACCATAAGGGTTCGGAAACCCCGATAGGTCGGCGCCTAGAACCCCAATCAAACAAGAACAGACTCCAGGCTCCGCCTATCGAAAGTTCCCGACCTCCTTACAGTTCGGGAACACGACAACCTCGGTACAACATGCGGAAGACACCAACCAGGGTCCGAAAGTTTCGGGAGACCAACACCTACAATCCTATCAAACAAGAACAGGTTCCAGGCACGGCCCCCGTAGCTTTCGTCCCGAAAAAGGAACGGCCCCTAGAACCCAGATCACCCAAACTCTCTCGGGTGAGGAAGTTGTAATAAAAAGATGACAGTTATTGTCACGCCCCGGGGTCGAAACTGCGACCCAGGCTCGCCAACAGATCCGCCGCCCATACGGGAAGCCCCGTATAGACGTAGCGACTAACCAGCAAAAGAATCATCTACACCAACAGATATCAGAGCTGAAAAAGTAAAAGCTGAAATAAAAGATATAAAATACAACTACAGCTCCAAATAATACAACCCAACCTCACCAAATACAAAAGTCTCTCTCAACTGCAGTAAAAGAAAGGTACAACTCGATACCTCACTACAAAAGTCACTCGACATAACACACTCAAAAGTAGTAAGGGGGTACATCTACTCTCACTCTGAGGATGACAGGAAGGGATCTATCTCGCGACTCCCTTACCTCGGTCTGAAGGAGCTGGAACAGCAACTGGAGCTGCAGGAACCGGAGCAGAAGTCCCTGGGGAGAAGACACCACGACGGGTGTGAGAACTACATCCCACAGTAGTTCTCAGTGGGTGCCGCCAACAAGCCCGATGGTCTGCCCACTAAGTCTACTAGAGGCATAAAGTAACATATGCAGTGCTGTAAGGAAAAACTGGAAAAGTAAAGTCTACAGCTACTATGCCTCTATCTAGATGCTCAAGGAGTGGAACAGAAAGAACAGTATGCCACAACTAGCCCTCAACTCAGATCACCCAATCTAAACTGACTGCCACATCGGGTCCAGTCAAACCTGCGCCTACCTACTGCCGTTACAACCCGGAGGACCGGACTTACGTAGGGCGTCCATGACTGCCAAAACTGGCTTAGCCAGAGGGACAAATGCGTCGACAAGTCGCGATAGAAGAGCTCAATCTCACGCCGATACAACAACCCGGTATATAGCTCAATCTCAACGCCGGTACAACAACCCGGTCCAAGTATCACTCTCAATGTCGGTACAACAACCCGGTCCAAGTATCACTCTCAATGCCGGTACAACAACCCGGTCTCGCCTACTCCGGAGTGGCACTCGAGGGGCGCGACCCCACCGAGCAAAGTATCCGCGCATCTCTGTCGAGCTCAAATGTGGCTCATGCAGGCTAAGATCCAAATCCTCGATCAAGAAGATTGGCTAAAACCAACAAAACACTGTCTCACTCACAGGCTGGAATCTACACAGCTGAGACTCACTGTCACTATGACAGCTCCCAAGAACCCAGATCTATTACCACTGTCACTCTCCCAAAGAAATCTGATCTACAGACCGCTATCAACTCCACTCGGTCCCCAGACACGAGTGTAAAATGCATCCCACAACCACCCGACCTCCAGCCCACAACCCGGGCGAGAAAAGCTAAGTCCAGAATGACAAGTATAACAGTGATGTGGGAAATGTCTAGAGCAATAAAAGAAACCTAGCCCAAGTTGAAGTTTTCTACAGTCTGGCTGAACATGATACATATGACGGGGGTGCTAGGTCAAGTTCCAAGATTTCAATAATTAACAAGATGTAGGAATCACAAAAAGATCACAAGATTCATCAACTGATACCAAGAGTAATAACATTCAGTTTCCACATGCTTTTTAGTCTAATTACTAACATGCATGATCCTACATACATAGAATTAGCACGCGGTCCATAGATAGAAAAGTCACCCACCTGAACGTGCTAACTATCCGGAATCGTACAGCTGAGAAAGCCCAGAAAATAGATATCTCAGTACAACCACCAAGCCAACAGTACAGTAGCAGTGATCGACACATCCTAGGTACAAAATACAACCCAAAGATACACTTAATTTCCACAAAGTTCCAAGTTTCAAAAATCTGCGGTGAACAGTCCTATTAATTCGAAATTTTCACCTGTAAAACAATTTCCAAAAATTCCAGTAAAAATATGACGGCTATCCTCGCGAAGAGTAGATGTCGATAGAGCCCTTAAACGTCGAATTCCGATGTCCAGATGTGGAGATAAAAATTCGACAAGTAGGTGCTGTCCAAACAGTCCATCAGCCGCAAAGGGGGTTAAAAATGTACCCAAAACCCCTAGTAAAAGTTCAAATCTGGAAAAAGTGACCAACATGAAATTTGTAGATATACCTCTCGTGAAACCGTCGGCATAGAAATCGTCCAAAAATATCGTAGGGGTAGCTCTGGAGACCTCCCAGACTGAAGTGCGACGAAAATGGGCCTCCAACAGTAAATCGTCGCTCCGCACTACGATGCAGAAATCGTCGTCGTCGCAGTCTCCAAAAATTCTGAGCTTCCACCAAAAGATGGAAAAGAGGAAGAGGAAGAACTTTTGTGGAGGGCACTTAGGCAGAAACACTCGGGAAAAGCCTCAAAAATGAGGCCCAAGGGGCCTATTTATAGGCCTCACCCGGAAAAAGCCAAAAAAAGTCAAGCATTGGGCTTTTGGGCCCAACTTTTGGGCGCCCGGTACTTTTGGGCGGCTACAGTGTTGGGCCGGCCCAACACTGTTCACGCCCGAATTCACCCGGTAATGCCACGTGGCCCGCCGATGTGCGGGCCACTCACAGGCTGCCACGTGGCCTCCCCCCGCACAGGAAGGCGGTTGGCGCCCGCCAATGAGCGGGCGCCACGTGTCCAGCCGGTTGACCCGCTGACCGGTCGGCGCCCGCGCCGGTCGCGCGGCGTGGCCCCCTCATGCGCACGCGCCCCGAGGCGCCAGCCCAGGCCCCCGTGCACCGCGCCCGGTGCGCCCGCAAATCAGAGGGTGACACGTGTCCCCTACACCCGGTCCACGCATCCCGCTTTGGAATTCCGTGGACCGCGCCGCGTGCACCGACCAACCGGAGGCTGCCACGTGTCCCCCGCCTTGGTCCATGCACCGCCGCGCTCATCCGATAGACCGCGCGCCCTGAGCCCGCCAATCAGGCGGTGCCACGTGTCCCTGCGCCGGGTCTGTGCACCCAGCCGCGCTACTCTGTGGACCGCGCGCTATAAACCGGCCAATGACAGGCCGCCATGTGGCATGTCGGCGGTCTACGGCCTCTCCCATGCACCAGAAACCAATAAAAACTTCCGGGAGTCCGTTTTTGGGTATCCGAACTCATAATCAAACAAGCAAATAGCCGTTTTCAAGCATTTTTTCGTGCTGAATCCATTTCCGACCTCTGTTTGGCCTAATTCTTTTCAGAAATTTTGGCAAACCTAGCCGAAGGCCAACACAGCTAATAATATCTCACAGGGTCCATCTGTGGCATCCCATTGATTCACCATGGGCCAGATACACCAACACTAGGTGTTCTAACAGTGGATTCATCGGAAGAACGTTGCATGGGAACCAGGGCCACTACATCCTCCCCCACTAAAAGGAAGTTTCGCCCCCGAAACAAAGTAAAGTAAGACAGGCATACCTCATCCGGAAGTCTCGAACAGAAAGGGGTAGGCATCTCTCATCTCTGTCTCCAGCTCCCAAGTAGCCTCTCGCTCCTCGTGATTGCTCCACAAGATCTTCACATACGGAATGGCCCGGTTGCGCAATTCCCTCACTTCACGAGCAAGAATTCGCAACGGGCGCTCCTCATAACCCAGGTCCTCGCCGATCTCCAGAGAAGTGAAGTCAATCACGTGCGACGGATCAAACACATATCTCCTCAGAGCTGAGACGTGGAAAACATCGTGAACTCCGGCCAGGCGTAGAGGAAGAGCAACTCTATAAGCCACGGGGCCTACCCTCTCAAGTACCTCAAAGGGTCCAACAGAGCGGGGACTAAGCTTCCCACGCACTCCAAATCTCCAGACCCCTTTCGAAGGCGAGACCTTCAAGAAGACATGATCACCAATCTGAAACTCTAGGTCTCGCCGCCGAGTATCAGCGTAGCTCCTCTGACGACTCTGGGCTGTCTCAAGGTGTCGGCGAACAACTCTGACTTTCTCCTCAGCCTCCAGCAGTAAATCTGGTCCCAAAGTCCTCCTCTCACCCACGTCACTCCAATACAAGGGCGACCGACACTTGCGTCCATACAACGCCTCAAACGGAGCCATCTGAATGCTCGCCTGATAGCTATTGTTGTACGCAAACTCAACCAATGGTAAGTGTCGGTACCACCCTCCTCCAAAATTCATAACGCACGCTCTCAACATATCCTCGAGGGTCTGTATGGTGCGCTCGGACTGGCCATCAGTCTGTGGGTGGAAAGCAGTGCTAAATCTGAGCTGGGTCCCAAGGCTGACTGTAGACTCCCCCAAAAGCGTGACACAAACCTCGGGTCCTGATCTGATACAATCGACACTGGTACACCGTGTAGCCTCACTATCTCATCCAAATACAACTGTGCCAGACGCTCCAACAACCAAGTCATCTGAACAGGCAAGAAATGTGCAGACTTGGTGAGTCTATCCACAATAACCCAAACCGCGTCGGCTCCACTTTGCGCTCTCGGCAGTCCAGTAACAAAGTCCATAGTAATGTGGTCCCACTTCCACTTGGGAATTGGAAGACTCTGTAACTTGCAAGCAGGAACCCGGTGCTCTGCTTTCACTTGCTGGCAAGTTAAACAATGAGCCACAAATCTTCCAATGTCCCGCTTCATTCCGGACCACCAAAAATGTACCTTGAGGTCCTTATACATCTTAGTACCACCAGGATGAATGGTATAAGGTGTGTAATGGGCCTCTCTCAAAATCTAGTCTCTGATCTCAGGATCCATAGGCACACATACTCGGTCCCTGTACCGCAGTACTCCCGAGCTATCCACTGTAAAATCCCCTATCTGATCTGCTTGTATTTGTGATCTGATCCTCACCAAGTGGGGGTCCTCACTCTGTGTCTCCCTGATCCTGTCCAACAGAGTGGGCTGCAAGACCATAGACATAAGTCTAGCAGAGACCCCAGGGGATACCACCTCAATCTGTAGTCGCCTCATCTACTCAATCAGCGGTGCCTGCTGTGTGATCAACATGCTCAAACTCTGCACTGACCTCCGACTCAAAGCATCTGCTACAACATTGGCCTTGCCGGGATGATAAAGGATGCTCACATCATAGTCCTTTAGTAACTCCAACCACCGGCGTTGCCTCAGGTTCAGCTCCTTTTGAGTAAACAAGTACTTTAAGCTCTTATGATCTGTATAGATCTCGCAGTTCTCACCGTAGAGGTAATGCCGCCACAGCTTCAATGCGAACACCACAACTACAAGCTCCAAAATCATGAGTAGGGTAATTCTTCTCATAATCCTTTAATTGCCGTGAAGCATAAGCAATTACCCTACCATGCTGCATCAAAACACATCCCAATCCGCTGTGAGAGGCGTCACTATAAATCACGAATCCATCTCCCATCACTGGCAGTGCAAGAACTGGTGCTGAAATCAGTCTCCTCTTCAGCTCCTCAAAACTCTGCTGGCACTGATCAGTCCAATCAAACCTCATCCCCTTCCTAGTCAAACTGGTCAGGAGAGTAGCGCAAAGCCCTCTACAAACCGACGGTAGTAGCCTGCCAAGCCCAGAAAGCTCCGAACCTCTGTAACCGTCGTCGGTCTCGGCCAATCCCGAACTGTATCAATCTTCGTCGGGTCAACTGCCACTCCTGCGGCTGATACGATGTGGCCCAAGAATGCAACCTCCCGAAGCCAGAACTCGCACTTTTTAAGATTGGCATACAGCTTCTTCTCACGTAGAAGCTGCAGCACTATCCTTAAGTGCTCCTCATGCTCCACATCGCTCCGGGAGTAGATCAAGATGTCGTCGATGAATACAACCACAAACAGGTCCAAGTACGGCTGGAATACCCGGTTCATCAAATCCATAAATGCAGCAGGGGCATTAGTCAAACCAAACGGCATAACCGTAAACTCATAATGCCCATACCGGGATCTAAAAGCCGTCTTGGGGATGTCCTCGGCCCTCACCCTCAACTGGTGGTAACCTGACTAAAGATCAATCTTCGAAAACACTGAAGCTCCCTGCAACTGGTCGAACAAATCATCTATCCGTGGTAGGGGATACTTGTTCCGGATGGTCACTTTATTCAACTCCCGGTAATCCACACACAAACGAAGCGACCCATCCTTCTTCTTCACAAATAATACTGGCGCTCCCCACGGAGAAACACTGGGCCTAACAAAGCCCCTGTCCATCAGATCCTGAAGCTGGGCCTTCAACTCCCTCAACTCGGCAGGTGCCATCCTATAAGGTGCCTTTGAGATTGGTGCGGTTCCTGGTACCACATCAATCACAAACTCTATCTCCCTCTCCGGCGGCATAGTCGTCAACTCAGGGGGAAACACATCTGGGAACTCGCGGACAACAGGAATATCCTCGAGTCCCAGTGCCGCCGTAGGCACCTCCACAATCGTCGCCAAGAAAGTGGTGCAACCTCTACTCATCATCCGCCTAGCCCTCGCCGAAGAAATCGTCACCGCAAACAAGGAGCTCTGACAGCCTCTGAAAACAAACTCCTCCTGTCCCGGCTCGCGGAGGGTCACCGTCCTCTCTCTGCAGTCTATGGTAGCAAAATACCGCGACAACCAATCCATGCCAAGTACAACATCGAAATCCTGGAGCTGCCGCAAGACAAGCAAGTCTGCCGGCAGAATCCAGGTGTAATATCATGGAATTTGTAACACGTTATACCTCCTGTTAATAAAGTTTCCGTTTAGAGTAATTAATGTAGCGAGTTTATCCAAATTGATAATTTGGAGGTTCGAGTATTTTTCTGCGATAGAGCTCGGAAAACGGAGAACGGCGGTGCGATCGGATCCGAATTCCGACTTACGGAACTCCCAGAAAGGGGTAGAAAGTGATCGCAATGGCCAGGTGGTGCATCGAAATCCGCGTAAGTGATTCGGCACACTTTCAGAGGAAAAAGGGAGGGATTTATCTTTAAAAGAATTATCTTTAAAGAATTATCCCGAAGGATTTTATCTGAGAATCCTAATTAATTAAGCAATTAATTAATTGGGGTTTTAATACCCGATGTGGATTTTGTCGTACAAAAGATTATTTTGTATCTCCACCCGAAAGAAAGAGAGAGAAAAAGAAAAAGACGAAACCCTAACCGGAAGGAAACGAGAGGAAGGAACGAGCGAAAGAAAAGAGGAAAGGCGGAACCCTAATCGGAGGGAGACGGTGGAAAAGAAGGAGAAGGCTAAAGGACCCAAACCCTCCCGACGAACGTGCCGAAGTCGGGAGCGTGAACGGATCACCGTCTCCGGCGATTAGAGGTAAACGAGATTTATTTTCATATGGTTTCGCTCGGTGTTCGATCTCGGTCTTTCACGGAGTTTTAGGAGTAGCTGTTTGCTACCCAACGCGTCGCGCCGCGATGCCCTAGGGCATCGCCGCCGCGACCGTAATACGCGCCGCGCGGGGACGGTGCCCGCGCGGTCGCGGCTAGAGCCACGTGGGGACCAAGATCCTCGCGTGATCGCGGCTAGGGTAAGCGCCGCGCTGGGCCGGTGCCCGCGCGGCCGTGGCAAACGCCGCGCGGGGCCGGTGCCCCCGCGGCCGCGGCAAACGCCGCGCGGGCGAGTGCCCGCGCGGCTGCGGCAAGCGCCGCTCGGGGCCGGTGCCCGCGCGGCTGCGGCAAATGCCCCGCGGGCGAGCGCCCGCGCGGTCGAGGCACGCGCCGCGCGGGGCCCAAGCCCGCGCGGCCGCAGCCAGTGCCGCGCGGGCAGGCACCCGCGCGGCTGGGGCGGGCGCCGCGCGGGGCCATGCCCGCACGGCCGCAGCTGGTGCCGCGTGGGTGGGCGCCCGCGCGGCGGCGGTGCACGCCGCGCGGGGCTTGCCCGCGCGGCTGCAGTTTGTGCCGTGCGGGCGGGTGCCCGCGCGGCGGCGGCAGCACGTGCCGCGCGGGGCGCATGCCCGCACGGCCGCGGCTAATGCCGCGCGGGCGGGCGCCCGCGCGGTTGCGGCGCATGCCGCGCGGGGTCGGTGCCCGCGCGGCCGCGGCAAGTGCCGTGCGGGGCCGGAGCCAGCGCGGCCGCGGCTTGTGCCGTGCGGGGCTGAGGTCCGCACGGTTGCGGGTGGGACCGCGCGGGGTTGGTGCCCGCGCGGCCGCGGCTTGCACCTCGCGGCCGCGGCTTGCACCGCGCGGGGCGAGGGCCCGCGCGGTCACGGCAAATGCCGCACGGGGCCGGTGCCCGCGCGGCCGTACGACCCGCAACACCGCGGGGGCGGCCGCGTCGCTCAACGCGCAAGGGCGCCACCGCCGGGTCAAGTTTTCTTTAGTGTTTTTGAGTTGTTGGGCTCGGTTTATCCACTATTATATTTCTGATCTGACCACGGCTCTTTTGGGGACTACTTCTAGGTCCGGGCGTCAACAGAGAGCAAGGTTCGGTCTCCGTAGTACACGTTTCGCATAATCGAGGTGGGTAGGTGTTGGTTATTACCGGTGTGGTGTCGTTTCCCGGATACTCATTTTGATAAAGTAGATATGTTTATAGTCTGACTAACCTCATAGCATGTGAATCTCTTTTACTATGTCAATCAAAGCGGCTGCGGTCGCAGGTGCGTTATACTTTTCTGATTAGAGCGGCTGAGATCGCAAGGCAATAAATATACTCATATTGCTTACACGCACACCGGCAGTTTGGCCACTGCAGAGGGTGTATTTTTTCGGAAAGATGGTAAGTCGTTTACCCGTGTACCCCACAAGGGGAGGTTAGTGGGGACCCCTCAAGGAGAGGCGACTGCTACTTGGGCAGTGGAGGGGTTAGAGGCACCAAGAAGATGAGTACGGTATTGGGGTTGGGGCCCAAAATATTCTGAAAGCTGGGGTAGGTGCCCAGCGGGACTTTCAACAGGGATTTAGCGATACATGAGGGGGAGGGGGGAAGTAAATGCTCCGGTGATTCGGTGTGTTCTTTCTATTATTGCATTTACTTGCATGTTTTCTACTTTATCAGTCACTGACAACCCACACTGTGACAGGTTCGAGTAGGGGTGGAATTCGGGACGACGGTGAGGCATCAGTTAGAGGACACTAGCCAAGAGGGCTAGTAAAACGATACGTTATTTTCTTTACTTTTGGTTATTTCATTATACTATGGTTAGTTTAACTGTGGTTCATTTACTGTGGTTTCTGATGGATGTTGGGATGAGGATTTTCTTGTAATTAACTGGTGAATGATAGGATGTGTAATTGCGGCTTGTTTTCAAATACAAACCGGTTTCTAAAGTGTTTTCAAAGCAAGTGCCGAGTGGGCACCGATTTTAAAACCTGTGGATTTATCCTTTCAAGTAAATGGCCGCACAAAGAGTTTGCGAAAACGTTTTAGAAAACTGGGTGCCGTGTGGGCACCGATTTTCAAAACCCATGGGTTTATGCTATAGTCTTATAGAATAGCGGTGATGATGTGATTTAGTATATTTCTCTCCTCCTTGCCTGTCATGTTTGGAATGGTTAAAGTACTCAAATTGTGGGTAACGCCGTGCATATACAAAGGAGGCTCCGCCCGTTCGGGGAGTGAATTTGTATATGCGGCGGGTCTGATACGCGCCGGAGGCAAGGTTCAGTTAAATATTTTAGAAAAAAAAATGGGTACGTTTTCCGCAATGTTCGAACCTCCGGGGCGTGACACCAGGATCCCAACTGCACAGGGCAATCCCTACAATACTCATCGACATGCAAGATATGATCTGGAATCTGAACCTCTAATACATGCGATAAAGAAACTACCTCTATACCATGTAGGGATGCAAATGCTCTACTGATAAATGAATGTGATGCACCGGTATCAAAAAGAGCACCAGTACGAACTGCATAAATTAAAATAATACCTGCGACGACATGATCTGCTGCTGTAGCATCCTCAACCTGAGCGGCATAGACTCGACCGCTCGGCGCTGGGGGACGTCGCTCTGGCTGTCGCGAGGACGATGAAGCAAGATCTGGCCTACGGTAGGCCGCCGAAGGTCCTGCCGACTGACGAGGAACAAAGGGTGCTGAAGCTGAGGAAGGAGCTGGATAACCTGCTCTGGGGCACGCACTCGCGAAGTGATCGGTCTGCCCGCAACGGAAACAACGACCCTGCCTCTGCGGGCACAGGGTCGGTGGGTGCGGTCTTCCACAAATGATACATCGGTCAGGGCGTGGCTGCCGCGAGGTCTGCTGCTGCTGCGAAGACTGCTGCTGCCGAGGTGGTCGACGCTGCTGCTGCTGAGACTGACGAGATGCCCCTGATCTCTGCCGCCCCTGATACCCATGACCCTGAGAGTGGAAACGTGGAGGTCTCGGGGGTCCCTGCCTACTCGACTGCCCCTCCTCCATCGGTGTCGGGCGCTTCGCCCCAGGAGTCACTACGGGGGCTGGAGCCACCTCTGCCATCACTGCCTCTCCACACTCAACATATAATGCCTGCTGCATCGAGGCTTCCAAAGTCTGTAATCTACGGGAGCCAACGAACTGATAGATGTCCCGGCGCAATCCCCTCTCAAACATATAAATCCGGTGGGTCTCATCTCTGGCCACATGGGGCAAACAAGCCAACAGCTGATTGAAATCAGCTATGTACATGTGCACGGGCCTATCTCCCTGGCGGAGATTCTTCAGCTGCTCCTCCAGTCTCTGCCGAACACTCTCTGGAAAGAAGGCCCCAAGAAGCATACTGCGGAACTCTGCCCATGAGAGAAGCTGCGTCCCAGGCGGACCAGCGGGTCGCACACGCCGCCACCATGCCTCGGCGTTGCTCTCCAAGAAGTGTGTAGCCAAGAGAACTCGAAACCTCTCCTCAATAAATAGACTCTCAAAATGACGCTCCATGGCCGTGATCCAAGACTCGGCCTCCCATTGCTCTGCACTCATACCAGAAAAACGGGGTGGATCGAACTGGCGGAACCTCATCAATAGATCCACCACCTCCCGCTGCTCTGCTGAAGTCAACGGTCCCGTCGTCCCAGACGATGGCCTACTAGAAACCGGCTCAACCGGAACTGCCGGTGCAGGCTGAACAACAGGGGGCGCCACAATAGGCGAAGAAGGCACCGGCGAACTCTCAGGGGGTGCTACAGCCGGCTGCGCCCTCTGCTCCATCATGAGCATCAACCGACCCACTGCCTCCTCCTGGCGCCGAGAAGCCTCAGACAACTGTGCCATCTGGGCACGGAGCTCCTGAACCTCCCTCTGCTGTCCCTGCCCCGAGTCCTCCTGCTCGGGCTCAGAGGAAGAAGGCTGCGAACGCGTCGCCATCGAGCGTCGAGGAGGCATCCCCCACCTGAGGGACAAAGCAAACAATCAGAACCCAAATCAACACTCGACCCAATCTAGCGAAAGTCAAAAGGCATGCCCCCCTTCCCGAAGTACTATGTTGTCTGCAGCCAACATAGTTGCCACCGAAGGAAAACATGTCAATCACTCATCCCGATCCGCTCGGGAGAGTTAGAAACCCAATCAGGACTTTCGCTAAAAATTACGGCTCTCACGTGGGTCATCCTAGGGTCCAACCACAAGCCTAGGGTTCCTAAGTCCTCCAAGACCTACATCCTAGGCTCTGATACCACTCTAATCTGTCACGCCCCGGGGTCGAAACTGCGACCCAGGCTCGCCAACAGATCCGCCGCCCATACGGGAAGCCCCGTATAGATGTAGCGACTAACCTAAAAAAGAATCATCTACACCAACAGATATCAGAGCTGAAAAAGTAAAAGCTGAAATAAAAGATATAAAATACAACTACAGCTCCAAATAATAAAACCCAACCTCACCAAATACAAAAGTCTCTCTCAACTGCAGTAAAAGAAAGGTACAACTCGATACCTCACTACAAAAGTCACTCGACATAACACACTCAAAAGTAGTAAGGGGGTACATCTACTCTCACTCTGAGGATGACAGGAAGGGATCTATCTCGCGACTCCCTTACCTCGGTCTGAAGGAGCTGGAACAGCAACTAGAGCTACAGGAACCGGAGCAGAAGTCCCTGGGGAGAAGACACCACGACGGGTGTGAGAACTACATCCCATAGTAGTTCTCAGTGGGTGCCGCCAACAAGCCCGACGGTCTGCCCACTAAGTCTACTAGAGGCATAAAGTAACATATGCAGTGCTATAAGGAAAAACTGGAAAAGTAAAGTCTACAGCTACTATGCCTCTATCTAGATGCTCAAGGAGTGGAACAGAAAGAACAGTATGCCACAACTAGCCCTCAACACAGATCACCCAATCTAAACTGACTGCCACATCGGGTCCAGTCAAACCTGCGCCTACCTACTGCCGTTACATCCCGAAGGACCGGACTTACGTAGGGCGTCCATGACTGCCAAAACTGGCTCAGACAGAGGGACAAATGCGTCGACAAGTCACGATAGAAGAGCTCAATCTCACGCTGGTACAACAACCCGGTATATAGCTCAATCTCAACGCCGGTACAACAACCCGGTCCAAGTATCACTCTCAATGTCGGTACAACAATCCGGTCCAAGTATCACTCTCAATGCCGGTACAACAACCCGGTCTCGCCTACTCCAGAGTGGCACTTGAGGGGCGCGACCCCACTGAGCAAAGTATCCGCGCATCTCTGTCGAGCTCAAATGTGGCTCATGCAGGCTAAGATCCAAATCCTCGATCAAGAAGATCAGCTAAAACCAACAAAACACTGTCTCACTCACAGGCTGGAATCTACACAGCTGAGACTCACTGTCACTATGACAGCTCCCAAGAACCCAGATCTATAACCACTGTCACTCTCCCAAAGAAATCTGATCTACAGACTGCTATCAACTCCACTCGGTCCCCAGACACGAGTGTAAAATGCATCCCACAACCACCCGACCTCCAGCCCACAACCCGGGCGAGAAAAGCTAAGTCCAGAATGACAAGTATAACTGTGATGTGGGAAATGTCTAGAGCAATAAAAGAAACCTAGCCCAAGTTGAAGTTTTCTACAGTCTGGCTGAACATGATACATATGACGGGGGTGCTAGGTCAAGTTCCAAGATTTCAATAATTAACAAGATGTAGGAATCACAAAAAGATCACAAGATTCGTCAACTGATACCAAGAGTAATAACATTCAGTTTCCACATGCATTTTAGTCTAATTACTAACATGCATGATCCTACATACATAGAATTAGCACGCGATCCATAGATCTTCAAAGCAAAGTCACCCACCTGAACGTGCTAACTGTCCAGAATTGTACAGCTGAGAAAGCCCAGAAAATAGATATCTCAGTACAACCACCAAGCCAACAGTACAGTAGCAGTGATCAACACATCCTGGGTACAAAATACAACCCAAAGTTACACTTAATTTCCACAAAGTTCCAAGTTTCAAAAATCTGCGGTGAACAGTCCTCTTAATTCGAAATTTTCACCTATAAAACAATTTCCTAAAATTCCAGTAAAAATATGGCGGCGATCCTCGCGAAGAGTAGATGTCGATAGAGCCCTTAAACGTCGAATTCCAATGTCCGAATGTGGAGATAAAAATCTGACAAGTAGGTGCTGTCCAAATAGTCCATCAGCCGCAAAGGGGGTTAAAAATGTACCCAAAACCCCAGTAAAAGCTCAAATCTGGAAAAAGTGACCAACACAAAATTTGTAGATATACCTCTCGTAAAACCGTCGGCGCAGAAATCGTCCAAAAATATCGTCGGATAGCTCTGTAGACCTCCCAGACTGAAGTGCGACGAAAATGGGCCTCCAACAGTAAATCGTCGCTCCGCACTACTATGCAGAAATCGTCGTTGTCGCGGTCTCCAAAAATTTTGAGCTTCCACCAAAAGATGCACAAGAGGAAGAGGAAGAACTTTGGTGAAGTGCACTTAGGCAGAAACACTCGGGAAAAGCCTCAAAACTGAGGCCCAAGGGGCCTATTAATAGGCCTCACCCGGAAAAAGCCAAAAAAAGTCAAGCATTGGGCTTTTGGGCCCAACTTTCGGGCGCCCGGTACTTTCGGGCGGCTACAGTGTTGGGCTGGCACAACACTGTTCACGCCCGAATTCACCCAGTAATGCCACGTTGCCCGCCAAATAGCAAACAGCTGTGCGGGCCACTCACAGGCTGCCACGTGGCCTCCCCCCGCACAGGAAGGCGGTTGGCGTCCGCCAATGAGCGGGCGCCACGTGTCCAGCCGGTTGACCCGCCGACCGGTCGGCACCCGCGCCGGTCGCGCGGCGTGGCCCCCTCGTGCGCACGCGCCCCGAGGCGCCAGCCCAGGCCCCCGTGCACCGCGCCCGATGCGCCCGCAAATCAGAGGGTGACACGTGTCCCCTACACCCGGTCCACGCATCCCGCTTTGGAATTCCGTGGACCGCGCCGCGTGCACCGACCAACCGGAGGCTGCCACGTGTCCCCCGCCTTGGTCCATGCACCACCGCGCTCACCCGATAGACCGCGCGCCCTGAGCCCACCAATCAGGCGGTGCCACGGGTCCCTGCGCCGGGTCTGTGCACCTAGCCGCGCTACTCTGTGGACCGCGCGCTATAAACCGGCCAATGATAGGCCGCCACGTGGCATGCCGGCGGTCTACGGCCCCTCCCATGCACCAGAAACAAATAAAAACTTCCGGGAGTCCGTTTTTGGGCATCCGGACTCAGAATCAAACAAGCAAATAGCCGTTTTCAAGTGTTTTTCCGTGCTGAATCCATTTCCGACCTCTGTTTGGCCTAATTCTTTTCAGAAATTTCGGCAAACCTAGCCGAAGGCCAACACAGCTAATAATATCTCACATGGTCCATCTGTGGCATCCCATTGATGCACCATGGGCCAGATACACCAACACTAGGTGTTCTAACGGTGGATTCATTGGAAGAACGTTGCATGGGAACCAGGGCCACTACAGTTATTACTGAAAACTATTTTAATCTGAGAAACCCAATTTAATATATTTTAGTTCTTTAATAAAAATCAGTTCAAATAAGTTTTATTTTCCAAACCCCGAAGGGCTATTGCCTTCACCCAAATCAAACAAGAACAGGCTCCGGCGACCCGCTCGAAGTTTGGAAGGAAAACATTAGTTTACAGAAATTATATGTGTCCAAAAACAGTCTGGGTTCTAGGTCCCACTATCACTAGTATACCACTGTCACTAACATAGTGATGACAAATAAAACAGAGAAATGCGACAACCCGGAACCACCGTTTACCCAAACGGCTCCCGACACAGCTACAAGACTAGCTACACCTACCAGACTCCACTCTGCCCCCAAGCACGAGTGTAACATGCATCCCACACTAAAATAGATCCCGACCACTCGGCCCACTACCCGAGCGAGGAAAACACTATGTCTAGGAGTAGAATACGAAGTGTGGATGTCTAGAGCATAAATAAACCTAGCCCAAGTGAGGCTTTTCTACTAGTCTGGTTGAACATACATCAAATGACAGGGTGCTAGGTCAAGTTCCAAATAGTGGTAAATGAATTGACACTGATAGGAAGCATACAATAACATGATCATGATAACAACACGAGATCATCCTTTCTATAACTAACATGCTTCCTAATACATCTAACAATCATGTATGATTTACTACATGATAGAATTAATGAATAGTCCATCAATTTTGGAGGCAAAGCAACCCACCAGGAAAAATGCGCGTTCCACAACCGAATAACCTCCTCTCTGCCCAACTCTCCGTAAGATACCCAAACCTGCGAATCACTGCAAAAAGTACCACACAAAGCATCAACGGTAGCAGTTCCAAATACAACACTTGTTGTTTACCAAAACCAGCACAGAAAATAAAGAATTTCATCTCTGTCCAGTCCTCAGAAAAATTCAAAAAAATCACCGTTGCGATCCTCGCGACGAGTAGCCCCAAATCGAGTATTTATACTCCTCAATTCGACACCTGTAGGCCAAGATAAAAATAAAACATCGCGGTATGTTAACTCCCTCATAAACACAAGCCTGCAGCAAAACAGTCCCAAAGAAGCTTAATTATCACCTTTGAAGAGTCCTCCAAAAAATCCAATAAAAATACGACGGTGATCCTCGCGAAGAGTAAACCGTGCCAAAAACTCAGAATAAAGCAAGATAATCAACACAGAAATTGAAAGCATACCTCTCGTGAACGTGCTGCCACAAAAATCGGCTCAAAATACCATTGGAGTAATCCAAGGTGCCTCGCGGACCGAAAAGTGACGGTGGAAGCCAAAATCCAAGAAACGTCGCAGTGCGCCGCGTCGCAGAAAGCACGGATGTCGAGGCCTTCAAAAAATCTGAAAGTCCCTCAGTAGATGGAGAGCAAGATGAAGAACAAGATCTCTTAAGGTCACCTTCGCAAATGGGCTCGGGAAAGGGCCCGAAATCGCAGCCCAAAGGGGAGCTTTTATAGTCAAAAACCAACAATTCAGAAAATTCCCTCTGTGTCCCTGAATTCGGGCTCCCGGTCCGATTCG
This sequence comes from Tillandsia leiboldiana, assembly GCA_029204045.2. NCBI lineage: Eukaryota > Viridiplantae > Streptophyta > Magnoliopsida > Poales > Bromeliaceae > Tillandsia > Tillandsia leiboldiana. The sequence continues at coordinate 36,836,118 of CM055070.1, read as the reverse complement.
GGTTGCTACAGTGCACGAAACCCGCTAGAATCCGGACCGTTCATCCAGCGCCCGGATCGTTCACAGAGCGACACGTGTCCCCGCACAGCAAACAGCGAACGCGGCCACTCCGCTCGCGACATGTGGCCTCGCCCCCGCGCCCGACTTCGCGCGCGTCAGCGCCTCGGTCCGCGTGCCCACGTGCGTGCACGTAGCGTTGCCGGCAACCATACCACGCACGCATCCCGAGGCAATTGCCCGCTCTGCTCTGTGGACCGAGTCGGTGCACCAGCCAATCCCACGCTGCCACGTGTCCACACCGCGCCAACAGGAAGACGCCACGTGGCACACGCCCTCGCTGCACCGTGCACCTGCCCGCGCCCTGCCCGCGCGCCTGCCCGCGCCCGCTCCGCCGCCTGCCCGCGCCCGCTCCGCCGCCCGCCGCCACCGCCGGCGCTGCCCGGCCGGCCGGAACAGTAATTTATACCTCAAAATCCGTGTACGTGCATCCGGGCTCCGAAAAAAATACAAGTAAATAGTCCATTTTCATCGTTTTCGCGCGCTGAATCCAAATCCGATGTCCGTTTAGCCAAATTCCACTTCCAAAATTTGCCAAAAATTCCCAGAAAAGCAAACTTGATCCGTTTTTCGTTCCGGGTCCAAATCTGGGGTACGATTTGCGCGCAATCATCACCAACACACAGTATAGGCCCCCAGAAGTCACTGATCACACTGCAACCTCTCTGCGGAGATCCGGGTCATCACATCCTCCCCTACTAAAAGAAAGTTTCGTCCCCGAAACTAAAACGCACCACCAAAACCAACTCATCCAAATCTACTCGAAGTACGCCAACACAACCAACAAGAAAGGTAAAAGCCCCACCATCAGGAACGTCATCAACTCCAACTCTCAATTTGGTAAACAACCGAAAATAATGAAAAGTTCGGAAATTTCGAAAGGCCGGTGCCCTCGCCCCAATCAAACAAGAACAGGTTTGGGCACTGTCTCCATTTCTGGAGTACCCTTTCGAAGTTTTTGTCCCATTCGTAAGTTTCAGCATAAAGACGATAAAAAGGGAGAGAAGTGTTGAAGCCGTTCCTGCTGTGGCTACAAATATGAAAGCTACGATCTAATCGTGACCCCTAGGAACAAAACCTCTAGTCCTAATCGTCACATACGCTGCAGGAGGGGTACCTCGGCAACCAGTGAAAATGAACTCCTCCTGTCCCACTCGCGAAAGGGTCACTATTCTCATTCCACAATCAGTCGTTGCATGATAACGCGCCAACCAGTCCATCCCGTGTGCTCAATCAGAGTCTTGGAGCTGTCATCAAACCGTCACGTCTGCCGGTATAATTCCAAGTCTCCTCTGCACTGGACATGATCCACAAGGCTCCCCCACATGCACAACACTAACAGGAACCTGTACCTCTAGTGTACGTGGTAACAACTCTACCTCTAGTCCATGCAGGAAAGCAAAAATACTCTAACTCAGACTACTATGATGAAATCATGCCTGCGACAACCCGGTCCACTGCCGTGGCGTCCTCCAACCGGCAGCACAGACTCATTCGCTCGATGTAGGTGGTCGTCGCTTAGTCTGCCTCGACGTCAAAGTCCAATCTGTCGGAAAATATCTAGACTATCTACATAGGGAGCACGGCCTCTACCTTTGCTCACACTGGGGCGACGAATGCGGTCTTCCGCAACAACACATCTATGCTACCGCCGCTGCTGATACCGATGCTGATGCTGCCCTCGGGGTCCACCCGACCTCTGACATCTCAAAAATTCACTATCCTGGAGAAGAAATCTGGAATGCCCATGCCAGTCGATCTGTCCTCCATCCTCTAGCCTCTATCTGACACTCTCGGGAAAGAAAGCTTCAAGAAGAATGCTGTAGAACTCCGCCCAAGTAAGCAGCTAGTCTCAGGCGGACCGATAGTCGCACTCGGCGCCACCAAGCCTCGGCAATGTGCTCCAACAAGTTTGTCGCCAAAAGAACCTGAAATCGCTCCTCAATAAAAAGGGTCTCAAAGAGTCGCTCCATCGCTGTGATCCAAGACTCTGCCTCCCACGGCTCCAAGCTCAATCCTGCAAATCGGGGTGGATCAGACTGCCGGGATTGGCTCCATCGATCGATGATGTCCCAAAGCTCATCTACTAACCACTATCCACCCTGCCTCGGTGCCTCGGCACTACTCGTCAGCACGGAGGGGGCTGCTCGCTCACTCGGTGCCACTGGTACAACTGGAGATGCCACTGCATGGGAAGAAAGCACCGGAGGACACTCAGGCGGTGCTACAACTAGCTATGCTCTTTGCTCCAACAGGCGCATCAAACATTCCATGGCCTCCTCCTGGCATCGGACAGCCTTCGACATCTGTGCCATCTGGTCCATAACTCCTGGGTCTCGCTCTGCTCTGATAGCTCTGCCTCCCGCTGCTCGGGTTACTCATTTGATGCGGGATGTGCCCTCCTTACTGCACGACGTCTCAGGGGCATCGTATTCCACTGCACAATAACAAACATCAGGACATAACAACCATTCGACCCAATCCAGCGAAAGTATAAAACATGTCATCCATTCCACAGCATTATGTTGTCTGCAGCCAACATAATCGCTTAGGAGAATAAACATGCCAATCACTCATCCCGTCCCTTGGGAGAGGTATAAAACTCAATCAGGACTCGCTATAAATCACGACTCTCACGTAGTCATCCTAAGGTCCATCCACATGCCTAGGGTTTCTAAGTCCATAATGACCTACAACCTAGGCTCTGATACCACTCTAATCTGTCACGCCCCGGGGTCGAAACTGCGACCCGGGCTCGCCAACAGATCCGCCGCTTATACAAAACCCCACATAGGCGAAGCGTCCAACCTGCAAGAAAAGGCACTACAGCTAAATAGATATCAGAGCTATAAAGAAAACTACTGTAAAACTAAAATCCAATCACTGTACAACTGGAAATAAAGATACAATATCCATCTCCCAAATACGATCAAATACAATATCCTCAGAATACAACAACCAAAACTAAACAGGGAGGTAAACCCCATAATACATCAGTGTACAGGCTCTCAGTACAAGTCAGATCCTCCCAATACAAATGTCTCTCAAATGTAAAAACAAATAAACCAACTGCTGACTGTACTAATACATCTCCAATGAAGGGGTACCGCTACTGCTACTGTCCAAAGACAGGTAGGGATCTAGCTCGTGACTCCTCGCCTCGATCAGCAACAAAAGGATCAGCAACAGGAAAGTAGGTCCCTGGGGAAAAACACCACAACGGGTGTGAGAACTACATCCCACAGTAGTTCTCAGTGGGTACCGCCACCAATCCCGACGGTCTGCCCACTAAGTTTACTAGAGGCATAAAGTAACAAATACAGTACTAAAAGGAAAGGAGCTGGAAAATAACTCTACAGCTACTATGCATCTATCTAAATGCTCAAGAAGTGGAACAGATGGAAACATGATGCATCTACTAACTCTCAAATATAATCACCCAATCTACACTGACTGCCACATGGGGTCCAGTCAAACCTGCGCCCACCTACTGCCGCACATCCACAAGAGGACGGGTCTACCGTAGGGCGTCCGTGGCTGCCAAAACTGGCGACAATAACTAACATCACCTCTCTAACTCACTGGCTGGAAATACTCACAGCCGGGACCACCATCAACCCGACGGCTCCCACAACAGAACACCAAACTCACAGATAACACAGAAAGGACCGACACCATAAGGGTTCGGAAACCCCGATAGGTCGGCGCCTAGAACCCCAATCAAACAAGAACAGACTCCAGGTTCCGCCTATCGAAAGTTCCCGACCCCCTTACAGTTCGGGAACACGACAACCTCGGTACAACATACGGAAGACACCAACCGGGGTCCGAAAGTTCCGGGAGACCAACACCTACAACCCTATCAAACAAGAACAGGTTCCAGGCACGGCCCCCGTAGCTTTCGTCCTGAAAAAGGAACGGCCCCTAGAACCTAGATCACCCAAACTCTCTCGGGTGAGAAAGTTGTAATAAAAAGATGACAGTTATTACTGAAAACTATTTTAATGTGAGAAACCCAATTTAATATATTTTAGTTCTTTAATAAAAATCAGTTCAAATAAGTTTTATTTTCCAAACCCCGAAGGGCTATTGCCTTCACCCAAATCAAACAAGAACAGGCTCCGGCGACCCGCTCGAAGTTTGGAAGGAAAACATTAGTTTACAGAAATTATGTGTCCAAAAACAGTCTGGGTTCTAGGTCCTACTATCACTAGTATACCACTGTCACCAACATAGTGACGACAAATAAAACAGAGAAATACGACAACCCGGAACCACCGTTTACCCAAATGGCTCCCGACACAGCTACAAGACTTGCTACACCTACCAGACTCCACTCTGCCCCCAAGCACGAGTGTAACATGCATCCCACACTAAAATAGATGCCGACCACTCGGCCCACTACCCGGGCGAGGAAAACACTATGTCCAGGAGTAGAATACGAAGTGTGGATGTCTAGAGCATAAATAAACCTAGCCCAAGTGAGGGTTTTCTACTAGTCTGGTTGAACATACATCAAATGACAGGGTGCTAGGTGAAGTTCCAAATAGTGGTAAATGAATTGACACAGATAGGAAGCATACAATAACATGATCATGATAAAAACACGAGATCATCCTTTCTATAACTAACATGCTTCCTAATACATCTAACAATCATGTATGATTTACTACACGATAGAATTAATGAATAGTCCATCAATTTTGGAGGCGAATCAACCGACCAGGAAAAATGCGCGTTCCACAACCGAATAACCTCCTCTCTGCCCAACTCTACGTAAGATACTCAAACCTGCGAATCACTGCAAAAAGTACCACACAAAGCATCAACGGTAGCAGTTCCAAATACAGCACTTGCTGTTTGCCAAAACCAGCACAGAAAATGAGGAATTTCACCTCTATTCAGTCCTCAGAAAAATCCAGAAAAATCACCGTTACAATCCTCGCGACGAGTAGCCCCAAATCGAGAGTTTATACTCCTCAATCCAACACCTGTAGGCCAAGATAAAAATAAAACATCGCGGTATGTTAACTCCCTCATAAACACAAGCCTGCAACAAAACAGTCCCAAAGAAGCTTAATTATCACCTTCGAAGAGTCCTCCAAAAATTCCAATAAAAATATGCCTCGTAAACCGTGCCAAAAACTTAGAATAAAGCAAGATAATCAACACGGAAATCGAAGGCATACCTCTCGTGAACGTGCTGCCACAAAAATCGGCTCAAAATATTATTGGAGTAATCCAGGGTGCCTCACGGACCGAAAAGTGACGGTGGAAGCCAAAATCCAAGAAACGTCGCAGTGCGCCGCGTCGCAGAAAGCACGGATGTCGAGGCCTCCAAAAAATCTGAAAGTCCCTCAGTAGATGGAGCGCAAGATGAAGAACAAAATCTTTTAAGGTCACCTTCGCAAATGGGCTCGGGAAAGGGCCCGAAATCGCAGCCCAAAGGGGAGCTTTTATAGTCAAAAACCAGCAATTCAGGAAATTCCCTCTGTGTCCCTGAATTCGGGCGCCCGGTCCGATTCGGGTTGCTACAGTGCCCGAAACCCGCTAGAATCTGGACCGTTCATCCAGCGCCCGGATCGCTCACAGAGCGACACGTGTCCCCGCACAGCAAATAGCGAACGCGGCCACTCCGCTCGCGACACGTGGCCTCGCCCCCGCGCCCGCCTTCGCGCGCGTCAGCGCCTTGGTCCGCGTGCCCACGTGCGCGCACATCGCGCTGCCGGCGACCATACCGCGCACGCATCCCGAGGCAATTGCCCGCTCTGCTCCGTGGACCGAGCCGGTGCACCAGCCAATCCCACGCTGCCACGTGTCCACACCGCGCCAACAGGAAGACGCCACATGGCACACGCCCTCGCTGCACCGCGCACCTGCCCGCGCCCTGCCCGCGGGCCTGCCCGCGCCCGCTCCGCCGCCTGCCCGCGCCCGCGTCGCCGCGCTCCGCCGCCGGCGCTGCTCGGCCGGCCGGAACAGTAATTTATACCTCGAAATCCATATACGGGGATCCGGGCTCCGAAAAAAATACAATTAAATAGTCCATTTTCATCGTTTCGCGCGCTGAATCCAAATCCGATGTCCTTTTAGCCAAATTCCTCTTCCAAAATTTGCCAAAAATTCTCAGAAAAGCAAACTTGATCCATTTTTCGTCCCGGGTCCAAATCTGGGGTACGATTTGCGCGCAATCATCTCCAACACACATTATAGTCCCCCAGAAGTCACTGATCACACTGCAACCTCTCTGCGGAGATCCGGGTCATCACACGGGCACTAACCACTGATTCTGGGTAACACTGAGCACCGGCGGTGGCATAACCACTGAAACACTTTCGGGAAGCCCATTTTGGCTCCGAAAGTTGCAAACTAAGAACTAAAATCACCGGGCTCTCCGGAATAGCACCAGGAATAGTGAAGGACATCTGGCATCACTAATTAATCACCACAATTTCTCGAATTGCGTGATTAATGCCGAATCGCTAATAAATCGACAATTTTGTCGATTTACGGTTCGGAATCCAATTCCCGCTCAATGAAAGCCGTCGGATCTCTAACGAAGGGTTTAGAGACCACGTGTACTCTGTCTACAGCAGCCTACCAGGCTACAATTACAAGTTGACCCCTAGGGTTTTACCAAATTGCATAAAAGCATACAATTTAACATTATTTTCACTTGCATTTCATTTCTGAATGCTTTTAAACTGGACCAAGGCCACCAGTAGGTGGGCCTCGACGCACTGAACGCCATGCTCATCATTTGGGAGCAACGCGGAACTCGAGTACAACTTTGGGTCAACATACACTATGCAATTAGGCTCAAATTGCTATTTTTCCTACTTACACTCGACCAAACCCAAATTTAGGGTGAGCATCATGCTCAGTAGGTCGAAAGGACTTAGAGGCTCACCAAACTAGTGCCGCGGGGAAACCGGAAACATCCCCGGAGCAACATGGCTCAAAACCCAAGCTTATAGAGCTCGGTTTGCTAGATCTTCTAAACTACTTAGTCATTTGCTGAAGTAGAGTGAGCATCAAGGTCAGGAGGCTTGCAGGAGTCGAGGGCTCACCATTGGGTGATCGACAAGCCGCCAGAACAGAGGTTGGAATTAGCTCGGTATTTTTACAAACACCTAGAGCTCGGTTTGGCCGAGCTTCATCCAACAAGAACTCAGATCTCAAACTGAGGCAAGCATTGGTTTGGGAAGTATCCCAGAGGTGTAAGGGACACAACCCAACCAAGCTCCGGCAACCTAGCTCGGTGGATGGCCGGAGAAGGTGACAAAAGCTCACCTTGAGGTTATTAATGGTGGATTCCAATACAGAGGCTCTGGGTCACATGCAAAAGCACCAGAATGTGCCACTTGACTCCACAAAGCTTGTCGGGTTCATGGCCGGCGGCGGATCAACCTCGACCAAGCTTCCAATGGCCATTTATGGTGCATCATTAACCGATCAGCATGGGTCTCATGCAAAGGCATCCTTGGGTCCCACTCGACCACAGGAAGACAACTGAAGCCTTGGCCGGCGACGAGAAGCCGCGGCGGTGCCGGAGCAAGAAGCTCGGCCGGAGCAAGGTTAGCCCAAACCCAACCAAACTTGGTGGAGATTATCTAGGAATTTTACAGAACATTCCCATCATCTTTTATCTGAGTCTGAGCCATCAGGTGCGGCGTACGGCTGAGGCGGAGCATATTAGGGTTCCGGCGGGTGCAATTTCCCCGTCGGCGACCGGGAGCACCCCGAGGGTTGGGGCACTGCATGGGGCATCCCCAGGGCTTAACTAAGCCACTGCAGTAGTCTAGGTTGCCATAAAAGTCGAGCAGCGGGAGATCTCACCTTGCCGGATCCGAGGAAGAAGAAGTCTTCTTCCCGGCGTCGCGCGGCCACGGCTGTTCACAGGACCACCTCGGCTTGTCTTCTAGATGTAGGAGATGACCGCATAGAGATCTGGGCACAGGTCTAAGGGCTTGGGTGCTCCACTTCTCCCACAAACCGAGATCAAGAATTATTCTTGAAATCTCTTGCTTTTCCAGCGATCAGTGGACGGCGGCCGGCGGCGCTAGTGCTCGGGAGAGATAGCAGAGGGAGAGGGGAGGACGTGGTGGAGGCTGCGGTTACAAAGGTTGCGGCTAGGGTTCGTTCCAAAGATGCCCTAGGTTAACATCTATATTCATTGTAACAAAATGCTAGATAGACCCCCACACAGTAGATACTATGACCTTGGCCCCTGGCTGTAGGACAAAATCACATAGAATCCCCCCTTCCACAAGTTTGGAGCAATTTGACACATAAAATATAGGGCTTTTTTGCAAAATACTACGATTTTTCCCTTATTTCACGCTTTTCGAGACAACCGGGTTGTCAAACTGAAAAACGGATACCACCACGACGTCCGTCTCGACGAAACCTATCAGGTAGCATATTTGGTTTCTTGAGTTGGCACCCCGATAAATTCTCGATCCATTTAAATACAGTCATTTATACTGTGTGGCACACAACACGATGCATTAGATTCATCAAATGCAGATTTCGTCAGCGCCACTGCGCTCAGAATGATGAAGCGATTAAAATCAACTACCTGGATCGTCGGATTCGGACACCAGACAGTGAATCGGCCGACGTTCGCTAGCGGAAAATCCGAATCAGGGGTTACTACTCACTTGTACTATTCACTTAAGTCGCGGGTCCTACCAGCATTTTTGCTGATTTCTGGATAATCTGACCGTCGGATCGAAAATCGGTCTATACCATTTTTAATCGATTCGACGAAACGGTAGCACTAGCGATTTCAGATTTTCGAGATCAGACTCGGATCTGAAAGAGAAAAATAGTGCTCCGAAAACTGTACAATTTGCATACCGGTTTACGACCACTTAAATTTACTTTTGCATTTCCTCATTCACATTCACATTTGAATTCTTCAAATTCAAATTTGAATTTTCCGAATACTACAGATTTAGCCTTATAAAAAATAGTCGAAATAGTAACGGAATCCTAACAAATGAGGCTAAGTGGGTCAACTTAAAATTTTGAAGAGAATAAAATGTAAATCATTGAAAGTAGAAGTAAAAAAGGAGTAATTATAAGAAATTTTTTTATATTTTAGCCAAAAATTAGTTAAAGGGAGATGAAACAAAAAAAAATTACCATTTCCCTAAGATAAGAAACGCCGTAATTGTCTTCAAATGCAAGCTCATCCTCGAATTCTTTGAATGTGCCGATTAATTTGTCGAAATAATATTTCAAATATGTAAGTAGCTGATCAATAGCCTCCATATCCCACCTACATATAGGTGCCTCTTTCAGAACTTATTAGAAAGATGAAACATATATACATCAAATTTTAATCTTTCAATTGTAAGATGTTATAGTATTTTTAGTGTATTTATTGATTATAGAGCATCTTTATATTTTTTCTCCTCCTTTATTTTACTTATTTTATTCACTACAACAAAATTATGTTATAACGACATTTGTAAATGTTTCTAAAATTTGAAAAAGTACTGCTGGCAAAAATACCGACATTTATTATTAGTGTCGCTACATGTGCAGTCGTTAATGTGTATAGCAATACATTATTATAATGCGTCCTAAAAATGTGTCCCTATAATCTAATTTTAGATATAGATGAAATATAGATAGGACATTTGCACAAAAGTGTCAAAAAATGTTTCTATAATCTAATTTTGTTGTAGTGATTCTATTTTTATTTTCATCTGCAAGTGTTTCCATATAAATTTGTCAATTTCACAAAAAGGAAAATATAGATAGGACATTTGTCAATTTCACTAAAATTGTGTCCCTATAATCTAATTTTAGATATAGATGAAATAATATAGATAGGACATTTGCACAAAAATATCAAAAAATATCTCTATAATCTAATTTTATTGTAGTGATTCTATTTTTATTTTCATCTGCAAGTGTTTCCATATAAATTTGTCAATTTCACATAAAGGAAAATAATACGGATCATCTTTAATAATTATAGAGACTAGAGGCATAGTACATTTATAAATTAATGATACACAATTAAACTTATTTACTAACGTTAATTTACATATAATTGAAAAAATAATGGATAGTTTCCTCAAACTAGCAAAGACTTAGGAAATTAATTGGAATTGAACCATCAAAATAAAAAGTGAGTACCAATTAAGTCATATATACTACCTCTGTATTGCATCAGTAAGCATTTGACACTCCTCCAAAGTAGCGTAAATATCATAGGTATCATCTAAAATGCATGTGAGTGCTATCACCTTTGTCACTATCATGCGTGCACGAGAATAATAAGGCTCAAAACATACTCCTGAAATCCAAAAGTAGAGTTCGACTATTCTGTCCCGGAAACAACATAGTTTATCTTTAAGACCTAAATCATTCCACCATCTGCAATTTGAATTGTGCATTTACTTGCATGTACATTATGTAAATTTACTATCAAATCTGTTAGGATTTGATTAGATTTGTAGTTGAATTCTATTTAGATTAAGATTAATACTTAAATCTGTTGAAAAATAAGTTTATTAAAATTTAAATATTAATAAAAATTTATTTATACTATGATTTGAATAGTTTTTTATGTAAATTATAAATAGTTATAAAAATCTAAAAATGGACTGCAGAAAAGAGTTAGGGTATGTGCCAAAAAATTATAAGTTTTTGTTAGAGAGAATACGTGCAACTTACATTGAGATGCTCTTGAGCTCCTCACAATGAAGGGACTGCAATAAATTGAAGTCTAACTTTGCAAGCTCAAGTATAGTATCGTCCCGTTTATCCTCCATCTCGTAGTCGGTTATGTAATACCTTGCCTCAAGTCTTTTCATTCTCCTCGGAAATGGTGTCACTAGTGCACGCGACACTTGGTTTGCTAGTGGAGGTTTCAAGTTATTTGTTATAGATTCCAAGCGAATTCTTGCAAATGAAATCGCTTCTTCAAGTATATTCTCGCCATATATTCTCGCCATGAGTTCTAAGATAAGCCGCATTATAGAGACTCAATAAGCCCCTTGGATCATTACTTAAGATTTCGGCAAAATTTTCCTTGTCATCTTTGAACTTGTTAAACTCATCTGTATAAGCACTTCAGTTGTGATTATTGATACTTCATTGCAACAGAGACTAACATGTAAAATAGGCTCAATTATAATTTTCCTTTTTTCTTCTCAATATCTTATTCATAATATTTATTGTTTCTTTATCGTACGTAATACTTTGAGTAGCCATTGTAATATTTTTGTCCATAATTGTGATTGTATATATACTAAGAAAGTTTGAACGTGCAATGTATAATAAGAATAATGCTATACCTATATATATCCACAATTGTTTTATAGGCACCTGAGTTACTTAAGAGACCAAACAACTTTGTAGATTTATGTGCTCCATAGATATCCACACATACTATTTAAATCAATTATGGCCCAAAAGTTGTGAGTATATTATTTCTCATGTCGTAGTTATATTTTAGGAATTGAAATTATAAAAATATTTCATGCATCTAAGTTTGTGAGTAGGTATGATCCAAAAGCATCAACCAAATGTGTAACAATAATTGGAATACCAGCAGAGACACGGAACCCATGTTGCCTAAGCAATCGAAATCGGAGAGCAACTTCGTGGAGAGCAAAGCTTTTAAAGTCGGCATTGTACAGGTGACCCAGTTCCTCATCGATCTCCTTTGTGAAGTGATAGTCGATTCCAAGGTGTTGGATTGTATCTATCAAACTCATACTTTCGTGCAAATCAGTAGTCCTAGATAACATTTTCTTTGCTTCTTCCTTCAACTCTTCAACTTTCTGCTTCATCCATGATTTAGATTTCTGTATTATTCATACAACTAGAACATAATTAGTTTGAGAATATATACAAATCTAGATGTTTATTTTATTCTTTTTCTTGGCGAGAATTTGTACGTATGTATTTTTGTAACGATTCGGCCCACTAGCAATAATAACTCGTTGGGCCCGAACCACAGCCCAAAATACTTAAACCCAGTTATTATTACTAGTGCGCATATCTTTTATATACTCAATCACATTCCCATTCACATCCGATGTGGGACTATTGGGGTGTCATAGACTCCTCCCGTTTAGGCCTGATGTCCTCGTCAGCCCAAACACACACACAGCAGCCCAAGATCACCAGACGATGTGAGACTTGTCTCGCTAGCCCTGTCATCTAGACCCAGGCTCAGCCGAGACTCGTCACACACTTCCGGCTGGTTATTTGGCTCCGATACTAAATGTAACGACCCGACCCTCTAGCAATAATAACTCGTTGGGTCCGAACCACAACACAAAATGTTTAAGCTTAGTTATTATTACTAGTGCCCATGTCTCTTATATACCCAATCACATCCCCATTCACATCCGATATGGGACTATTGGGGTGTCATTTGTCATGCCCCAAGTTTCAAAAAAAAACTGTCTAAATTTATTATTATTATTTTTTAAATCAGAGTTCAAATTTTAAAACTCAAGACGTAGACAGACCGCCACATGCATAGGAAATTCTCTGTCCACACGAACAGAGTCTCCCCTATACATTGTCACGCCCCGGAGGTCTAAGGATAAGCGGAAAAGCGTATATATTTCTTTCTTTATAAATAAGTATCGACCTCTCCCCCAGTGCGTGTCAGACCCGCCACACATACAAATTCACTCTTCAAACGGACAGAGTCTCCTTTGTATATGCACGGCGTCACATTTACAACAACAACAACATTCTTTAACCACACAGTCACAATGAACATAGGTAGGAAAGGTAATTTCATTCAATCACATCGAGAGTTAAACTACGGGTTTTGCAAACGGTGTCCACACGACACCCAGTTTTTGAAAACATTTACACATTCACACTAAAGCGGCCATATCTTTTTGAAAGGATAAATCCAGGGGTTTACCAAGTTTGTGCCCACAGGGCACTTAGTTTTGGAAAGCATTTTCGAAACCATTTTGTTTGTTGTAAACTATGCCGCGTAAAAGTCCATAAAAGTATATCAAATCCACAGTGCTAACTAATTGACTATCCAACATCCCACATGATCCACATTCAAGCAAATTAAACTAACAGTTAAACTGAAAAGAGAAATGAGATAAACCGAAACGGAAATAGCGAAACAAAGCCTCATACGGCTAAGGTCCTCTCGACGCAGCCTCACCACCGTCCCAGCTATTACACCTAGTCGGGCCTGTCACAGTGTGGGAAGTCAGTGACAAATAAAGTAGATGTTTCAACAATTTACAATAACTTTAAAATAAAACAAGTACACCGGAACCTTTCACTTTTCCACCTCATGTGTCCACCTCACTTGATTTAATTACAACTGGTACCTGTCGGGGAGTCGACGATCTCCCCTCGTGCACAATTACTTTACTTACGTGATGGTTTTAACCCCTTCACGGAGCTAGTGCGGCACTTTTAGCTGTCGTGAAGAGGTCCCCACTAGCACCTACACAAATCGTGGGGCACACGGGTCATTCAGACCACTTCTCCGAAAAAGTACACCCATGCGGAGGCCAATCCGCCTGTGTACGTGCAGCATCCAAAAACATGATAGCCGAAACTGGCGTGTATGATCACCGCGACATTTAGTCGCCACAGTTAAAAACAGAAGATCCGGTACATATTTATGCGAAAGGTTAAGTCAAGTTAAAACATCACATCTACTTTATTAGGCAGATTATTACACTTTTTACGATGACATAATGCACTTATTGCACTTACTGCACTTATTGCAAGAGTACCCACCTGGTTGCGGGAAGATCGGAGCACTTGGATCCTTTAACACACTCCCGCTGCACACCTGGACCTAAAGAAGTCCCCAAAAATGATAGTTAATAAAACACACTAACACTGCGGAAACGGAAATCCAAAACCAACCCCGCGACGAAAAACCCAAAAACGACGCTCCTACGACACTTGACGGCGCCCCGCGCGGACGCCGCCGCCCGCGGATGCCCGGTGCGGCCCGAAACCGCGCGGTGTGCGTCCGCGGGCGGCGCCCGTGCGGCGCCCGCCTGCCCCGCGGGTGCCCCGCGTGGCGCAAGGCCGCGCGGCACACACCCGCCCGCTGGCACCCCGCGCGGCGCAAGGCCGCGCGGTGCGTGCCCGGGGGCGGCGCCCGAGCACCCCGCGGGGCGACGCCGCCGAGTGTCGTAGGAGCGTCGTTTTTGGGTTTATAGGAGATATGGACACTAGTAATAATAACTGGGCTTAAGTATTTTGGGTTGTGGTTTGGGCCCAACGAGTTATTATTGCTTCTGGGCTGGGTCATTATATACATGCTCGGCTAGACAAGCACAATGATACAATCAGAGAACAACAATCACTTAATTAAATATAAACATAAACTTCTACATCTAAATATATCCACAAATCCGTCACAAAACATAATAACTCCACAACTAGACTATAAATATCAAGCACTGGGCCACTGGGCCAATAGCAGAGGACAACTCTATCGTGACAGCTCACTGGATCGTCCCGACATCTCAACACCTGAATGACCTGAAATGGTGGTCACCCAAAGGGTGTGAGATACAACATAAATGTATCCTAGTGGGCACAACGAGCCGAGAAATAGCAAGTTGTACCTACTGGATACTGTAATAAGCGGATAAGAAAACAGGCTATAATCAGGAAGCTGATAGATAATAATCATGCGGAAATGAAAGCGGGTACTCATGAAAGAAGCTGAACATGCTATAATTAATCATCAGATAAATCAAGACAACGTCAAGGTATCATGCTGTACATTAGGCAGGTATGAAAATGCATAACTGTCAAGTCTGTAATCTAGAGTACCATCAATCATATGCTAATCAATAGAGCAGAGTAATCACATATGAAGCTGATCATGCAATAACTGGCAAACAGATAATCTTGGTCAATCTCATTGAACAATAATACTGATCATGCTATAGAACAGAGCAAGTATGATAATCATAAATATCAAAGCTGTAAACAAAGAGTACGAACAGTCATGTGCCAGTCATGGCAATAAATGCTGGAGTAATCAATGCAAATCATGCATCAATGATAGAAATCAATTACCCAATCCATGCCACTGTTGGTCACTGGGTCCTCAGGCTAAGCTGCGATAGAGCACTAGGACCTTAGGCAAATGCCAATTTTGGTCACTGGGGCCTCAGGCTGATGCCACTTTTGGACACCCACATGCTATCATAACCCCAACGGGCTCACGGGTCAATGTGACGACCTCTCTATCGGTAAAGAACACCCTAACAGTGGCCAAACCATCGGTGTACGTGACTGAAAGCTGGCTCTATGGCGATCATAATGCTGATACTCAAGCTCGCAGTCTAAAGACCGAAGATTCGGTATAAAGCCAAAAAATCCCTGTCGAGATGCTGAAACTGTAATCACAACTGATGCTGTATAACTATGTCACGCCCCGAGATTCAAAAGTGGGTCTAAATTTTTTTTTTTTTTATATCAGAGTTTAAAATCTTGATTTCTCCAAGGCGTGAACAGACCGCCACACATATAGACAAGTCTCTGTACAACAAATAGAGCCTTCCCTATATGTGCTCGGCTAACAGAAACAGTCAATCAGAGTAGATACGAGATAGCTATACTAAATAAGTTCTACTCTATTACAACCACAAGGTTCATAAGTTAATACATCCAGTTCTCAACATGGGAATACAGTTGCAATGTTTTACTAAATCAAAAGAGGTACATCCTACCAGGGATAAATCTACCACGCGTCCTCACACGGAACGTCCAAAGGTCCCCGCACCCGAAGGACCTGAAAAACAGTCACCCGAGGGTGTGAGACACACCGGAGTGTATCCCAGTGGGCACGACGGGCCGGGAAATAACAAGTCGTACCTACTGGATACAATAATAAGCGGAAACAAAAGTAGGATATACTGAAGATCAATGCAGGTATATAATCTAAGAAGATCAAACATAGATCAATAGAACAGGGTATGCATATATAACACAATCATACTATGCATGATAAATCTATAACAGATATGAAAATGCAGGTAATCAAACAAGCAGGAATATCAAGAAGGTGCATCAAAGGTAGTACTACGAATATACCCAATCAAATACCACTGTTGGCCACAAGGGCCTCAGGCTAAACTGCCATGGAGCATATGGACCTCAGGCAAAAGCCACTTTTGGTCATTGGGGCCTCAGGATAAACCACTTTTGGACACCCAACAAGCTATCATAACCCCACAAGGCTCACGGGTCAATCAGACCTCTCTACCGGTAAAGAACACCATCACGGGTAGCTAATCCGCTGGTGTGCGCGACTGAAAGCTTGGCTCGACGGCGATCATAATGCTGATGCTCAAACCATGGTCCACTGACCACATAGACGGTAAGAAGCCGAGGAAAATCCCCACTGGGATACTAGTATAACATGCCATATACTGAAGTAGTATCTCCTATTCTAAACATGCAGTGAAGAATAGAGACAGGTATAGAACTATGCTAGTGACCAATCAAGCATGGCATGTGTCCAGGAAATGCATATCTACTGCTGAAGAAGCATGATATATCTCAATATGATAACAAGCAACTGCTGGAATATAAGCATGATATATCTCAATATGATAAACAAGCAACTGCTGGAATATAAGTACGATATGCAAACAACCAAGTACCAAAGGGGTCCGTCCTACTACGGTACCCGTAGGGCCGATCTGATAAAACGCGGACCGAAGATAACCCACCTCAAGGTAGACGGTCGCGATAACCACAAGACGGATCACGGGTTGGCTCCTGATGACTGGGGCCTACAACAATACCAGGTGACAACTCAGGATCTACCAAATCCTCAAAGTGTAACTAGCGTGTATCGACCATTTCGTCGATTATCGCATTATTAAGTAATTATTGTATTTGAGCTTGGTTTTAACACAACTTTGAATCTATACATTTTCAGACAAAACTTCCTGAATCAACTAGTCTCTGGACAGTGCCAGGACCCCAGGGCTTGCCCTAGATGCAGCCCAGGTCTGCTGGTTCAACCAGAACCAAGACCTTGCATACACACCAGTTCACAATGCACCAAACATTTGTCCACACAGATCAAGCTTGATCTGAAGTGAGCATCAAGCTCAGGGGACATTTCTAAGCAAGTTTGATATTCAACTCGAAGCCTGAAACCCAAAGTTTCCTCTTTGTGGCATTTTCACAAACACTAGGTGTGCACACTTTCACACAACACCCTCAACACCTTGTTGCAGGTTGTTCTCTGCAACCACAGCACCATTTCACTTCCAACTTGGAAGGAATTGGCCTAAATTACTTTCTCTACCAATCCTGCAAGCCTGGGCCATGCTTGCAGCATTGGAAAGCCGCGGCAAGGTGGAGAAGATGAGGTCTTAGCTTTGAAAATCATGACCAGCAACCCAGAGTTTCTGAGATCAAATGACTTGACCAATTGGGTGCTAAATCACTCTGTGAATCTTTCTGTGCCTGTGCCCGGCGACAGGGCACGGCGGTGGCGCGGCGGAGCAAAGCTCCTCTTCGAGCTTCTTCACCATTAATGGTGGATTTTGATAGAAGCCTTTTGAAGCTCTCCAACATGGATGGAAATGTTCCTCTGGTCCATACAAAGCTTCCTGACCAACCCAGCCCGGCCGGAGATGGCCGGAGCGCCGGCGACCATGATTCGGTCCAATCTCGGGTCATCCATGGCCGCGCCACTTTGGTGCTGCATGGATTCCAATCAAGTGCATGGGTGCACTCCTCTCACTCCCAGGAACACTTTTGGGCATGTGGCCGGTGGCGGGGAAGCGCGCCGGCGCCGGAGTAGCATCCTCGGCCAAGTGCAAGAAAACCCGAAAACTAGGGTTTAAGACTGCGATCACTCCTCTTGACCATTCTTCACCAAATTTGGTGGAGATGGTACCTAGCCTCTACAGTCTCAAGCCATTATTTTGGTTTGGCAATTGAGCCCGCGGTTGCAAAGTTCTCGAGCGACGGAGCTTCCTAGGGTTCCGGCGATGGTTTTTCCCCCGCCGACTAACTCGCATGCATGGGGGCTCGGGCTTGTGCAGAAAGCATCACAAGGACTTAACTAACCTACTGCTAGTGGTCTTGGGTTCAAACAACCGATGGTTTGGGATCCTCACCTTGGCCGGAGTTGGTGAAGGAGGGAAGAAGCCGGTTTCTCTTCTTTTTCCTTGCGCAACCTCAGCAAGCTCCTGGAACACTCCTCTGGTACTATGGAACACCACTGGATCTCCAGATCAAAACTTGGAAGAAGTTGGTTCCAACCTTCTTCCTTCTCTCTCTCTCTCTCAGGCTAGGTCTCAAAGGATTAGTGTTCTCTTCAGCCACCAGCACTCGAGGCTTGATCTGGGAGATGAAGAGGGGGTTGATGCTTCGAAATATCCCCAAAACCCCTCGTGCTCTGGCCCAAGGCAGACCAAGAGGCAACCATAGCATAAATGCAAGATTCTTTGCAAAACCCTCAAACCCGGTTCACACTCAACCCTAGCCTCCGAGCTCTTCACGGTAGGTGAAAAATGCACCCAACACCTTGATGTTTTAGTCCCTAACAATTTGACCCATAAAATATTATAGTTTTCTCAAAAATACCCCCTTTTAGGTGCATTTCACGTATTTCGAGAAAATCTGCTCGACGAATTTCGAAACAGACTTCGCCACGACGTCCGGCTCGTCAAGACCTTCAAAACAGGCTATTCATTTGCTTGATTTGGTGCTCAAATGAATTCTCGGGCCATCTTGTTCTGTATGTCGCAATTCGACGCACGCACTTCGATGCACCCGGATCGCCAAACGCGAAAACCGTCAGTGCCATTGCGTTCAGAATGTCGAAAATAGCTAGGATCGACTACTCATACTGCTAGACTTTATTTGCAGATAGTGGATTGGCCTTCAGTCGAACGAGAGGGGACCGAAACCGGGGTTTACTATTCATTCACTATTTACTTAAGTCGTGGGGCCCGCGGTTTCTTCGCTGATTTCTGGAAGATCCGACCGTTGGATCGTCAATAAGTGAATATGAATTTTTTTTATGTTTTGACGAGACGGTCGCAATGGTGAACTCGGATTTTCGAGATTAGACCCCGATCAAAAACGATATTTTTGGGGTTTTATTTACTCATTTTCTGCTATTTATAATTCCAGAAATTTATTTAAACCTTTTAAAATTTACGATTACTACAAACTAGACAGTATATCTGAACTGTATCACTGAACTATATAACTGGACAGTATAACTGAACTATATAACTGAAGTTGTACTCCTATTCTAACATGCAATATAAGAATAGGAAATGCTGATATGAAGTGAACTGATAATCACTCTAGCTAATGTCCAATCAGGCATGGCATATGTCCAGATGTATATCACTATATATATATATACTGAATAGTGAGAATAAAAGCATATAGAAAAGCTCAACTGTAAAACCAATGCTATATAGCTATAAAGACTGAGTGCTGGAATGAAAGCAAGTAGAAAGGCTCAACCATAGGATCAAGGCTACACCAAAAACAGGGGTCCAACCTACAACGGTACCCATAGGGCTGAAATGATAAAGTCCGGACCGAAGATAAACCCACCTCAACGCAGACGGTCCTGAAATCCGCTGGAAGGCTCACGAGCCGGCGGCTGACTGCTGGGATCTGAATCATATACATAGGTCAGAAAATAGACTCTCACACACCCCAACTACTGACTCACTGTACACAGAAAACTTAAACAAGGAACTTCACTGAAATCCCGGGATTTACCAAAATTTTTGAAAATCCGCCGATCGATTAATTATGATCCGATCTGTGCCTACATGTCTCCGAATTTGACGAAACTTGGCGTGCTGCCCCAAAATGATTCAGTGAAGACATTCAGGCACTCAAACTCCACTGGGTCCCATTCTGTACTCATACGGTGCCATAAATACCGAAAATACCTTCGAATAAGCCGATTTTGGCTTTGGAAGTCACCAACGCTAAACTGAAATCACTGGACCAGCCAGGACAGCGTTGGGAACAGCCGAGAACATCTAGCATCAATAATTAATCACCGCAATTCCTCGAATTGCATGATTAATGCCGAATCGCCGATAAACCGACGACTTTGCCGATTTATGGTTCGGAATCCAATACCACTCAACAAAAGATGTCGGATCTCCAACGAATGGTTTAGAGATCATAGGCACACTGCAGTAATCGTGAATTTTAAAAAGATTTAAATAAATTTCTGGAATTTTAAATAGCAGAAAATGAGTAAATTGGACTCAAAAATATCGACTTTTGATCGGGGTCTGATCTGGAAAATCCGAGATCACCATTGCGATCGTCTCGTCGAAACATAGAAGTTTCATATTCATATGTTTTCGATCCGACGGTCGGATCTTCCCGAAATCAGAAATCAAAAACGGGCCCCGCGACTTAAGTGTGAATAGTAACTCGCGATTTTCGACCCTTCGCGAGCGACAGTTGGCCGAACCACTGTCTAAAACCCTGACATAGGGGTATGAGTAGTGGATCCTAACTAATTTCGACGTTCTGAGCGCAATGGCACTGACGGTTTTCGTGTTTGGCGATCCGGGTGCATCGAAGTGCGTTCGTCGGATTACGACACATTGAGCTAAATGGCCCGAGAATTCATTTGTGCACCAAATTGAGCAAATGAACAGCCTATCTTGAAGCTCTCGACGAGCCGGACGTCGTGGCGAAGTCCATTTCGCATTTCGTCGAGCAGATTTTCTCGAAATGCGTGAAAAGGGCCAAATTATCGTTTTTTTTCTTCGAATAACTTAAATATGCTTGGGCCAAGGCTTTGGGACCTTGTTCACTGGGCTTCTGTAGACCTAAGTGGCCCACGAATGAGGTTGAGCAGAGCTTGGAGCTAGGGGTTGTGTGTGAACCCGGATTAAGGTTAATGGCATAAAGAATCTTGCATTAAAGAGGAGTTGGCTTTTGGGGTTCCTCGTGGGAGGTTACACGAGGCTCTTGGGATTTCTAACTCCCAAGAGTTAAAACTCATAAGGCCTTGGTGTAGGGTGGCCGAGGAGTCACAACCCATTGTTGTGAACTCGGGGAAGAGAGAGAAGGAGGAGCTTGGAAGCAACCTCTTCCCAGTCTTGATCTGGTGACCCTGAGGAGTTCCTGGCGCAAGGAGGACCTTGCTGGAGAGTGCCCAAGGCCGTGCGTGAAGAATGGTGTCACGCCCCGAGATTCGAAAGTGGGTCTAAAATTTTTTTTTTTTTTTTTTTAAATCAGAGTTTAAACTTATTTTCTCCAAGGCGTGAACAGACCGCCACACATATAGAAAAGTCTCTGTATCTCCAACAGAGTCTTCCCTATATGTGCTCGGCTAACAGATACAGTCAATCAGAGTAGATACAAGATAGATATACTAATTAAGTTCTACTCTATTACATCCACAAGGTTCCAGAGTTATTACAATCCAGTTTCTCAAAATGGAAATATCAGTTATAAGTTTTACTAAAACCAAAAGGGGTACATCCTACCAGGGTCAGTCTATCTCACGTCCTCACACAGAGCGTCCAAAAGTCCCCCCACCCGAAGGACCTGAAAAACAGTCACCCGAGGGTGTGAGACACACCGGAGTGTATCCCAGTGGGCACGACGGGCCGGGAAATAGCAAGCCGTACCTACTGGATACAATAATAAGCGGATAGCAAAAGTAGGATATACTGCAACTGAAAGGTATAATTCAAACATGTACCATTAATCATGGATTAATCAACAGAGCAGTGTAATCATATATAAAGCTGATCATGCTATAACTGATAATCTGACAAGTAGGAATGAATATGTTATAGCTGACAAACAGGAAATAGTCATACTATGAATATGTTATAGCTGACAAACAGGAAATAGTCATACTATCACTGATAATCTGGCGAGCAATAAATGATCATGATATAACTGATAATCTGACAAGCAGGAAATAACAAAGATCATGCGTCAAAGGTGTCACCACAAATATACCCAATCGAATGCCATTGTTGGCCACAAGGGCCTCAGGCTAAACTGCCATGGAGCATATGACCTCAGGCTAAACCACTTTTGGTCACACAATCAAGCTATCATAACCCCACTAGGTTCACGGGTCGATCAGACCTCTCTACCGGTAAAGAACACCCACACGGTGGCCAAACCGTCGGTGTACGTGACGAAAAGCTTGGCTCGACGGCGATCATAATGCTGATGCTCAAACCATGGTCCACTGACCACATAGACGGCAAGAAGCCGAGGAAAATCCCCACCGGGATACAAGTATAACATGCCACATGCTGAAGTAGTATCTCCTATTCTAAATATGCAGTGAAGAATAGAGACAGGTATAGAACTATGCTAGTGACCAATCAAGCATGGCATGTGTCCAGGAAATGCATATCAACTCTTGAAGAAATCATAATATAACTCCACATGATACACTAGTAACTGCTGGAATGTAAGCACGATATGACAAGCAACTGCTGGAATGTAAGCATGATATATCTCAATATGGTAAACAAGCAACTGCTGGAATATAAGCATGATATATCTCAGTATGGTAAACAAGCAACTGCTGGTAGATAAGCAAGTAATAAGAACAGGTATAAACTCAATAGCAATCATACTGCTAAATCCCAGTCCACGGTCGGTAGACCGGACAGACGGCGAGAAGCCGAGGAAATCCCCACTAGGATATCGATACTGATGCAATTCATGCCAAGTACTGAGACTAGAATTCCTATTCTAAACATGCAGTGAAGAATAGAGTATCACGAAAGGCTCATATGTATAATCAGGCAATATAGTTGAAATAACTGAATGCTGGAATGAAAGCATATAGTAAGGCTAAAGCATAGGTTCAGGGTTACACCAGGAACAGGGGTCCAACCTACCACGGCACCCAATAGGGCCGACCTGATAAAACGCGGACCGAAGATAACCTACCTGTATATAGGAGGAACAACGACTCCACCAGAAGGTAGACGGTCACGATAACCACAAGACGGATCACGGCTGGCTCCTGACGACTGGGCCCTACAATAATACCGGGTGACAACTCAGGATCTATCAAATCCTCAAAGTGCATAAGCGTGAATCGACCGTTTCGTCGATTTGCGCAACATTAAGCATATTTAGCTTAACAAGAACTCCAGGAACCCCACTGAAAGGTCAAAACCACTTTAGAACCTTCAGCTAGCTTTTCCACACTGCTACAATTACAGCCAGGCCCCCAGGTTTACTCGGAATGCATTTTATACACTAAATACACACTGTTTTGGCTCGTTCTCATAAACGAAGAATCATTTTTACGAGCCGTCACCTCCAGTAGGTGACAATCGACTTGCTGAACGCCGTGCTCACACATTTGTGGCAGCGCGATACCCGAGAAAAACTTCGGGCCATGTATTACTCTTCTAACCTAGCCGAAACGCATTTTCGTTTCTTCGGCTCACCAAAACCCAAAATAAACGCGAGCATCGCGTTCAGTGACCCCAAATTAGCCAGGAGTACACTGTTACAATTTTTCAAACAGACCCTAATACTGTTATTAAGTAATTATTGCATTAAGGCTTGGTTATGACACAACTTTGCATCTATACTTCATATGCTAAAACTTTGTATATCAAAGTGCTTCCAAACAGTGCAAGGACACTGGGGCTCACTTCCCTTGCAGCCCAGGTCTGCTGGTTCAACCAGAACCACAACCTTGCTCTCACACACACTCACAATGCACCATACACTTGTCCACACAGATCCAAGTTGATCTGAAGTGAGCATCAAGCTCAGGGGACCTTCCTGAGTAACTTTGATATACAACTTGAAGCTTAATTCTGCCTCGAAGTTCTTTGAGGCATTTCCTCAAACACTTGGCATGCACCATATATACAAAGCTTCACAACAACTTCCCCGAGTTGGTTCTCAGCATTCACAGCACCTGGGGGCCTACCACTTGGATCAAAATACTCCACTAGATCCCAGGTGTTGTTCTCATCATCTTGGAGCAACCAATTCCCCCCCCAAACCGGCCGGGCCCGAGGAAGAAGATGACTTCCTCAACCTTGAAATTCGTGATGACCAACCCAGGACTTCTGGGCTTCATCAAAATGCACCAGCAGGTGCATCTCATTTCCCTGATGCTCTCCAGGTCCATGCCTGGTCGACGGAGTGAGGCGGCGCCGGCCGGGCATGAAGCTCCATTTTGAGCTTAATGCCTCTAATGGCGGATTTTATCCGAGTCCATGGGAAGCCCTCAAACTTGCAAGGTAGGTTCCCTAGACCCGTACGAAGCTTCCCGACCCACTCCGGGTTGCCGGAGATGGCCGGAGCGCCGGCGGCCAAGAATGGAGTCACTCTCGGGTTAAACATGGCCGCCACCATCCGATGCTGCATGGGCAGCATGCAAGTGCATGGATGCACTCCCCTTGGTCCCAGCAACCTTTCTGGACAAGTGCCCGGCGGCGAGGAGGCGCGCCGGCGCCGGAGCAGCAAGCTCGGCCATCATGCACTATTCCAAAAAGCTAGGGCATTCATTTTCTCTCAAACGGCTCGACCACAAATTCTCCAACTTTGCAGATTTGATCTACATGTTCTACAGTCTCGGCACCCCAATTTTGGTGCGAATTGGTCAAGCGGTTCATGAGTTCTCTCGCGGCGGAGCTCGGCTAGATTTCCGGCGAGACCTTGCTCCCGCCGGCCAACCCAGCAGCATGGGTGCTCGGGATTGTGCATGTAGCATCCCTAGGACATGGGAAATCTACTGCTAAGGGTCTCGGGTGCTAGGAACCAATGGTTAGAGTGCTCTTACCTTGGCCGGAGTTGGTGAAGGAGGAATAAGCCGGTTCTCGGGTCCTTCTTCACGCGCGGCCTTGGGCACTCTCCAGCAAGGTCCTCCTTGCGCCAGGAACTCCTCAGGGTCACCAGATCAAGACTGGGAAGAGGTTGCTTCCAAGCTCCTCCTTCTCTCTCTTCCCCGAGTTCACAACAATGGGTTGTGACTCCTCGGCCACCCTACACCAAGGCCTTATGAGTTTTAACTCTTGGGAGTTAGAAATCCCAAGAGCCTCGTGTAACCTCCCACGAGGAAGCCCAAAAGCCAACTCCTCTTTAATGCAAGATTCTTTATGCCATTAACCTAAATCCGGGTTCACACACAACCCCTAGCTCCAAGCTCTGCTCAACCTCATTCGTGGGCCACTTAGGTCTACAGAAGCCCAGTGAACAAGGTCCCAAAGCCTTGGCCCAAGCATATTTAAGTTATTTGAAGAAAAAAAATGATAATTTGGCCCTTTTCATGCATTTCGAGAAAATCTGCTCGACGAAATGCGAAATGGACTTCGCCACGACGTCCGGCTCGTCGAGAGCTTCAAGATAGGCTGTTCATTTGCTCAATTTGGTGCACAAATGAATTCTCGGGCCATTTAGCTCAATGTGTCGTAATCCGACGCACGCACTTCGATGCACCCGGATCGCCAAACACGAAAACCGTCAGTGCCATTGCGCTCAGAACGTCAAAATTAGTTAGGATCCACTACGCATACCCCTATGTCGGGGTTTTAGACAGTGGTTCGGCCAACTGTCGCTCGCGAAGGGTCGAAAATCGCGAGTTACTATTCACACTTAAGTCGCGGGGCCCGTTTTTGATTTCTGATTTCGGGAAGATCCGACCGTCGGATCGAAAACATATGAATATGAAACTTCTATGTTTCGACGAGACGATCGCAATGGTGATCTCGGATTTTCCAGATCAGACCCCGATCAAAAGTCGATATTTTTGGGTCCAATTTACTTATTTTCTGCTATTTAAAATTCCAGAAATTTATTTAAATCTTTTTAAAATTCACGATTACTACATCACCCACCACTTATAAAAAGTTTCGTCCCCGAAACTTAAACTTAACTATAGTATTACTAAAGTTTTAATATGACTCAATTATCACAAAATAGTTCCAACCACCAATAATTCTTCATTTGTCAATTATGTGGACTTCTGTCGGGTCCTCCATTGGTGGATCGCTCTGACTCAATGCATAGACTCGCCCGCCAGCAGGTTGGCGCGCTCCCTCAGTCGGTCGAGGGGTATGTCCCGTGGATGCCGAACTAGCAGTAGGGTTTGGACGTCGACCAGGGGCGGCAGGAGCAGAAGCTGAGGATGGAGCCAATGTAGGTTGCTGCGAACAGCTATTCGCCATATGTCCTGTCTGGCCACAGCGGAAACAGCGACCAAAGCGTTGTTCACTGTGGTGACCCAGATCTCCGCAGGGCTTCTACAGTGCGATTAGCAGCTTCTGGAGGCCTATGTGGCATGTCGGCGGTGTTTCTGCACCAATTTGGACTCAAGTGATGGACTTCGGGTGTATAATGGATCACGTGAGTGATCGGAGGACCCCGTCGGATGTTTTGATGTGGTTTCGCGCGAAATGGTTATTAAAATTGGACTCAGCGCGAAATTTGAGTAAAGAACACTTCTCCGGGAATTTTCGGCAAATTTTAGAAGAGGAATTTGGCAAATCGGACTTCGGATTTGGATTCAGCGCGCGAAAACGGTCAAGATGGACTATTTACTGTATTTTTCGGAGCCCGGATGACCCGGCACGGATTTCGAGGTGATTGGTACTGTTCCGGCCGCCGGAGGGGCGCCGGCGCCGGCGGCGGGCGGCGGAGCGCGGCGGCTGGCGGCAGCGGAGGCGCGCGGTCCACCGCGGAGGCGTGCACCCGGGGGGCTGGCCACGTGGCGGCTCCCAGTTGGCGGGCGCAGCAGGCGCGGTCCACGGGATCGTCGCGGGTGCACGGTGGACCGGGTGCGGACACGTGGCTGATTTTTGGTTGGCGGGTTCTGGTGCGCGCGGTCCACGCGACGGGAGGCAGGTGCCTCGGGGCGCGTGCCCGACGTGCGGCAGCAGGAGGCGCGGTCGCGCACGTGGGCGCGGCGTGGGCGCGGTCGGGGGCGACGTGGGGGCGCCACGTGGCGCCCCGCGGTTGGTCGGGTGCAGCTGCGCACGCCCGCGTGTCGGGACACGTGGCGCTGCGCAGTTGGCGGGCGCGCGTGCGCCGGGCGCAGGCGGCGTCGGCGGGACGCGTGGCGGGCCCTCGGGCTTTCGGGCGCGCACAGTGTTGGGCCGGGCCCAACACTGTAGCGGCCCGAATGTTCCGGGCGCCCGGAACTTTGGCCCAAAAGTCCAAAGTCGGATTTTTTGGGCTGGGCCTATAAATAGGCGGTTGGCTGGGGCTTTTTGCCCCCTTTCCCGAGCTCCCTTCCCCTTGCACCCTTAAGCAAAGATGGAGATCTTTGTGCTGCGCATCATCTGGCGGAGGCCCGGATTTTTTGGAAGCCGCGGCATCGACGACTTCGGCATCGGAGCGCAGTGTGGCGTTTTTTCATCGGAGGCCCGTTATCGTCGCAGTTTGATCTGAGAGGTCTACAGAGCTACTCCGTCAGTATTTTTGGACGATTTCTACGGCGTTGGAATCATGAGAGGTACGTCTTCGATTTTCGTGTTGATCATCTTGCTGGATTCAGAGTTTATGACATGGTTTTTGAGGCATTTCTAAGCCGCTGTTTTCTGGTGGAGTTTTTGGACAGCGGCCCCTTGCCGGAATTTTATCTCCGCACCCGAGTGTCGGATCGAGACGAGCCTGTGCACTTTTTGGATCTACTCGTCGCAAGGATTATCATTGTATTTTTCCGGGATTTTTCTGAGGCTTGCCCGAAGGTATACTATTCCCCTTTTATCTGTGTTTGAGTTTACAGTTGTGTGGTTGTGAGTGTTTGCGCACCTGTACTGTGGAATTTGTAACTCGGCCTACGTGGCTCGGATTTGGGCGTGCAGGTACCCGTTTCGAAGGTCTCGACGAGACGCTCGCTGTGATATTTTTATTGGAATTTTTGGAGTTCGTTTTACAGGTGAAAATTTCGCATTAAGGGGACTGTTCCCAGCAGATTTGTGATGCTTGGATTTTATGGAATTAAGTGTAACTTTGGGTTGTGTTTTTGTACCCAGGAGGTATTGATCACTGTTCCTGTATCGTTGGATTGGTGGGTGTGTAGAGATATCTGTTTCTGGACTGTCTCAGCTGTGCGACTCCGGACAGTTAGCATTTTCAGGTGGGTGGCCTTGTCTCCAAGATTGACGGACTGTGCTTTAAATCTGCTATAGTAGGACTATGCATGATAGTGAAATGCTTGTGCAGCATGTTAGAATGTAGGAATTGCTATTCCTTGTATTATCTGATGGTATTGTCATCTCCTTGCTTTCTACCATCTGTAAATTATAGTTATTGGAACTTGACCTAGCACCCCGTCATATGTTGCATGTGTAACCAGACTAGTAGAAAACCCTCACTTGGGCTAGGGTTATTTCTGCTTTAGACATCCACACTTCTACTTTCCTGGACATAGTGTTCTTCCTCGCCCGGGTAGTGGGCCGAGTGGTCAGGAGTTATCTTTTAGTGCGGGATGCATGTTACACTCGTGCTTGGGAGGAGAGTGGAGTCTGGTAGATGTAGTTGGTTGTTCATCAGTAGCGGGAGCTGTTTGGGTAGACGGCGGTCCCGAGATGTTTTATTTTTCTTGTTTTATCTGTCGCCGCTGTGTTAGTGGCAGCGGTAGATCAGTGTTAGCAGGACCTTAAACCCAGAACCTTTTTGGACACACATATGATTTTTGTCAACCAAATATTTTCTTCCAAGCATCGTAGGGTCGCCTGAGTCTATTCCTGTTTGATTGGACGAAGGCATTAGCTCTTCGAGGCTTAGATGTAAAACTTGGTTTCAACTGTTTTCCTAAAAAGAACTAAAAATCATTAAATATGGATTTCTTACAGATCAGATGACTTCAGTAAGAAATGTCACCTTTTTCCTATAATTAACCACCCGAGATGATTCGAGTGGTCTGGGTTCTAAGGTCTGCCTTCTTCTTGGGACGAGATCAACGAGAGGCTATGCCTAAAGCCTGTTCTTGTTTGATTTGGATTGTAGGTTCTAGTCTTTCGGGGTTTCCGGACCCTTCCTCGTGTCAGTGGTTGCAATGTTGGCCTGTTGAGGCAGTTTCTCGCAGTGGATGCGACTTTGTGCTATGAGTTAGTAGAGTGTGATCTAGAGGTTGTTTTCCTGATTTAGTGGTGGAGGTGGTTCTCCCACTTAGCCCTGAGGATCTTGGGGTTCTGGCAGATCGAGTCGTGGAGGTTTCCCGACTCAGCCATGGTCGTGCATTTATCAGATTGAGTCGTTGAGGGTTCTCCGACATAGCTGTGAGAGTGTTTTGGGCTATTCCTGTTCGAGTCGAGGTCCTTTTTCCGACTGAGTTGTGCTTGAGCTTGGAGTTACCGATCTTTTTGATCGTGGATCATTGCCTGCATGAGCCACATTTGAGCTTGACAGAGTTACTTTACAGAGATACTTGAGATGGGTTACTTTTTACTCGAGCGGGTCGCTCCCCTCGAGTGCCACTCCGGAGTAGGCGAGACCGGGTTGTGTACCGGCGTGAGATTGAGCTTTTCTATCGTGACTTGTCGTTGCATTTGTCCCTCTGGCTGTGCTGGTGTTGGCAGTCATGGACGTCCTACGTAAGTCCGCTCCTCCGGGACGTAACGGCAGTAGGTTGGCGCAGGCTTGACTGGACCTGATGAGGCAGTCAGTTCAGATTGGGTGATCAGAGATGAGAGTTAGTTGTGGCATCATGTTCTTTCTGTTCCACTCTTTGAGCATCTAGGTAGAGGCATAGTAGCTGTAGAGTTTACTTTTCCAGCTTTCCTTACAGCACTGCTTTTGTTACTTTATGCCTCTAGTGGACTTAGTGGGCAGACCGTCGGGCTTGTTGGCGGCACCCACTGAGAACTACTTGGGACGTAGTTCTCACATCCGTCGTGGTGTCTTTTCCCACAGGAACTTCTACTCTGGTTCCTGTTGTTCCTGTTGCTGATCCTTCTGACCGAGCGAGGGAGTCGCGAGCTAGTTCCCTACCCGTCGTTGGAGTGTAGCGGTACCCCTTCAGAGGAGAGCTTCAGTAGATTAGTTATTTTATTTTCCTTCTTTGAGAGACTGTTGTAGTGAGGATTGTTGTATTGAGAGCCTGTACACTGATGTATTTATTGGTGATACCTCCCGGTTGAGTTCTGAGTTTGTATATGAGGATATTGTATGATTATCTTTTTGGGAGACGGACATTGTTGTATTATTTCCAGTTGTACAGTGATTGATTTAGTTATACAGCAGACTTTTTATTTTTAGCTCTGATATCTGTTTAGCTGTAGTACTTCTCTTGCAGGTAGGACGCTTCGCCTATGCGGGTTTGGCATAGGTGGCGGATCTGTTGGCGAGCCGGGTCGCAGTTTCGACCCCAGGGCGTGACAGATTAGAGTGGTATCAGAGCCTAGGTTGTAGGTCATTGAGGACTTAGACACCCTAGGCTTGTGGTTGGACATTAGGATGACTACGTGAGAGTCGTGACTTTTAGCGAGAGTCCTGATCGAGTTTTGTACCTCTCCCATGAGACGGGATGAGTGATTGGCATGTTTATGCTCCTAAGCGATTATGTTGGCTGCAGACAACATAATGCTGTGGAATTGATAACATGTCTTAGACTTTCGCTGGATTGGGTCGTATGGTTGTTGTGTCCTGATGTTTGTTAATGTGCAGTGGTCTACGATGCTTGTGAGACGTCGTGCAGTGAGGAATGCGCTTTCCGCATCTGATTAGTAACCCGAGCAGCGGGAGGCAGAGCTATCAGAGCAGAGCGAGACCCAAGAGTTATGGATCCAGATGGCACAGACGTCGGAGGCTGTCCGATGCCAGGAGGAGGCCATGGAACGTTTGATGCGCTTGTTGGAGCTGAGAGCGCAGTTAATTGCAGTATCGCTTGAGTGTCCTCCAGTACTTTCTTCCTATGCAGTGGTACCTTCAGTTGCACTTGTGGCACCGACTGAGCGAGCAGCCCCTCCGTGCCGACAAGTAGTGCCGAGGCACCGAGGCAGGGTGGATAGTGGATAGTAGCTGAGCTTCGGGACGTCATTGGTCGATGGAGCCAGTCCCGGCAGTCTGAACCATCCCGATTCACAGGTTTGAGTTGGAGCCCTTGTAGGCAAAATTGGGGTTGGTGGTGATAGAGAGACTATCTGTGAGCCTTCATGTGCTAGGGAGTTTATACAGTTGTCGAACTGCACGCTCCAGGTTTCGAGGGACGAGGCGCATAGGATATGTTTGACGGGGAATGGTTTGCGCCAAGATACCTTTCAGTTTAGTTGGTCCCTCCGTTTTGAATTATTGACGCTTCGATGGGTAGGCATTGTGTGTGGAGCATGACGCTGCAGTTTCTTTGGATAGGGATCGGCCGCCAGAGGCGAGTTCTGGATATCGGCGCTTGGCGTCGGGTGATGGAGGACAGACTGACCGGCAGAGGCATTTCTCATCTCCGTACCTGGATGGCGAATTTTCGAGATGCCAGAGATCGGGTGGACCCCGATGGCAGCATCAGCATCTATATCAGAGTAGCGCAACGGTAGCGTGGATTTGTTATCTGCGGATGACTTTTTTTCGTCGCCTCAATGTGAGCAGAGACAGAGGTTGTGCTCCCTTGTGGTTTATGTCCTTTTCAGTTGAGGCCGCGAGTTATACGGGTGGACTTATTGGTAATTATGGCAGTTCGGCGTTTCGACCTAGTGCTTGGGTTTTGGTTGGCACAGTGCCACAGGATGTTAGACTGCGGGAGGTGAGGACTTTGACCTTCTGCGAGGCAGACGAGAGGAGATTTGGTTGTTGAGGTCGTTAGAGCACACTGGTTATAGCGACAGTGTGAGAGGTGCTTACGGCGGCACCGGGACCCAAAGATATCTCTGTTGCCACGAGATTCCGGGTGTGATTTCACCTGAGCTGTTGATAATGCCGCCGGTTAGGGAGATAGAGATTGAGTTTGGCGTGGTTCGGGGAACCGCGCCACCCTCGACAGCACCTCATTGGATATTGCCAGTAGAGCTGTGAGAGCTGATGGCGCAGTTGCAGGATCTGATGGATCGAGGGGTCTGTTTGACCTAGTGCCACGCCGTTGATATACGGTGGTGATGCCACCTCGTTGATACACGACTGTGAGGGCCCTTTTATGGGTCGAGTGTAGACAGGTCCAAGTATTATTCTGGACCTTTTGATGGAATTATACTCCGGCAGTTGTACGATTGATGCAGGTACAGATTTTGGAATCATACGGCTGAGTATTTCGCCAAGATGGTGTTCAGGACACGGTAGGGGCATTATGTTTTAGTAAGGCCAATTGGATTGATTAGCGCCCTGCCACTCTTTTGGTTTGAGGAATTGTGCTCCAGCTGTACTTGATTGCTTTGGTAACTAGATCCTCCAGGGATATTATGATCTACTCCCAGAGCAGCTTGGAGCATGAGAAGCACTGGTGGATGTGTTACCATGCTGTGTGGATGAAGCTGTATGCCAGGCTATTGAGATACAAGTTTTAGCTTTAGAAACTTACCTTCTTGGGTCACATTGTGTTAGCCGTAGGAGCGGCGGTGGAATTCCGGCCAATGTGGATGCTATTTGAGATTGGCTGAGATCAACATTTATTGTTGAGGTGAGGAGTTTTTTTTGGATTTGGCAGTGCCAGGAGAGCATGGCGAATGGATGATGAGACTGGTACTAGCGCCGATTGCAGCTTTGCCAGAGATGGGGGATGGACCTTTGTGTTGGTGATGCCTCCCATAGTGGCTGTGGAGTTACCATTGGGTTATTCTTGAGCATTTTGTATCACCCCGATAGGGCCACTGTGGTGGCGGATACCTGGAACCGGAGAGCTATTGGGGGTTGAGTTTGATGATTCCGTTGCTGGCGCTGGGTGGGACCGTTGCGGAACAGGGCTCGAGGTTGTGTCCCTGAGGGTCCCTTTTGACGGTAGACTGCGGTGAAGCAGTCCATGCGATTGGTCAGGATCCGAGAGTGATTGAGCGAGGACCCTAGCCGATTAGGGCTTCTTTTCTCTGGATGACCGTATGGGGTATGTTTCGGATCGCCTGGTTGAGCTGGCACTAGGGAGCGGTTTTGGTGCGTGCTACATTGGTTGTTCTCTCTTTTCCCCCAGCCTTTTCCTTCCACGTCTCAGCTCAGGAGTGTTAGGCATGTGGATTCCTAGCCCGTGATGGACTCGTTTCCTTTGAGATCTGCGAGTACTTGTGGTACGAGGGATGCCGTTGCAAATTCTGGCTCGTGAGATGAGAGAATTATGCAATTTGGGCCATGCCGTACCGGTTGTTGTTGTTGTTGTGGAGTAATCACGGGGAGTGACAGGTGACTTGAGAGCTGGAGACGGCAGTGTTATGTACCTACCCTTGTTTTTGTGGCACCTTTTGGGTTGAGCTAGTTTCGAGGACGAAACTTTCTTTTAGTGGGGGAGGATGTGGTGACCCAGATCTCCGCAGGGCTTCTACAGTGCGATTAGCAGCTTCTGGAGGCCTATTGTCACGCCCCGGGGGTTTTATTTTAGCGGAAACGATACCTCAAAGTACGCGTAAAGTGCGTACATCTTTTTTTTTTTTGATTGTTTAAAAACCTCCTTCCCCGGCGCGTGCCCAGACCCGCCACATATACAGATTTACTCGAAAATCGGGCAGAGTCTCCTCTGTATATGCACGGCGTCGCGGCTGTTACAATAGTCGAGCATAAGCAACCATTTTCCCATTTAATCACAACAGTTCGAAGTAGTACGGTGCATGAAGACTAAACAATACCCGTGGCCAGTCTAGTTGAAAGTAAAAACTCACCGTTTGAAAACAGGCCCACACAGCCTTAGGTTTTGAAAACAGATTGGAAAACGGCATAAATCCACAAGGTTTAGAAAACGGCCCAACGGGAACAATAAAGGAAATAGTAGTGCATAACCAGCAAGAAAGTACTCAACATCCACACGACCCCACAAGGGTATCGAGAACCACACAATAACCTACTGTTCTGAATGAAATACAGAGAAAGTAAATGATACAGCATACTAGGGCTCTCTCAGCCCGACTGCTACCACCTCGGCCTCACCGTCGCCTACCTCTACCCCCTGGAGGTACCTGTCACAGAGTGGGTAGTCAGCGACACTATCATAAGAGTAGTACTAAAACAGTAAAGTAATACCAAGTCACCAAAGTAAGACTAGCCGGAACAACCGCTCTACTCGTAACGGTAACTCGCAACCACCTGTACCACCTGTAACACCTGTAACACCTGTAACCCCGGTAACACCTGTAACACCTGACCGCGTCGGGCACCGGACCCGGCGGTCTCACACCTGACTACATCGGGATCCAATCCCACACCTGACCGCGTCGGGCACCGGACCCGGCGGTCTCACACCTGACTACATCGGGATCCAATCCCGGCAGTCTCACACCTGACCACATCGGGATCCAATCCCGGTGGTCTCACCGCTCGCACCTCGCTGCCTCAAACCCCCCACCTATAGGGGCCCCCACTACGTCACCTCGTGGGGTAACACGGGTCAAAGACCGCCTTTCCGGAAAAGAGCACCCTTTGCGGTGGCCAAACCGCGGGTGCGCGTGTCGCAACTCGAGCATAAGTAACCAAGTAACCAAGTAACCAAGTAACCATGTCACCATGTCACGGGGTAAGGTAGTACATCATAGAAACCATCAGCGTTAGTACCGATTAATAATAAAAGTCCCTTTCGGATTACCAACACAATACTCAGCCTCGACCGTAAACCCACCTTGTTGTCGCGCTCCTGACTGATGTAAGGTTCTCTCGCGTCTCGGGTGCCCGCCCGGACCTACACGAATCTGTCATATAGGAGTCAGCAACTTAAGGTTTTGTCAGACTAATGATTAGAGCGCCCGGCGCCCTCTCACCTTGCGTACAATTCGCACATGTACGCGCCTGGCCCCGCAAGGCTGGGCGGTGTACTAACAGCGTGCGGCCGTCCGCATGCGGTGACGCCCGTGTTCGGCGTTGTCCGCATGCGGTGCCGCCCGCACCCGCATGCGGCGATGCCCGCAAACGGCGGCGCCCGCATGCGGAGGCGCCCGCAAGCGGCGGCGCCCGCATGCGGCGGCGCACAAGCGGCGGCGCCCGCATGCGGAGGTGCCCGCAAGCGGCGGCGCCCGCATGCGGCAGCCCGCAAGCGGCCCCCGCCCGCACGCGGAGGCGCCCGCAAGCGGCGGCGCCCGCATGCGGAGGCGCCCGCAAGCGTCGGCGCCCGCATGCGGCAGCCCGCAAGCGGCCGTGCCCGCATGCGGAGGCGCCCGCAAGCGGCGGCGCCCGCATGCGGGGCGCCCGCATGCGGCAGCCCGCAAGCGGCGGCGCCCGCATGCGGTAGCCCGCATGCGGAGCCGCCCGCAAGTGGCGGCGCGCAAGCGGCAGCCCGCATGCGGTGCCGCCCGCAAGCGGCAGCCCTCATGCGGCAGCCCGCATGCGGCGCCGCCCGCAAGTGGCGGCGCCCGCATGCGGCAGCCCGCATGCGGTGCCGCCCGCAAGCGGCGGCGCCCGCATGCGGCAGTCCGCATGCGGTGCCGCCCGCAAGCGGCGGCGCCCGCATGCGGCAGTCCGCATGCAGTGCCGCCCGCCTGTGGCGGCGCCCGCATGCGGCAGCCCGCATGCGGTGCCGCCCGCAAGCGGCGGCGCCCGCATGCGGCAGCCCGCATGCGGTGCCGCCCGCCTGTGGCGGCGCCCGCATGCGGCAGCCCGCATGCGGTGCCGCCCGCAAGTGGCGGCGCCCGCGTGCGGCAGCCCGCATGCGGTGCCGCCGTGTGCGCCGGATTCCGGCGATGCCCACGCCCCTTCTTTCCCCCCCCCCCCCCCCCCCCCTCCTCGTCCGCTCCAACCAAGAACGGGGCGAGAAAGCAAAACCCTAGCGTGCTCACCTCGGTTGTCGGAGGGAAAGGCGATCCGATCCTGCGAGTTCGGCTACAAGGAATGTGAGGACGTCTCCTTCTCCTTCCTTGGTCTCGCCTCTTGGATCCTCCGCGCAATCGGTGAGGAAGCAGAAGGGTTCGATTTGGGAAACAGAAAGGTTGGGGAATTGGGGTCTCGTACGCAGGGGACTTGTGGGGCGTGGGGAATTGTGGGAAGATACGGGTAGTTAAGGGGAGTGTGGTGGTTTAAGGGGAGTAGGTAGTTAAAGGGAGTTACGGGTAGTTAAGGGGAGTGGGTAGTTAGAGGGAGTGGGTAGTTATGGGAGTTACGGGTAGTTAAGGGGAGTGGGTAGTTAGAGGGAGTGGGTAGTTATGGGAGTTACGGGTAGTTAAGGGGAGTGGGGAGTTGCGGTTAGTTTAAGGGGAGTTACACGACGGGGGAAAATAACAGGAACGGTTAAGTTGGTAAAAGGGAATGAACCCAGTTCAAGTTAAAACGGGTCCAAATCAGGTGCGAACTAGAGTCCGGTCTGTCTGAAAAACCGCGTTATCCACCTGAACCGTTAGTTACCTTCCGGAATTTATTCCGGGAGATTCCGGCGTCGGAATTCAAAACCTTTTTCGCCGCCACTCTCCGTTTCGCGAGCCCTATTAACTAAAAATACCCGCGGGCCCCGACGGTCTGTCCGGAAACAAGGAATTATTCGCTCATCCTCCAGTCCCCCGAAACGAAATGCGGAAATAACGAAACCAAAAGTAGACCCTTAAAATATTTTAAACCAGCGGCTACTACACCACTCACCTCTTAAAACGAGTTTCGTCCTCGAAACTCAATCTTGGTTTGTGGTAAAGAGATAAGGGTAGCCCTCTCTCATCTTTGATTCTAGTTCCCACGTCGCTTCCCGTTCCTCGTGGTTGCTCCAGTGCACCTTCACATAGGGGATGTCTCGGTTTCGAAGCGTCTTACTTTCTCTTGCTAGTATTCGCACAGGGGTTTCCTCGAAACTTAGGTCCTCCTTTAGTTCGAGTGTCGACACGTCCAGCACGTGCGACGGGTCGGGGAGGTATTTCTTGAGCATCGAAACGTGGAACACGTCATGAATCCGGTTGAGGTTCGGTGGTAGGGCAAGGCGGTAAGCCACTGGGCCGATCCGTTCCAGGATCTCGAATGGCCCCACGAACCGCGGGCTTAGCTTTCCTTTTAACCCGAATCGCTTGATTCCCCTGGATGGCGAGACCCGCAAAAACACGTGCTCTCCCTCCTGGAACTCTAAATCGCGGCGTCTTCGATCCGCGTAGCTCTTTTGTCGACTCTGGGCGGTTAGTAAGCGCCGTCTGATGAGGCGCACCTTCTCTTCTGTTTCTTCCACCAAGTCGGGTCCCAAGAACTTCCGTTCTCCCAAGTCGTCCCAACAGATCGGGGATCGACAGCGTCTCCCGTATAAGGCTTCGTAGGGTGCCATCAATATGCTGGCCTGGTGGCTATTGTTGTAAGCGAATTCTACAAGTGGTAGGTAACGCTCCCATCCGACTCCCCAATCGAGTACACAGGCCCGAAGCAGGTCTTCTAGCGTCTGTATCACTCGCTCCGACTGCCCGTCTGTCTGGGGGTGGAAGGCTGTGCTGAAGTGCAATTTAGTCCCCAAGGCTTGTTGCAGGCTCTGCCAAAACTTTGAGACGAAACGCGTGTCTCTGTCTGATGTGATCGATGCCGGTACTCCATGCAGTCTCACAATCTCGCTGAGATAGACCTGAGCCAACCGCTCCCTGGTCCAAGTTGTGTGAATCGGCAGGAAGTGCGCTGACTTCGTTAGCCGGTCCACCACAACCCATATTGTGTCATGTCCTTGCTGTGAACGCTGGAACCCGGTGACAAGGTCCATGGTGATATGGTCCCACTTCCACTCCGGTACCGGTTAGGGTTGTAACTTTCCCGCCGGTCGTTGATGTTCCGCCCTTATTTGTTGACACACCAGACAATGAGCTACAAATTGAGTTACATCCCTCTTCATCTTGGGCCACCAGAAGGTCTGCTTAAGGTCCCTGTACATCTTTGTACCTCCGGGGTGCGCTGCATAAGGGGCGTTGTGTGCCTCCGATAGGATTTCCCTCTTCAATTCCGGGGGTATCCGGCACACAATTTCGCCCGCGGAACCGTAGGGTGTCATCGCCTTCCAATGAAAAGTCCCCTTCCTGATCCGGTGAGATCTTGTCTTTTACGAGCTGTAAGTGCGAGCCCGCCTACTGTTCCTCTCGAGTCTTTTCCAACAGTGTTGGTTTGACCACCAGAGTTAGAAGTTGCGCAACCGTGCCTGCGGGCACTACTTCCAACCCTAGTCGTGAAAATTTCATGATCAAGTTGCTCTGTTCAGTCCTCGCACCTACCGATCCTCCCTACAATCGCCCCATCCTGCTCAAAACGTCCGCTACCACGATTGCTTTCCCGGGGTGATATTGGATCGTAATTCATCAATAATTCAAAACACCGCTTCTGATGTCGTCGTTGGGGGTTGGTGACACCTTGTCTGCTACAGTCGCGGTAGTGGCTACTCCCGCGAAGTTCCTCCTCCGGGGTTTTGAGCAGACCAACAAACTAGGTAGAGTTCTCTCCTCAAAACACTTGTAAGGGATTCCTACCTAGCGTTCACAACTCCTCAGGCGGACTAGGGGAGTAACCCCACTCCTATCCTATATAACCCTCCCCCCCCCCCCGACACAACCGTACCGTACGCGGAGGAAGAAAAAGACAGAAACGGAAGATGGGAATCTATGCCTAACCAAAGAAAAACGATAAAGGGGACAAAAGAAAAAATATATACACCTGCTCTAGGCTTCCGCATCACTGCTCCCCGGGGCGGCTGGGGAGGTCCGTCCACAACCTTTGGGCCAGCTACGTTCGACGTGGCGGGGTGGGGTCTCGGTATCGGAAGAATCCGTCAGGCGTGGGTCGTCGGGTCTCGGAGCCGGGGGTCTGGTGACGCCCGGCCTCCGGGGGCACTCGTAACGTGTGTGGCCCGGCCTGCCACACCGGAAGCAATGCTCATCCCGCCAAGGGCAATCCATCATCGGATGCGCACCGTCACAAATGACGCATGGCGTCGGTGGTGCAGGTCCCTCCCTCATCGCCTGCCCGGGTTTCGGCCCGTTCCTCTGGCGCTTGGTTGCTCTGCCGCACTGGTAGGGGCCCCCTGTCGGGCCGGGGTAGGGGTGTGCCCGTCGTGTACGCTCTAGTTCCGCGCGCACGGCCAAGTTGACCGCTCCCTGAAAGGTGGAAACGCCAGTCGGTGGTATCCCACGGGGGTTAACACCACCGGTGCCCTGCTGGGCGCGGTCGACACTCTCGAGCTCCTGAGTCAGTATACCCACGTGCTCCGCGAGAGTTAGCAATTGCCCAGCCACGTCGCGCAGCTGGTTGCGTAGTAAGCGGTTCGCCTCTGCCGCAAGGTCCATGTCTGGCAGTAGTTACCTAACCAAAATCGGGCTTCTATCTGTGCTCACCAAGGAAACACATTAGTCCCAGCATACCAAGAAAACCGTGCGTAAATAATTCACACAAATTCCCCTTCCCCCACGTTCACTCACGTCCTACACCCTTACGTCCCACGCATTTCATTTATTCGTAGTTAAGTGTGATATCTCGGTGGATGTTGGGCCGTCACTGTTGTGATTAAAGCAAAGTCTCTGATACCATCTTAATCTGTCACGCCCCGGGGGTTTTATTTTAGCAGAAACGATACCTCAAAGTACGCGTAAAGTGCGTACATCTTTTTTTTTTTTGATTGTTTAAAAACCTCCTTCCCCGGCGCGTGCCCAGACCCGCCACATATACAGATTTACTCGAAAATCGGGCAGAGTCTCCTCTGTATATGCACGGCGTCGCGGCTG
Source organism: Tillandsia leiboldiana (assembly GCA_029204045.2). Lineage (NCBI taxonomy): Eukaryota > Viridiplantae > Streptophyta > Magnoliopsida > Poales > Bromeliaceae > Tillandsia > Tillandsia leiboldiana. The sequence continues at coordinate 36,796,336 of CM055070.1, read as the reverse complement.
TTACAATAGTCGAGCATAAGCAACCATTTTCCCATTTAATCACAACAGTTCGAAGTAGTACGGTGCATGAAGACTAAACAATACCCGTGGCCAGTCTAGTTGAAAGTAAAAACTCACCGTTTGAAAACAGGCCCACACAGCCTTAGGTTTTGAAAACAGATTGGAAAACGGCATAAATCCACAAGGTTTAGAAAACGGCCCAACGGGAACAATAAAGGAAATAGTAGTGCATAACCAGCAAGAAAGTACTCAACATCCACACGACCCCACAAGGGTATCGAGAACCACACAATAACCTACTGTTCTGAATGAAATACAGAGAAAGTAAATGATACAGCATACTAGGGCTCCCTCAGCCCGACTGCTACCACCTCGGCCTCACCGTCGCCTACCTCTACCCCCTGGAGGTACCTGTCACAGAGTGGGTAGTCAGCGACACTATCATAAGAGTAGTACTAAAACAGTAAAGTAATACCAAGTCACCAAAGTAAGACTAGCCGGAACAACCGCTCTACTCGTAACGGTAACTCGCAACCACCTGTACCACCTGTAACACCTGTAACACCTGTAACCCCGGTAACACCTGTAACACCTGACCGCATCGGGCACCGGACCCGGCGGTCTCACACCTGACTACATCGGGATCCAATCCCACACCTGACCGCGTCGGGCACCGGACCCGGCGGTCTCACACCTGACTACATCGGGATCCAATCCCGGCAGTCTCACACCTGACCACATCGGGATCCAATCCCGGTGGTCTCACCGCTCGCACCTCGCTGCCTCAAACCCCCCACCTATAGGGGCCCCCACTACGTCACCTCGTGGGGTAACACGGGTCAAAGACCGCCTTTCCGGAAAAGAGCACCCTTTGCGGTGGCCAAACCGCGGGTGCGCGTGTCGCAACTCGAGCATAAGTAACCAAGTAACCAAGTAACCAAGTAACCATGTCACCATGTCACGAGGTAAGGTAGTACATCATAGAAACCATCAGCGTTAGTACCGATTAATAATAAAACGTCCCTTTCGGATTACCAACACAATACTCAGCCTCGACCGTAAACCCACCTTGTTGTCGCGCTCCTGACTGATGTAAGGTTCTCTCGCGTCTCGGGTGCCCGCCCGGACCTACACGAATCTGTCATATAGGAGTCAGCAACTTAAGGTTTTGTCAGACTAATGATTAGAGCGCCCGGCGCCCTCTCACCTTGCGTACAATTCGCACATGTACGCGCCTGGCCCCGCACGGCTGGGCGGTGTACTAACAGCGTGCGGCCGTCCGCATGCGGTGACGCCCGTGTTCGGCGTTGTCCGCATGCGGTGCCGCCCGCACCCGCATGCGGCGATGCCCGCAAACGGCGGCGCCCGCATGCGGAGGCGCCCGCAAGCGGCGGCGCCCGCATGCGGCGGCGCACAAGCGGCGGCGCCCGCATGCGGAGGTGCCCGCAAGCGGCGGCGCCCGCATGCGGCAGCCCGCAAGCGGCCCCGCCCGCACGCGGAGGCGCCCGCAAGCGGCGGCGCCCGCATGCGGAGGCGCCCGCAAGCGTCGGCGCCCGCATGCGGCAGCCCGCAAGTGGCCGTGCCCGCATGCGGAGGCGCCCGCAAGCGGCGCCGCCCGCATGCGGGGGCGCCCGCATGCGGCAGCCCGCAAGCGGCGGCGCCCGCATGCGGCAGCCCGCATGCGGTGCCGCCCGCAAGTGGCGGCGCGCATGCGGCAGCCCGCATGCGGTGCCGCCCGCAAGCGGCAGCCCGCATGCGGCAGCCCGCATGCGGCGCCGCCCGCAAGTGGCGCCGCCCGCATGCGGCAGCCCGCATGCGGTGCCGCCCGCAAGCGGCGGCGCCCGCATGCGGCAGTCCGCATGCGGTGCCGCCCGCAAGCGGCGGCGCCCGCATGCGGCAGTCCGCATGCGGTGCCGCCCGCCTGTGGCGGCGCCCGCATGCGGCAGCCCGCATGCGGCAGCCCGCATGCGGTGCCGCCCGCAAGCGGCGGCGCCCGCATGCGGCAGCCCGCATGCGGTGCCGCCCGCCTGTGGCGGCGCCCGCATGCGGCAGCCCGCATGCGGCAGCCCGCATGCGGTGCCGCCCGCAAGCGGCGGCGCCCGCATGCGGCAGCCCGCATGCGGTGCCGCCCGCCTGTGGCGGCGCCCGCATGCGGCTGCCCGCATGCGGTGCCGCCCGCAAGTGGCGGCGCCCGCATGCGGCAGCCCGCATGCGGTGCCGCCGTGCGCGCCGGATTCCGGCCATGCCCACGCCCCTTCTTTCCCCCCCCCCCCCTCCTCGTCCGCTCCAACCAAGAACGGGGCGAGAAAGCAAAACCCTAGCGTGCTCACCTCGGTTGTCGGAGGGAAAGGCGATCCGATCCTGCGAGTTCGGCTACAAGGAATGTGAGGACGTCTCCTTCTCCTTCCTTGGTCTCGCCTCTTGGATCCTCCGCGCAATCGGTGAGGAAGCAGAAGGGTTCGATTTGGGAAACAGAAAGGTTGGGGAATTGGGGTCTCGTACGCAGGGGACTTGTGGGGCGTGGGGAATTGTGGGAAGATACGGGTAGTTAAGGGGAGTGTGGTGGTTTAAGGGGAGTAGGTAGTTAAAGGGAGTTACGGGTAGTTAAGGGGAGTGGGTAGTTAGAGGGAGTGGGTAGTTATGGGAGTTACGGGTAGTTAAGGGGAGTGGGTAGTTAGAGGGAGTGGGTAGTTATGGGAGTTACGGGTAGTTAAGGGGAGTGGGGAGTTGCGGTTAGTTTAAGGGGAGTTTCACGACGGGGGAAAATAACGGGAACGGTTAAGTTGGTAAAAGGGAATGAACCCAGTTCAAGTTAAAACGGGTCCAAATCAGGTGCGAACTAGAGTCCGGTCTGTCTGAAAAACCGCGTTATCCACCTGAACCGTTAGTTACCTTCCGGAATTTATTCCGGGAGATTCCGGCGTCGGAATTCAAAACCGTTTTCGCCGCCACTCTCCGTTTCGCGAGCCCTATTAACTAAAAATACCCGCGGGCCCCGACGGTCTGTCCGGAAACAAGGAATTATTCGCTCATCCTCCAGTCCCCCGAAACGAAATGCGGAAATAACGAAACCAAAAGTAGACCCTTAAAATATTTTAAACCAGCGGCTACTACACCTATGTGGCATGTCGGCGGTGTTTCTGCACCAATTTGGACTCAAGTGATGGACTTCGGGTGTATAATGGATCACGTGAGTGATCGGAGGACCCCGTCGGATGTTTTGATGTGGTTTCGCGCGAAATGGTTATTAAAATTGGACTCAGCGCGAAATTTGAGTAAAGAACACTTCTCCGGGAATTTTTGGCAAATTTTAGAAGAGGAATTTGGCAAATCGGACTTCGGATTTGGATTCAGCGCGCGAAAACGGTCAAGATGGACTATTTACTTGTATTTTTCGGAGCCCGGATGACCCGGCACGGATTTCGAGGTGATTGGTACTGTTCCGGCCGCCGGAGGGGCGCCGGCGGCGGCGGCGGGCGGCGGAGCGCGGCGGCTGGTGGCGGCGGAGGCGCGCGGTCCACCGCGGAGGCGTGCACCCGGGGGGCTGGCCACGTGGCGGCTCCCAGTTGGCGGGCGCAGCAGGCGCGGTCCACTGGATCGTCGCGGGTGCACGGTGGACCGGGTGCGGACACGTGGCTGATTTTGGTTGGCGGGTTCTGGTGCGCGCGGTCCACGCGACGGGAGGCAGGTGCCTCGGGGCGCGTGCCCGACGTGCGGCAGCGGGAGGCGCGGTCGCGCACGTGGGCGCGGCGTGGGCGCGGTCGGGGGCGACGTGGGGGCGCCACGTGGCGCCCCGCGGTTGGTCGGGTGCAGCTGCGCACGCCCGCGTGTCGGGACACGTGGCGCTGCGCAGTTGGCGGGCGCGCGTGCGCCGGGCGCAGGCGGCGTCGGCGGGACGCGTGGCGGGCCCTCGGGCTTTCGGGCGCGCACAGTGTTGGGCCGGGCCCAACATTGTAGCGGCCCGAATGTTCCGGGCGCCCGGAACTTTGGCCCAAAAGTCCAAAGTCGGATTTTTTGGGCTGGGCCTATAAATAGGCGGTTGGCTGGGGCTTTTTGCCCCCTTTCCCGAGCTCCCTTCCCCTTGCACCCTTAAGCAAAGATGGAGATCTTTGTGCTGCGCATCATCTGGCGGAGGCCCGGATTTTTTGGAAGCCGCGGCATCGACGACTTCGGCATCGGAGCGCAGTGTGGCGTTTTTTCATCGGAGGCCCGTTATCGTCGCAGTTTGATCTGAGAGGTCTACAGAGCTACTCCGTCAGTATTTTTGGACGATTTCTGCGGCGTTGGAATCATGAGAGGTACATCTTCGATTTTTGTTGATCATCTTGCTGGATTCAGAGTTTATGACACGGTTTTCGAGGCATTTCTAAGCCGCTGTTTTCTGGTGGAGTTTTTGGACAGCGGCCCCTTGCCGGAATTTTATCTCCGCACCCGAGTGTCGGATCGAGACGAGCCTATGCACTTTTTGGATCTACTCGTCGCAAGGATTATCATTGTATTTTTCCGGGATTTTTCTGAGGCTTGCCCGAAGGTATACTATTCCCCTTTTATCTGTGTTTGAGTTTACAGTTGTCTGGTTGTGAGTGTTTGCGCACCTGTACTGTGGAATTTGTAACTCGGCCTACGGGACTCGGATTTGGGCGTGCAGGTACCCGTTTCGAAGGTCTCGACGAGACGCTCGCTGTGATATTTTTATTGGAATTTTTGGAGTTCGTTTTACAGGTAAAAATTTCGCATTAAGGGGACTGTTCCCAGCAGATTTGTGATGCTTGGATTTTATGGAATTAAGTGTAACTTTGGGTTGTGTTTTTGTACCCAGGAGGTATTGATCACTGTTCCTGTATCGTTGGATTGGTGGGTGTGTAGAGATATCTGTTTCTGGACTGTCTCAGCTGTGCGACTCCGGACAGTTAGCATTTTCAGGTGGGTGGCCTTGTCTCCAAGATTGACGGACTGTGCTTTAAATCTGCTATAGTAGGACTATGCATGATAGTGAAATGCTTGTGCAGCATGTTAGAATGTAGGAATTGCTATTCCTTGTATTATCTGATGGTATTGTCATCTCCTTGCTTTCTACCATCTGTAAATTATAGTTATTGGAACTTGACCTAGCACCCCGTCATATGTTGCATGTGTAACCAGACTAGTAGAAAACCCTCACTTGGGCTAGGGTTATTTCTGCTTTAGACATCCACACTTCTACTTTCCTGGACATAGTGTTCTTCCTCGCCCGGGTAGTGGGCCGAGTGGTCAGGAGTTATCTTTTAGTGCGGGATGCATGTTACACTCGTGCTTGGGAGCAGAGTGGAGTCTGGTAGATGTAGTTGGTTGTTCATCAGTAGCGGGAGCTGTTTGGGTAGACGGCGGTCCCGAGATGTTTTATTTTTCTTGTTTTATCTGTCGCCGCTGTGTTAGTGGCAGCGGTAGATCAGTGTTAGCAGGACCTTAAACCCAGAACCTTTTGGACACACATATGATTTTTGTCAACCAAATATTTTCTTCCAAGCATCGTAGGGTCGCCTGAGTCTGTTCCTGTTTGATTGGACGAAGGCATTAGCTCTTCGAGGCTTAGATGTAAAACTTGGTTTCAACTGTTTTCCTAAAAAGAACTAAAAATCATTAAATATGGATTTCTTACAGATCAGATGGCTTCAGTAAGAAATGTCACCTTTTTCCTATAATTAACCACCCGAGATGATTCGAGTGGTCTGGGTTCTAAGGTCTGCCTTCTTCTTGGGACGAGATCAACGAGAGGCTATGCCTAAAGCCTGTTCTTGTTTGATTTGGATTGTAGGTTCTAGTCTTTCGGGGTTTCCGGACCCTTCCTCGTGTCAGTGGTTGCAATGTTGGCCTGTTGAGGCAGTTTCTCGCAGTGGATGCGACTTTGTGCTATGAGTTAGTAGAGTGTGATCTAGAGGTTGTTTTCCTGATTTAGTGGTGGAGGTGGTTCTCCCACTTAGCCCTGAGGATCTTGGGGTTCTGGCAGATCGAGTCGTGGAGGTTTCCCGACTCAGCCATGGTCGTGCATTTATCAGATTGAGTCGTTGAGGGTTCTCCGACATAGCTGTGAGAGTGTTTTGGGCTATTCCTGTTCGAGTCGAGGTCCTTTTTCCGACTGAGTTGTGCTTGAGCTTGGAGTTACCGATCTTTTTGATCGTGGATCATTGCCTGCATGAGCCACATTTGAGCTTGACAGAGATACTTTACAGAGATACTTGAGATGGGTTACTTTTTACTCGAGCGGGTCGCTCCCCTCGAGTGCCACTCCGGAGTAGGCGAGACCGGGTTGTGTACCGGCGTGAGATTGAGCTTTTCTATCGCGACTTGTCGTTGCATTTGTCCCTCTGGCTGTGCTGGTGTTGGCAGTCATGGACGTCCTACGTAAGTCCGCTCCTCCGGGACGTAACGGCAGTAGGTTGGCGCAGGCTTGACTGGACCTGATGAGGCAGTCAGTTCAGATTTGGTGATCAGAGATGAGAGTTAGTTGTGGCATCATGTTCTTTCTGTTCCACTCCTTGAGCATCTAGGTAGAGGCATAGTAGCTGTAGAGTTTACTTTTCCAGCTTTCCTTACAGCACTGCTTTTGTTACTTTATGCCTCTAGTGGACTTAGTGGGCAGACCGTCGGGCTTGTTGGCGGCACCCACTGAGAACTACTTGGGACGTAGTTCTCACACCCGTCGTGGTGTCCTTTCCCACAGGAACTTCTACTCTGGTTCCTGTTGTTCCTGTTGCTGATCCTTCTGACCGAGCGAGGGAGTCGCGAGCTAGTTCCCTACCCGTCGTTGGAGTGTAGCGGTACCCCTTCAGAGGAGAGCTTCAGTAGATTAGTTATTTTATTTTCCTTCTTTGAGAGACTGTTGTAGTGAGGATTGTTGTATTGAGAGCCTGTACACTGATGTATTTATTGGTGATACCTCCCGGTTGAGTTCTGAGTTTGTATATGAGGATATTGTATGATTATCTTTTTGGGAGACGGACATTGTTGTATTATTTCCAGTTGTACAGTGATTGATTTAGTTATACAGCAGGCTTTTTATTTTTAGCTCTGATATCTGTTTAGCTGTAGTACTTCTCTTGCAGGTAGGACGCTTCGCCTATGCGGGTTTGGCATAGGTGGCGGATCTGTTGGCGAGCCGGGTCGCAGTTTCGACCCCGGGGCGTGACATTCACAACTAGCAGTACGATGGGATCCGCCACAAATAATGCATGACTGAGAAAATGGCGGTTGGCTAACAGCAGGGGTACTCACGCTCTTGGCCGTTCTTTGGAATTGAGGATATTTAGGTGGTTTGCCACTGCTTATTGAACCACTAGTATTTCCAGGAAATGGCCTTTTCTTCTCCTTGCCCTTTTCAGCCGCTTGGCGCTCAGCACGCGCCACAGTGATATCAGCTTGAACAGCAAGTGCACGCTTGACACAGTTCCGATACACACTGATGTCCAGAGGGGAGAGAAGTCGCCTGATGTCGGGTCGCAACCCCTGAGTAAACAGTCTAATCTTGCGCCCTTCGTCTCGTACCGCCTGCGGAATTAGAGCGCTTATACGGGAGAATTCCCGCTCATAATCCCGAACCGTGCGATCACCCTGATGTATGGTCTCCAGTTCCCTTTCCAACTCTTGCTTCGTGATGTCATTCAAGTAGCGGTCATAAATTGCCGCCTTGAATTCATGCCATGGGGGTTCATGTATACCCCCAAACTGTTCCCTCAGTATCTCTGACCACCATTGGTCCGCCTCACCCTCAAGACAGTGAGCGGCCAAATGTACACGGTCTCGGTCCTCCGTATACATGTCTCGGAACAGCTTCTCAATATGCAGTATCCACTTCTCAACTGCCCAGTTATCAGGATCAGTACCATCGAAAGTGGGCGGCTGGAACTTCTTGAATTCCAACAAGACTGCCTTTGCTCGGGCCCGCTCCGCCTGAGCAGCATCCTCTGTAGCAACAGGTGTTGCCGGTTGCGAAGAAGTCCCGACTGCAGCATTTAGTGGATCTATGGCTGCCGCAACCCCAGAAGTGGTGGCAGTAGCCGGGGCTGTCGCTACAGGTGGTACAGGGGCGGCAGGAGGTATGATTGGTTCCTCCACGACTGGCAGAGGAGGTGGTACTGGTGGCAGGGTTGGTGGGGCAGTAAAAGCAGCGACCTGCTGCACAAGCTGCTGAACCACCGCCGACAGTGCGGTGAACTGATCTTGCATCTGCTGGAACCGATCAGTGTCCGCCGGCTCCACTGGTGCTCTGGGCGGTTGGCCGACACCTCGGCCACTGTCCGCCCCACGCTGAGACCCTCTACCACGAAGACGGGCCATAATCTGCAGCCCACTAATCAGGTCAGGCCAGACTCAATCAACCGTACTATTGTTTAAGTGTCTACCCATCTGCCCGCGCTCTCGCGTCAACGTAAGTCATTCTAGGGTTTCCCTAGCCCAATCCTAGGTACCGTGTACCTAGGCTCTGATACCATCTAATCTGTCACGCCCCGAGATTCGAAAGTGGGTCTAAATTTTTTTTTTTTTTTTTTTTTTAAATCAGAGTTTAAACTTATTTTCTCCAAGGCGTGAACAGACCGCCACACATATAGAAAAGTCTCTGTATCTCCAACAGAGTCTTCCCTATATGTGCTCGGCTAACAGATACAGTCAATCAGAGTAGATACAAGATAGATATACTAATTAAGTTCTACTCTATTACATCCACAAGGTTCCAGAGTTATTACAATCATAATATAACTCCACATGATACACTAGTAACTGCTGGAATGTAAGCACGATATGACAAGCAACTGCTGGAATGTAAGCATGATATATCTCAATATGGTAAACAAGCAACTGCTGGAATATAAGCATGATATATCTCAGTATGGTAAACAAGCAACTGCTGGTAGATAAGCAAGTAATAAGAATAGGTATAAACTCAATAGCAATCATACTGCTAAATCCCAGTCCACGGTCGGTAGACCGGACAGACGGCGAGAATAACATATTCATTCCTATTTGTCAGATTATCAGTTATAGCATGATCAGCTTTATATATGATTACACTGCTCTGTTGATTAATCCATGATTAATGGTACATGTTTGAATTATACCTTTCAGTTGCAGTATATCCTACTTTTGCTATCCGCTTATTATTGTATCCAGTAGGTACGGCTTGCTATTTCCCGGCCCGTCGTGCCCACTGGGATACACTCCGGTGTGTCTCACACCCTCGGGTGACTGTTTTTCAGGTCCTTCGGGTGGGGGGACTTTTGGACGCTCTGTGTGAGGACGTGAGATAGACTGACCCTGGTAGGATGTACCCCTTTTGGTTTTAGTAAAACTTATAACTGATATTTCCATTTTGAGAAACTGGATTGTAATAACTCTGGAACCTTGTGGATGTAATAGAGTAGAACTTAATTAGTATATCTATCTTGTATCTACTCTGATTGACTGTATCTGTTAGCCGAGCACATATAGGGAAGACTCTGTTGGAGATACAGAGACTTTTCTATATGTGTGGCGGTCTGTTCACGCCTTGGAGAAAATAAGTTTAAACTCTGATTTAAAAAAAAAAAAAAATTTTAGACCCACTTTCGAATCTCGGGGTGTGACACACACATCCCAAACATCCCATGAAGCTACAATTGCAATTAGACCCCTAGGGTCACTCAAAATTGCATAAAAGCATGCAAATTAACACCTTTTTCACTTGCATTTTCTTTTTGAATGCTTTTAAACTGAACCAAGGCCACCAGTAGGTGGGCCTCGACGTACTGTATGCCGTGCTCACCATTTGTGAGCAGCGCGGAACCCGAGGACAACTTTGGGTCAACATACACTATGCAAATAAGCTCAAATTGGCAATTTTCGTTTCTACTCTTGACCAAACCCAATTTTAGGGTGAGCATCACGCTCAGTAGGTCGAAGAAACTCATAGGCTCACCCTAAGGGTGCAGCCTAGCTGCTGGAACAGCCTAAGAGTCAGAAAGTACCCATTTAAGGCTTGTCACACTAGAACCACCAATCCCAAGAGTCCAAGTTTGGTCTGAGGTGAGCATCAAGCTCAGGGGATGTCCTGGATGCTAGGGCTCACACTGGTACAGCCCCAAAGCTGCTGGAACAAATTAAAAACCATCCTAACTCCATATAGGGCCTAGCTTAATTGATCAACCAACCCACTCAGTCATTTGCTGAATTAGGATACGCATCAAACTCCTGGGATCAAAAGGGTACAGGGGCTTGCCCTACTTGAGTTGCAAAGCTGCTGGAGCAGTGTATCAAGTCACCTTGGCTCCAATAGAGTTCAATCTTGCCTAATCTTGCACATACACTAGCTCCCAGTGCAAAATAATGTGAGCACCATGCTCAGAGGACCGAAGGGGTCCAGAGGCTCACCATTTGAGAGCCATAATGGTGATGGAATAATGGTGCAACCCACCTCAGCTATGAATACAAGGAGCAAGAACTCCGGTCTGGACCATATAGCAAGGCTTGCGGTCATGCGGGCAACTGAGACAAGCAACAGCTGGAGAAGCATCCCCGAGATGGAATGATCATTTTCCAGCCAAGCTACGGCACTTCGGTGAAGCGAGTGGCCGAAGAAGACAATATATGCAAGCTTCAAGCTCGTTAATGGCAAATTGGTATTTACGTAGCATGGGCCGCATGCGAAGGGTGTGAAGGAAGGTTCTGGGTATAAGGAAGCTTACCAGAGTTGGCCGGCGCCGGAAAAGCGACGGCGGCGTACGGACAGCGTTGCTCGGCCAAGTGCATCACAACCAAAACTAGGGTTTCGTTTCCTTAACTCCACACCGAACCATCTTGCTTCAGACTTTGTGGGAATCCTCTAGGTGTCCAACAGAAACTACCCAGCAATTTAAATCCCACCTTGAGCAGCCGGAGGAAGCCCGCGTGCAGATCTGGCCATTATAAGCTTTCTGGCGACCTATATCCACCGGCCAGCAACCGGTTGCTCCCGGACCTCGAGGCTTCAACTGGAGAATCCTCGTGGTGTCAGTAGAAGGTTGGTGAGGTCCAGGTTGCAAGAAAACCGATGGGGAACAGATGTTGGCTTACCTCGATTTCAAGAAAAAGAAAGAAAGAAGAAAGGTCTCCCCAGCGGCGTATGGCGAGGTTGGACCTCGGGACTCCTCGGGGCAGGCTTCCAGAAATAGTTAATCGTTCTAGAAAGGCTCGGGTGCAAGAACTCCGAGTTTGATAGCTTCTTCCGCAACCCCACTTGAAAACAAGTTGGAAAACAAGCTTTTTCTCCTTTTCCGGCGATAGCCGGCGGCGACTGTGGGTGCAACTGTCGGAGCAGGGGCAGAGGGAGGTGAGGGGTCCTCAGGTGCGTCTGGGGTGCAAGAGGTTTGAGTTAGGGTTGCAAGGAACAAACCCTAGGTTGTTATATATATGCTTTTGCAACAAAATGCAAATAGATCCCTCAACACTTGATCATATGCTCTAAGTACTTAGCTGAAGCAATAATATGCTAAAAGGACCCTCTCCACCAAGTTTCATACAATATGGTCCATAAAATAATAGGTTTTATCCAAAAATACACCTTATTTTTCCGTATTTCATGCTTTTCGAGGCAAAAGTGTGGCCAAATCGAAAAACGGACACCACAACAACGTCCGGCTCGACGAAACCTTTCAGGTAGCGTATTTGGTTTCTCAAGTTTACACTCCGATAATTTGTCGATCCATTTAATACAATAAAATCTACTATTTGGCACGCTTTACGAGCACTTAGGGTCGTCAAACACAAATTCCATCAGCGCCACTCTGCTCAGAACGACGAAACGATTTAAATCGACTAGTCGGACCGTCAGGTTCGGACTTAAGATAGTCGATCGGCCCACGTTGGCCGACGAGAGAATTAAATCAGGGGTTACTATTCACTGTTACTATTCACTTAAGTCACAAGTCCCACTTTGTTCTTCGCTGATTTCTAGACGATCCGATCGTCAGATCAAAAATTAGTTTATACCATCTTCAAACAATTCGACGAGACGGTCACACTGGTGATTTCAGATTTTCGAAATCAGACCCGGGTTTGTAAGCTGGGGAACAGTTTCCCGATAACTGTGCACTTTGCACTACAGTAAATATACCACTCAGGTTTCTTTTGTTTCTCAGACTCAAATTCACATTTGAATTTCCGCAAATTCAAATTTGAATTTCTCGGGTACTACATTACCCCCTCCTTATTAGAAGTTTCGTCCCCGAAATTTAACTATAACCTGACAGTTAACAGTCCACCTAACCAGGGTGTAAGTCTAACACATACACAGCAACATTCTGTTGCTGGACATCTGCAATGTCTAAATCATCCACAGTGACAATCAGTCACAAAGCACATAATAAATCGGAAAGCTCACTAAAACATTAGCACTATCTGGAACAACTCAGGGCTACTAGTTTCGACAAGTTACTTGTAAAGGCCGACGTCGCTAGTATAGACGTCCATCAATCGTAGTGACAACTAGTCAATTGCGCACATGTACGATTTGAGATCTATCCAAAATCCAATCATAGACTGCGATATCACCTCTAGGGTAATCACATCGTGCTCAAAAGGCAACTGCAAGGCTAACTTATAGGAAGGTACACATACAGACCTAATCATAATACTCCCCTTTTTGCGGGGTAGAGTATTTCATCTACTCTTTCGACAGTACGTTGTCTGCAGCCAACGTGCTTATCAAAGGAATGGAAAAATACCCACAATCTGTCACCAACAACTAGTTGGAGACATAACTTACACCGAAAACCAACAGAAGGTACCAACGTACCTTACAACACCAATCTCTATACAAATACTAAAAATCAATATCAAATGCCACTAACACATCGTGGTCACGAGTGCCACCTTGGCAACTCACCAGAAATCTAAACAATATTTCAGTGCTCAATAACGCTTCGAATCCCACACCAGTTGCTAACACAGCTCTAGCGACACTAGTCAAAACTTAAAACGTCGACAGGGGTGATCGCAACCCCTCAAGCAGCTCGCAGACAATGATTGAATCAAACGCAAGTCGAGTTCATTACGGTCTACTATCGGATCCTCAAGCTATCAACCAACTTGGCACATCAGACTCTCAAGTCCAAGTGCACCACCATTACAACCTCACCAAGGCATAACCACAATGGCTACTATTGCTATAAACTTATAGGAGAATCTGTAACGATCCACGAAATCCACTGTAAGAGGTGGGACCTAAATACAACAGCAACCCAATCAGGGTTACTATCTGGCCCATAGGCCACTGAAACCAATCAGTACTACAATCATGCCAGCGCCAGCGCGCTCGCTGTCACCACCATCTCTGCCGGAATACTCGTGAATCCCAAGCTATATCACATTGATCAGAGATAGGACACGACTCGATCGACCATACCGTACTCGAGCTCCTAACCCCGTACTCTCGCGTAAGTCACAAGTCATCCTATGGCTCAATCCTAACCATTTCCTAGGTATCTTCATACCTATTACTCTGATACCATCTAATCTGTCACGTTCCGAGTTTCAAAAAAAGTTGTCTAATTTTTTTTAAAAAAAAAAAAAAAAAAATCAGAGTTCAAACTTTAAAACTTAGGACGTGGACAGACCGCCACATGCATAGGAAATCCTCTGTCCACACAGACAGAGTCTCGCCTATATATGCTCGGCTAGACAAGTACAATGATACAATCAGAAAGCAACAATCACTTAATTAAAAGTTACTTCTAGCCTTGTTTCAAACAAATTGTAAATTGTTTATCTCTATATATGAACTATATCACCAGAGATAGCAATTATAGATTCATACAAAACTTATACTAGTTTTCCTGCATCTTGGTATGATGTAACAACCTTTAGGATAAAGAAGATTACCATTTTCTTTATTTCTAAACCAAACTGAGTATTATAATTTTTTTTAATCATTTTTCGTTTGTTTCCTCATCCTCGTTTTGCTCATACCTGGAACATTATTCTAGACAGGGCTAGGGAAATTAATGTAAATATAAGATGATCTTCATTTTTTCCAAAATCTCTTGCGTCTGTTATTTGTTATGTTTTTTAATATTCTGTTTAGGCTGCAGCCCCTCAAGTTTGATTTGCCTCCATTTAATCCTTCCAAAATGAATCTGTAGAATATTAGCTTTGACTCTGATAAATATAAGATAAATGCATAAGGGGGTCATCATGTTTTCCATGTAAAGATAATGATGAAGTTGAACAATAAACTACTAATTAACAAGGGTTTCTTTTTTTTTTAGTGAATACTTAACCTGTAGTCAGAACTAACATATACATTTTCATGCATCTTCCTCATTCAGTTCTGAATACGTCGTAGTATACTTCCATTGAAACTTACTATGTTTTTTGTGTTGCATTCTTTTCGTGTCTTTCAGGATTTGTTCGATAAAACTAACCATATGAAAGTGTTTTGGTATAATTTACCTGCAAATTTTCTAGTTCATATAAATGAATTTTGTGGCAGTAAATTGGATGAACTGATTGTTAGACACTCTTAGGTTAGTACCCTCCATTTTTGTGTTCACTAGTTTGATTCTCGTCTTTAAAAACTCTACAGTAATGGCTTTGTAAGGTTACTAAAAGCCAGTTGTTTCTACGAAAAAATAATAGATAGTATTGTCGTTTAGGCTCATCGAACTATAAGTCAAACCTTTTTTTTTTTTGAGAGAAACTATAAGTCAAACCTTTAATGTTAATTTTTATCTAGAGAGCACCTGGAATGATTAGCAAGTTTTTTGTGCTCACTAGGGAGAACTCTATCAGTTCTGGTATTTGTAAGTAGAAGGATTCAGACTTGAAATATTTTGTTTCCTTTTATAGGAGACTAGTGTCTTAAATACGTCCTACTTTTTATTTTGTATATTTATCAAATGAACTGAGATTGAATTTCTGCATATCATGTGTTGTGTCTATGTTTTGTGGGCTGGAGGAGTCAAGCCCTAGGTATTCCGTGGCTTCTTCTGACACAGGAAGAACGAATAAACGCGGGTTCAACATATTTGGGTTTCATGGCATATCGTTTGATTCATTAAAACCTTTCAGGAGAGGAATGAAAAAGGGTTCTACAGGGATCGAATCACATGGTCAATCGCTTCCATTTGGTACTTCAAAGGCAGTATTTCCTGAAGATCATAAAGCTTCTAAGAAGAAAATATTTGATCCCCAAGATAAGTTCCTTATAAGAATGAACAGGCTTTTCGTCATGTCATGCTTTATTGCTATTGCAGTGGATCCACTATTTTTCTATCTGCCAGTAATAAATGAGAATTGTGTTGGAATAGACCGAAGATTGGCTATAACATCAACAATTGTGAGAACAATTATTGATTCTTTCTATCTCATGCATATGGTTCTTCAATTCCGTACTGCTTTCACTGCTCCATCTTCTCGGGTATTTGGTAGAGGTGAATTAGTGATTGACCCTGCACAGATTGCTAGGAGATACTTGAGAAGTTACTTTCTTATGGACTTTCTTACAGTGGTACCACTTCCACAGGTTTGGCAAACTTCTTTAACTTGATTTTTTTAAAAAAGATAATGTAATTATGTAAGTTGTCTCTTAGTATAGCAAAAGGAATTATGACTATAATGTATGTACGTTGTTTATTTGACTGGGTAGCGTCTAATGTGTGTGTTGTTCTAAGATGTTTTATCAATTTACCTACCTAAAATTAAAAAGCGTAATTGACTTCTGTTGGAAAGATAAAATATAGAATCGTTTTATGTACGAAGAGAAATAAAAGTATTGCTATTGTAGCAATGTTGTTTTTTTCCCCCTTTTTTTATATGAGACATGAGAATGTTGCTAGTTCCATTTTTCCTATAGTAGAAAAGTGATTTAATGTTGGTGGACTTCCTTAACATGAGACATTGTTTTAATTGAATAACCCTTGTAGGCTTCATTTCTTTGACTCTTGATTATGTGCTAGCTCAAGTCGCTTACTTAAATAACATCTTGCTGTTCTTTTCCAGCATCTATGAACAATGTATATGCTTATTTATCTATTTTACCAATCTGCTATTCTCTGGGATTTATCTTTTGCAGATTGTAGTTTGGAGATATCTTCATAATTCAGAAGGATCAGATGTATTGGCTACAAAAAATGCATTGCTTTTGATTGTAGTGCTTCAGTATTTCCCCAGATTCTTTCGGATTTTCCCTTTGATATCAGAGTTGAAAAGGAAAGCAGGCGTCTTTGTTGAAACTGCATGGGCTGGTGCTGCATACTATCTGCTATGGTATATGCTAGCTAGTCATGTAAGTAAAAGTTTTGCTTGGTCTACCTATACAGTCATTTTTCTTTTCATATAATGGTAGAGGGGATTTAAGTGCTAGCAGTCTAAGTATTAAGGAGTGAAATGTAGGTCTACGATTTTCAAGGGTGAGAATGGGCTCATTGCTTAGTGCTTAGGCAACATACGGATGTGCTCAGTGAAGGGAATTAAGTCTGCATTTGTGCATGCACCGTGTTTTCGAACAAGGGTTGTGACAGAAGGCTTAGTAGTTTGGTGGGGGAGTTCTTATTAGTTGACTAGAAGATTAGCAGTTATAAGTACAGTAACAAGAGAGAAAAGAAGTCTACTTTTTTGTTTCTTTTCCTTCTTTTTAACTCATATGTATATATAATTTAATTTGAAACAAGTAACAATCTATACAGGCTAGCTACTAAATGGCACTACTTAAGCACTAGACACAATTTTGGCCAATGTTGTGAAGGTCATACTGGCTATTATGTTTTCTTCTTAAGCTAAAAATGTTCCTGAATGAACCGTAGTTTTCCGTTGGATCAAAGTAAGCTCAATTAGAATAAACTTAAGATTCAAAATTTTGTGCTTGAATCAGGTCCATGGTTTCAAACTTTGATCATTAAGGTTGAAAATGAACTAAATCCGTGTGCTGTTGAGTTAGTCAGAGCTAAGGATTTAAGTCTTGTGGCATGGGAAAGTGCCAAGAATTTGCTAGCACTGTACGACATGGTGCGTGCCATGCCGTGTCGATGCGTGCTGGTTAGAAAAAATACCTATGTGCTGACAATATATTCTAATTGCTTATTATATATTTTTATCAAATCTTTTGTACTTTATTGAGGTTACTATTGGCTAATTTCAAAGAGAATAGGGTTTTGGGCCATGCTATTGATACGGGAGGTCGTATCGTGCTGATATCTTGTTAGCACCATACGGCACAATGGGCATGGCCCATGCCGATAGGCACTTAAAACACAAGTCAGAGCATAAGCTTACGAAATATGATTATGAATGGAACTGAATTAAAAGCCCTAATGACATGAAAGCATGTTTGCTGAGTACTAACAAATTCTCACGCAAAATTTACCTCTGTTTCTAATTTGTTACTAACTTTTCCTTAATTTGTTACTAACTTTTCCTTAATTATGACTATAATGTATGTACGCTGTTTATTTGACTGGGTAGCGTCTAATGTGTGTGTTGTTCTAAGATGTTTTATCAATTTACCTACCTAAAATTAAAAAGCGTAATTGACTTCTGTTGGAAAGATAAAATATAGAATCGTTTTATGTACGAAGAGAAATAAAAGTATTGCTATTGTAGCAATGTTGTTTTTTTCCCCCTTTTTTTATATGAGACATGAGAATGTTGCTAGTTCCATTTTTCCTATAGTAGAAAAGTGATTTAATGTTGGTGGACTTCCTTAACAATAGAGACATTGTTTTAATTGAATAACCCTTGTAGGCTTCATTTCTTTGACTCGTGTTAGCATATATAAATGAAATTATAAAGCAGTTGATTATGTGCTAGCTCAAGTCGCTTACTTAAATAACATCTTGCTGTTCTTTTCCAGCATCTATGAACAATGCATATGCTTATGTATCTGTTTTACCAATCTGCTATTCTCTGGGATTTATCTTTTGCAGATTGTAGTTTGGAGATATCTTCATAATTCAGAAGGATCAGATGTATTGGCTACAAAAAATGCATTGCTTTTGATTGTAGTGCTTCAGTATTTCCCTAGATTCTTTCGGATTTTCCCTTTGATATCAGAGTTGAAAAGGAAAGCAGGCGTCTTTGTTGAAACTGCTTGGGCTGGTGCTGCATACTATCTGCTATGGTATATGCTAGCTAGTCATGTAAGTAAAAGTTTTGCTTGGTCTGCCTATACAGTCATTTTTCTTTTCATATAATGGAAGAGGGGATTTAAGTGCTAGCAGTCTAAGTATTAAGGGGTGAAATGTAGGTCTACGATTTTCAAGGGTGAGAATGGGCTCATTGCTTAGTGCTTAGGCAACATACGGATGTGCTCAGTGAAGGGAATTAAGTCTGCATTTGTGCATGCAACGTGTTTTCGAACAAGGGTTGTGACAGAAGGCTTAGTAGTTTGGTGGGGGAGTTCTTATTAGTTGACTAGAAGATTAGGAGTTATAAGTACAATAACAAGAGAGAAAAGAAGTCTACTTTTTTGTTTCTTTTCCTTCTTTTTAACTCATATGTATATATAATTTAATTTGAAACAAGTAACAATCTATACAGGCTAGCTGCTAAATGCCACTACTTAGGCACTAGACACAATTTTGGCCAATGTTGTGAAGGTCATACTGGCTATAATGTTTTCTTCTTAAGCAAAAAATGTTCCTGAATGAACCGTAGTTTTTCGTTGGATCAAAGTAAGCTCAATTAGAATAAACTTAAGATTTAAAATTTTGTGCTTGAATCAGGTCCATGGTTTCAAACTTTGATCATTAAGGTTGAAAAGGAACTAAATCCGTGTGCTGTTGAGTTAGTCAGAGCTAAGGATTTAAGTCTTCTGGCACGGGAAAGTGCCAAGAATTTGCTAGCACTGTACGACATGGTGCGTGCCATGCCGTGTCGATGCGTGCTGGTTAGAAAAAATACCTATGTGCTGACAATATATTCTAATTGCTTATTATATATCTTTATCAAATCTTTTGTACTTTATTGAGGTTACTATTGGCTAATTTCAAAGAGAATAGGGTTTTGGGCCATGCTATTGATACGGGAGGTCGTATCGTGCTGATATCTTGTTAGCACGATACGGCACAATGGGCACGGCCCATGCCGATAGGCACTTAAAACGTAAGTCAGAGCATAAGCTTACGAAATATGATTATGAATGGAACTGAATTAAAAGCCCTAATGACATGAAAGCATGTTTGCTGAGTACTAACAAATTCTCACGCAAAATTTACCTTTGTTTCTAATTTGTTACTAACTTTTCCTTAACAGATTCACAAAAGCTTGATCACCAAATTATTCTATATAATTTTTCTACGAGAACATCCTTTTCTCATTATTTAATAATACATACTAGTTTTCTAAGTTAATCGGCCTTGAACATTTATTTGTGTCTCCCTTCTTAGATGTCAGTTCCTTGTATTCTACGTCAAACTTATAGAGAAAATTTTATATGGGCTAATTCTCTATAACAAAGTAAATTCTTATTTTAGAGCCACTAGATGAAAGAAGTGACTAGCTTGCCTTGTCATAAGGAAAAAATTCACTGTTTGCCTGTGAAGAGAATAGATTGTTTAAGGAGTAAGGAATTTTTGTTTGAGCAACTATATCTTGAAAGGTTGTTGGCTTGTATTAGCTTATGTAATTAGTGTCATTGTCGTTGCTAATCCTATTTTCCTTTTTCAGAATGTTGGCTCTTTTTGGTACTCGTTGTCTGTAGAACGTGAGAATGATTGCTGGCATTTGGCTTGCAAGAACCATACTGGATGTCTTGACAATTACTTGTATTGTGGGGATCATCATCTTAGTGGTTACGTCGCCTGGGCCAATGTTAGAAACGAAGTTCTTGGTAACCAATGCCCAAATGACAGCGCACAGCTTTTTAATTTTGGTATATATGCACAATCTTTGCAGTCTGGAATAGTTCAATCAAAGAAATTTGTTTCCAAGGTCTCTTATTGCTTCTGGTGGGGACTTCGAAACTTGAGGTAAGGTTCGTCTCATGTGCTTTGCACTGAGATTTGAAGTAACATCTCTCTCACTGCAGCATTGGAATTCATCTACGTGAACACTAAACAAAGTCTTTCATAATTTGGCGTAAAGTATTTTTGGTAGTTGATTGCTTATTTCTTTGTATGTTAACACCCTTAGCTTTGAAATAGTATAAAATTCGCATTAATGGTTGATTGCATGTTTCTTTGCAAGTTAATTACCTGTAGTAGCTTTTAAGTAGTCTAAAATTCGCATTACTGTATAATGCAGAAAATGTACTCTCCGTAAGGGTTTAATTAATACATGTTCACCATTCATTATCATGAGCACTACTGCATCCTTTATCATCTTTCGAGGCGTGTTTTTGTTACAAATATTCAATAACAGAGAGGGTCCTCTTTTGAACATGAAGTAGATAAAACGGTCACGGCCTCTTCTGCTTGCATCTTTGGGATGAGTAGAAGATTCTTGTGGCTAGACCAGTCTGTTGAATATATAAATACTAAAAACAACATTTTTTTTGATAGTTTAAGCTTTTGGAGAATAACGGTTGATATAATTTAACATGGTATTAGAGTAGAAGGTCCTGAGTTCAACTCTCGCTAGGTTTCTAGCATTTTTAATGTCACACCCCTAAACTTGAGGTGTAACAGATGCCGTACACCTGCTAGATCAGCAAGTACGTAAGGTTACAGAGCCTAACAAGAAATAGACAGAACGACGATGATCATAAAAAAATTATACTAAAACCAAGGAGTAAGAAACATTAGGCTAACAACTAAATTTTGTCTAGAATCAAAATTAATTCTCACAACTGTAAAACTAAGGTTTACAACGAAACACAAATGAAAATTTAGTCCAATAGATACCACATATAACAAATATGCAAGGTATGGAGAAAAAAACAAAGCAAAAGAAAATAAAACTAGGTGATAGTTATGAAAATTCATTTATTCACATCTGGACATAATAACAAAATAAAATATCTCAAACAACGACTACGCCTAGTGCTTACTCGGTCCGTCCCTGCTCGGCAGAACAATCTCGATATCTGGGTAAGTAACCATACACCACATTAGTCGGATTAAGCATATAAAGAAATAAACAGCTAAAAATTCTGAAGTAAAATTTTCGTACAGAAATATAATTTAAGCGATTGGTTTTTCATTCACAAAATTTAAGAAAACAGAGATTATCGGAGTTTCAAGTTCATATCAAATAGAGAGATTATAAATAACAAAATAATTTTCTTTCGGCAAATAAATAAAATTAAAAACAAGTCTTCAATAACTAACTATATAGAGTGACCTGTTGGTGAGGTCCAGAGGCATCCGTAGGCATAAATACAGAATAGAGGCATCCGAAGGTGCATATACAGAATAGAGACTCGAAAGCGCAAATACAGAACAAAAGTACTGAAAGGAACATGCATCTGGAGGCGCAATATAGAGTTGAAACTAGCTTTTATAACAGAGTACATGTTGACATGACCAACATTAGCATAATAGAATATCAAGAGACATTATAATTAAAACACTTATCCAACCACTAATTTACAGAGCAGTTTATCAAATTTCAGAAATCTTTTACTAAAAGAACCTATCAGTCAAAGTCAAAACATTTTCAGATCTATGTAAAAACATGCTTAATCCTTAGTTTTAGAAATTTACAAATATAAAAAATTTCTTATAATTAGAAAGTTTTTCTATATTATATTGTGAAAAACTAACGGGTGTCTAGTTGTTTACCTTAAAAGTAGCATTTAAGCTATAAAGCTATCTAATAAAAAATGCACTGGGAGTTAATCACCGAAACCCAAATTAAGAATTACGATTTTCTATCAGCTAGTCAAAAATAATTACAAAAGTGACGAACATTTAGAAAGAGAAAATACACACAAAAATCAATCTAACGAACGGAACCTAAAATAATAAACGAACTAACATCACAAGCATAAAGTGAAATTAAACAATCACAAACTTATTAGTTTCCGATCGAGTTTCCAAAGGGGAGTTTGACTCATCAAACACAACTAAACTCTTCATGACAGGTATGGTTATAGTGATACTCAAACAACTAAATTCGGATAGGCTCACAAGGTTAACAAGATCAGTTGTAAATGCTTGCAAATAGGTCAGTCAAGCATGAAGAAGATTTTAAACAATAACTCAACCGAAATTCAACTATTAATCAAGAAAAGAAAGAGTTCTAAGGACTAAGCAATTCAAAAGAACAAAGTAACATAAATGAAATTTCAAACATTAGACAAAGGTTTTAGTGCTCGAAAAGATGATTTTAAGATGTTGAAATATAAGTTTACAAACTGTAATCAGATGAGATAAAATTTAGAAACAGAAACGATGTTTGCCTTCTCTTAGGCATTTTGTCAAACATAGAGGGCATTCCAAATAACATGTAGAATGTGAAGAATTTATACAACTAAATCTCATGGAAATACAGGGTAAATAACAATGCAGTCAACAATAATTCTAGATCGACACAATTCAGATTTTAATAATTTTAATTCTAACCATCAAGAGAAAAATACCCAAAATCTGCACATAATTATGAACAAGGGGATTGGATTATCTCAAAAATGGGTAATAGAGACAAAAATGAAAGGAGTAAGAACCTTTTCGAAGACGATGATGGAAACAGCGGCAAACGAGATGTCGTCGATGACGAACCAAAGATGCCGACAGCGATTGAGGAGTACAGCGGCGGCCACGGATGACGGCGGTGGTGACAGAGGACGAAGAGGATCAAATGGGCGTTGCGCATGCGTGTGAGAGAGAAGGAGAAAGATTGAGAGAGATGTGGCAGAGCGAGAGTTGTGGGGGAGTGGGAGAGAGAATGATTCGGTGGCTGTTACAAATAGGGAAAGAGAAAGAGGGAAATTCGGAATTAAGTAGCACAATATGCCGCCAAGCCCCTCAACTAAACAAATTTACAGAAATAGTCAACTTTCAAAAGAAAGGGACCCAAACAAAGAAACAATAATACTGGGTGTTATAATTAATTTTCTCCTATATAATTTGTGTCCACGTTTTGGGCCTATCAAAATGTCTCGACTCTCGAGTTTAGAAGTGAGGGGAATGTTGAATATAAATATTGAAAACATCATTTTCTTATAGCTTAAGTTTGTGGAAAACAACGATTATTTTATATAATTTAACACAATTAAACCGAACTGCTGTAATGAAATTCTTGTGCATAAGCTCCCTGGATTCGTCAGTTGTTATCTATATTAAGTTTGTATAACCTAATGATTGAACTCATTCCTTCGCTAGCGCAATTGTAGGCTGTCAATTTTACCATAAAATAGCTCCTCGATAAAGTAAACAACTGTTTCCACCAATAAACAGCTTACGTGGCCTTTACCTTGCATTTTATTACATCAACCATCATCAACCATCTGCTTTCGTTCGCGCTCCTTGCCTCTCTAGCAGCAATTGGAAGTATAAGGCATACAAGATGATGGAAAATGATATTTATTCGTCTTGCCTGAGTTACATTCTTCTGCCAGTATATGAATGTTTTATTCTTTGGCATCAGTACTCTTGGCCAAGGGCTTCAAACAAGTACATATCCTGGAGAGGTGATCTTCTCAATAGCAATAGCTATTCTTGGACTCATTCTCTTCGCCCTTCTTATTGGTAACATGCAGGTAGAATTGGTGCTCTTGAACTTTTCACCAGTTATTGTCTAACTTTGTTTTTATTGTACATGAGTTGGTTGATGGTTGATATATGCTGAGGCTGACTAATTAAACTCATTACTGATAAGAAATTATTAGGGCCTCTTCGGATGTCAGAGCAAGAAAACTTGTGCTGCGTTGCTATTTGCTTTTGTAATTACAAAAACTGTAAGTTGGTTGTTATCGTACTTTTGAGGGAAAAATGATTAAGAGATGGTATATATTATGCAGTCGTAGACATTTCTTTGTACTCCGTCATTGATTGCCATATGCCACTTGAGTGAACAAAATAGATATTGCTAAGCCAGATATTCATCAATTCAAAGGAGGCCTGTTTTAGAATAACTTGTTTCCAACACATCTTCTTGTTTATTCGTGGACCGATTGTCATCAAGGATATGAAAACTTACCTCATAAGTGGAATGCTCTCTTGAAAATTATTATCGTTAGTCTTGAAGTCAACTCATAAAAAAACTCCTGTCCAACATAACTTATCACCGTATAACACTATAGCATGGCCCAGCAGCCAAAACAAGAGATAAGGGCCTATTTATTTACAAGCGATTGTAATATCTGGGGCCATGATAAGTTACCTTGTATTTGGAATGCACTGTCTTGAAAGTTCATGATTATTTTTTTTTGAGAGAAGGTAGCATGCTACCGCTTCATTCATAGGAGGTATGAATTTGGCTACAGGGATAGGCAACAGGGCCTAAAAAAAAAAAAAAAAAAAAAAAAAAAAAAAACACAAAAAAACTATTTCAGTGTCCACCAGGCCAAAAGATTCCGCACGTCCTTACAGAGGGCTCCCGCTGTTTTTTTTTTGTTATCAAAAATTCTCCTGTTGCGCTCGAGCCAGATCAGCCACCAAACTGTGCCAATCCCCACCAGCTCTCTGTCCCGCAGAGAACCGCCTCTCTGACTTGCCATGTTCCAAAGAGCGGCTGCCGTAGGGGAGTAGTCGATGGAAGCGACATTGAGCAAAACAGCTTGAAGAATACTTCTAGTGTACTGACACCCCAGAAAAAGGTGATTGACCGACTCGGCCTCGTCCAGACATAGGACGCAACTGCCATCCCCGGTCCACCCCCTTTTTAGCAGATTGTCTTTGGTGCGTACCTTACTCCTTAGTACTAGCCAAAGGAAAATTTTTATCTTGAGGGGGACTGTGGTCTTCCAGAGTTCCCGAAAACGTAGTTCCGAGACGCCGCCGTTCTGTAGGAATTGATAAAGAGATTTCACCGAAAAAATCCCGGACTGCGGCCATCTCCAGCGGATAACATCCTTTGAGGGAAGGATGGTTCTGTCTTCGATAGTCGCCCTGAGGAGGTTTACTGGATGGCGGTCAGATGAGTTGCCGGGGGTGAACCCCCGCAGAATGTAGCGCCACTTCCACCGGTTCGCCCCCCAGCAGTCCTGCACACGACATCTCTTCCTTCTGACAGCCTCAAAGATATCAGGGAAGAGAGTTCGAAGAGGTGCCTGGGCGGCCCAGATGTCCTCCCAAAACCGGATGTCGTGCCCGTCTCCCAGAGAGAACATCGTCCCGCATTTAAAGATATCCCTAGTGGTGAGTACGTTGCGCCACCACTGAGAGTGTGGTCTGAAGGAGGTACCCTCTCTCAGCGGCTTTCTCCGACCGTAGTAGATTCCTTGGATGAGGGGTCCCCACAGTAGAGTCATGTCCGAGAAGAATCGCCACCACCATTTGGCAAGTAGCGCAACATTCATGTTTTCCAGGTTCAGTACCCCCAAGCCACCCTCCAAAGTGCTTCTGCAAACCGTCTTCCAGTTAACGAGACAATGTCCTCCTTCCACAGAAGATGTCCCTTTCCAGAAGAAGGCTCTGCGCAGCGCCTCAAAACGTCTAACAACCCATTTGGGAGCTCGGAACATGGAAAGGAAGTAACTAGGGAGATTCGCCAGAACAGCGTTCACCAAGACTAGCCTGCCCCCCTGAGATAGTAGCTTAGCTTGCCACCCCTCAATCCTTTTCTCGAACTTACCGATGACATGCCACCAGTCCTCTTTTCGAAGTTGTTTGTCGGAAAGTGGAAGTCCAAGATAAGGTATCGGAAGCTCCCCCAACTTACATCCCAGGGTGTTGGCTAGATCCCTCGCCCTGCCAGTCTGCCTACCCAGGTAAAAGAGTTCGGTCTTCGTCCGATTAACCTTCAGACCGGAAGCCCATTCGAACAAATTCCAGATGAACTGCAGGCTGACAATCTGGCTCCTCTTGGCTCCGCAGAAAAAGAGGGTGTCATCCGCATATTGGATGATGGAGATTTTGGAGTTCGCTGTGGGTCCCACTCCTCTAAGAAGCCCATTATGGACAGCCCTCTCGGTCATTCTGGTCAGCCCTTCCGCCACTAAAATAAAAAGGTAGGGGGACAGGGGATCCCCCTGTCTGAGTCCCCTAGACGTCTTAATCCATTTTGTTGGAACTCCGTTCACTAAGATTGCCACTTTAGCATTGCAGATACATTGCCTGATCCAACCACACCACTTGTCGTTAGCTCCGATACCCGACAGAGCCAACAGCACAAAGTCCCAGCGCACCATATCGAACACTTTTTCGAAGTCCGCTTTAATCCCGACCGCTTCTAGCCCGGCTTTTGAGCTCCAGTTGACGAGTTCGGTGGCAGTTGCGAAGCAATCCAGGATGGACCTACCTTTGAGAAAGGCCGATTGGGCAGGTGAAATAACTTCCTTCAAGATCCCTTCCAGTCTATTGGCTAGAACCTTACTAATAGGTCTAAAGTCATTAGCCGAGCTGGCCCCCTCCTTTTTGGGAGCCAGACAGATGAAAGAATAGTCCAGAGGGGAAGAGTTCAGTGAGCCGTTGTACAAGTCCTGAAAAATGATCAGTAAGTCGAACTTGACTACCTCCCAGAATTTTTGGAAAAAACCCAGATTAAAACCGTCAGGGCCAGGTGCTTTCTCCGAGCCCAATTGGAAGGTCGCTTTTTTGATCTCTTCAAGGGTGAAAGGGGTAGTCAGGTCGTCGGGTCGGCTTAACTTTCTGGCTCCGAAAAGCTCGTCCCAATTTCCGATCGAGTCTCGGGGGCGATCACACTGGGCAAATCTCTTCTTGAAATATTCATAAAAGTACTCCCTTTTGTCTTCCTCTCTTCGAAGGATCTGGCCATTGTCCACCACCTCTCCAATGGTATTCTGTCTTTTCTTTCCATTAGCTATGGCATGAAAGTATTTAGTGTTGCCATCTCCTTCCTTCAGCCAGCGGAGGTTGGCTCGGGATTTCCAGAGGATCTCCTCGTCAACTACCACTTTTCGAAGTTGAGATTTGAGCTGAGCACGCTTCTCTAGCATCTGCGGGGAGAGATTGACGCGTTCCTCTAAGACATCAATCGTCTGGATCTCGCTAGCGAGGGCGTTTTTGGTTTTGATGATATCGTAGTAGCTCGAGGAACACCATTCCTTGATACGGTTTCGACAGTGTCGTAGCTTGGCCACAATTGTAAGGACACTGGAGTCCTTAGAAGCGACCTCGTTTGTGAGGACCTGGATCCCCACGACGAGATTACTGGTTCATCTACAGCTCCCGGAGGCCTGTGTGGCGTGTTGGTGGAATTTGTGCCCCAATTGGACATTAGTGTGGGGCTCAGTGTGTTAATGGATCACGTGGGTGATCGGTGGACTCCGTCGGAGCTCCAGAAGTGGTTTCGCGCGTCATGGATATTAAAATTGGACCCAGCGCGAAGTTTGGAGCAAGGAACATCTTCCCGGATGCCTTCGGCAATTTTTAGAGTTGGAATTTGGCAAATTGGACTTCGGATTTGGATTCAGCGCGCGAAAACGATGAAAATGGACTATTCACTTGCTTTTTCCGGAGTCCGGGTGATTCGGCACGTTTTTCGAGGCAAGGGTACTGTTCCGTCACCGGTGGCGGCGGCGCGCGGCGGCCGGCAGCGGCGGAGCGCGGCGGAGCAGGCTCTGGCGGGTGCGCGGTCCACCGCGGAGGCGTGCACCGGTCGCGGGCCAGGTGGCGGTTCCCGGTTGGGCCGGCGCAGCGGGCGCGGTCCACGGGAAAGGCGGGTGTACGGTGGACCGGTGGGGGGACACGTGGCGCGCACCGGTTGGCCGGTCCACGTGCACCCGGTCCACGGTGAACCCGCGGACGCCTCGGGAAGCGTGCGCACAGAGGCGCAGGCGGCGGGCGCAGAGCGCACGTGGGCGCGTTGACGGGGTGTTCCCGCGCTTGGGGCGGCCACGTGTCGGCGTCTGGGGGCGCCACGTGTCGCGCGGGGAGCGGCTGGTGTTGCTGTCGCCTGTTTGGCGGGCGACGTGGAGGCCCAGGGCGGATTCGGGCGGCTACAGTGCTCGCGCGCGGGGATTTCGGGCTGCTACAGTGCGCGCCCAAAAATCCCCTGCGCCCGGAAATGGGGACATATCCGGTATTTCTTCAATTGTTTCTGCTGCCTATAAAAGCGATCCGAGCCTCCTTCTTTCCCCTTTTTCCGCCATTTCCGAGCCTCCTCTCGCCTGGGTGCCTTCAGCAAAGATGATCCCCGAGTTTGGCTGCATCCTCCTGCAAAGTTTTGGGATTTTTGGTGGCACGCTTATCGAGGTTTCTATTTTTACGGCGCGGCGCGACGCTCGTCCTTTTGGGTTCCCCTTCGTCGCGTTTCGGTGCGCGAGCTCCCCCGGCCTACTCCGACCACCTTTTCGAGTGATTTCTTCGCCGCTGGATTCGCGACGGACAGATCTACGATCTTGGTATTTTCAGCTTTCCCTCATTTCGTGCTTTTCGAGGTGTTTGTTCGAGCTTACTGTGACCCCATTTCTGTGAAGGTGTTTTGGACAGCGGCTTGGTATTTCGGCGTTATCTCCGCAACCGGGCATCGTTTGACGACGTGCTTATACACTTTTTTCATCTACTCGGCGCAAGGAATATCACAGTATTTTTATTGGATTTTTCTGAGTTTTGCCCGAAGGTATATGTTCTTCCCCTTAACTGTAAATGGAATTACAGTTATGTTGCTGTGTGGTTTTGCGCACCTGTACTGTGGAATTTGTAACTCAGCCTACGGGGCTCGGAATTGGACGTGCAGGTACTCGTTTCGAAGGTATCGACGCGAGGATTACTGTGGTATTTTTATGGGATTTTTCGGGGCACTTTCGGCAGGTGAAATAAGCACGACTTTGGGACTGATTTTCAGATTGTGTATACTTGGTTAATTTTGGAATAAAAGTGTAATGTTGAGCCTTATTGATGTACTCAGGGGTGCTTTCAGTCGTTTGGAGCCAAGGCTTGCGCGACTTGTACCGAGGGTGTTATGTTGGCAGATTTTGGACCCTGGGCGTCTACCCACTTCACCGACTTCAGGTTTGCCTTGGTTTAAGCGCTTCAAGTGGGTAAGCTTATTATAAGTAACTGTTTAAGGCAATGAATATGTTGTGGTAAATATAAGTGCACTTGTGGGGATGTCACCCCTCTATGACTGATGCATGCATGTTTAGGGTACATGGTTTATGTTGGTAAGTAGGTAAGCTTGATAATGATATTTGTATAATGATTGCAAGAATAGTGTTTATGAGGTATACTGAGGACTTGCATGACTTGGACATCTATGTGATGACTAGTGTAAGCTTACCTAGGATAATGTTACCCTATGAGATTATGTAACATGCCATGTTAGCACATAGCCTTTCATGTGGTTGGTTTATGCCTTGGGACAGGATTTCGTAGCTATGTGCGGAATTGTACTCTGAGGAGTTATTATGATCATTCTGTTGATGAACCCTGAATTATGGACAGATCTAGTTTTGGGATTCCGGCATGTTGTTTATTCCTAAAGGATCTATTATTATGCTTTACCCCCCCCCCCCCCCCCCCCTTTATTTCCTTGAGGACATTTGCATGCTTGTATGGTCATGTAGTTAGGCCATCTTTTACTGCTGCACTACTTATGGGAACTTGACTTACGAGAAACCATGCTTTTCCTTTCTCCGCCTTTGCTAGTCAAGTGGTCAGTGATGCTCGGGTTCGAGCAGGGGTCTGGATAGGGTAGTCAGGACTTCGTGTCTGGGACAGGTTGGCTTAGTTGTGGGGCTTTGCGGCAACCGCGGATATTGGGCGGTTGACCGGATGTTTCTCTATGCACCTGATTGGGTATCAGTTTTCTTTAGTGGATGGAGTTTCCCACTTATCGTTTAGTGCATCCGATTGAGGTCGGGTCTTACCTTGGTGGTTGAGTTTTCCCACTTTGATCAGATTGATGATCAAGTCCTGCCGTTTAGAGATACTGGTGACATTGATGACAGAGATGCTTTACTCGTGTGGGTAGCTCCCCTCGAGTGCCGCTCCGGAGTAGGCTTCAGACCGTGTTGGGTTCCGGTCAGACCGTGTTGGGTTCCGGTCAGACCGTGTCGGGTGCCGGTCAGACCGTGTTGGGTTCCGGTCATTTGGACAGTGGAGATACTGAGTTCGGGAGATTGGTGACAGAGCAGGCAGTACCGGGTTTTATACCGGTTCATTCGATTGAGTTTATTTCGGTCAAATACTTTTATTGTTACACTCGTGCCTGGGGGCCGAGTGCAGACTGGTAGTTGAGTTTAGAGCAGTGCTAGTATTGTTGAGAGCCGTCTGGTTGACGATGGTCCCGTGTTGTTGCGAGTACTTTGACCGCCGCGTGAGAGGTTGAGCATCATGATTCTATCCGTTCTGAGAGAGAGCGTGGATTTTGACCATAGGCTGCATGATCCTCTACTCGATAGCGAGCTAGTCCGTTTGGACGCCCTACGTAATCCCTGCCTGTCAGCGGGAGGTGGTTGTAGGTGGATGCAGGTTTGACTGGACCAGATGTGGCAGTCAGCTCGATTGGGTCGTTGGTGCACTTCATGTGCTAGTGGTTGCATACCACTGTTTGGTTCTCCCCCTTTTTGCCTTTAGTTAGGGGCAGGGTAGCTGTCGAGAGTCTCCAGCCTACTCATTTAAGTCTTATGACTTGGGTTAGTTTTTGTCTCTTGAGGACTTGGTGGGCAGACCGTCGGGTCTGGCGGTGGTACCCACTGAGAACTCCCTTTTTGGTGTAGTTCTCACACCCTTTGTGGGTTTTTCCCCCCTCTTTTTCTCTCCTCTCCTTTGTTTTGCAGAGTCTTAGCGGGTGTTGCCGACTCTGCGGATGTTGATCGTGCGAGGGAGTCGCGAGCTAGATCCCTACCCGTCGTTGGAGAGTAGCGGTACCCTTCAGAGGAGATCATCAGTGCATTAGTTGTTCCTTTTTTCCTCTTTTGAGAGACTATTGTAGTGAGGATATTTTGTATTGAGAGACTGTACACTGTTGTATATTGGAGTTACCTCCCGGTTGGGTTTAGAGCTTGTACTTGAGGATATTGTATTATTATTATTTTGGGAGGCAGACAGTGTTGTTTTATTTCCAGTTGTACAGTGATTGATTTTAGTTACAGCAGATTTTTATTTATAGCTCTGATATCTGTTTAGTTATAGTACTTTTCTTGCAGGTAGGACGCTTCGCCTATGCAGGTTGGCATAGGTGGCGGATCTGTTTGGCGGGCCCGGGTCGCAGTTTCGACCCCGGGGCGTGACAGATTAGAGTGGTATCAGAGCCTAGGTTGTAGGTCATGGTAGACTTAGAAACCCTAGGCTTATGGTTTGACCCTTGGTTGACTTTGTGAGAGTCGTGATTTTTTAGCGAGAGTCCTGATTGAGTTTTATACCTCTCCCGAGGGACGGGAGGAGTGATTGGCATGTTTATTCTCCTAAGTGATTATGTTGGCTGCAGACAACATAATGCTGTGGAACGGGTGACATGCTTTAGACTTTCGCTGGATTGGGTCGAGTGTTGTTGTGTGCTGTTTTGTTGTTTCGTCGTGGCGAGCGGTGTCTCCCCGACGCTGGGTTTTGACCCGTGTGCATCCTGTCATAGCTGTTGAGCTTGAGTAGTTGGTTTTGGGCCGGATACCCGGATTGAGGTCAGAGAACCCCGGACCCAGATGACAGGATTGTCAGAAGCGTATCAGCGGCAGAGTGAGCAGCTGGTCTTGGTGACACAGTTGTCGGAGCACTGAGTAGCCCCCTCTGTGCCAATCTTTAGTGTCGAGGCACCGAGGCAGGGTGGATGGTTGACAGCTGGTGAGCTGTGGGACATGATCGACCTATTGAGCCATATTTGGCAGATGAACCACCCCGACTCGTAAGATTGAGTTTGGAGCCCTTGGAGGCAGAGTCGCGGCTGGTGGTGATGGAGTGATTAATTGAGAGCCTCCCTGTGCTTGTGAGTGTATACAGTTGTTGAACTGCGCGCTCCAGATTCGAGGGACGAGGCGCATAGGATATATGAGACTGGGAGTGGATTGCGCCAGGACACCTTTCTGTTATTCAGTCCCTCCATTGTAGATTTAGATGCCTCGTTGGAGCAGGCATTATGTATGGAGCATGGCATTGCAGTTCCTTTGGATAGGGATCAGCCGCCAGAGGTAAGTTCTGGATTTTGGCGCTTGGCGCCGGATGATGGAGGACAGATCGGCCGGCAGGGGCATGTCTAATTTCTTTTCCTGGATAACGAGTTCCCGAGATGTCAGAGGTCGGGTGGACCCCGAAGGCAACATCAGTATTTTTATTTGAGTGGCGCAGCGATAGCGTGGATTTGTTATCTGCGGAGGATCTTGTTCGTCGCCTCAATGTGATCAGAGACAGAGGTCGTGCTTCCTAGTGATAGCCCTGATTTTCATGCAGATTGAGCGACAACCACCTGCTTTGAGCGGATGAATCTGTGCCGCCCTGGTGGAGGGCGCCACGGTAGTGGATTGAGTGTCGCAGGTGGGATTTCACCACGGTAGTCGGAGTTAGAGCATGTTCCACTCTTACATGGGTTAGAGGCAGATTTGTTACCACGTGCACTAGAGGTACAGGTTCCTGTTGTTGTTGTGCACGTGGAGGAGGCTTTTGGATCATGTCCAGTGCGGCCGAGACCGCGAGATACCGGCAGAATTATTGGAAATTATAGCAATTAGATGTTTTGACCTTATGCTTGAGATTGTTGGGTACTATGCCACAGGATGTTCGACTGCGGCAAGAGAGGACTTTGATCTTCGGCAAGGCGGGCAATTGGAGGCATGCTCGTTGGGGTTGTTTGAGCACTCTGGTTTTAGCGACAGGGTGAGAGGTGCTTACGGCGGCACCGGGACTCAGGGATATCTCTGTTGCCCGCGAGATCCCGTGTGTGATTTCACCTTAGTTGTTGGTAATGCCGCCGGTTAGGGAGATAGAGATTGCGTTTGACGTGGTTCGAGGAACCGCGCCACCCTGGACAGCACCTCATTGGATATCGCCGGTAGAGCTGAGAGTGACCCGATGGCACTGTTGCAGGGTCCGATGGATCGAGGGGTCTGTTTGACCTAGTGCCACGTCGTTGGTATACAGTGGTGATGCCACGTCATCGATACACGAATGTGAGGGTCCTTTTATGGTATCCAGGACCTTATGATGGAATTATACCCCGGCAGTTGGTGTATGATGCGAGTACCCACTTGGAGTTAGACAGCCGAGGACTTCGCCTAGATGGCGTTTTGGACACGGTGGTGGCATTATGAGTTGTTACCGAGGCCCAATGGAATGACGAATGCCCTGTGGACTTCAAGATCTGAGGGATTGTATGTCCCAGTTGTACTTGGACGGACTGGGAGTGGTGTTTTCCGAGGATATTTTGATTTACTCCCAGAGTGACTTGGAGCACGAGGAGCACTTTGTGGATGTGCTACCATGCCCGTGTGGATGAAGCGGTATGCCAAGTTATTGTGGTACAAGTTGTAGCTGCAGAAGCATACCTTCTTGGGTCGCTTTGTTCGAGCCGTAGGGGCGGCGGTGGAACCCGACCTAATGGATGTTATTCAAGTTGACTGAGACCAACTTTCATTTTTGAGGTGAGGAGCTTCTAGACTTGGCGGTGCCGAGAGAGCATGGCCAATGGATAATGTGCCTGATATTAGCGCCAATGCTAGTGTTTCCGGTGTTGGGAGATGGAATTGTGTGATTTAGTGATGCCTCCCATTGTGGCGGTAGAGTTACCGTGGGTGGATCTTCGGTCCACACTTCATTAGTCCAACCCTATGAGTGTTATGGCAGGCAGCTTGGATTCCACAGTTGAGCCTTTCTGTACGTCCTTTATTTCCAGCTTGGATTGATATACCTGGGCGTAGGCCATGCCGGCTTGGCTATCAGTTCTGATTACTCAGCATCTTGAGTGGGATTTTCGCGGATTGTCGTTGCTGGTTTGGGATTTTTGACCGCGAGTTTGGGCATCCGCATTATGATCGCCTTTCGAGCCAGTTCTCACTCCCGTTCACTGACGGTTTGGTCCCCGTCAGGGCATCCTTTCGACCCGTGGGTCTGTCGGGGTTATGTTGGCTTGTTGAGTGTCCAACCGTGGCTTGAGATTGTGTCTCTTGAGGATCCCTTTTGAGGGTAGCTCGTGGTTGAGTAGGCCACTCGGGTGATTTTGGATCGGAAGTAACCGAGTGAAGACCCCAGCTTATTGGATCCTTTTCCTCATAGGATGAATCTGTGGGTATACTTCGGGAGGTCCTGGTTGAGTTGACACCAGGAGGTGGTTTGGTGCGTGTTGCGCGGATGGTTATTCCGTTTCCCCCGGCTCTTAATGGAGCCTCTGTGTTGTTTCACGTCTCAGCTCAGGAGTGTTTTGCTTTTGGATCCCTCGCCCGTGATTGACTTGCCCCTTTTGAGATCTGTGATTGTTGGAGTACGAGGGACGCCCGTTGCGATTTTTGGCTCGATAGTTGAGAAAATCGCATATCGGGCCATGCCGTACTTGTTGTTGTGGTTGTTGGGGAGTAATCACGGGGAGTGAGTGATGTTTCGGGAGCTGGAGGCGTTATTGATGGATACTTACCCGTGGTATTTGTGACTCTTGGGGGATTAGAGCTAGTTTCGAGGACGAAACTTTCCTTAGTGGGGGAGGATGTGAGGACCTGGATACCCACGACGAGATTACTGGTTCATCTACAGCTCCCGGAGGCCTGTGTGGCGTGTTGGTGGAATTTGTGCCCCAATTGGACATTAGTGTGGGGCTCAGTGTGTTAATGGATCACGTGGGTGATCGGTGGACTCCGTCGGAGCTCCAGAAGTGGTTTCGCGCGTCATGGATATTAAAATTGGACCCAGCGCGAAGTTTGGAGCAAGGAACATCTTCCCGGATGCCTTTGGCAATTTTTAGAGTTGGAATTTGGCAAATTGGACTTCGGATTTGGATTCAGCGTGCGAAAACGATGAAAATGGACTATTCACTTGCTTTTTTCCGGAGTCCGGGTGATTCGGCACGTTTTTCGAGGCAAGGGTACAGTTCCGGCACCGGCGACGGCGGCGCGCGTCGGCCGGCGGCGGCGGAGCGCGGCGGAGCAGGCTCTGGCGGGTGCGCGGTCCACCGCGGAGGCGTGCACCGGTCGCGGGCCAGGTGGCGGTTCCCGGTTGGGCCGGCGCAGCGGGCGCGGTCCACGGGAAAGGCGGGTGTACGGTGGACCGGTGGGGGGACACGTGGCGCGCACCGGTTGGCCGGTCCACGTGCACCCGGTCCACGGTGCACCTGCTGGCGCCTCGGGAAGTGTGCGCACAGAGGCGCAGGCGGCGGGCGCAGAGCGCACGTGGGCGCGTTGACGGGGTGTTCCCGCGCTTGGGGCGGCCACGTGTCGGCGTCTGGGGGCGCCACGTGTCGCGCGGGGAGCGGCTGGTGTTGCTGTCGCCTGTTTGGCGGGCGACCTGGAGGCCCAGGGCGGATTCGGGCGGCTACAGTGCTCGCGCGCGGGGATTTCGGGCTGCTACAGTGCGCGCCCGAAAATCCCCTGCGCCCGGAAATGGGGACATATCCGATATTTCTTCAATTGTTTCTGCAGCCTATAAAAGCGATCCGAGCCTCCTTCTTTCCCCTTTTTCCACCATTTCCGAGCCTCCTCTTGCCTGGGTGCCTTCAGCAAAGATGATCCCCGAGTTTGGCTGCATCCTCCTGCAAAGTTTTGGGATTTTTGGTGGCACGCTTATCGAGGTTTCTATTTTTACGGCGCGGCGCGACGCTCGTCCTTTTGGGTTCCCCTTCGTCGCGTTTCGGTGCGCGAGCTCCCCCGGCCTACTCCGACCACCTTTTCGAGTGATTTCTTTGCCGCTGGATTCGCGACGGACAGATCTACGATCTTGGTATTTTCAGCTTTCCCTCATTTCGCGCTTTTCGAGGTGTTTGTTCGAGCTTACTGTGACCCCATTTCTGTGAAGGAGTTTTGGACAGCGGCTTGGTATTTCGGCGTTATCTCCGCAACCGGGCATCGTTTGACGACGTGCTTAGTACACTTTTTTCATCTACTCGGCGCAAGGAATATCACAGTATTTTTATTGGATTTTTCTGAGTTTTGCCCGAAGGTATATGTTCTTCCCCTTAACTGTAAATGGAATTACAGTTATGTTGCTGTGTGGTTTTGCGCACCTGTACTGTTGAATTTGTAACTCAGCCTACGGGGCTCGGAATTGGACGTGCAGGTACTCGTTTCGAAGGTATCGACGCGAGGATTACTGTGGTATTTTTATGGGATTTTTCGGGGCACTTTCGGCAGGTGAAATAAGCACGACTTTGGGACTGATTTTCAGATTGTATATACTTGGTTAATTTTGGAATAAAAGTGTAATGTTGAGCCTTATTGATGTACTCAGGGGTGCTTTCAGTCGTTTGGAGCCAAGGCTTGCGCGACTTGTACCGAGGGTGTTATGTTGGCAGATTTTGGACCCTGGGCGTCTACCCACTTCACCGACTTCAGGTTTGCCTTGGTTTAAGCGCTTCAGGTGGGTAAGCTTATTATCAGTAACTGTTTAAGGCAATGAATATGTTGTGGTAAATATAAGTGCACTTGTGGGGATGTCACCCCTCTATGACTGATGCATGCATGTTTAGGGTACATGGTTTATGTTGGTAAGTAGGTAAGCTTGATAATGATATTTGTATAATGATTGCAAGAATAGTGTTTATGAGGTATACTGAGGACTTGCATGACTTGGACATCTATGTGATGACTAGTGTAAGCTTACCTAGGATAATGTTACCCTATGAGATTATGTAACATGCCATGTTAGCACATAGCCTTTCATGTGGTTGGTTTATGCCTTGGGACAGGATTTCGTAGCTATGTGCGGATTTGTACTCTGAGGAGTTATTATGATCATTCTGTTGATGAACCCTGAATTGTGGACAGATCTAGTTTTGGGATTCCGGCATGTTGTTTATTCCTAAAGGATCTATTATTATGCTTTACCCCCCCCCCCCTTTATTTCCTTGAGGACATTTGCATGCTTGTATGGTCATGTAGTTAGGCCATCTTTTACTGCTGCACTACTTATGGGAACTTGACTTAGGAGAAACCATGCTTTTCCTTTCTCCGCCTTTGCTAGTCAAGTGGTCAGTGATGCTCGGGTTCGAGCAGGGGTCTGGATAGGGTAGTCAGGACTTCGTGTCTGGGACAGGTTGGCTTAGTTGTGGGGCTTTGCGGCAACCGCGGATATTGGGCGGTTGACCGGATGTTTCTCTATGCACCTGATTGGGTATCAGTTTTCTTTAGTGGATGGAGTTTCCCACTTATCGTTTAGTGCATCCGATTGAGGTCGGGTCTTTCCTTGGTGGTTGAGTTTTCCCACTTTGATCAGATTGATGATCAAGTCCTGCCGTTTAGAGATACTGGTGACATTGATGACAGAGATGCTTTACTCGTGTGGGTAGCTCCCCTCGAGTGCCGCTCCGGAGTAGGCTTCAGACCGTGTTGGGTTCCGGTCAGACCGTGTTGGGTTCCGGTCAGACCGTGTCGGGTGCCGGTCAGACCGTGTTGGGTTCCGGTCATTTGGACAGTGGAGATACTGAGTTCGGGAGATTGGTGACAGAGCAGGCAGTACCGGGTTTTATACCGGTTCATTCGATTGAGTTTATTTCGGTCAAATACTTTTATTGTTACACTCGTGCCTGGGGGCCGAGTGCAGACTGGTAGTTGAGTTTAGAGCAGTGCTAGTATTGTTGAGAGCCGTCTGGTTGACGATGGTCCCGTGTTGTTGCGAGTACTTTGACCGCCGCGTGAGAGGTTGAGCATCATGATTCTATCCGTTCTGAGAGAGAGCGTGGATTTTGACCATAGCCTGCATGATCCTCTACTCGATAGCGAGCTAGTCCGTTTGGACGCCCTACGTAATCCCTGCCAGTCAGCGGGAGGTGGTTGTAGGTGGATGCAGGTTTGACTGGACCAGATGTGGCAGTCAGCTCGATTGGGTCGTTGGTGCACTTCATGTGCTAGTGGTTGCATACCACTGTTTGGTTCTCCCCCTTTTTGCCTTTAGTTAGGGGCAGGGTAGCTGTCGAGAGTCTCCAGCCTACTCATTTCAGTCTTATGACTTGGGTTAGTTTTTGTCTCTTGAGGACTTGGTGGGCAGACCGTCGGGTCTGGCGGTGGTACCCACTGAGAACTCCCTTTTTGGTGTAGTTCTCACACCCTTTGGAGATTTTTCCCCCCTCTTTTTCTCTCCTCTCCTTTGTTTTGCAGAGTCTTAGCGGGTGTTGCCGACTCTGCGGATGTTGATCGTGCGAGGGAGTCGCGAGCTAGATCCCTACCCGTCGTTGGAGAGTAGCGGTACCCTTCAGAGGAGATCATCAGTGCATTAGTTGTTCCTTTTTCCTCTTTTGAGAGACTATTGTAGTGAGGATATTTTGTATTGAGAGACTGTACACTGTTGTATATTGGAGTTACCTCCCGGTTGGGTTTAGAGCTTGTACTTGAGGATATTGTATTATTATTATTTTGGGAGGCAGACAGTGTTGTTTTATTTCCAGTTGTACAGTGATTGATTTTAGTTACAGCAGATTTTTATTTATAGCTCTGATATCTGTTTAGTTATAGTACTTTTCTTGCAGGTAGGACGCTTCGCCTATGCAGGTTGGCATAGGTGGCGGATCTGTTTGGCGGGCCCGGGTCGCAGTTTCGACCCCGGGGCGTGACAGATTAGAGTGGTATCAGAGCCTAGGTTGTAGGTCATGGTAGACTTAGAAACCCTAGGCTTATGGTTTGACCCTTGGTTGACTTTGTGAGAGTCGTGATTTTTAAAGCGAGAGTCCTGATTGAGTTTTATACCTCTCCCGAGGGACGGGAGGAGTGATTGGCATGTTTATTCTCCTAAGTGATTATGTTGGCTGCAGACAACATAATGCTGTGGAACGGGTGACATGCTTTAGACTTTCGCTGGATTGGGTCGAGTGTTGTTGTGTGCTGTTTTGTTGTTTCGTCGTGGCGAGCGGTGTCTCCCCGACGCTGGGTTTTGACCCGTGTGCATCCTGTCATAGCTGTTGAGCTTGAGTAGTTGGTTTTGGGCCGGAAAGCCGGATTGAGGTCAGAGAACCCCGGACCCAGATGACAGGATTGTCAGAAGCGTATCAGCGGCAGAGTGAGCAACTGGTCTTGGTGACACAGTTGTCGGAGCACTGAGTAGCCCCCTCTGTGCCAATGTTTAGTGTCGAGGCACCGAGGCAGGGTGGATGGTTGACAGCTGGTGAGCTGTGGGACATGATCGACCTATTGAGCCATATTTGGCAGATGAACCACCCCGACTCGTAAGATTGAGTTTGGAGCCCTTGGAGGCAGAGTCGCGGCTGGTGGTGATGGAGTGATTAATTGAGAGCCTCCCTGTGCTTGTGAGTGTATACAGTTGTTGAACTGCGCGCTCCAGATTCGAGGGACGAGGCGCATAGGATATATGAGACTGGGAGTGGATTGCGCCAGGACACCTTTCTGTTATTCAGTCCCTCCATTGTAGATTTAGACGCCTCGTTGGAGCAGGCATTATGTATGGAGCGTGGCATTGCAGTTCCTTTGGATAGGGATCAGCCGCCAGAGGTAAGTTCTGGATTTTGGCGCTTGGCGCCGGATGATGGAGGACAGATCGGCCGGCAGGGGCATGTCTAATTTCTTTTCCTGGATAACGAGTTCCCGAGATGTCAGAGGTCGGGTGGACCCCGAAGGCAACATCAGTATTTTTATTTGAGTGGCGCAGCGATAGCGTGGATTTGTTATCTGCGGAGGATCTTGTTCGTCGCCTCAATGTGATCAGAGACAGAGGTCGTGCTTCCTAGTGATAGCCCTGATTTTCAGGCAGATTGAGCGACAACCACCTGCTTTGAGCGGATGAATCTGTGCCGCCCTGGTGGAGGGCGCCACGGTAGTGGATTGAGTGTCGCAGGTGGGATTTCACCACGGTAGTCGGAGTTAGAGCATGTTCCACTCTTACATGGGTTAGAGGCAGATTTGTTACCACGTGCACTAGAGGTACAGGTTCC
This sequence comes from Tillandsia leiboldiana, assembly GCA_029204045.2. Classification (NCBI taxonomy): domain Eukaryota; kingdom Viridiplantae; phylum Streptophyta; class Magnoliopsida; order Poales; family Bromeliaceae; genus Tillandsia; species Tillandsia leiboldiana. The sequence continues at coordinate 36,756,343 of CM055070.1, read as the reverse complement.
TGTTGTTGTTGTGCACGTGGAGGAGGCTTTTGGATCATGTCCAGTGCGGCCGAGACCGCGAGATACCGGCAGAATTATTGGAAATTATAGCAATTAGGTGTTTTGACCTTATGCTTGAGATTGTTGGGTACTATGCCACAGGATGTTCGACTGCGGCAAGAGAGGACTTTGATCTTCGGCAAGGCGGGCAATTGGAGGCATGCTCGTTGGGGTTGTTTGAGCACTCTGGTTTTAGCGACAGGGTGAGAGGTGCTTACGGCGGCACCGGGACTCAGGGATATCTCTGTTGCCCGCGAGATCCCGTGTGTGATTTCACCTTAGTTGTTGGTAATGCCGCCGGTTAGGGAGATAGAGATTGCGTTTGACGTGGTTCGAGGAACCGCGCCACCCTGGACAGCACCTCATTGGATATCGCCGGTAGAGCTGAGAGTGACCCGATGGCACTATTGCAGGGTCCGATGGATCGAGGGGTCTGTTTGACCTAGTGCCACGTCGTTGGTATACAGTGGTGATGCCACGTCATCGATACACGAATGTGAGGGTCCTTTTATGGTATCCAGGACCTTATGATGGAATTATACCCCGGCAGTTGGTGTATGATGCGAGTACCCACTTGGAGTTAGACAGCCGAGGACTTCGCCTAGATGGCGTTTTGGACACGGTGGTGGCATTATGAGTTGTTAGCGAGGCCCAATGGAATGACGAATGCCCTGTGGACTTCAAGATCTGAGGGATTGTATGTCCCAGTTGTACTTGGACGGACTGGGAGTGGTGTTTTCCGAGGATATTTTGATTTACTCCCAGAGTGACTTGGAGCACGAGGAGCACTTTGTGGATGTGCTACCATGCCCGTGTGGATGAAGCGGTATGCCAAGTTATTGTGGTACAAGTTGTAGCTGCAGAAGCATACCTTCTTGGGTCGCTTTGTTCGAGCCGTAGGGGCGGCGGTGGAACCCGACCTAATGGATGTTATTCAAGTTGACTGAGACCAACTTTCATTTTTGAGGTGAGGAGCTTCTAGACTTGGCGGTGCCGAGAGAGCATGGCCAATGGATAATGTGCCTGATATTAGCGCCAATGCTAGTGTTTCCGGTGTTGGGAGATGGAATTGTGTGATTTAGTGATGCCTCCCATTGTGGCGGTAGAGTTACCGTGGGTGGATCTTCGGTCCACACTTCATTAGTCCAACCCTATGAGTGTTATGGCAGGCAGCTTGGATTCCACAGTTGAGCCTTTCTGTACGTCCTTTATTTCCAGCTTGGATTGATATACCTGGGCGTAGGCCATGCCGGCTTGGCTATCAGTTCTGATTACTCAGCATCTTGAGTGGGATTTTCGCGGATTGTCGTTGCTGGTTTGGGATTTTTGACCGCGAGTTTGGGCATCCGCATTATGATCGCCTTTCGAGCCAGTTCTCACTCCCGTTCACTGACGGTTTGGTCCCCGTCAGGGCATCCTTTCGACCCGTGGGTCTGTCGGGGTTATGTTGGCTTGTTGAGTGTCCAACCGTGGCTTGAGATTGTGTCTCTTGAGGATCCCTTTTGAGGGTAGCTCGTGGTTGAGTAGGCCACTCGGGTGATTTTGGATCGGAAGTAACCGAGTGAAGACCCCAGCTTATTGGATCCTTTTCCTCATAGGATGAATCTGTGGGTATACTTCGGGAGGTCCTGGTTGAGTTGACACCAGGAGGTGGTTTGGTGCGTGTTGCGCGGATGGTTATTCCGTTTCCCCCGGCTCTTAATGGAGCCTCTGTGTTGTTTCACGTCTCAGCTCAGGAGTGTTTTGCTTTTGGATCCCTCGCCCGTGATTGACTTGCCCCTTTTGAGATCTGTGATTGTTGGAGTACGAGGGACGCCCGTTGCGATTTCTGGCTCGAGAGTTGAGAAAATCGCATATCGGGCCATGCCGTACTTGTTGTTGTGGTTGTTGGGGAGTAATCACGGGGAGTGAGTGATGTTTCGGGAGCTGGAGGCGTTATTGATGGATACTTACCCGTGGTATTTGTGACTCTTGGGGGATTTGAGCTAGTTTCGAGGACGAAACTTTCCTTAGTGGGGGAGGATGTGAGGACCTGGATCCCCACGACGAGATTACTGGTTCATCTACAGCTCCCGGAGGCCTGTGTGGCGTGTTGGTGGAATTTGTGCCCCAATTGGACATTAGTGTGGGGCTCAGTGTGTTAATGGATCACGTGGGTGATCGGTGGACTCCGTCGGAGCTCCAGAAGTGGTTTCGCGCGTCATGGATATTAAAACTGGACCCAGCGCGAAGTTTGGAGCAAGGAACATCTTCCCGGATGCCTTCGGCAATTTTTAGAGTTGGAATTTGGCAAATTGGACTTCGGATTTGGATTCAGCGCGCGAAAACGATGAAAATGGACTATTCACTTGCTTTTTCCGGAGTCCGGGTGATTCGGCACGTTTTTCGAGGCAAGGGTACTGTTCCAGCACCGGCGACGGCGGCGCGCGGCGGCCGGCAGCGGCGGAGCGCCGCGGAGCAGGCTCTGGCGGGTGCGCGGTCCACCGCGGAGGCGTGCACCGGTCGCGGGCCAGGTGGCGGTTCCCGGTTGGGCCGGCGCAGCGGGCGCGGTCCACGGGAAAGGCGGGTGTACGGTGGACCGGTGGGGGGACACGTGGCGCGCACCGGTTGGCCGGTCCACGTGCACCCGGTCCACGGTGCACCTGCGGGCGCCTCGGGAAGCGTGCGCACAGAGGCCCAGGCGGCGGGCGCAGAGCGCACGTGGGCGCGTTGACGGGGTGTTCCCGCGCTTGGGGCGGCCACGTGTCGGCGTCTGGGGGCGCCACGTGTCGCGCGGGGAGCGGCTGGTGTTGCTGTCGCCTGTTTGGCGGGCGACGTGGAGGCCCAGGGCGGATTCGGGCGGCTACAGTGCTCGCGCGCGGGGATTTCGGGCTGCTACAGTGCGCGCCCGAAAATCCCCTGCGCCCGAAAATGGGGACATATCCGGTATTTCTTCAATTGTTTCTGCAGCCTATAAAAGCGATCCGAGCCTCCTCTTTTCCCCTTTTTCCGCCATTTCCGAGCCTCCTCTCGCCTGGTTGCCTTCAGCAAAGATGATCCCCGAGTTTGGATGCATCCTCCTGCAAAGTTTTGGGATTTTTGGTTGCACGCTTATCGAGGTTTCTATTTTTACGGCGCGGCGCGACGCTCGTCCTTTTGGGTTCCCCTTCGTCGCGTTTCGGTGCGCGAGCTCCCCCGGCCTACTCCGACCACCTTTTCGAGTGATTTCTTTGCCGCTGGATTCGCGACGGACAGATCTACGATCTTGGTATTTTCAGCTTTCCCTCATTTCGCGCTTTTCGAGGTGTTTGTTCGAGCTTACTGTGACCCCATTTCTGTGAAGGAGTTTTGGACAGCGGCTTGGTATTTCGGCGTTATCTCCGCAACCGGGCATCATTTGACGACGTGCTTATACACTTTTTTCATCTACTCGGCGCAAGGAAAATCACAGTATTTTTATTGGATTTTTCTGAGTTTTGCCCGAAGGTATATGTTCTTCCCCTTAACTGTAAATGGAATTACAGTTATGTTGTTGTGTGGTTTTGCGCACCTGTACTGTGGAATTTGTAACTCAGCCTACGGGGCTCAGAATTGGACGTGCAGGTACTCGTTTCGAAGGTATCGACGCGAGGATTACTGTGGTATTTTTATGGGATTTTTCGGGGCACTTTCGGCAGGTGAAATAAGCACGACTTTGGGACTGATTTTCAGATTGTGTATACTTGGTTAATTTTGGAATAAAAGTGTAATGTTGAGCCTTATTGATGTACTCAGGGGTGCTTTCAGTTGTTTGGAGCCAAGGCTTGCGCGACTTGTACCGAGGGTGTTATGTTGGCAGATTTTGGACCCTGGGCGTCTACCCACTTCACCGACTTCAGGTTTGCCTTGGTTTAAGCGCTTCAGGTGGGTAAGCTTATTATCAGTAACTGTTTAAGGCAATGAATATGTTGTGGTAAATATAAGTGCACTTGTGGGGATGTCACCCCTCTATGACTGATGCATGCATGTTTAGGGTACATGGTTTATGTTGGTAAGTAGGTAAGCTTGATAATGATATTTGTATAATGATTGCAAGAATAGTGTTTATGAGGTATACTGAGGACTTGCATGACTTGGACATCTATGTGATGACTAGTGTAAGCTTACCTAGGATAATGTTACCCTATGAGATTATGTAACATGCCATGTTAGCACATAGCCTTTCATGTGGTTGGTTTATGCCTTGGGACAGGATTTCGTAGCTATGTGCGGATTTGTACTCTGAGGAGTTATTATGATCATTCTGTTGATGAACCCTGAATTGTGGACAGATCTAGTTTTGGGATTCCGGCATGTTGTTTATTCCTAAAGGATCTATTATTATGCTTTACCCCCCCCCCCCCTTTATTTCCTTGAGGACATTTGCATGCTTGTATGGTCATGTAGTTAGGCCATCTTTTACTGCTGCACTACTTATGGGAACTTGACTTAGGAGAAACCATGCTTTTCCTTTCTCCGCCTTTGCTAGTCAAGTGGTCAGTGATGCTCGGGTTCGAGCAGGGGTCTGGATAGGGTAGTCAGGACTTCGTGTCTGGGACAGGTTGGCTTAGTTGTGGGGCTTTGCGGCAACCGCGGATATTGGGCGGTTGACCGGATGTTTCTCTATGCACCTGATTGGGTATCAGTTTTCTTTAGTGGATGGAGTTTCCCACTTATCGTTTAGTGCATCCGATTGAGGTCGGGTCTTTCCTTGGTGGTTGAGTTTTCCCACTTTGATCAGATTGATGATCAAGTCCTGCCGTTTAGAGATACTGGTGACATTGATGACAGAGATGCTTTACTCGTGTGGGTAGCTCCCCTCGAGTGCCGCTCCGGAGTAGGCTTCAGACCGTGTTGGGTTCCGGTCAGACCGTGTTGGGTTCCGGTCAGACCGTGTCGGGTGCCGGTCAGACCGTGTTGGGTTCCGGTCATTTGGACAGTGGAGATACTGAGTTCGGGAGATTGGTGACAGAGCAGGCAGTACCGGGTTTTATACCGGTTCATTCGATTGAGTTTATTTCGGTCAAATACTTTTATTGTTACACTCGTGCCTGGGGGCCGAGTGCAGACTGGTAGTTGAGTTTAGAGCAGTGCTAGTATTGTTGAGAGCCGTCTGGTTGACGATGGTCCCGTGTTGTTGCGAGTACTTTGACCGCCGCGTGAGAGGTTGAGCATCATGATTCTATCCGTTCTGAGAGAGAGCGTGGATTTTGACCATAGGCCTGCATGATCCTCTACTCGATAGCGAGCTAGTCCGTTTGGACGCCCTACGTAATCCCTGCCTGTCAGCGGGAGGTGGTTGTAGGTGGATGCAGGTTTGACTGGACCAGATGTGGCAGTCAGCTCGATTGGGTCGTTGGTGCACTTCATGTGCTAGTGTTTGCATACCACTGTTTGGTTCTCCCCCTTTTTGCCTTTAGTTAGGGGCAGGTAGCTGTCGAGAGTCTCCAGCCTACTCATTTCAGTCTTATGACTTGGGTTAGTTTTTGTCTCTTGAGGACTTGGTGGGCAGACCGTCGGGTCTGGCGGTGGTACCCACTGAGAACTCCCTTTTTGGTGTAGTTCTCACACCCTTTGGGGGTTTTCCCCCCTCTTTTTCCTCTCCTCTCCTTTGTTTTGCAGAGTCTTAGCGGGTGTTGCCGACTCTGCGGATGTTGATCGTGCGAGGGAGCGC
>CM055070.1:36708621-36750533 GCA_029204045.2 Tillandsia leiboldiana | reverse complement strand
GATCCGGCCTCCTTCTTTCCCCCTTTTCCGCCATTTCCGAGCCTCCTCTCGCCTGGGGTGCCTTCAAAAGATGATCCGCCGATTTGGCTTACTCCTTCTGCAAAGTTTTGGGATTTTTGGTGGCACCTTATCGAGGTTTCCAGTGTTTTACACCGGCGCGGCGCACGCTCGTCCTTTGGTTTCCCCGTCGTCGCGTTTCGGTGCGCGGCTCCCCCGCCTACTCCGACCACCTTTTTCGGTGATTTCTTCGCCGCTGGATTCGCGACGGACATCTACGAGCTTGGTATTTTCAGTGCTTTCCCTCATTTCGCGCTTTTCGATGGTTTGTTCGAGCTTACTGTGCCCCCAATTTCTGTGAGGAGATTTGGAACAGCGGCTTGTATTCGCGTATCTCTCGCAACGCGGGCATCGTTTGACACGTGCTTATACACTTTTGTTCATCACCGGTCGCAGGATATCACAGTATTTTATTATTGATTTTTCTGATTTGCCCGAAGGTAGATGTGCTGCCCCCGTATCTGTAAATGAATTACAGTATGGTGCGGTGGGTTTTCGCACCTGTACTGGGAATTTGTACCGCCTACGGTGCTCGAAATTGGACGTCAGGTACTGCGTGTCGAAGTATCCGACGCGAGGATGCTGTGGTATTTTTTTATGGATTTTTCTGGGCACTTGCGCAGGTGAAATAAGCGCGGCTTTGGGGACTGATTTTCAATTGTGTATGTTTTGGTTAATTTTGAATAAAAGTGTAATGTTGAGCCTTATTGTTGTACCAGGGTGTTTTCATCTGTTTGGAGCCAAGGCTTGCGCGACTTGTACCGAGGGTGTTATGTTGGCAGATTTGGACCGCGGCGTCTACCCACTTCACCGACTTCAGGTTTGCCTTGGTTTAAGCGCTTCAGGTGGGTAAGCTTATTATCAGTAATTGTTTAAGGCAATGAATAGCTTGTGGCAAATATAAGTCACTTGTTGGATGTCACCCCTCTATGACTGATGCATGCATGTTTAGGTACATGGTTTTATGTTGGTAAGTAGGTAAGCTTGTCTAATGATATGGTATAAATGTTTGCAAGAATAGTATTTATGAGGGTATACTGAGGACTTGCATGACTTGGACATCTATGTGATGATTAGTGTAAGCTTACCTAGGATAATGTTACCCTATGAGATTATGTAACATGCCATGTTAGCACATAGCCTTTCATGTGGTTGGATTATGCTTTGGGACGGATTTCGTAGCTATGCGGATTGTACTCTGAGAGTTATATTGATCATTCTATTATGACCCTGAATGTGGACAGTCTAGTTTTGAGATTCCGGCATGTTGTTTATTCCTAAAGAACTATTATTATGCTTTACCCCCCTTTATTTCCTTGAGGACATTTGCATGCTTGTATGGTCATGTAGTTAGGGCCATCTTTTACTGCTGCACTATTTATGGGAACTTGACTTAGGAGAAACCATGCTTTCCTTTCTCTTCTCCGCCTTTGCTAGTCAAGTGGTCAGTGCTGCTCGGGTTCGAGCAGGGGTCTGGATAGGTAGTCAGGACTTCGTGTCTGGGACAGGTTGTGTTTAGTTGTGGGCTTTGCGGCAACCGCGGATATTGGGCGGTTGACCGATGTTTCTCTATGCACCTGATTGGGTATCAGTTTTACTTAGTGGATGGAGTTTTCCACTTATCGTTTAGTTGCATCCGACTGAGGCGGGTCTTTCTTTAGTGTTGAGTTTTTCCACTTTGATCAGATTGATGATCAGTCCTGCTGTTTCGAGATACTGGTGATATTGATGACAGAGATGCTTACGCGTGTGGGTAGCTCCCCTCGAGTGCCGCTCCGGAGTAGGCTTCAGACCGTGTTGGGTTCCGGTCAGACCGTGTTGGGTTCCGGTCAGACCGTGTCGGGTGCCGGTCAGACCGTTGGTTCCGTTCATTTGGACAGAGCGGCAGTGCCGGGTTTTATACCGGTTTCCTTCGATTGGAGTTTATTTCGGTCAAATACTTTTATGTTACACTCGTCTCCTGGGGGCCGAGTGCAGACTGGGTAGTTGAGTTTAATCAGTGTTAGTATTGTTGAGAGCCGTCTGGTTTGACGGTGGTCCGAGTTGTTGCGAGTACTTTGACCGCTGTGTGAGAGGTTGAGCATCTTGATTCTATCCGTTCTGAGAGAGAGCGTGGATTTTGACCATAGCCTGCATGATCCTCTACTCGATAGCGAGCTAGTCCGTTTGGACGCCCTACGTAATTCCTGCCCGTCACGGGAGTGGTTGTAGGTGGGCGCAGGTTGACTGGACCAGATGTGGCAGTCAGCTCGATTGGGTCATGGTGCACTTCATGTGCTAGTGGTTGCATACCACTGTTTGGTTCTCTCCCCTTTTTGGCCTTTAGTTAGGGGCAGTGTAGCTGTGAGAGTCTCCAGCTACTCATTTCAGTCTATACTTGGGTTAGTTTTTGTCTCTTGAGGACTTGGTGGGCAGCACCGTCGGTCTGGCGGTGGTACCCACTGAGAACTCCCTTTTTGGTGTATTCTCACACCCTTTGGGGTTTCCCCCCCCGTTTTTCTCTCCTCTCCTTTGTTTTGGCAGAGTCTTGCGGTGTTGCCGACGCGGTTGTTGATCGGGCGAGGGAGTCGCGACTAGATCCCTACCCGTCGTTGGAGAGTAGCCGTACCCTTCTTAGAGGAGATCATCTGTAGATTATTTTTTCTTTTTCCTCTTTTGAAGACTATTTTAGTGAGGATATTTTGTAGAGACTGGAGTGACTATTTTGTATCATTGTAGAGGATATGTATGACATACTGGTTGTATTTTTGGAGTTACTCCCGTTGGGTTTAGAGCTTGTACTTGAGGATATTTGTATTATTATATTTTGGGAGGCAGACAGTGTTGTTTTATTTCCAGTTGTACTGATTGATTTTAGTTACAGCAGATTTTTTATTTATAGCTCTGATATCTGTTTAGTTATAGTACTTTTCTTGCAGGTAGGACGCTTCGCCTATGCAGGTTGGCATAGTGGCGGCTGTTTGGCGGGCCCGGGTCGCAGTTTCGACCCCGGGCGTGACAGATTAGAGTGGTATCAGAGCCTAGGTTGTAGGTCATGGGGACTTAGAAACCCTAGGCTTATGGTTTGACCCTTGGTTGACTTTGTGAGAGTCGTGATTTTGCGAGAGTCCTGATTGAGTTTATACTCTCCCGAGGGACGGGAGGAGTGATTGGCATGTTTATTCTCCTAAGTTTATGTTGCTGCAGATACATAATGCTGTGGAACGGGTGACATGCTTTAGACTTTCGCTGGATTGGGTCGAGTGTTGTTGTGTGCTGTTTTGTTGTTTCGTCGTGGCGAGCGGTGTCTCCCGAGACTGGTTTTGACCCGTGTGCATCCTGTCATAGCTGTTGAGCTTGAGCATTGGTTTTGGGCCGGATACCTGGATTGAGGTCAGAGAACCCCGGACCCAGATGACAGGATTGTCTGAGGCTTGTCAGTGGCAGAGTGAGCAGCTGGTCTTGGTGACACAGTTGTCGGAGCACTGAGTTGCCCCCTCTGTGCCAATGTTTAGTGTCGAGGCACCGAGGCAGGGTGGATGGTTGACAGCTGGTGAGCTGTGGGACATGATCGACCTATGGAGCCATATTTGGCAGATGAACCACCCCGACTCGTAAGATTGAGTTTGGAGCCTTTGGAGTAGAGTCGCGCTGGTGGTGTGATGGATGATTAATTGAGAGCCTCCCTGTGCTTGTGAGTGTATGCAGTTGTTGAAACTGCGCGCTCCAGATTCGAGGGACGAGGCGCATAGGATATATGAGACTGGGAGTGGATTGCGCCAGGACAACCTTTCTGTTATTCAGTCCCTCCATTGTAGATTTAGACGCCTCGTTGGAGCAGGCATATGTATGGAGCGGGCATTGCAGTTCCTTTGGATAGGGATCACCCCACAGGGTGAGTTCTGGATTTTGGCGCTTGGCGCCGGATGTGGAGGACAGATCGCCGCCGGCAGGATATGTCTAATTTCTTTTCCTGGATAACGAGTTCCCGAGATGTCAGAGGTCGGTGGACCCCGAAGGCAACATCAGTATTTTTTTTATTTGATGGCGCAGCGATAGCGTGGATTTGTTATCTGCGGAGGATCTTGTTCGTCGCCTCAATGTGGATCAAGACAGAGGTCATGCTTCCTAGTGATAGCCCTGATTTTCAGGCAGATTGAGCGACAACCACTTGCTTTGAGCGGATGAATCTGTGCCGCCCGGTTGGAGGGCGCCACGGTAGGGGGATTGAGTGTCGCAGGTGGGATTTCACCACGGTAGTCGGAGTTAGAGCATGTTCCACTCTTACATAGGTTAGAGGCAGATTTGTTACCACGTGCACTAGAGGTACAGGTTTCCTGTTGTTGTTGTGCACGTGGGGTCACGCCCCGGTCGAAACGGCGACCGGGCCCGCCAAACAGATCCGCCACCTATGCCAACCTGCATAGGCCGAAGCGCCCTACCTATGCAAGAAAATTCTATAACCAAAACAGATATCAGAGCTATAAATAAAAATCTGCTCTAACTAAAATCAATCACTGTACAACTGGAAATAAACCACACTGTCTGCCTCCCAAAATAATAATAATACAAATCCTCGAGTACAAGCTCTAAACCCAACCGGGAGGTAACTCCAATATATAACAACAGGGTACAGTCTCTCAATACAAAATATCCTCATACAATAGTCTCTCGAAAGGGGAAAAAGAAACAGCTAATCTACTGATGATCTCCTCAGAAGGGTACCGCTACTCTCCAACGCCGGTAGGGATCTAGCTCGCGACTCCCTCGCCACGATCAACAACCGCAGAGTCGGCAACACCTGCTAAGACTCTGCAAAAACAAAGAAGAGGAGAAAAAGGGGGGAAAACCCCCAAGGGTGTGAGAACTACTCCAAAACGGGAGTTCTCAGTGGGTACCACCGCCAGACCCGACGGTCTGCCCACCAAGTCCTCAAGAGACAAAAATTAACCCAAGTCATAAGACTGAATGAGTAAGCTGAAAACTCTCACAGCTACCCTGCCCCTAACTAAAGGCTAAAAGGGAGAAACCAAACAGTGGTATGCAACCACTAGCACATAAAGTGCACCAACGACCCAATCGAGCTGACTGCCACATCTGGTCCAGTCAACCTGCATCCACCTACAACCACCTCCCAAAGACGGGCAGGAATTACGTAGGGCGTCCAAACGGACTAGCTCGCTATCGAGTAGAGGATCATGCAGGCTATGGTCAAAGTCCACGCTCTCTCTCTCAGAACGGGTAGAATCAAGATGCTCAACCTCTCACACAGCGGTCAAAGTACTCGCAACAACACGGGACCACCGTCAACCAGACGGCTCTCACAATACTAGCACTGATCTAAACTCAACTACCAGTCTGCACTCGGCCCCCAGGCACGAGTGTAACAATAAAAGTAATTGACCGAAATAAACTCAATCGAATGAACCGTATAAAACCCGGCACTGCCTGCTCTGTCCAAATGACCGGAACCCAACACGGTCTGACCGGCACCCGACACGGTCTCACCGGAACCCAACACGGTCTGACCGGAAACCAACACGGTCTGAAGCCTACTCCGGAGCGGCACTCGAGGGGAGCTACCCACACGAGTAAAGCATCTCGTAATCAATATCACCAGTATCTCTAAACAGCAGGACTTGATCATCAATCTGATCAAAGTGGGAAAACTCAACCATCAAGGAAAGACCCGACCTCAATCGGATGCAACTGAACGATAAGTGGGAAACTCCATCCACTAAGTAAAACTGATACCCAATCGGTGCATAGAGAAACATCCGGTCAACCGCCCAATATCCGCGGTTGCCGCAAAGCCCCACAACTAAGCTAACCTGTCCCAGGCACAAAGTCCCGACTACACTACCCAGACCCCTGCTCGAACCCGAGCAACACTGACCACTTGACTAGCAAGAAGGAGAAAGAAAACATGGTTTCTCCTAAGTCAAGTTCCAATAAGTAGTGCAGCAGTAAAGATGGCCTAACTACATGACCATACAAGCATGCAAATGTCCTCAAGGAAATAAAGGGGGTAAAGCATAATAATAGTTCTTTTAGGAATAAACAACATGCCGGAATCTCAAAACTAGACCTGTCCACAACTCAGGGTTCAACAATAGAATGATCATAATAACTCCTCAGAGTACAAATCCGCACATAGCTACGAAATCCTGTCCCAAGCATAATCCATCACAAGAAAGGCTATGTGCTAACATGGCATGTTACATAATCTCATAGGGAAACATTATCCTAGGTAAGCTTACACTAATCATCACATAGATGTCCAAGTCATGCAAGTCCTCAGTATACCTCATAAATACTATTCTTGCAAACATTTATACCATATCATTAACAAGCTTACCTACTTACCAACATAAACCTGTATCCTAAACATGCATGCATCAGTCATAGAGGGGTGACATCCCCACAAGTGACTTATACTTGCCACAACATAAACATTGCCTTAAACAATTACTGATAATAAGCTCACCCACCTGAAGCGCTTAACCAAGGCAAACCTGAAGTTGGTGAAGTGGGTAGACGCCCGCGGTCCAAAATCTGCCAACAAAACACCCTCGGTACAAGTCGCGCAAGCCTTGGCTCCAAACAGCTGAAAAACACCCCTGAGTACAACAATAAGGCTTAACATTACACTTTTATTCCAAAATTAACCAAACATACACCAGCTGAAAACCAGTCCCAAAGCCGCGCATATTTCACCTGCCGCAAGTGCCCAAAAAAAATCCAATAAAAATACCACAGTAAGTCCTCGGTCGATAGCTTCGAAACGAGTACCTACACGTCCAATTCCGAGCTTCCTACACTGAGAAACAATTCCGACAAGGGAACCACCCGAATCAAACTACACTCAAAAACTGTAGCAACAATTACTGTTCACAGATAATCTTCACCTTCGAGAAATATTCAGAAAATTCCAAGAAAATTTGGGCATATTCCTCGTGATGTGTAGATGCAAATCGCCCTCTTGAATCGCCCCAATCCGATGTCTGTGCGCGAAGATATCGCCAAAATACCGCACCGCTGTCCCAAAACTCTGCCCAGAAAAAGGGGTTACAAGATGATCCGAAAGACCCATGAAAAACTCGGAATGGGAAAAACCAGTAAACATGGGAAACATAGCCCTACCTGTCGTGAAGCCAACGGCGTAAGAATCACTGAAAAAGTGTGCTCGGGGTAAGCCGGGGGAGTCCTCGCACTAAAACGCGACGAAGAAGACCACAAACGAACGAGCGTCGCGCCGCACCGTAAAAATAGAAACCTCGATAAGCGTGCCACCAAAAATCCCAAAACTTTGCAGAAAGATGTAGCCAAACTCGGGGATCATCTTTGCTGAAGACACTCCGGCGAGAGGAGGCTTGGAAATGGCGGAAAAAGGAGAAGAAGAAGCTCGGATCGCCTTTTATAGGCTGCAGAAACAAATGACGAAATACCGGATAAGTCCCGATTTCCGGCGCTGGGAATTTTCGGGCGCGCACTGTAGCAGCCCGAAATCCCTGCGCCCGAACACTGTGCCGCCCGAATCCACCCTGGGCCTCCACGTCGCCCGCCGAACAGGCACAGCACCCCATCCGCTCCCCGCGCGACACGTCGCGCCCCCCAACGCCGACACGTGTCCTCCCCAAGCGCGGGAATCCGCCCGACCACGCCCACGTGTGCTCTGCGCCCGCCGCCTGCGCCTCTGCCGCACGCATCCCGAGGCGCCCGCAGGTGCACCGTGGTCCCAGCCTGCGTGAGCCCGCCAACCACAAGCCGCCACGTGTCCCGCCGGTCCATGCACCACGCCGCCGTCCGAAGACCAAGTCCACTGCACCGACCAATCCAGTAATGCCACGTGTCCAACCCCCGGTCCACCGTGCGCCCCGCACTCTCCGTAGACCCCCGCCCTGCGGACCGGCCCTCCCGAGCCGCCACGCGTCCCGCCCCCGTGCACGCCTGCCGCGTGGACCGGGCGGCCCGCGCCTCCGTCCGCCGCGCTGCCTGCGCTGCTCCGCCGCTGCCGCCGCCGCCGTGAACACTGTTCCGGCATGAACAGTACCCGAAGCTCAAAAATTACAAGTTGGGTAGTCCGTTTTAAAACCGTTTCCCGCACGCCAGAATCCCGAATTTGATGGCCATTTTGCCAAATTCCAACTCCAAAAAATTGGCCGAAGGGCATCCGGGAAGGTAATGCTTGGTCCAAACTGTTCGCACTGAGTCCAATTTAAATATCCTTGGCGCGCGAACCACGTCTCTGGAACTCCGACCGAGGTCCGCCAAATCACCCATCGTGATCCATTTAACACACTGAGCCCACACTATGTCCAGATTGGGGACAAATCCCCCAACAAACGCACAATAGGCCTCCGGAGCTGTAGATGATCCAGTAATCTCGACGTGGGGAATCCAGGTCCTCACACATCCTCCCCACTAAGAAAAGTTTCGTCCTCGAAACTAACTCAATCCCCCAAGGGGTCCCACATACCACGGGGTATGGTATCCATCAATAACGCCTCCAGCTCCCGAAACATCGCTCACTCCCCGTGATTACTTCCCAACAACAACAACAACAAGTACGGCATGGCCCGACATGCGATTTCCTCATCTCTCGAGCCAGAAATCGCAACGGGCGTCCCTCGTACTCCAACAATCACAGATCTCGGAAGGGGCAAGTCAATCACGGGCGAGGGATCCAAAAGCAAAACACTCCTGAGCTGAGACGTGAAACAACATAGAGGCCCCATCAAGAGCCGGGGAAACAGAATAATCAACAGCGCAACACGCCCAAACCACCTCCTGGTGTCGACTCAATCAGGATCACCCGAAGTATACCCACAGATTCATCCTATGAGGAAAAGATCCAATAAGCTGGGGTCTTCACTCGGTTACTTCCGATCCAAAATCACCCGAGTGGCCTTCTCAACCACGAGCTACCCTCAAAAGGATCCTCAAGAGGCACAATCTCAAGCCACGGTTGGACACTCAACAAGCCAACATAACTCCAACAGACCCAGGGTCGAAAAGATGCCCTGACGGGGACCAAACCGTCAGTGAACGGAGGGAAAACTGGCTCGAAAGGCGATCAAAATGCGGAGGCTCAAACTCGCGGTCCAAAAATATCCCAATCAGCAACAACAATCCGCGAAAATCCCACTCAAGATGCTGAGTAATCAAAACTGATAGCCAAGCAGGCATGGCCTACGCCCAGGTATAACAATCCAAGCTGGGAATAAAGGACGTACTGAAGGCTCAACCGTGGAATCTAAGCTGCCTGCAAAACAGCGGTTCATCTGCCACACACTCATAGGGTTGGACTAATGAAGCGTGGACCGAAGATCCACCCACGGTAACTCTACCGCCACAAAGGGGAGGCATCACTAACTCACACCATTCCAGCTCCCAACACAGGAAACACTAGCATTGGCGCTAATATCAGACACATTATCCATTGGCCATGCTCTCTCGGCACCGCCAAGTCTAGAAGCTCCTCACCTCAAAAACGAAAGTTGGTCTCAGTCAACTTGAATAACATCCATTAGGTCGGGTTCCACCGCCGCCCTACGGCTCGAACAAAGCGACCCAAGAAGGTATGCTTCTGCAGCTACAACTTGTACTTCAATAACTTGGCATACCGCTTCATACCCCACGGGCATGATAGCACATCCACAAAAGCGCTCCTCGTACTCCAAGTCACTCTGGGAGCAAATCAAAATATCACACCGGGAAAACACCACATCCCAGTCCGTCCCAAGTACAACCAGGGACCTACTATTGCCTCAGATCTTGAAATCCACAGGGCAATCGTCATTCCATTGGCCCACTAACAACTCATAATGCCCCCACCGCGTCAAAAACGCCACCTAGGCGAAGTCCTCAGCTGTCTAACACCAAGTGGGTACTCGCATCATACACCAAACTTGCCGGAGTATAATTCCATCATAAGGTCCTGGATACCATAAAAGGACCTCACATTCGTGTATCAATGACGTGGCATCACCACAGTATACCAACGACGTGGCACTAGGTCAAACAGACCCCTCGATCCATCGGACCCTGCAACAGTGCCAAGTCTCTCTCTCATCAGCTCTACCGGCGATATCCAATGAGGTGCCGTCCCGGGTGGCGCGATTCCTCGAACCACGTCAAACGCAATCTCTATCTCCCTAACCGGCGGCATTACCAACAACTAAGGTGAAATCCCACACGGGATCTCGCAGGCAAACAGAGATATCTCTTGCGTCCCGGTGCCGCCGTAAGCACCTCTCACCCTGTCGCTAAAACCTGAGTGTTCTAACAACCTCAACGAGTAAGCCTCCATTGCCTGTCTTGCCGAAGATCAAGTCCTCTCTTGCCGCAGTCGAACATCCTGTGCATAGTGCCCAACAATCTCAAGCATAAGGTCAAAACACCTAAGTGCTATAATTTCCAATAATTCTGCCGGCATCTCGCGGTCTCGGCCGCACTGGACAGGATCCAAAAGCCTCCTCCACGTGCACAACAACAACAGGAACCTGTACCTCTAGTGCACGTGGTAAACAAATCTACCTCTAACCCATGTAAGAGTGGAACATGCTCTAAACTCCGACTACCGTGGTGAAATCCCGCCTGCGACACTCAATCCACTACCGTGGCGCCCCTCCAACCCGGGCGGCACAGATTCATCCGCTCAAAGCAAGTGGTTGTCGCTCAATCTGGCCTGAAAATCAGGGCTATCACTAGGAAGCACGACCTCTGTCTCTGACCACAATGAGGCGACGAATAAGGTCCTCCGCAGATAACAAATCCACGCTATCAGCTGCGCCACTCTGATAAAATACTGATGTCGCCTTCGGGGTCCACTCGACCTCTGACATCTCGAGAATTCGTCATCCAAGAAAGAAAATTAGTCATGCCCCTGCCGGCCGATCTGTCCTCCATCATCCGGCGCCAAACGCCAAAATCCAGAACTCACCTCTGGCGGCAGATCCCTATCCAAAGGAACTGCAATGCCGCGCTCCATACACTGTGCCTGCTCCACGAGGCGTCTAAATCTACAATGGAGGGACTGAATAACCGAAAAGGTGTCCTGGCGCAATCCACTCCCAGTCTCATATAGCCTATGCGCCTCGTCCCTCGAATCTGGAGCGCGCAGTTCAACAACTGCATACACTCACCAATCAAGGGAGACTCTCAATTAATCACTCCATCACCACCAGCCACGACTCTGCCTCCAAAGGCTCCAAACTCAATCTTACGAGTCGGGGTGGTTCGTCTGCCAAATAGTGGCTCAATAGGTCGATCATGTCCCACAGCTCACACAGCTTGTCAACCATCCACCCTGCCTCGGTGCCTCGACACTAAACATTGGCACAGAGGGGGCTACTCAGTGCTCCGACAACTGTGTCACCAAGACCAGCTGCTCCCACAGCCGCTGATAAGCCTCTGACAATCCTGTCATCTGGGTCCGGGGTTCTCTGACCTCAATCCAGGTATCCAGCCCAAAACCAACTGCTCAAGCTCAACTGCCATGACAGGATGCACACGGGTCAAAACCCAACGTCGGGGAGACACCGCTCGCCACGACGAAACAACAAAACAGCACACAACAACACTCCGACCCAATCCAGCGAAAGTCTAAAGCATGTCACCCGTTCCACAGCATTATGTTGTTCTGCAGCCAACATAATTACTTAGGAGAATAAACATGCCAATCACTCCTCCCGTCCCTTGGGAGAGGTATAAAACTCAATCAGGACTCTCGCAAAATCACGACTCTCACAAAGTCAACCAAAGGTCAAACCATAAGGCCTAGGGTTTCTAAGTCCACCATGACCTACAACCTAGGCTCTGATACCACTCTAATCTGTCACGCCCCGGTCGAAACTGCGACCCGGGCCCGCCAAACAGATCCGCCACCTATGCCAACCTGCATAGTCGAAGCGCCTACCTGCAAGAAAAGTGCTATGACCAAACAGATATCAGGAGCTATAAATAAAAATCTGCTGTAACTAAAATCAATCACTGTACAACTGGAATAAACAACACTGTCTGCCTCCCAAAATAATAATAATACAAATCCTCGAGTACAAGCTCTAAACCCAACCGGGAGGTAACTCCAATATATAAACAACAGTGTACAGTCTCTCATACAAAATATCCTCACTACAATAGTCTCTCGAAAGGGGAAAAAGAAACAGCTAATCTACTGATGATCTCAGCCAACATAATACTTAGGAGAATAAACATGCCAATCACTTCCTCCCGTCCCTTGGGAGAGGTATAAAACTCAATCAGGACTCTCGCAAAATCACGACTCTCACAAAGTCAACCAAAGGTCAAACCATAAGCCTAGGGTTTCTAAGTCCACCATGACCTACAACCTAGGCTCTGATACCACCCTAATCTGTCACGCCCCGGGGTCGAAACTGCGACCCGGGCCCGCCAAACAGATCCGCCACCTATGCCAACCTGCATAGGCGAAGCGCCCTACCTGCAAGAAAAGTTCTATAACCAAACAGATATCAGAGCTATAATAAAAATCTGCTCTAACTAAAATCAATCACTGTACAACTGGAAATAAACAACACTGTCTGCCTCCCAAAATAATAATAATACAAATCCTCGAGTACAAGCTCTAAACCCAACCGGGAGGTAACTCCAATATATAAACAACAGTGTACAGTCTCTCAATCAAAATATCCTCACTACAATAGTCTCTCGAAAGGGGAAAAAGAAACAGCTATCTACTGATGATCTCCTCAGAAGGGTACCGCTACTCTCCAACGCCGGGTAGGGATCTAGCTCGCGACTCCCTCGCCACGATCAACAACCGCAGAGTCGGCAACACCTGCTAAGACTCTGCAAAACAAAGAAGAGGAGAAAAAGGGGGTGAAAACCCCCAAAGGGTGTGAGAACTACTCCAAAACGGGAGTTCTCAGTGGTACCACCGCCAGACCCGACGGTCTGCCCACCAAGTCCTCAAGAGACAAAAATTAACCCAAGTCATAAGACTGAAATGAGTAAGCTGAAAACTCTCACAGCTACCCTGCCCCTAACTAAAGGCTAAAAGGGGAGAACCAAACAGTGGTATGCAACCACTAGCACATAAAGTGCACCAACGACCCAATCGAGCTGACTGCCACATCTGGTCCCAGTCAACTGCATCCACCTACAACCACCCTCCAAAGACGGGCAGGAATTACGTAGGGCGTCCAAACGGACTAGCTCGCTATCGAGTAGAGGATCATGCAGGCTATGGTCAAAGTCCACGCTCTCTCTCTCAGAACGGGTAGAATCAAGATGCTCAACCTCTCACACAGCGGTCAAAGTACTCGCAACAACACGGGACCACCGTCAACCAGACGGCTCTCAACAATACTAGCACTGATCTAAACTCAACTACCAGTCTGCACTCGGCCCCCAGGCACGAGTGTAACAATAAAAGTAATTGACCGAAATAAACTCAATCGAATGAACCGGTATAAAACCCGGCACTGCCTGCTCTGTCCAAATGACCGGAACCCAACACGGTCTGACCGGCACCCGACACGGTCTCACCGGAACCCAACACGGTCTGACCGGAACCCAACACGGTCTGAAGCCTACTCCGGAGCGGCACTCGAGGGGAGCTACCCACACGAGTAAAGCATCTCTGTCATCAATATCACCAGTATCTCTAAACAGCAGGACTTGATCATCAATCTGATCAAAGTGGGAAAACTCAACCATCAAGGAAAGACCCGACCTCAATCGGATGCAACTGAACGATAAGTGGGAAACTCCATCCACTAAGTAAAACTGATACCCAATCGGGTGCATAGAGAAACATCCGGTCAACCGCCCAATATCCGCGGTTGCCGCAAAGCCCCACAACTAAGCTAACCTGTCCCAGGCACAAAGTCCCGACTACACTACCCAGACCCCTGCTCGAACCCGAGCAACACTGACCACCTGACTAGCAAGAAGGAGAAAGAAAAAGCATGGTTTCTCCTAAGTCAAGTTCCAATAAGTAGTGCAGCAGTAAAAGATGGCCTAACTACATGACCATACAAGCATGCAAATGTCCTCAAGGAAATAAAGGGGGTAAAGCATAATAATAGTTCTTTTAGGAATAAACAACATGCCGGAATCTCAAAACTAGACCTGTCCACAACTCAGGGTTCAACAATAGAATGATCATAATAACTCCTCAGAGTACAAATCCGCACATAGCTACGAAATCCTGTCCCAAGCATAATCCATCACAAGAAAGGCTATGTGCTAACATGGCATGTTACATAATCTCATAGGGTAACATTATCCTAGGTAAGCTTACACTAATCATCACATAGATGTCCAAGTCATGCAAGTCCTCAGTATACCTCATAAATACTATTCTTGCAAACATTTATACCAATATCATTAACAAGCTTACCTACTTACGAACATAAACCATGTATCCTAAACATGCATGCATCAGTCATAGAGGGGTGACATCCCCACAAGTGGACTTATACTTGCCACAACATAAACATTGCCTTAAACAATTACTGATAATAAGCTCACCCACCTGAAGCGCTTAACCCAAGGCAAACCTGAAGTCGGTGAAGTGGGTAGACGCCCGTGGTCCAAAATCTGCCAACAAAACACCCTCGGTACAAGTCGCGCAAGCCTTGGCTCCAAACAGCTGAAAACACCCCTGAGTACAACAATAAGGCTTAACATTACACTTTTATTCCAAAATTAACCAAACATACACCATCTGAAAACCAGTCCCAAAGCCGCGCATATTTCACCTGCCGCAAGTGCCCAGAAAAATCCAATAAAAATACCACAGTAATCCTCGCGTCGATACCTTCGAAACGAGTACCTGCACGTCCAATTCCGAGCTTCCTACACTGAGAAACAATTCCGACAAGGGAACCACCCCGAATCAAACTACACTCAAAAACTGTAGCAACAATTACTGTTCACAGATAATCTTCACCTTCGACAAATATTCAGAAAATTCCAAGAAAATTTGGGCATATTCCTCGTGATGTGTAGATGCAAATCGCCTCTTGAATCGCCCCAATCCGATGTCTGTGCGCGAAGATATCGCCAAAATACCGCACCGCTGTCCCAAAACTCGGAATGGGAAAAACCAGTAAACATGGGAAACATAGCCCTACCTATCGTGAAGCCAACGGCGCAAGAATCACTGAAAAAGGTGCTCGGGGTAAGCCGGGGGAGTCCTCGACCTAAAACGCGACGAAGAAGACCACAAACGAACGAGCGTCGCGCCGCACCGTAAAAATAGAAACCTCGATAAGCGTGCCACCAAAAATCCCAAAACTTTGCAGAAAGATGCAGCCAAACTCGGGGATCATCTTTGCTGAAGACACTCCGGCGAGAGGAGGCTTGGAAATGGCGGAAAAAGGAGAAGAAGAAGGCTCGGATCGCCTTTTATAGGCTGCAGAAACAAATGACGAAATACCGGATAAGTCCCGATTTCCGGGCGCTGGGAATTTTCGGGCGCGCACTGTAGCAGCCCGAAATCCCTGCGCCCGAACACTGTAGCCGCCCGAATCCACCCGGGCCTCCACGTCGCCCGCCGAACAGGCGACAGCAACCCCATCCGCTCCCCGCGCGACACGTCGCGCCCCCCAGACGCCGACACGTGTCCTCCCCAAGCGCGGGAATCCGCCCGACCACGCCCACGTGCGCTCTGCGCCCGCCGCCTGCGCCTCTGCGCGCACGCATCCCGAGGCGCCCGCAGGTGCACCGTGGTCCCAGCCTGCGTGAGCCCGCCAACCACAAGCCGCCACGTGTCCCGCCGGTCCATGCACCACGCCCGCCTGCTCCGAAGACCAAGTCCACTGCACCGACCAATCCAGTAATGCCACGTGTCCAACCCCCCGGTCCACCGTGCGCCCCGCACTCTCCGTAGACCCCGCCCTGCGGACCGGCCCACTCCCGAGCCGCCACGCGTCCCGCCCCCGGTGCACGCCTGCCGCGTGGACCGGGCGGCCCGCGCCTCCGTCCGCCGCGCTGCCTGCGGCTGCTCCGCCGCTGCCGCCGCCGCCGGGAACACTGTTCCGGCATGAACAGTACCCGAAGCTCAAAAATGACAAGTGGGTAGTCCGTTTTAACCGTTTTCGCGCGCTGAATCCGAATTTGATGTCTATTTCGCCAAATTCCAACTCCAAAAATTGCCGAAGGCATCCGGGAAGGTAATCCTTGGTCCAAACTTTGCACTGAGTCCAATTTAAATATCCTTGGCGCGCGAAACCACTTCTGGAACTCCGACGGAGTCCGCCAATCACCCACGTGATCCATTTAACACACTGAGCCCAACACTAATGTCCAATTGGGGCACAAATCCCACCAACACGCCACATAGGCCTCCGGGAGCTGTAGATGATCCAGTAATCTCGACGTGGGGATCCAGGTCCTCACACGTGGAGGAGGCTTTTGGATCATGTCCAGTGCGGCCGAGACCGCGAGATACCGGCAGAATTATTGGAAATTATAGCAATTAGGTGTTTTGACCTTATGCTTGAGATTGTTGGGCACTATGCCACAGGATGTTCGACTGCGGCAAGAGAGGACTTTGATCTTCGGCAAGGCGGGCAATTGGAGGCATGCTCGTTGGGGTTGTTAGAGCACTCTGGTTTTAGCGACAGGGTGAGAGGTGCTTACGGCGGCACCGGGACTCAGGGATATTTCTGTTGCCCGCGAGATCCCGGGTGTGATTTCACCTTAGTTGTTGGTAATGCCGCCGGTTAGGGAGATAGAGATTGTGTTTGACGTGGTTCGGGAACCGCGCCACCCTGGACAGCACCTCATTGGATATCGCCGGTAGAGCTGAGTGAGACCCGATGGCACTGTTGCAGGGTCCGATGGATCGAGGGGTCTGTTTGACCTAGTGCCACGCCGTTGGTATACAGCGGTGATGCCACGTCATTAATACATGATGTGAGGGTCCTTTTATGGTATCTAGGACCTTATGATGGAGTTATACTCCGGCAGTTGGAGTGTGATGCGAGTACCCACTTGGAGTTAGACAGCCGAGGACTTCGCCTAGATGGCGTTTTGGACACAGTGGGGGCATTATGAGTTGGTAGCGAGGCCCGATGGAATGACGAATGCCCTGTGGACTTCAAGATCTGAGGGATTGTATGTCCCAGTTGTACTTGGACAGACTGGGAGTGGTGTTCCCGAGGATATATTTTGATTTACTCCCAGAGCGACTTGGAGCACGAGGAGCACTTTGTGGATGTGCTACCATGCCCGTGTGGATGAAGCGGTATGCCAAGTTATTGAGGTACAAGTTGTAGCTGCAGAAGCATACCTTCTTGGGTCGCTTTGTTCGAGCCGTAGGGGCGGCGGTGGAACCCGACCTAATGGATGTTATTCAAGTTGACTGAGACCAACTTTCATTCTTGAGGTGAGGAGCTTCTAGACTTGGCGGTGCCGAGAGAGCATGGCCAATGGATAATGTGTCTGATATCAGCGCCAATGCTAGTGTTTCCAGTGTTGGGAGACGGATTTGTGTGTTTTAGTGATGCCTCCCATTGTGGCTGTAGAGTTACCGTGGGTCGATTTTCGGTCCACACTTCATTAGTCCAACCTTATGAGTATTATGGCAGGACGAACCGCTGTTTTGCAGGCAGCTTGGATCCCACAGTTGAGCCTCTCAGTACGCCTTTTATTCCCAGCTTTGATTGATATACCTGGGCGTAGGCCATGCCTGCTTGGCTATCGGTGTTGATTACTCAGCATTTCCGTTTTTTACCATGTGATAGATCAGGATTTCAGCTTCAGTTTACAGTATTCGCCATGCGGTGCCGATGGAGATTACAGCTTTCAGCATGTTGAATGGGATTTATGCGGATTGTCGTTGCTGGTTCGAATTTTTGACCGCGAGTTTGGGCATCAGCATTATGATCATCTTTTTGCCAGTTTTCAGTCCCGTTCACTGACGGTTTGATCCCCGTCAGGGTGTCCTTTATTAGTTGAGAGATCGACTTCGACTCGTGGGTCTGTTGGGGTTTTGTTGGCATGTTGAGTGACCAACTGTGGCATGAGATTGTGTCTCTTAAGGACCCCTTTTGAGGGTAGCCCGTGGGTGAGTAGCCCATTCGGGTGATTTTGGATCGGGAAGCAACCGAGAGAAGACCCCAGCTTATTGGATGAATGCGTGGGTATGCTTCGGGTCACCTTGTTGAGATTTACACCAGGATGTGGTTTGGTGCGTGTTGCACCGATGGTTATTCTGTTTTTCCCCCAGCTTTTGATGGAGCCTCTGTGTTGTTTTACGTCTCAGCTCAGGTGTGTTTTACTTTTGGATCCCTCGCCCGTGATTGACTTGTCCATTGAGATCTGTGATTGTTGGAGTACGAGGAACGCCCGTTGCGAATTCTGGCTCGAGAGATGAGGGAATTGCGCAATCGGGCCATGCCGTACTGGGTATTGTTGTTATTGGGGAGTGATCACGGGGAGTGTGTGGTGTGTGGGGAGCTGGATGAGTGATTGATGGATACCTACCCGTGGTATTTGTGACTCCTGGTGGATCTGAGCTAGTTTCGAGGACGAAACTTTCCTTAGTGGGGGAGGATGTGAGGACCTGGATTCTCACGACGTGACTACTGTTGCATCTGCAGCTCCTGGAGGCCAATGGGGCGTGTCGGTGGCGTTTGTGCCCCAATTGGACATTAGTGTTGGGCTCAGTGTGTTAAATGGATCACGTGGGTGATCGGTGGACTCCGTCGGAGCTCCAGAAGTGGTTTCGCGCGTCATGGATATTAAAATTGGACCCAGCGCGAAGTTTGGATCAAGGAACATCTTCCCGGATGCCTTCGGCAATTTTTAGAGTTAGAATTTGGTAAATTGGACTTCGGATTTGGATTCAGCGCGCGAAAACGATGAAAATGGACTATTCACTTGCTTTTTCCGGAGTCCGGGTGATTCGGCACGTTTTTCGAGGCAAAGGTACTGTTCCGGCACCGGCAGCGGCGGAGCGCGGCGGAGCAGGCTCAGGCGGGTGCGCGGTCCACCGCGGAGGCGTGCACCGGTCGCGGGCCAGGTGGCGGTTCCCGGTTGGGCCGGCGCAGCGGGCGCGGTCCACGGGAAGGGCGGGTGTACGGTGGACCGGTGGGGGGACACGTGGCGCACACCGGTTGGCCGGTCCACGTGCACTCGGTCCACGGTGCACCTGCGGGCGCCTCGGGATGCGTGCGCGCAGAGGCGCAGGCGGCGGGCGCAGAGCGAACGTGGGCGTGGTCGGGCGGATTCCCGCGCTTGGGGAGGACACGTGTCGGCGTCTGGGGGGCGCGACGTGTCGCGCGGGGAGCGGCTGGGGTTGCTGTCGCCTGTTCGGCGGGCGACGTGGAGGCCCAGGGTGGATTCGGGCGGCTATAGTGTTCGCGCGCGGGGATTTCGGGCTGCTACAGTGCGCGCCCAAAAACCCCCAGCACCCGGAAAGTGGGACATATCCGGTATTTCTCCATTTGTTTCTGCAGCCTATAAAAGCGATCCGAGCCTCCTTCTTTCCCCTTTTTCCGCCATTTCCGAGCCTCCTCTCGCCTGGGTGCCTTCAGCAAAGATGATCCCCGAGTTTGGCTGCATCCTTCTGCAAAGTTTTGGGATTTTTGGTGGCACGCTTATCGAGGTTTCCATTTTTACGGCGCGGCGCGACGCTCGTCCTTTTGGGTTCCCCTTCGTCGCGTTTCGGTGCGCGAGCTCCCCCGGCCTACTCCGACCACCTTTTCGAGTGATTTCTTCGCCGCTGGATTCGCGACGGACAGATCTACGATCTTGGTATTTTCAGCTTTCCCTCATTTCGCGCTTTTCGAGGTGTTTGTTCAAGCTTACTGTGACCCCATTTCTGTGAAGGAGATTTGGACAGCGGCTTGGTATTTCGGCGTTATCTCCGCAACCGGGCATCGTTTGATGATGTGCTTATACACTTTTTTCATCTACTCGGCGCAAGGAATATCACAGTATTTTTATTGGATTTTTCTGAGTTTTGCCCGAAGGTATATGTTCTTCCCCTTATCTGTAAATGGAATTACAGTTATGTTGCTGTGTGGTTTTGCGCACCTGTACTGTGGAATTTGTAACTCGGCCTACGGGGCTCGGAATTGGACGTGCAGGTACTCGTTTCGAAGGTATCGACGCGAGGATTGCTGTGGTATTTTTATTGGATTTTTCTCGGTACTTGCAGCAGGTGAAATAAGCACGGCTTTGGGACTGATTTTCAGATTGTGTATGCTTGGTTAATTTTGGAATAAAAGTGTAATGTTGAGCCTTATTGGTGTACTCAGGGGTGTTTTCAGCTGTTTGGAGCCAAGGCTTGCGCGACTTGTACCGAGGGTGTTATGTTGGCAGATTTTGGACAGTGGGCGTCTACCCACTTCACCGACTTCAGGTTTGCCTTGGTTTAAGCGCTTCAGGTGGGTAAGCTTATTCTCAGTAATTGTTTAAGGCAATGAATATGCTGTGGCAAATATAAGTGCACTTGTGGGGATGTCACCCCTCTATGACTGATGCATGCATGTTTAGGATACATGGTTTATGTTGGTAAGTAGGTAAGCTTGTTAATGATATTGGTATAAATGTTTGCAAGAATAGTATTTATGAGGTATACTGAGGACTTGCATGACTTGGACATCTATGTGATGATTAGTGTAAGCTTACCTAGGATAATGTTACCCTTTGAGATTATGTAACATGCCATGTTAGCACATAGCCTTTCATGTGGTTGGATTATGCTTTGGGACAGGATTTCTTAGCTATGTGCGGATTTGTACTCTGAGGAGTTATTATGATCATTCTATTGATGAACCCTGAATTGTGGACAGGTCTAGTTTTGGGATTCCGGCATGTTGTTTATTCCTAAAGGAACTATTATTATGCTTTACCCCCCTTTATTTCCTTGAGGACATTTGCATGCTTGTATGGTCATGTAGTTAGGCCATCTTTTACTGCTGCACTATTTATGGGAACTTGGCTTAGGAGAAACCATGCTTTTCCTTTCTCCGCCTTTGCTAGTCAAGTGGTCAGTGCTGCTCGGGTTCGAGCAGGGGTCTGGATAGGGTAGTCAGGACTTCGTGTCTGGGACAGGTTGGTTTAGTTGTGGGGCTTTGCGGCAACCGCGGATATTGGGCGGTTGACCGGATGTTTCACTATGCACCTGATTGGGTATCAGTTTTACTTAGTGGATGGAGTTTCCCACTTATCGTTCTGTTGTATCCGATTGAGGTCGGGTCTTTCCTTGGTGGTTGAGTTTTCCCACTTTGATCAGATTGATGATCAAGTCCTGCTGTTTAGAGATACTGGTGATATTGATGATAGAGATGCTTTACTCGTGTGGGTAGCTCCCCTCGAGTGCCGCTCCGGAGTAGGCTTCAGACCGTGTTGGGTTCCGGTCAGACCGTGTTGGGTTCCGGTCAGACCGTGTCGGGTGCCGGTCAGACCGTGTTGGGTTCCGGTCATTTGGACAGAGCAGGCAGTACCGGGCTTTATACCGGTTCATTCGATTGAGTTTATTTCGGTCAAATACTTTTATTGTTACACTCGTGCCTGGGGGCCGAGTGCAGACTGGTAGTTGAGTTTAGAGCAGTGCTAGTATTGTTGAGAGCCGTCTGGTTGACGGTGGTCCCGTGTTGTTGCGAGTACTTTGACCGCTGTGTGAGAGGTTGAGCATCTTGATTCTGTCCGTTCTGAGAGAGAGCGTGGATTTTGACCATAGCCTGCATGATCCTCTACTCGATAGCGAGCTAGTCCGTTTGGACGCCCTACGTAATTCCTGCCCGTCAGCGGGAGGTGGTTGTAGGTGGGCGCAGATTTGACTGGACCAGATGTGGCAGTCAGCTCGATTGGGTCGATGGTGCACTTCATGTGCTAGTGGTTGCATACCACTGTTTGGTTCTCCCCCTTTTTGCCTTTAGTTAGGGGCAGGGTAGCTGTCGAGAGTCTCCAGCCTACTTATTTCAGTCTTATGACTTGGGTTAGTTTTTGTCTCTTGAGGACTTGGTGGGCAGACCGTCGGGTCTGGCGGTGGTACCCACTGAGAACTCCCTTTTTGGTGTAGTTCTCACACCCTTTGGGGGTTTCCCCCCCCTTTTTCTCTCCTCTCCTTTGTTTTGCAGAGTCTTGCGGGTGTTGCCGACTCTGCGGTTGTTGATCGAGGCGAGGGAGTCGCGAGCTAGATCCCCACCCGTCGTTGGAGAGTAGCGGTACCCTTCAGAGGAGATCATCTGTAGATTAGTTGTTTCTTTTTCCTCTTTTGAGAGACTATTGTAGTGAGGATATTTTGTATTGAGAGACTATTGTAGTGAGGATATTTTGTATTGAGAGACTATTGTAGTGAGGATATTTTGTATTGAGAGACTGTACACTGTTGTACTTATTGGAGTTACCTCCCGGTTGGGCTTAGAGCTTGTACTTGAGGATGTTGTATTATTATTATTTTGGGAGGCAGACAGTGTTGTTTTATTTCCAGTTGTACAGTGATTGATTTTAGTTACAGCAGATTTTTATTTATAGCTCTGATATCTGTTTAGTTATAGTACTTTTCTTGCAGGTAGGACGCTTCGCCTATGCAGGTTGGCATAGGTGGCGGATCTGTTTGGCGGGCCCGGGTCGCAGTTTCGACCCCGGGGCGTGACATACTTGCCATAAAGCACATGAAGGGTGAAGATGTGGACGCGTGGAATGCCGTGGTGCTCTTTTCTTCATCACTTGAAGACGACTCATTTGACGTTGAGTTGTCATCCCAAGTGACGACTTGCATCGCCTTCTTCTTTGCCGGATACTTGTTGGGACACTCCGTTGCAATGTGGCCGTAGCCTCGACATTTGAAGCATTGTAGTTGTCCCTCTGAACTTTTCTTATCCTTTGAGAAGTTCTCTTGCTTTCTTGACTTGTAACTTGAAGTACCCTTGCCTTTGTTCGACTTTCCGAAGGATGGAGATTTACTTGAATTACCCCTTCGAAAGTTGCGGCGAAACTTCCTTGTCAAGAGAGCGAGCTGCTTCTCAAATTCCTCCATAGAAAGGTTCTTGTCATCGTCTGAGGAGGATGTATCCGCGTCTTCTTCCTTAGTTGTTTTCAACGCATAACCTGAAGACTTAGAAGAGGATGCTTTTTCAGAAGAATTGTTAGTAGTAAATGTCATTTCATATGTTTGTAATGAACCAACTAATTCTTCTACACGCATTTCGTCCGGGTGTTTAATAGTTTCAATGGCTGTAACATTTGGGCGAAATCGTTCAGGAAGAGTTCTTAAGATCTTTCTTACAACCTTAAATTCTGGAATCTTCTCTCCCAGGTTAGCACATGAGTTTACGATGTCTTGCAATCGTGTATAGTAGTCCGTGAAAGATTCATTTTCTGCCATCAAGATAGAGTCAAACTTGCTCGTAAGCATTTGCAGTTTCTGAATCTTCACGAGGTTAGTTCCCTCATGTGTAAACTGAAGAACATCCCAGATTTCTTTCGCAGTCTCACATGCCGAGACGAGAGAGAATTCAGTTTGAGATAAGGCATTAAAAATAGCATTAATTCCCTTGCCATTGTAAGAAGATGAATCTAACTCTTCCTTGGTCCATTTCGACCTAGGTTTTAAGGTGCGAACATCAGAGATAATTTCAGTTGGATTAGTCCATCCTAATTCAATTGATTGCCACACCCTTTCGTCGATGGAAATTAAAAAGGCTTTCATCCGTACTTTCCAGTACGCATAATTTGTTCCATCAAAGAAAGGGGGTCGATTGATGTTTCCACCTTCAACCATTGTTTACAACCCTATTCCCGCTCTGATACCACTTGTTGGGTTATATGTAATATAGATCTAAATAGGGGAAGAAACACCTAGAGGGGGGTGAATAGGTGTAAACGTATAAACACTCAAAAATCGTTGCGATAAAAAACCCAATGCGGAAATAAAAATAACACGCAAGATTTTTACGTGGAAAACTCCAAACCGGAGTAAAAAAACCACGGGACCGATAACACGGCGAAATCCACTAGAATTAAAACACGTACAAGGTGATTTACCGTACACACTTACGACTCAACCTTTTCCATACGCTCCTAGAGGATCTTCTCCGCTCGCTCCACGACGCTTCTCGAATCCACGATCTGCGCCCAACGCTGAATCCACAGCGTCCAACGTCGAATCCACGACGTCCGACCGAATCCACGGTCTTCACCCAGTAGCACCCTTCGAATCCACGAACGTGCCTCGCTCCGAATCCACGAGAGCGGTTGAACCTTGAATCCACAAGGACACGCGAATCCACGCGCCGATTTGGGGTAAATCGTTGTTTTTGGGTGGTGATGATCCGCCGAATACTTAGATCAAAGATAGATAGGAAATACCATCTAAGTATTCATTAGTTTGATTCAACTCAAGATGTGAGTATGAAAACCTGAATCAAACTAATCAATATAGATGAAGAAACATAGAGTATTATCTAATGATTTCCTTTCTTCTCTATATGTGGATCTAGGGCCGTGTATAAGATGACGGCTTTTAGGTTTAGCGGCTTCCCGGCCTCACGGCTTCACCTAGAAAAATGAATCATAGGGTCTATTTATAGGTTAGAAACCCTAGGAAGGAGATAAGAATCAAAAACCTAATATTTCTGGAATTTTTACGGACGGCGATCCGGATCGGATTTGGGCGATCCGGATTGCAGTAGCAAGAAAGACGGTTTCCAGAAAAACAAACGTTCGGGATCCGGATCGGAATGCCTGATCCGGATCGTTCATATAATTCAGAAAACTCAACGTTCGGGATCCGGATCGTGAGATGCTGCGATCCGGATTGAAGTAATGTATGAAACAACAACCTTCGGGATCCGGATCGCTGGCTCTGATCCGGATCCTGAACATGTCCGAACACCAGTTTTTGATTTTTATGCAATTAAAGATTCTTCCAGGTGTTTCTACACTACAAGAAGTATTCGGATCACCAATAATCTTTAGTTAAACATACCTGATCCTTTTGAATTCTTCTTTCTTGAGATTGAGTTAAATGATCCAACCTTCTTCACCTTCAATCTTCAAGACTTGAACCTTTCACGAAACTACGCCAACTCAAATTCCGTAACAGTAGTTCTCACACCCGCTGTGGTGACAGGTTTTCCTGAGGTAGCTGTTCCGGCACCGGTTCGGGCGGAGGCAGTAGATCGAGGTAAGGGCGTGACCGAGTAACTCCTTACCAGTTTTATTTTGAGAATCAAAGATAGATGTACACTGTCTGAGAGATTTATTTATGTACTGAACAGTCTGAGATGTTTGATGTATAATGTATTATGTATTAGTCTTGGAGATGACTATGTATGTTGGATGTGTTACTTCAGCTGTTCAGTGTTGGGATTATGTAGCTACTTATTTTATTTTTACAGCTCTGATACATATTTAGCTATAGATCTGATTTGCAGGTTAGATGCTTCGTCTGTGCGGAGATTTCCGTACAGATGGTGGATCTGTTGGCGAGCCCGGGGCGCAGTTTCGACCCCGGGGCGTGACACATCGTGCCTATTGTTCATCATACCATTTAGCATAAAGTGTCTGACACTTAACTATGCACTACTTGCAACATATACGTCAAGACATGCAACTTATCATGCTCAAGAGACTTTAAAGCCCCTTACACTATATATGAACTGTAGTGACCTATTAATCATGCTTCTAAAAATGAAAAGCAAATGAAAAGAGGAGAGGTCACCCTTTTCCGGTAAATATCCCCCACCTCTTGTTGTTCTTGAAAGAGGAATTGGATTGCTCTCTTGTAGGTCCACAAGGAAGCCCTAAAATGAAATGACACCTTAAAGGAATCATTCACATGATTTCTTAATCCCATAAAACCATAAAAAGAGTAATCCCTATGTTTACTCTTCTCCTCTTTGATGGGTTCTTGACATAAGAGGAAGAAAAGAATAGAAATCCTTCCTTTGAGGTACTCACATTAAAAGAAATGTTTGATCTCTTTAATACTTTGTAAAATCCCCATCAATGGTGGAAAAACCCTATTTGAGAGGTTTTCCAATGCTTTTGAACCCAAAAAGAGGTCGTAAAAATAAAGCCCTAATCTCTACTTACCTCTTGTTGTAGCCCCTTGCCCAAAAGAAAAGAGAAAGGAAGTTATTGGAGCTTGTTAGAGGTGCTCTACAAGGTGCTCTTCAAGTTTCCAAGCTCTCAAGTGTGCTCCACTCCCTCAGCCCAAGCTCCCAGCCCACCTCCCAGAGCTTCTCCTCTTCTCGGGTCAAACAGGGAGAAGGAGAGGGAGAGAGATGGAGAGGAGTGTTTGAATGGAGAGGAGAGAAAGGGAGAGCTCTGTGTATATGTCAGGGCTAGGTGAGACTGCAGGTGAAGTGAAATGACCATTTTACCCCGGCTAAAATCCTATATTTTCACTCTGTTCGTAGGATTTTTGCCGCTTTTTGGGCGCCCGAAACATTTTGCCGGGCGCCCGGAACCACAGAACACTGTTCCACCGGGCGGCCACCTTCAGAGCCCGCTACTGTTCATTCGAGCACCCCCAGGATTTTTCGGGCGGTCGAAACCTCTGTTTATCCAAATTCCCAGCTCTCGGTCTGGGCGCTCTGCAGCTGGATCCGGGTGCCCGTAGGACATGTCCGGGCGCCCGATTCTTGTCCAGCAACCAGAACCAAGGCTGATTGCTCTTTTTCTTCGCCCTTTCAACTCACTTTTGGTCCAGAAGCCTTTTGTTGGGTTATATGTAATAATGGATCTAAATAGGGGAAAAAATACCTAGAGGGGGGTGAATAGGTGTAAACAATAAACACTCAAAAAATCATTGCGTAATTAAAAACCCAATGCAGAAATATAAATGAACACGCAAGATTTTTACGTGGAAAACTCCAAACCGGAGTAAAAAACCACGGGACCGATAACACGGTGAAATCCACTAGAATTAAACACGTACAAGGTGATATACCGTACTCACAGACGACTCAACCTTTTCCATACGCTCCTAGTTGATCTTCTCCGCTGGCTCCACAACGCTTCACGAATCCACGATCTGCGTCCAACGCCGAATCCACGGCGTCCAACGTCGAGTCCACGACGTCTGACCGAATCCACGGTCTTCACCCAGTAGCACGCTTCGAATCCACGAACGTACCTCGCTCCGAATCCACGAGAGCGGTTGCACCTTGAATCCACAAGGCCACGCGAGTCCACGCGCCGATTTTGGGGTAAATCGTTGTTTTTGGGTGGTGATGATCCGCCGAATACTTAGATCAAAGATAGATAGGAAATACCATCTAAGTATTCATTAGTTTGATTCAACTCAAGATGTGAGTATGAAAACCTAGAATCAAACTAATCAATATAGATGAAGAAACATAGGGTAATATCTAATGATTTCCTTTCTTCTCTATATGTGGATCTTAGGCCGTATATAAGATTATATTTTATTATGACGGCTATTTTCCTTAACCCTAGAAAAAGAATCATAGGGTCTATTTATAGGTTAGAAACTATTGGAAGAAGATAAGGATCAAAAACTGTCCGTTTCTGGAAATTTTCACGACGGCGATCCGGATCGGATTTACTGTGATCCGGATCGTCGTAACGAGTCAGGCAATTCCAGAAAACAGGGTTCGGGATCCGGATTGAATTGTCCGATCCGGATCGTTCATGTATTCCAGCAAATTCCCATGTTCGGGATCCGGATCGAAATGGCCTATGATCCGGATCGGATTTGCCAATGTACAAGCACCCTTCGGGATCCGGATTGGACTCTCTGATCCGGATCCTGAACATGTCCCAAGTTCAGTTCTTGATTTTTATGCAATAAAAAAATTCTTCCAAATGTTTCTACACTACAAGAAGTATTCGGATCACCAAAAATCTTTAGTTAAACTTACCTGATCCTTTTGAATTCTTCTTTCTTGAGATTGAGGTATATGATCCAAACTTCATTCATCTTCAATCTTCAAGACTTAACACTTTCACGAAATGCGCCAAAACAAAATCCGTAACAATCTCCCCCTTTGGCGGTTTCGTGACAAAACACAGATCCACTAAAGAAAATTCAAAAAGATATTTTTGTTGCTATCACCATACAACAAAATTTTACAATGGAGATCCAATACATGAGATAAACTCCTAAAACAGACTCTAGACTTAGACATCTGTACTCTCTGCAAAAAGAAATCATTCTTGACAACACGAGATCGTTAGATACCTCAAGAATATTTAGCATTCAAAACCTAACAGAGATAGAGTTTATGCTCACCATGACATTGAGTAATTCAGATATATAATAAGATCACAATCAAACATTGACATATCTTCTAAGCAATAAGATTCCAAATGTCATAACTTTGCTTTGTTAGTAGTCAAACAACTTGTTAGTAATAATACATGTCCAAATAGTTAGTCGAATAGTTAGTAGGGACATGCAAGAAATCACAAGATAAAAACCAGAAGTTGTGATACTTACCTTTCACCAAAGTCAAAGTTTGTAATAAGTTCTCACCAAAAGTTCTCACTCTAAGCTCTAAACTCTCTCCCCCTTTTTGTCACAAACGAAGCCAATAATTACAAAACACAAGGAGAGTTAAAACAGTTAAACAGGCACGATAACAAAACAAACAAAAAAGAAAGTGAAAAACCTGCAAAAACAAAAAAAGTTAGAACAAAAATTTAAGAGTCGGAATCATCGGAGGCACCGCAACCCATTTTTGCAAACATCTTTTTCATCAGTTTTTTCATTGATGAGACTGTTTTGGTCAAAGTGATTTGGGAGGCAGTGATGATTTCAAGTTCCTTTTTCACTTCTTGAATTTCTCATTTCATTTCAGTGAATTCATGTGACATTCGCTCTTGTTCGTTTGAGAGACGTTGTTGTTCTTTGTAGATCGAGTTAACCGAAGCGACATCATCATCAGAAGTTGATGGGGGTGCTTGATGTGCTTGAGGAACTGGAGGTGTTGCTTGTGTTGCAGAAGTTGTTGCTTGTTGTTGTTGTGCTCGTTGTCGGTGAGGAGGTATTATGGGTTCATCTGGCTTCGTCGAGAGAGACTTCACAATTGTCGTCTCATTGATTGTGCCCAAACTGTGCATATATGAGCTCGCACTTGTGTCGACTTTAAACTTCCTAAGGATGCGCATAATTATCATTGGATAGGGGAGTCTCTCTGTGGGATGAGAATGTTCCACATAACGCGCCATCCTTGACCAAATGAGGAAAGGAATGTTTAAGTTCGCTCCCATTGATGCTGCGGGGTGTCCAAGAAGATAAAGAAATAACATCCTGTCCCATCGAAGAACCTTCGTATTCATGTTAGGAAGGATATTGTACCAGACAATGGAATTTATATAGCGATACTCCGTTCGAAGTTCTTTTGAGAAAACAGAATTTCCTGTCGACCGAGTATCTGGAAGACATATTCCATCAACCACCACTCTCCAAGAGTTGTCGTTGAAGACTTGAGTTTTCAGATAATGAGCTCCATCAACTCTGGCCTTCATTCCTAACACCTCTCCAATCAATTGAGGTGTGACTTTGATCTTGATATTCTTGACCAATGTTTGAAATTCTCGACGTCCTTGGTCCTCATTGACTAGACTTGAAGCATTCTGATAGAACATCCGTACTGAGTGAGGACAATACCCAGTATTCTCAGTGAAGTTGCATATGGGACCAAGACCGGCCTGGTCAAACAAAGTCCCAAAGAGTGTGGACCGTTCCTTCAGTGCATTGACATTGACATGTCTTTCGCCAATGCATTCCCTCTTCTCAAAATCTTTGATTCTTGCGGAGCTGATGAAGTCTTGTGGAGGAGGCTGGCTAGCAACTGGTCGCTCAATGGAAATTCCCTGAGCACTGCCTCTTTTTCTTGCACCGGTTTTTCTTTTTGTTCCAATTTGATTGGTTCCATAGGTGCTTTCCCTTTTTCAGCTGCAGTAGGCGGAGCCTTTGAGGTTTCAGCAGGGGCTTTCCCTTTTGAAGCAGTGGGAACAGTTGTTGCTTCAACTTGAAGCTCATCCCAATCAATTGATTCCGTTTCATATTCTGTATCGGAATCATCTTTCGGTTTCTTCGCCTTCTTAGCCCTCTTGGGCATGACAGTGTCTCTCGTATGTACCATAGCAGCTAGAAGAAAAATGATCCACGTGATCACCATTGCTATTGGTTTCTTGAGAAAAGAAATCCTGTGAGCAACAACTCAAGAACACGAAAATTTGTTAGTTTTCAAAAATTTGAAAAATTGTACCCAAACAATCATTATCGTGTAGAGAGACTAAAAATCAAATTAGTTTTGCAAAAAGAATTTTAAAAGTAGATCAATTGCATGATTTTCAAAAATTCCTATTATATGCCCTAAAATCGAATTTTCAGAAATCGAAACCCAAAAATTCGTTAATCAAGAGAATACCTAGCATATAATCAAAACTAATCTACCCAGAGTTCATATTTCAAAAGAAATTTGATCAAAAACCATTCACAAATGAAAAAGTTCCATGATCTCTACTCACGTTTTGAGCAAACAAGGAAAAACAGTGAAAAACCGAGATTTTGATCAA
The DNA here is from genome assembly GCA_029204045.2 of Tillandsia leiboldiana. NCBI lineage: Eukaryota > Viridiplantae > Streptophyta > Magnoliopsida > Poales > Bromeliaceae > Tillandsia > Tillandsia leiboldiana. The sequence continues at coordinate 36,719,993 of CM055070.1, read as the reverse complement.
TAAAACTTACTTGGAATTGAAGAACTCGAGTTTGAAAGGCTCCAAGAAGGATGAATTCTAGAGAGAGAAACTCCGGAGTCTTAAGAACAAAAGATTGGAATAAAAGAAATCAAAAACCCTCTTGTTCTAATAAAGCCCTAGCCGTGATCCGGATCGGATCGAGATTTCGATCCGGATCGGCTACCCGCAGGAAACACCTACGTTCGGGATCCGGATCATTCATGTCCGATCCGGATCGGCTCCAACTTTTTCTTTAGAATAATTTAGAAAAATTCAATAACATTCAGAAAAAGTATGTAAGCATTTTAGCACATCAACTTTAAACAAAAATCATCGTTTCATGTCAAGAGAAATAAATTATGTTAAATCTATCAATAACATTCAAATAATGACATGAAAATTTACAGAAATTAAAACCTTTAAAGTTGATCAAGTTCAAACACATCCATCATGATCTTATGAGTACGGCGTTTATCAAATCATTAAAATGGTAAAGAAAATGAATTACCAAGATCAATAGATGTTTGAAATCCCAAATAAATTATATAATGTATCTAGTCAATCTGTTGAAGAGAGTGGCTTTTTGAGCATCTTTCATTAAAAATCCCACCTTATACCAACCTTGAAATTTGACGGAGTCAAATATTTCAATCATGCATTTTATTTAATCAAAAATTACAAACCCATGCTTGGTATACATGTGGTAGCTGCACACAGTACTCGGACGACCGAGGTGGTAGCTCTTTCCTCCATGTGGTGGTAGTTTTCACACTCCTCATTGGGATGTAACTCTTTCCACATCTTTCGAGCATTTTACTTTTCTTTGACTCCCCCTCAATTGGCTATCAATTAATTTAAGATATAAAGTATTCAACCAAGGATTGATCTCGAATTCATACTCAACCAAATAGTCAAATAAGATAAAAACAATACCAAGAGATCATTGAGAGAGAAATTGACTTTGATCAATTAAAAATGATTTAATTTAAATAAATGATCAATGCATCAACTGAATTATTATAATATCCAAAGCATAATAAATTTCTAATTACATGAAAGGATGCAAGTAAAGTCAATAATACACATGCTCAATTAATGTACTATGTATAAACATAGATAAAGAACAAAAACACAAAAACAAAACCTAACCTAGGCAAAAGTTTCAAAAAGAAGTTTATTTCAAGGAAAGCATCCCAATTGCCTTGCGCAAATGAATAAAATGTTTTTGATCCAGAGGTTTTGTTAAAATGTCAGCTAATTGATTTTCTGTCGAAATATATGAAAGTTGAAGAGTATTTGATTCAACTAGCTCTCTAAGAAAATGATATCTAAGTTCAATGTGTTTTGTTCTAGAGTGCAACACAGGGTTTATGGAAATGTTTATGGCACTAGTGTTGTCACAAAGAATTGTTACCGAAGTTGCTGAAATCCGGAAGTCGCTCAACACACTTTTTCATCCAAATGAGTTGGGTTGAACAACTACCCGCTGAGATATATTCCGCTTCGGCAGTCGAGAGTGCAATGCAGTTTTGCTTTTTACTATGCCATGCAACAAGGCAATGGCCAAGATAAAAACATGCACCACTCGTACTTTTCCGATCATCCACAGATCCTGCCCAATCGGCATCTGAGTATCCAATAATATCTAAACTTGGTTCCATAGGATACCAAATTCCGAAATTTATGGTTCCTTTAATGTATCGGATGATCCGTTTCACCGCTTTCAGGTGAACCTCCTTTGGTGCAGATTGATATCTCGCGCAGATCCCAACACCAAAAGATATATCCGGGCGACTAGCCGTGAGGTACAGTAGACTGCCAATCATACTTCGATAAAGTTTCTCGTCTACATTCTTACTAAAAGATTCACTTCCTAATCCTTTATTGCTAGTTCCCATTGGAGTCGGAAAATCTTTACAATTTTCTAGATCAAACTTTTTGACCAACTCCAAGGCATACTTGGATTGACACAAATGGATGCCTTCGTCACTCTGTTTCACTTGCAATCCAAGGAAATAAGTCAATTCGCCCATCATTGACATCTCAAATTCGCTTTCCATGGTTTCAGCGAATTTAGAAGCATCATTATCTCTTGTCGCACCAAATACAATGTCATCGACATAGATTTGTGCTACAATGAAGTTATTCTGATAATGCTTCACAAAGAGAGTCCTGTCAGCTCCCCCTCGAGTATAGCCCTTATCCAATAGCTGCTTTGTTAGCCTTTCGTACCATGCTCGCGGTGCTTGTTTTAAACCGTAAAGAGCCTTTTTCAAACGAAAAACATGGTTAGGTTGTTTACAGTCTACAAAACCTTTCGGTTGAGCCACATAAACTTCCTCGTTTAAAAACCCATTTAAAAACGCGCTCTTAACGTCCATTTGAAATAATTTTATTTTAAAACGACAAGCTATCGCGAATAAGATACGAATGGACTCGAGTCTAGCTACAGGGGCGAAAGTTTCATCAAAGTCTATACCTTCTATTTGAGAGTAGCCTTGAGCAACTAAACGTGCTTTGTTCCTGATGATGGTACCATCTTCATTTTTCTTATTCTTGAAAATCCATTTGGTACCTATCACATTGTGTTGCTTTGGAGGCTTTGTTAATTCCCAGACTTTGTTTCGCTCAAACTGATGGAGCTCTTCCTGCATTGCTTTAATCCAGTAGTCATCCTGAAGAGCTTCATCCAGATTCTTTGGTTCTAACATGGAAACGTAACAAGCGAATCCACAAACCAACTGTCTCCGAGTTTTAACTCCTCCTTGTGGGTCTCCAATGATGTTTGATTCAGGATGATCCTTGGAGATGCGTAACGTTTGAGGTAACGGAGTACTCGGAGGCACATGAGATGATTCCTGCACATCAGATAAACTTGAAGAGCCATTAGATGCATCATTATTATTGGAAGAATTGTTATGGGAAGATGCATTGGCAGGTGTATCATCATCAAGAGAGATATCGAGGGTAGATTTTTCAGATGCAAAGTGAAAAGCTTCATCTACTTTAACATTTATAGATTCTACAATCGTTTTAGATTCCATGTTAAATACCCGATATGCTCTGCTATTTGTAGAATAACCCAAAAAGATCCATTCGTCACTTCGAGAATCGAACTTACCAAGATTTTCGCGATCACGCAAAATAAAACATCGACTCCCAAAGATACGAAAATATTTGATATCCGGTTTTCTACTAAACCACAGCTCATATGGTGTATTTAAAGTTCCTGGGCGCAAATACACTCGATTAATTACATAATCAGCGGTGTTCACAGCTTCAGCCCAAAAGTATAACGGTAAATTCCGGCTATGAAGCATCACACGCGCCATCTCTTGAACAACCCTGTTTTTGCGCTCAACAACACCATTCTGCTGAGGTGTATAGGGTGCTGAGAATTCATGTTTAATGCCGTTGGAAGTGCAAAAGTCAATGAATTTAGAATTAATGAATTCTCCACCTCTATCACTTCTAACACGAATGATCTTTTCATTCTTTTCAATCATAATACGATGACAAATCTTATGAAAAGAATCAAACGTATCAGCTTTCTCTTTTAAAAATGCTACCCAAGAATACCGAGAGAAATCATCAACCAATAAGAAAATATACCATTTACCTCCCAAAGATGGTTGACGTGTCGGCCCCATTAAATCCATATGCAATAATTCCAAGGGCCGTTTGGTACCAACGTGGTTCAGGTTCTTGTGTGCAGCCCTTGATTGTTTTCCCTTAAGACAACCTCCGCACACAATGTTGTTTTTAAATAAAAGTTTAGGAACCCCCTTTACCACGTCTTTATTTGAAATTTTTGCTAGTTCTTTAAAATTTATGTGACCTAGTCTTTCATGCCAAAGTGCTTCATTATCCAAAGAAACTAGGTTACATTTTTCAGAAATTTTATTAGGAACAACATAACAATTGTTTTCAGATCTAACCCCTTTTAAAAAGAAGACATGGTCCTTATCAGTTACAACACATTCAACAGATGAAAAGTTAACTGAAAAACCATTATCGCAAAGTTGACTTATGCTAATGAGGTTAGTCTTAAGGCCATCAACAAATAACACGTTTTTCAAAATCCGGCCATCTGGAATAGCTACTGTTCCTTTTCCAACAATTTTGGAAGATCGACCGTCTCCGAAAACAACGAGTCCTCCGGAGATTTTCTCAAAGTTTTGAAAACTATTTTTGTCACCGGTCATGTGACGGGAACAACCGCTATCCAGATACCAAGACGAATTATCATAAGCATGCAAGGAAACATTAGTAACAAGACAAGGGAAGATTTCACCTTTGCGCACCCAAAACCTTTTGGAATGCGTCGGTAATGGTCGTGAGGTTATTCTCCTAGGTGAAGGCGTCTTGTTAGATCGATTGCTGCTCCTTGATGATGTCGTCTTGCGCGGTGAACTACCAAGTCTATTTTCCTTTGAATGATTTGCATTTGATTTCTGAGGAATCACCCTTTTGGTAGTCGTTGCAAGAAATGTCTGAGTTGAGCGTTTGGCTCCTGTCTTGCAATATCTCCTTATGTGCCCTGAAATACCACAACGAAAACATACCTTTGAGCTTGACGATCCCGAAGAGGGTGAAGTAGGCTTGTTGTCGTTGCTTGTCGTGAATTCCGGTGTCGGAGGAGGAGATACCGACTGAGGCACAAAAACTGTCCCACTCGAACTTAGACTATTTCCAGTTTGCGTGTACCCGAGGCCGAACCGATTTGTTTGACCAAGACCAAGAAGCTTATCCAACTTACTCCTTCCAGAAGTAAATCTCTTTAAGTCATCCTTTAGTTGGAGAATGGTCTCTGTCATTTCCAATTTTTCTTGTCGAGCCTCGCCGTTGAGCTTCAAGAAGTAATTCGCTTTGTTCACCATATCTATATAATTCTTCTCGAATTGCTCATTGGACTCTTGAAGGGAAACATTTGCTTTTATCAGATTATCCCTTTCCACTTCAAGATCGGTCGAGAGAGAAGTTACCATTTTTACTTCTTCTTCGAGATCCTGTAATCTCCCTCTCAACCCCTTGTTTTGTTTAGCCAGTTTCTTTGAATCCCTCAAAAGTCTGTGGTAGGCTAAAACAAAATCTTCACCTTCAGAGTTACTCGATTCATCATTCGTTGCAGTTTTTTCAACCCGAGAGGAGTTGGACAATGAATCTGAAGTACTTGCCATTAAGCACATGAAGGGTGAAGATGTGGACGCGTGGAATGCCGTTGCGCTCTCTTCTTCATCACTTGAGGATGACTCATTTGACGTTGAGTTGTCATCCCAGGTGACGACTTGCATCACTTTCTTCTTTGACGGATTCTTAGTTGGACACTCCGTTGAGATATGGCCGTATCCTCGGCACTTGAAGCATTGGACTTGTCCTTCTGAACTTTTCTTATCCTTTAAAAGTTCTCTTGCTTTCTTGACTTGTAACTTGAAATACCCTTGCCTTTCTTCGACTTTCCGAAGGATGGAGTTTTACTTGAATTACCCCTTCGAAAGTTGCGGCGAAACTTCCTTGTCAAGAGAGCGAGCTGCTTCTCAAATTCCTCCATAGATAGGTTTTCATCATCGTCTGAGGAGGATGAATCCGTGTCTTCTTCCTTTGTTGTTTTCAAAGCATAACCTAAAGACTTAGAAGAGGATGCCTTTCCCGAAGAATAGTTAGTAGTAAATGTCATTTCATAAGTTTGTAATGAACCAACTAGTTCTTCTACACGTATTTCGTCCGGGTGTTTAATAGTTTCAATGGCTGTAACCTTTGGGCGAAATCGTTCAGGAAGAGTTCTTAAGATCTTTCTTACAACCTTAAATTCTGGAATCTTCTCTCCCAGGTTAGCACATGAGTTTACGATGTCTTGCAATCGTGTATAGTAGTCCGTGAAAGATTCATTTTCTGCCATGAAAATAGAGTCAAATCTGCTCGTAAGCATTTGCAGCTTTTGAATCTTCACGAGGTTAGTTCCCTCATGTGTAACCTGAAGAACATCCCAGATTTCTTTCGCAGTCTCACATGCCGAGACGCGAGAGAATTCAGTTTGAGATAAGGCATTAAAAATAGCATTAATTCCCTTGCCATTGTAAGAAGATGAGTCTAACTCTTCCTTGGTCCATTTCGACCTAGGTTTGATGGTGCGAACATCAGCAATAATTTCAGTTGGATTAGTCCATCCTAATTCAATTGATTGCCACACCCGTTCGTCGATGGAAATTAAAAAGGCTTTCATCCGTACTCTCCAGTACGCATAATTTGTTCCATCAAAGAATGGGGGTCTGTTGATGTTTCCACCTTCAACCATTGTTTACAACCCTATTCCCTCTCTGATACCACTTGTTGGGTTATATGTAATAATGGATCTAAATAGGGGAAAAAACACCTAGAGGGGGGTGAATAGGTGTAAACAATAAACACTCAAAAAATCATTGCGTAATTAAAAACCCAATGAGGAAATATAAATGAACACGCAAGATTTTTACGTGGAAAACTCCAAACCGGAGTAAAAAACCACGGGACCGATAACACGGTGAAATCCACTAGAATTAAACACGTACAAGGTGATATACCGTACTCACAGACGACTCAACCTTTTCCATACGCTCCTAGTTGATCTTCTCCGCTCGCTCCACACGCTTCACGAATCCACGATCTGCGTCCAACGCCGAATCCACGGCGTCCAACGTCGAGTCCACGACGTCTGACCGAATCCACGGTCTTCACCTAGTAGCACGCTTTGAATCCACGAACGTACCTCGCTCCGAATCCACGAGAGCGGTTGCACCTTGAATCCACAAGGCCACGCGAGTCCACACGCCGATTTTGGGGTAAATCGTTGTTCTTGGGTGGTGATGATGCGCCGAATACTTAGATCAAAGATAGATAGGAAATACCATCTAAGTATTCATTACTTTGATTCAACTCAAGATGTGAGTATGAAAACCTAGAATCAAACTAATCAATATAGATGAAGAAACATAGGGTAATATCTAATGATTTCCTTTCTTCTCTATATGTGGATCTTAGGCCGTATATAAGATTATATTTTATTATGACGGCTATTTTCCTTAACCCTAGAAAAAGAATCATAGGGTCTATTTATAGGTTAGAAACTATTGGAAGAAGATAAGGATCAAAAACTGTCCGTTTCTGGAAATTTTCACGACGGCGATCCGGATCGGATTTACTGTGATCCGGATCGTCGTAACGAGTCAGGCAATTCCAGAAAACAGGGTTCGGGATCCGGATTGAATTGTCCGATCCGGATCGTTCATGTATTCCAGCAAATTCCCATGTTCGGGATCCGGATCGAAATGGCCTATGATCCGGATCGGATTTGCCAATGTACAAGCACCCTTCGGGATCCGGATTGGACTCTCTGATCCGGATCCTGAACATGTCCCAAGTTCAGTTCTTGATTTTTATGCAATAAAATAATTCTTCCAAGTGTTTCTACACTACAAGAAGTATTCGGATCACCAAAAATCTTTAGTTAACTTACCTGATCCTTTTGAATTCATCTTTCTTGAGATTGAGGTATATGATCCAAACTTCATTCATCTTCAATCTTCAAGACTTAACTCTTTCACGAAATGCGCCAAAATAAAATCCGTAACACCTTTTGCTTCGAGCCAAACCCGTTCCACCTCATTTCTATCATATTTTAAAATATGTTTGAAGTGATTTGACGCACTTTACTACTTAGCAAAGTCGGTGCACTACAGCATATACGGGGTGGTCATACCTGGCCGACTGGAAAGGGCCAAGGTTCAGCAAACTCTCGGTTGAGGTAACCGAGAGTATAGACCCGCGAGGGTCATATCAAGGAAACCATTGACTCAGGCTCCACGTGGGCCTGAGAGCTGAGGGTCGGCCAATAGGGGTCGGCCGGAGAACCTTTCGGCTTACACGACCAAGGCCGAAAAGCGGATAAAGGACCCGATCGGTCGAAAAGGCCGATGGCGAGAATCTTGATTCAGACGGAAGGAATAAAAAAGGAATGCCTCCTGACTAGCCAACATGTCGTCGGATAAGGAATGTACGAATTTTGGCCGAAAATGCTAGGCTACATTCGAGGCCACCAAAGCCGAATGTAATGCACATCAACAAATGGATCGGAAAGCGAGCAGCCAATCAAGAAAATATTTGAAACACAGCTATCAGTTTTGAAGAGTGTGGAGCAACAATGTAAGAGAACTTCACATTTATTGAACCAACATGCATACAGTTCGAAAAAAAAAGCAGATTCAAAAGTTTTTTCAAAAAGGAAGAGTCACAGCCGGGATGCTTCGTTAAAAGGTGGAGATGCACAGCCATCTTAAAGCTGGCAGCGACCGGACGCTACCTGCTGGAAATTGAGATGCCTGATCAACCTTCGAAGCCGACGAAAGGGGGAGAGAAAGAGAATACAAAGTCTCTCCTAACTCCTTGATTCCCTGCATGCAACGGGAGAAGATCACGCTGACCCTCCTAGAAAAGAAGAGACAACCCTTGTAGGACAGCCAGTCGGAGCATGAGGGCGTTAGTTTTCCTGGTAAGGAAACTAGACGCTGAGCGTTTCGAATTCCCCTAGGAAGGAAGGCCATGACCACAATGCCCAGTGCGTGATCTTCATACACGATCATCATCTGCAAGCAGGCGAAGATTGGCTAGACCACTGGGTGTTAGATCCCGGATCGGTAGGTCAATCACCGGATCGGCTCTAGCATGAACACCGTTGGAGGACCGAAGCATAAGAACTCTGCCATCACCGGCGCCAGAAATAAAGCAGGGTCGAGGGAAGTAGTTAAGAACTTCCAATAACTTCTCCCAAATCACGCCGATAGTTCAAATCGGCGCCTAATAAACTTGGTTCAAGATGTGTATAAATACCTGAACCATCGAAGAGATCGGGATTGTAAGTCCAGTACCACCCCAGCTTCTTCATTTATCTAGGAGTAGGTTAACTTAATTCTTTTCTCTTCTTTTTTACTGCTTTTATAGGAGTAGGCTTAATTGTAATCCTTCTATCCCTTTTCCCCACTTGCATCCCCTTCTTCCTATCAATATAAGTGTAAACCGACCATTCGGTCGTATCTTTATTCTTGCATTTAGAGTGTAAACGGCCCAGTCGGTCGTGTCTTTATTTGCTTAATTTTCCTTTAGAGTATAAACTGGCCAATCAGCCGTGTCTTTATCGGTGATTTTTGCGCTTCCAACATTGCAATCGACTCATCAGTCGTACATTTATCTCCCGGGTCGTTCACTCATTTAAGTCAAAACAGGCGATCCCTGTTACCTCCGTAAACCCACTTCGGCTGTCCCCTAGTCGAGCGGTCGGAAGATAGTCAGACATTACCAGAGAAGACCCCAGCCGAGCGGATCCCTCCTCGTCCCGATCGCTTGTTGTGGCACACAGCGCACTTCGACACCTCTGAGAGAGTCACCCAAAGGGCGATCGTACGCAAGCCACATTTGGCCCCAACAGGTACCCAGTGAGGTTTCACTATGGTAATGTCTGGATCAAAGTACCCACCAGATAGACAACCTCCTAAGTCCACGCTCTGCTAAAGCCTCTAGGCACCAAAGGAACCTAGGCACAAGATACCACACATCAGTAATCTCTACTAACCCCAAACGATCAACAAGTCTAACACAGCACTAATGTGCGAGGTAACATCTACAACGTCGGTCCCAAACCGACCACTAATAACTTAATTATCCACTACGCCGACTCAACTAGAGTCCATCAGGCTCTCACAATAACTGACATCACATTGCGACTCTATGTCATCAACTACCTAATCTGAATCACTATCGAAACATCGATTCCTTTAACCGATTTTCGAGCTATGCAAAACAGCATTGCTAAGGCCACTAAGACTTACTGACTCCCCAGAGTATAACACAACATGCCACAAGCCTTAGTGGATCACCCACTATCCAAAATATCAATAATTTTGATGTTAGGACAGCTGTCACGCCACGGGGTCGAAACTGCGACCCGGGCTCGCCAACAGATCCGCCACCTATGCCAACCCGCATAGGCGAAGCGTCCTACCTGCAAGAAAAGTCCTATAGCTAACAGATATCAGAGCTATAAATAAAAATCTGCAGTCAAACTAAAATCATCTACTGTACAACTGGAAATAATGCAACAATGTCCACTCCCAAATGATAATCATACAATATCCTCATATACAAAAGGTCGAGACCATCACAGGGAGATATCTCCAATAAATATATCAGTGTACAGGCTCTCGATACAAATCATATCCTCACTACATCAGTCTCTCAAAAGAGGAAAAAAATAAGACAACTAGTCTACTGAATCTCTCCTCTGAAGGGGTACCGCTACTCTCCAAACATGGGTAGGGATCTAGCTCGCGACTCCTCGCCTCGATCAACCACCGCAGAATCAGCAACGCCCGCTAGACTCTACAAAACAAAGGAGAGGAGGAAAAAGGAGGGGGAAAACCCCAAAGGTGTGGAGACTACATCCAAAAGGGAGTTCTCAGTGGGTACCCTCCGCCAGAACGCGACGGTCTGCCCACTAAGTCCTCAAGGGACATAAACTAACCCAAGTCATAAAGACTGAAATAAGGAAGCTGGACACTCTCAACAGCTACCATGCCTCTATCTAATGCTCAAAGGGGAGAACCAAGGAATGGTAATGCAACCCTCACATGAAGTGCACAATCGACCCAATCGAGCTGACTGCCACACCTGGTCCAGTCAACCTGCGCCCACCTACAACCACCTCTCGCTGACGGCAGGAATTACGTAGGGCGTCCAACGGACTAACTCGCTATTGAGTATGGCTCATGCAGGCTATAGTCAAAATCCACGCTCTCTCTCAGAACGATAGAATCATGATGCTCAACCTCCACACAGCGGTCAAAATACTCTCAACGACACGGGACCGCCGTCACCAAACGGCTCTCACAATACTAGCACTGATCTAAACTCAGCTACCGACTGCACTCGGCCCCCAGGCACGTGCAATAATAAAAGTATCTGACCGAAATAACCCAATCAAATGAACCGTATAACACCCGGTACTTGCCGGCTTCTGCTGTCGAACTCAGTAACTGATCGGCACAGCGGCTCGATCTCAATATCCGTAACGACCGTCACATGGTCTCGTTCAAAATAATGTAACATACCGTCACACCGGCTCGGTCAAGCCTCCCTCCGTCGTGTGCACTCGAGGGGAGCGACCCACACGAGAATTTCTCTTCCATTGTCTCAATATAGTAGGATTGGATCACAACTCGGATCAATGGGAAAACTCATCCCGAAAGGGACCCGATCTCAATCGGATACAAACTAAACTTGAAGTGGGTAGCTCCACCACTAGAGAAACTGATGCCCATCTATGCATAAGTAAATATCCGGTCAAA
>CM055070.1:36680630-36708521 GCA_029204045.2 Tillandsia leiboldiana | reverse complement strand
TATCCGGACGACTAGCTGTGAGGTAAAGGTAGGACTTCCAATCATACTTCGATACAGTTCTCGTCTAATATCACTAAGGGATTCACTTCCAACCCTTAGTGCTAGTTCCCATAGGAGTTGGAAAAATCTTTAGAATTTCTAATCCGAATTTTTTACCACTCCTTTGCATACTTGGATTGACACAGAGTGGATACCTTCATCATTTTGTTTTACTTGCAATCCAAGAAAATATGTCAGTCGCCCATCATGGACATCTCAAATTCGCTTTCCATGGTTTCCGCGAATTTAGAAGCATCATTATCTCTTGTTGCTCCAAATACAATGTCATCGACATAGATTTGTGCTACAATGAATTATCCTGATAATGCTTCACAAAGAGAGTCCGATCTGCTCCCCCTCGAGTATGCCCTTCTCCAAAAGGTGCTTTGTCAACCTTTCGTAACCATGCTCGCGGTGCTTGGTTTAAACCATAAAGAGCCTTTTTCAAAACGAAAAATATGGTTAGGTAGTTTACAGTCTACTACAAAACCTTTCGGTTGAGCACATATATTCCTCATTTAAAAACCCATTAAAAACGCGCTCTTACGTCCATTGGAAGAGTTTTATTTTAAAGTGGTAAGCAATAGCGAATAAGATACGAATGGACTCGAGTCTAGCTACAGGGGCGAAATGTTTCATCAAAGTCTATACCTTCAAATTTGAGAGTAGCCTTGAGCAACTAAAAGGTGCTTTGTTCCTTAATGATGGTACCATCCTCATTTTTCTTGTTCTTGAAAACCATTTAGTACCGATCACATTGTGTTGCCTTCGGAGGCGCCGTTAATTCCCAGACTTTGTTTCGTTCAAACTGATGGAGCTCTTTCTGCATTGCTTCAATCCAGTAGTCATCCTGAAGAGCTTCATCGACATTCTTTGGTTCGATCATAGAAACGTAACAAGCAAATCCACAAACCAACTGTCTCCGAGTTTTGACTCCTTCTTGTGGGTCTCCAATGATGTTTGATTCAGGATGATCCTTGGAGATGCGCAACGTTTGAGGTAATGGAGTACTCGGAGGTGCCTGAGATGATTCGTGCACATCAGATAAACTTGAAGAACCATTAGATGCATCATTAATATTGGAAGTATTATCACGAGAAGATACATTTACAGGAGTATCATCATCAAGAGAGATATCGAGGGTAGATTTTTCAGATGCAAAGTGAAAAGCTTCATCTACTTTAACATTTATAGATTCTACCAAAGTTTTAGATTCCAAGTTAAATACCCGATATGCTCTACTATTTGTAGAATAACCCATAAAGGTCCCTTCGTCACTTTGAGAGTCGAACTTACCAAGATTTTCACGGTCACGCAAAATATAACATCGACTCCCAAAGATACGAAAATATTTGATATCCGGTTTTCTACTAAACCACAGCTCATATGGTGTATTTAAAGTTCCTGGGCGCAAATACACTCGATTAATTACATGAACAGCGGTGTTCACAGTTTCAGCCCAAAAATATAGCGGTAAATCCCGGCTATGAAGCATCACAGGCGCCATCTCTTGAACAACCCTGTTTTTGCGCTCAACAACACCATTCTGCTGAGGTGTATAGGGTGCTGAGAATTCATGTTTAATGCCGTTGGAAGTGCAAAAATCAATGAATTTAGAATTAATGAATTCTCCACCTCTATCACTTCTAACACGAATGATCTTTTCATTCTTTTCAATCATAATACGATGGCAAATCTCATGAAAAGAATCAAACGTATCAGCTTTCTCTTTTAAAAATGCTACCCAAGAAAACCTAGAGAAATCATCAACCAACAAGAAAATATACCATTTACCTCCCAAAGATGGTTGACGGGTCGGCCCCATTAAATTCATGTGCAGTAATTCCAAGGGCCGTTTGGTACCAACGTGGTTCAGGTTCTTGTGTGCAGCCCTTGATTGTTTTCCCTTAAGACAACCTCCACACACAATGTTGTTTTTAAATAAAAGTTTAGGAACCCCCTTAACCACGTCTTTGTTTGAAATCTTTGCTAGTTCTTTAAAATTGATGTGACCTAGTCTTTCATGCCAAAGTGTTTCATTATCCAAAGAAACTAGGTTACATTTTTCAGAAATTTTATTTGAAACAACATAGCAATTATTTTGAGATCTAACCCCTTTGAAAAAGAAAACATGGTCCCTATCAGTTACAACACATTCTACAGAAGAAAAGTTAACTGAGAAATCATTGTCACATAGTTGACTTATACTAATGAGGTTAGTCTTAAGGCCATCAACAAATAACACATTATTTAGAATTGGGCCATCTGGAATAGCTACTGTTCCCTTTCCAACAATCTTGGAAGACCGACCGTCTCCGAAAACAACAAGTCCTCCGGAGCTTTTCTCAAAAGTTTGAAAACAGTTTTTGTCACCGGTCATGTGACGGGAACACCCGCTATCCAAATACCAAGACGAATTATCATACGCATGCAAGGAAATATTTGTAACAAGACAAGGAAAGATTTCACCTTTGCGTACCCAAACCTTTCGAGATTTGGTGTACGTCGGAAAAGATTGTGAAGTTGATACCTTTGGTGAAAATGTCTTGTTTGATCCATCGCTTTTCCTTGACGTTGTCGTCGTCTTGTTTGATGAACTACCAAGGCTCTTTTTCCTTCGAATAATTTGTATTTGATTTCCGAGGAATCACCCTTTTGGTAGTCGTTGCAAGAAGTGCTTGAGTTGAGCGTTTGGCTCCCATCTTGCAATTTTTCCTTATGTGCCCTGCAATGCCACAACGAAAACATACCTTGATGCTTGATGATTCCGAAGAGGGGGAAGTAGGTTTGTTGTCGTTGTTTGTCGTCAATTCCGGTGTCGGAGGAGGAGATACCGACTGGGGCACAAAGACTGTCCCAACCGAACTAAAATCGTCTTTAGTTCGATTGTATCCGAGGCCGAACTTGTTTGATTGACCAAGACCAAGAAGCTTATCCAACTTACTCCTTCCTGATGAAAATCGCTGTAAGTCATCCTTGAGTAGGAGAATGGTCTCTGTCATTTCTAATTTTTCCTGTCGAGCCTCGCCGTTGAGCTTCAAGAAGTAATTCGCTTTATTCACCATATCTACATAATTCTTCTCGAATTGCTCATTGGACTCTTGAAGTGAAGCATTTGCTTTTATCAGATTATCCCTTTCCACTTCAAGATCGGTCGAGAGAGAAGTTACCCTTTTTTAGTTCTTCTTCGAGATCCTGCAATCTCCCTCTCAACCCCTTGTTTTGCTTAGCCAGTTTCTTTGAATCCCTCAAAAGTCTGTGATAGGCTAGAGCAAAATCTTCACCTTCCGAATCATCCGATTCATCGTCCGTTGCATTCTTTTCAACTCGGGAGGAGGACAACGACTCGGATGTACTAGCCATTAAGCACATGAAGGGTGAAGATGTGGACGCGTGGAACGCTGTTGCGTTATCTTCTTCATCACTTGACGATGACTCATTTGACGATGATGTGTCATCCCAAGTGACGGCTTGTATCGCTTTCTTCTTTGACGGATTCTTATTAGGACACTCCGTTGAGATATGGCCGTACCCTCGGCACTTGAAGCATTGGACTTGTCCTTCTGAGCTTTTCTTATCCTTAGAAAAACCCTCTTGCTTTCTTGGTTTGAAACTTGAAGAACCTTTGCCTTTCCTCGACTTTACGAAGGATGGAGTTTTTCTTGAGTTACCCCTTCGAAAGCTTCGGCGAAATCTTCTTGTCAAGAGAGCAAGCTGCTTTTCAAAGTCCTCCATAGATAGGTTTACATCGTCGTCTGAGGAGGATGAATCCGCGTCTTCTTCTTTTGTTGTTTTCAATGCTAAACCTGAAGACTTAGAAGAGGATGCTTTTCCAGAAGAATAGTTAGTAGGAAATGTCATTTCATAAGTTTGTAACGAACCAACTAATTCTTCTACACGGATTTCGTCCGGGTGTTTAATAGTTTCAATGGCCGTAACCTTAGATCGAAATCTTTCAGGGAGAGTTCTTAATATTTTTCTTACAACTTTAAATTCTGGAATCTTCTCTCCCAAGTTAGCACATGAGTTTACGATATCTTGCAATCCTGTGTAATAGTCTGTGAACGATTCATTTTCTGCCATGAAAATAGAGTCAAACTTGCTCGTAAGCATTTGCAGTTTCTGAATCTTCACAAGGTTAGTTCCCTCATGCGTAACTTGAAGAACATCCCAGATTTCTTTCGCAGTCTCACATGCCGAGATGGGAGAGAACTCTGTTTGCGACAAAGCATTAAATAGAGCATTAATCCCTTTGCCATTGTAAGAAGAAGAATCTATCTCTTCCTTGGTCCATTTCGACCTAGGTTTGATGGTGCGAACATCAGCAAGAATTTCAGTTGGATTAGACCATCCTAATTCAATTGATTGCCACACCCGTTCGTCGATGGACATTAAAAAGGCTTTCATCCGTACTTTCCAATACGCATAATTTATTCCATCGAAGAACGGGGGTCTGTTGATGTTTCCACCTTCAACCATTGTTTACAACCCTATTCCCGCTCCGATACCACTTGTTGGGTTATATATAATTGGATCTAAATAGGGGAAAAAACACCTAGAGGGGGGTGAATAGGTGTAAACAATAAACACTCAAAAATCTTTGCGATATAAAAACCCAATGCGGAAAAATAAATAACACGCAGAGATTTTTACGTAGAAAACTCCAAACCGGAGTAAAAAACCACGGGACCGATAACACGGTGAAATCCACTAGAATTATAACACGTACAAAGGTGATATACCGTACTCACAGACGACTCAACCTTTTTCCATACGCTCCTAGTCGATCTTATTCGCTCGCTCCGCAACGCTTCTCGAATCCACGATCTGCGTCCAACGCCGAATCCACGACGTCCAACGTCGAATCCACGACGTCCAACGTCGACTCCACGACGTCTGACCGAATCCACGGTCTTCACCCAGTAGCACGCTTCGAATCCACGAACGTACCTCGCTCCGAATCCACGAGAGCGGTAGCACCTTGAATCCACAAGGCCACGCGAGTCCACGCGCCGATTTTGGGAAAATCATTGTTTTTGGCTGGTGATGATCCGCCGAATACTTAGATTAGAAATAGATCGGAAATACCATCTAAGTATTCATTGATTTGATTCTACTCAAAATCTGAGTATGAAAACCTAGAATCAAATCAATCAATATAGAGGAAGAAACATAAGATTAGATCTAGTATTTCCTTTCTTCTCTATTTGTGTGGATCTATCTATTTCGGCCGTCTTTTTCTCTTTTTCGTGGGTTATGCGGCTTGCCCTAGAAAATGAATTAAAGGGTCTATTTATAGGTTAGAAACCATTGGAAGAGGATAAGAATAAAAAACTAACCTTTTCTGGAGTTTTTCAGGACGGCGATCCGGATCGGAGTTCGACGATCCGGATTGCAGTAGCGAGACAAACAGTTTCCAGAAAAACAAGGGTTCGGGATCCGGATCGAAATGCCTGATCCGGATCATTCATACACATTCACCAAACACCAACGTTCGGGATCTGGATTGAAAAGCCCGATCCGGATCGTTCATAAATCATGGTAAAACCAGTGTTCGGGATCCGGATCAAAGGAGGCTGCGATCCGGATTGAAGCTGCGTATGAACGAACACCCTTCGGGATCTGGATTGGAAAGTCTGATCCGGATCCTGAACATGTCCCATGTCCAGTTTTTGATTTTTATGCAATTAAAAATTCATCCAAGTGTTTCTACACTATAAGAAGTATTCGGATCACCAAAAATAATAAGTTAAACATACCTGATCCTTTTGAATTCTTCTTTCATGAGATTGAGTTAAATGATCCAACTTTCTTTATCTTCAATCTTCAAGACTTAACCGAATTCACGAAATACGCCAACTCAAATTCCGTAACAGCTGTGTGGTTTTCCAGCCTGTGAGTGAGCGTTGGTGTTGTTAGCCGATCTTGTTGATCGTGGATTGGACTATAGCCTGCATGAGCCATATTGAGCTCGACAGAGATGCGCTGATACTTTCCTCGGTGGGGTCGCGCCCCTCGAGTGCCACTCCGGAGTTGGGCCTGTTACTTGCTATCGCGACTTGTCGACGCAGTCCCTCTAGCTGGGCCAGTTTTGGCAGTCACGGACACCCTACGGTAGACCCATCCTGTTGAGGATGTGAGGCAGTAGGTGGGCGCAGGTTTGACTGGACCCTATGCGGCAGTCAGTGTAGATTGGGTGACTGTACTTTGAGAGTTAGTAGATGCATCATGTTTCCATCTGTTCCACTTTTTGAGCATCTAGATAGAGGCATAGTAGCTGTAGAGTTACTTTTCCAGCCCTTTCATTTCAGTATTATATTGTTACTTTATGCCTCTAGTAGACTTAGTGGGCAGACCGTCGGGCTTGTTGGCGGCTCCCACTGAGAACTACCGTGGTAAGTAGTTCTCACACCCGTCGTGGTGTCTTTTTCCCCAGGGACTTCTACTCCTGTTCCTGTTGCTCCAGTTGCTGATCCTTCTGACCGAGGCGAGTGAGTCGCGAGATAGATCCCTACCAGTCGTCGTCCAGAGAGTAGATGTACCCCCCCTTACTTTTTGGGAGTTCATGTTGAGAGACCTTTGTAGTGAGGTATAGAGTTGTATTTTATTTTACAGTTTGAGAGACTTATGTTTTTGGGGAGGATTTTGAGTTGTATATATTTTCATTTTCAGCACTTTACTTTCAGCTCTGATATCTGTCTAGTATAGTTGATCTTTATTTGAAATTCTAGATAGCTGCTTAAAATTTATGTGACCTAGTCTTTCATGCCAAAGAGTTTCATTATCCAAGAAAACTAGGTTACAATGTTCAGAAATTTTATTTGGAACTACACAGCAATTATTTTCAGATCTAACCCCTTTCAAAAAGAATAATTGATCCTTATCAGTTACAATACATTCTGCAGAAGAAAAGTTAACTGAGAAACCATTATCACAAAGTTGACTTATGCTAATGAGGTTAGTCTTAAGGCCTTCAACAAATAAAACATTGTTCAAAATCGGGCCTTCTGGAATAGCGATTGTTCATTTTTCAACAATTTTGGAAGAACAACCGTCTCCGAAAACAACATGTCCTCCGGAGATTTTCTCTAAAGTTTGAAAACTGTTTTTGTCACCGGTCATATGACGGGAACATCCGCTATCCAGATACCAAGACGAGTTGTCATAAGCATGCAAAGAAGTATGAACAACAAGAGAAGGGAAGATTTCACCTTTGCGTACCCAAACCTTTTTGGACTGCGTTGGCAATGATTGTGAAGTTATTACCCTTGGTGAAAGCGTCTTGTTTGAATGATCGCTTTTCCTTGACATCGTTGTCTTGTTTGATGTTATACCAATGTTCTTTTCTTTTAAAAAATCCTTCTTTGATTTCCAGGGAGTGAACTCATTGGTAGTAGTTGCAAGAGGTGGTTGATTTGATCTTTGTGCTCCAATCTTGCAATTTCTTCTTATGTGCCCTGCATAACCACAACGAAAACATACCTTTGTACTTGACGAAACCGAAGTAGGTGAGGTAAGGTTGTTGTCGTTGATTGCATTGAATTCCGTCGTCAGAGGAGGAGTTACCGACTGGGGCACAAAAACTGTCTGACTCGAACTAGGACTGTCTTCAGTTCGAGTATATCCAAGGCCGAATCGGTTCGTTTGACCAAGACCAAGCATCTTATCCAACTTGCTCCTTCCCGAAGAAAATCGCTTTAAGTCATCCTTAAGTTGGAAAATGGTCTTTGTCATTTCCATTTTTTCTTATCGAGCCTCGGAATAGAGCTTCAAGAAGTAACTTGCTTTATCTACCATTTTTACGTGTTCCTTCTCGAAATGCTCATTTTTCTCTTGAAGTGAAACATTTGCTTTTATCAGGTTATCCCTTTCCACTTCAAGACCGGTCGAGAGAGAAGTTGCCCTTTTTACTTCTTCTTCGAGATCCTGCAATCTCCCTCTCAACCCCTTGTTTTGCTTTGCCAGTTTCTTTGAATCCCTCAAGAGTTTGTGGTAGGCAAGAGCAAAATCTTCACCTTCGGAGTTACTCGATTCATCATCCGTTGCAGTTTTTTCAACCTGAGAAGAGTTGGACAATGAATCGGATGTACTTGCCATTAAGCACATGAAGGGTGAAGATGTGGACGCGTGGAACGCCGTTGCGTTATTCTCTTCATCACTTGAAGATGACTCATTTGACATTGAGGTGTCATCCCAAGTGACGGCTTGCATCACCTTCTTCTTTGACGGATACAAAGGATTCTTATTGGGACAATC
Organism: Tillandsia leiboldiana; assembly: GCA_029204045.2. NCBI lineage: Eukaryota > Viridiplantae > Streptophyta > Magnoliopsida > Poales > Bromeliaceae > Tillandsia > Tillandsia leiboldiana. The sequence goes on along the minus strand of CM055070.1, from coordinate 36,700,226 downwards.
CGTTGAGATGTGACCGAAGCCTCGGCACTTGAAGCATTGGATTTGTCCGTCCGAATTTTTCTTATCCTTTGCGAAACTCTCTTGCTTTCTTGACTTGTAGCTTGAAGAACCTTTGCCTTTCTTCGACTTTACGAAGGATGGAGTTTTACTTGAATTACCCCTTCGAAAGTTTCGACGAAATTTTCTAGTCAAGAGAGCAAGCTGTTTCTCAAAATCCTCCATAGATAGGTTCTCGTCATCGTCTGAGGAGGATGAATCCGCGTCTTCTTCTTTTGTTGTTTTCAACGCAAAACCTGAAGACTTAGAAGAGGATGCCTTTCCCGAAGAATAGTTAGTAGGAAATGTCATTTCATAAGTTTGTAATGAACCAACTAATTCTTCTACACGGATTTCGTCCGGGTGTTTAATAGTTTCAATGGCCGTAACCTTGGAACGAAATCTTTCAGGAAGAGTTCTTAAAATCCTTCTTACAATTTTAAATTCAGAAATTTTCTCTCCCAAGTTAGCACATGTGTTTACGATGTCTTGCAATCGTGTATAGTAATCTGTGAAAGATTCATTTTCTGCCATTAAAATAGAGTCAAACTTGCTCGTAAGCATTTGTAGTTTTTGAATCTTCACAAGATTAGTTCCCTCATGTGTAACTTGAAGAACATCCCAGATTTCTTTCGCAGTCTCACATGCCGAGACGCGAGAGAACTCAGTTTGTGACAAGGCATTAAATAAAGCGTTAATTCCTTTGCCATTGTAAGAAGATGAGTCAACCTCTTCCTTGGTCCATTTCGACCTAGGTTTGATGGTGCGAACATCAGCAATAATTTCAGTTGGATTTGACCATCCTAACTCGATTGATTGCCACACCCGTTCATCGATGGAAATAAGAAAAGCTTTCATCCGTACTTTCCAGTAGGCATAGTTTGTTCCATCGAAGAACGGAGGTCTGTTGATGTTTCCACCTTCAACCATTGTTTACAACCCTATTCCCACTCCGATACTAATTGTTGGGTTATGCAATAATATGGATCTAAATAGGGGAAAAAACACCTAGAGGGGGGTGAATAGGTGTAAACGTTAAACACTCAAAAATCTTTGCGTAATAAAACCCAATGCGGAAAATAAAAATAACACGCAAGATTTTTATGTGGAAAACTCCGTCACAGGAGTAAAAAACCACGGGACCGATAACACGGTGAAATCCACTAGAATTATAACACGTACAAAGGTGATATACCGTACTCACAGATGACTTAATCTCTTCCCATACGCTCCTAGTTGATCTTCTCCGCTCGCTCCGCAACGCGCCTCGAATCCACGATTAGCGTCCAACACCGAATCCACGACGTCTGACCGAATCCACGGTCTCCTCCCTGTAGTACGTGTCGATCACACGAACGTACCTCGCTCCGAATCCACGAGAGCGGTAGCACCTTGAATCCACAAGGCCACGCAAGTCCACGCGCCGATTTTGGGGAAAATCGTTGTTTTTGGGTGGTGATGATCCGCCGAATACTTAGATCAAAGATAGATCGGAAATACCATCTAAGTATTCATTAATTTGATTCTACTCAAAATCTGAGTATGAAAACCTAGAATCAAATTAATTAATATAGATGAAGAAACATAGAATTAATCTAGTTATTTCCTTTCTTCTCTATATGTGGATTTCTAAGTTTTTCTCCGTTAATTTTTGTCTGTCATTTCCTAGAGATAAAACTTAGTGTGGATACCCTTTGGATTACCCTAAACAAAAGAAATAGGGTTTACTTATAGGTTAGAAACCACTGGAAGAGGATAAGTATCAAAAACTAACCATATCTGGAATTTTGCAGGACGACGGTCCGGACTGGAATACTGCGTTCCGGACTGTCGTAGCTAAACAGACAATTTCCAGAAAAACATACATTCGGGATCCGGACTGAAGTACCACGGTCCGGACTGTTCATACATTTCAGCAAAACCCATGTTCGGGGTCTGGAACAGAAATGGCTTTGTTCCGGACTGGATTTGCGCATGAACAAACAACATTCGGGGTCCGGACTGCGGTCACCTGATCCGGATCCTGAACATATCCCATGTCCAGTTTTTGATATTTAAGCAATTAAAAATACATCCAAGTGTTTCTACACTATATGAAGTATTCAGATCACCAAATATATTTAGTTAAACGTACCTGATCCTTTTGAATTCTTCTTACTTGAGATTGAGGTATATGATCCAAACTTCTTTATCTTCAATCTTCAAGACTTAAACACTTTCACGAAATACGCCAAAACAAATTCCTTAACAGTTTGACACATCTGGTCATAGTAGGAAGGCTGCGGGTGGCTCTGGTGCCGAAATGGATATCCGGGAGACAATTCGATCGATGAATTCTAGGTACTCGGCGGAGCTAGTTTCACATCTTTTGCGACCGACTTGCACCATTTGGCGTGGCTGTCCTAACACTGAAAAAGTGAGTGTTTCGGGACAGCGGGGAAAATTGATCGGTGTCCGAAACATTTCGAGGCATTTGTGGGTCGAACCGGACCCGAAATCAGTGTTCGAGACAATACCGGACTCGGTTTCGTGTCGCACGAGTTAATGTTGATCGCAGCAATAAATAGGCCTTATTTGTGGGTCATTGTGTGAAGTATAACACTGCTGGTCGCAGCAATAGGACTGCGGGTGGTTCTGGTGCCAAAATAGACATCCCGGGAACCAAGTTGGCGAGTTCCGGGACCTAGATGGTCGGTTTTGGCATACTAGTTGTACGGCTGTTGTGAGGACCTGGATCCCCACGACGAGATTACTGGTTGACCAGCAGCTCCTGGAAGCCTATGTGGCGTGTCGGTGGCGTTTGTGCACCAATTGGACACTAGTGATGGACTCAGTGTGTTTAATGGATCACGAGAGTAGTCAGATGACCCCGTCGAATGTTTAGAAGTGGTTTTACGTGCAATGGATATTAAAATTGGGCTCAACGCGAAGTTTGGATAAAAGAACATCTTTCCGGGTGCCTTCGACAATTTTTAGAGTTGGAATTTGGCAAAACGGACTTCGGATTTGGATTCAGCGCGCGAAAACGATGAAAATGGACTATTCACTTGTATATTTCGGAGCCCGGATGACGCGCACGATTTTCGAGGCAATGGACACTGTTCCGGCGGCCGGGGGCAGCGTCGGCGGCGGTGGGCAGCGGCGGAGCGGGCTCGGGCAGGCGGCGGAGCGATCGCAGGCAGGCGCGGGGCCGCGGGCAGGCGCGCGGGCGCGCGGGCAGGCACGCGGTCCACGGCACCGGCATGCACCGGAGGGTGGACACGTGGCTGCTTTAGATAGGTCGGTGCCGTGGACCTGGTTTACGGAGCTGGCGGGGGACCACCTCGGGAAGAGTGCTTGGCAGTGGCGCAGACCCGCGCGGGGAAGGCGCGCTGGCCCTGGCGCGGCGTCAGCGGGGATAGGCCACGTGTCGGCCTCCCATTCGCGGGTCAGCGCGCGATGTGACGCATCACTGTGGCCGTGTGTCAGAGCGGGCGCAAGTGCGGTCCACGTGGCGGCCGCCGATTGGCCGCCGCGGTCCCGTGGTCGCGGTGCACGGGTCCAGGGACACGTGTCGCTCCCCGGTTGGCCAAACGCGGGTGACGTGGTGCCTCACTGGCACGGCGTGGACGCGTGGACCGCGGGGCTGGTTACTGTAGCAGCCCGAAAACCAGTTTCGGGCGCCCGGAAGTTGCTCCTGAATCTGGAATTTTGGCCTTTAAAGGCCCGAATCACCCCCATTTCTCCTTTTTTCTCCTTTTGCTCGCACAGAGAGGCTAAGGGGAGGGAGTGGGCGATTCGTGGGGGGGTTTTCGTGGGTGCGCGAGCGCGCCGTTGACCCCGTGGAGCGCACAAGGTGTTCCAAGGAGCCGGTTTGACGCGTTGGACGGCGCGACGGGTCGAGGTAGGTCCCGTTTGTTGTTTTTGCGGTATTTTTGGCACAGTCTTGAGTTTCCTTTTGGATTTCGGATTTGACCCCACGCCCTCATGCGTGTTAGGGACCGTGTTTTACTGTGCCGTTTTACTGCGCGAACTGTTGCTGGCGTTTTGGACGCGCCTCGTTTTGCGTGCAACTTTAAGGGAATCATGCGCTGTTTTGCGTGCAGATTCGAGGTACGTGCACCGTTTCGCGTGCAGGTCGTGTTGGCGCGCACCGTTTTGCGTGCGGGTTTTAATGGCGTGCTCCGTTTTGAGTGCAGGTTTGGTGGCCGCGCATCGTTTTGCGCGCGGACTAGTAAGGTGTGCACCGTTTTGCGTGCAACCTGTTGTACGAGCGTCGGATCGAGGCGAGCCTATACACTTTTTTCATCTACTCGACGCGAGGATTATCACCGTATTTTTCTGGGATTTTTTCGGGAATTGCCCGAAGGTATACTTTTCCCGTTCTCCTGTGCAATGTGATACAGTTGTGTATGTTGTGGACTTTCGCGCTCACCGCGTTGTGGAATTTGTAAGTTGGCCTCCGGGACTCGGATTTTGACGTGCAGGTACTCGTTTCGAAGGGCTCGACGCGACGATCGCGTCCGTATTTTTGGTGGATTTTTCAACCGTTCTGCAGGTGAAAATTGCACATCTTCAGGGCTGGTTTCAGCAGATGGTGTATACTTGGATATTTTAGCATAAAGTGTAACCTTGGACCTTTTGTTGTACCCAGGAGGGTTCGCGAGTATTTTTGGAACACTGCTAGGAGCCGAGGTTTGCGCGACATGTACCGTGGTTACAGGTTCAGTGGATTGTGCGTGCAAGTGGCCACGCTCTTCACCGACCCCAGGTTTGCCTTGGATTGAGCACTTCAGGTGGGTAGGTTTAATTTGGTAACTGTATAAAGTTTTTATATTATGGTGAATGTAAGTGCACTTGTGGGGACGTCACCCCTCTATGACTGATAGCAGGCACATTTGATGTACAACCGTTATGAGCGAGAGGTAAGCAAGGAATGGCCTACTTGGGGGAGATTGGTATACCATAGTAGGAATGCTTTAGCATGCTTTGCTAATATATGTTTCACCTACTTTTATCGTTTCTGAGGACAAAAGCATGCTTGTATGGTCATGTAGTTAGGCCATCTTTTACTGCTGCACTACTTATTGGAACTTGACTTAGGAGAAACCATGCTTTTCCTTTCTCCTTCTTTTTTTAGTCAAGTGGTCAGTGTTGCTCGGGTTCGAGCAGGGGTCTGGATAGTGTAGTCGGGACTTTGTGTCTGGGACAGGTTGGATTAGTTTGTGGGGTTTGCGGCGACCGCGGATATTGGGCGGTTGACCGGATATTTACTTATGCATCAGATTGGGCATCAGTTTTCTCTAGTGGATGGAGCTACCCACTTAACGTTTAGTTTGTATCCGATTGAGATCGGGTCTTCCTTTAGTGGATGAGTTTTCCCACTTTGATCAGAGTTGTGATCCAATCCTACTATATTGAGACACTTGACAGAGATACTTTACTCGTGTGGGTCGCTCCCCTCGAGTGCCACTCCGGAGGTAGGCTTGACCGAGCCGTGTGCCGGTATGTTACTTATATTTTGACCGAGCCATGTGCCGGTCCGTTACTTATATTGAGATCGAGCCGTGTGCCGATCAGTTACTGAGTTCGACAGCAGAGCAGGCAGTACCGGGTGTTATACCGGTTCATTTGATTGGGTTTATTTCGGTCAGATACTTTTATTATTGCACTCGTGCCTGGGGGCCGAGTGCAGTCTGGTAGCTGAGTTTAGATCAGTGCTAGTATTGTTGAGAGCCGTTTGGTTGACGGCGGTCCCGTGTCGTTGAGAGTATTTTGACCGCTGTGTGAGAGGTTGAGCATCATGATTCTATCCGTTCTGAGAGAGAGCGTGGATTTTGACTATAGCCTGCATGAGCCACTACTCAATAGCGAGTTAGTCCGTTTGGACGCCCTACGTAATTCCTGCCCGTCAGCGAGAGGTGGTTGTAGGTGGGCGCAGGTTTGACTGGACCAGGTGTGGCAGTCAGCTCGATTGGGTCGATTGTGCACTTCATGTGCTGGTGGTTGCATACCATTCCTTGGTTCTCCCCTTTTGAGCATTTAGATAGAGGCATGGTAGCTGTTGAGAGTGTCCAGCTTCCTTATTTCAGTCTTTATGACTTGGGTTAGTTTATGTCCCTTGAGGACTTAGTGGGCAGACCGTCGGTTCTGGCGGAGGTACCCACTGAGAACTCCCTTTTTGGTGTAGTTCTCACACCCTTTGGGGGTTTTCCCCCTCCTTTTTCCTTCCTCTCCTTTGTTTTGTAGAGTCTTAGCGGGCGTTGCTGATTCTGCGGTGGTTGATCGAGGCGAGGGAGTCGCGAGCTAGATCCCTACCCATGTTTGGAGAGTAGCGGTACCCCTTCAGAGGAGAGATTCAGTAGACTAGTTGTCTTATTTTTCCTCTTTTGAGAGACTGATGTAGTGAGGATATGATTTGTATCGAGAGCCTGTACACTGATATATTTATTGGAGATATCTCCCTGTTGAGTCTCGACCTTTTGTATATGAGGATATTGTATGATTATCATTTTGGGAGATGGACATTGTTGCATTATTTCCAGTTGTACAGTAGATGATTTTAGTTTGACTGCAGATTTTTATTTATAGCTCTGATATCTGTTTAGCTATAGGACTTTTCTTGCAGGTAGGACGCTTCGCCTATGCGGGTTTGGCATAGGTGGCGGATCTGTTGGCGAGCCCGGGTCGCAGTTTCGACCCCGTGGCGTGACAGCTGTCCTAACATCAAAATTATTGATATTTTGGATAGTGGGTGATCCACTAAGGCTTGTGGCATGTTGTGTTATACTCTGGGGAGTCAGTTAAGTCTTAGTGGCCTTAGCAATGCTGTTTTGCATAGCTCGAAAATCGGTTAAAGGAATCGATGTTTCGATAGTGATTCAGATTAGGTAGTTGATGACATAGAGTCGCAATGTGATGTCAGTTATTGTGAGAGCCTGATGGACTCTAGTTGAGTCGGCGTAGTGGATAATTAAGTTATTAGTGGTCGGTTTGGGACCGACGTTGTAGATGTTACCTCGCACATTAGTGCTGTGTTAGACTTGTTGATCGTTTGGTGGGTTAGTAGAGATTACTGATGTGTGGTATCTTGTGCCTAGGTTCCTTTGGTGCCTAGAGGCTTTAGCAGAGTCGTGGACTTAGGAGGTTGTCTATCTGGTGGGTACTTTGATCCAGACATTACCATAGTGAAACCTCACTGGGTACCTGTTGGGGCCAAAATGTGGCTTGCGTACGATCGGCCCCTTTGGGTGACTCTCCAGAGGTGTCGAAGTGCGCTGTGTGCCAACAATCAAGCGATCGGGCCGAGGAGGGATCCGCTCGGCTGGGTTCTTCTCTGGTAATGTCTAACGACCGCTCGACTAGGGACAGCCGAAGTGGGTTTACGGAGGTACAGAGGGATCGCCTGTTTTGACTTAAATGAGTCGAACCGGGTTGAGATAAATGTACGACTGATGAGTCGATTGCAATGTTGGAAGCGCAAAAATCACCGATAAAGACACGGCTGATTGGCCAGTTTATACTCTAAAGGGAAAATTAAGCAAATAAAGACACGACCGACTGGGCCGGTTTACACTCTAAATGCAAGAATAAAGATACGACCGAATGGTCGGTTTACACTTTATATTGATAGGAAGAAGGGGATGCAAGTGGGGAAAAGGGATAGAAGGATTACAATTAAGCCTACTCCTATAAAAGCAGTAAAAAAGAAGAGAAAAGAATTAAGTTAACCTACTCCTAGATAAATGAAGAAGCTGGGGTGGTACTGGACTTACAATCCCGATCTCTTCGATGGTTCAGGTATTTATACACATCTTGAACCAAGTTTATTAGGCGCCGATTTGAACTATCGGCGTGATTTGGGAGAAGTTATTAGGAAGTTCTTAACTACTTCCCTTCGACCCTGGCTTTATTTCTGGCGCCGGCTGATGGCAGAGTTCTTATGCTTCGGTCCTCCAACGGTGTTCATGCTAGAGCCGATCCGGTGATTGACCTACCGATCCGGGATCTAACACCCAGTGGTCTAGCCAATCTTCGCCTGCTTGCAGATGATCGTGCTTATGAAGATCACGCACTGGGCATTGTGGTCATGGCCTTCCTTCCTAGGGGAATTCGAAACGCTCAGCGTCTAGTTTCCTTACCAGGAAACTAACGCCCTCATGCTCCGACTGGCTGTCCTACAAGGTTGTCCTTCTTTTCTAGGAGGGTCAGCGTGATCTTCTCCCGTTGCATGCAGGGAATCAAGGAGTTAGGAGAGACTTTGTATTCTCTTTCTCTCCCCCTTTCGTCGGCTTCGAAGGTGATCAGGCATCTCAATTTCCAGCAGGTAGCGTCCGGTCGCTGCCAGCTTTAAGATGGCTGTGCATCTCCACCTTTTAACGAAGCATCCCGGCTGTGACTCTTCCTTTTTTGAAAAACTTTTGAATCTGCTTTTTTTTCGAACTGTATGCATGTTGGTTCAATAAATGTGAAGTTCTCTTACATTGTTGCTCCACACTCTTCAAAACTGATAGCTGTGTTTCAAATATTTTCTTGATTGGCTGCTCGCTTTCCGATCCATTTGTTGTATGTGCATTACATTCGGCTTTGGTGGCCTCGAATGTAGCCTAGCATTTTCGGCCAAAATTCGTACATTCCTTATCCGACGACTGTTGGCTAGTCAGGAGGCATTCCTTTTTTATTCCTTCCGTCTGAATCAAGATTCTCGCCATCGGCCTTTTCGACCGATCGGGTCCTTTATCCGCTTTCGGCCTTGGTCGTGTAAGCCGAAAGGTTCTCCGGGCCGACCCCTATTGGCCGACCCTCAGCTCTCAGGCCCACGTGGAGCCTGAGTCAATGGTTTCCTTGATATGACCCTCGCGGGTCTATACTCTCGGTTACCTCAACCGAGAGTTTGCTGAACCTTGGCCCTTTCCAGTCGGCCAGGTATGACCACCCCGTATATGCTGTAGTGCACCGACTTTGCTAAGTAGTAAAGTGCGGTCAAATCACTTCAAACATATTTTAAAATATGATAGAAATGAGGTGGAACGGGTTTGGCTCGAAGCAAAAGGTGTTACGGATTTTATTTTGGCGCATTTCGTGAAAGAGTTAAGTCTTGAAGATTGAAGATGAATGAAGTTTGGATCATATACCTCAATCTCAAGAAAGATGAATTCAAAAGGATCAGGTAAGTTTAACTAAAGATTTTTGGTGATCCGAATACTTCTTGTAGTGTAGAAACACTTGGAAGAATTATTTTATTGCATAAAAATCAAGAACTGAACTTGGGACATGTTCAGGATCCGGATCAGAGAGTCCAATCCGGATCCCGAAGGGTGCTTGTACATTGGCAAATCCGATCCGGATCATAGGCCATTTCGATCCGGATCCCGAACATGGGAATTTGCTGGAATACATGAACGATCCGGATCGGACAATTCAATCCGGATCCCGAACCCTGTTTTCTGGAATTGCCTGACTCGTTACGACGATCCGGATCACAGTAAATCCGATCCGGATCGCCGTCGTGAAAATTTCCAGAAACGGACAGTTTTTGATCCTTATCTTCTTCCAATAGTTTTCTAACCTATAAATAGACCCTATGATTCTTTTTCTAGGGTTAAGGAAAATAGCCGTCATAATAAAATATAATCTTATATACGGCCTAAGATCCACATATAGAGAAGAAAGGAAATCATTAGATATTACCCTATGTTTCTTCATCTATATTGATTAGTTTGATTCTAGGTTTTCATACTCACATCTTGAGTTGAATCAAAGTAATGAATACTTAGATGGTATTTCCTATCTATCTTTGATCTAAGTATTCGGCGCATCATCACCACCCAAGAACAACGATTTACCCCAAAATCGGCGTGTGGACTCGCGTGGCCTTGTGGATTCAAGGTGCAACCGCTCTCGTGGATTCGGAGCGAGGTACGTTCGTGGATTCAAAGCGTGCTACTAGGTGAAGACCGTGGATTCGGTCAGACGTCGTGGACTCGACGTTGGACGCCGTGGATTCGGCGTTGGACGCAGATCGTGGATTCGTGAAGCGTTGTGGAGCGAGCGGAGAAGATCAACTAGGAGCGTATGGAAAAGGTTGAGTCGTCTGTGAGTACGGTATATCACCTTGTACGTGTTTAATTCTAGTGGATTTCACCGTGTTATCGGTCCCGTGGTTTTTTACTCCGGTTTGGAGTTTTCCACGTAAAAATCTTGCGTGTTCATTTATATTTCCTCATTGGGTTTTTAATTACGCAATGATTTTTTGAGTGTTTATTGTTTACACCTATTCACCCCCCTCTAGGTGTTTTTTCCCCTATTTAGATCCATTATTACATATAACCCAACAAGTGGTATCAGAGAGGGAATAGGGTTGTAAACAATGGTTGAAGGTGGAAACATCAACAGACCCCCATTCTTTGATGGAACAAATTATGCGTACTGGAGAGTACGGATGAAAGCCTTTTTAATTTCCATCGACGAACGGGTGTGGCAATCAATTGAATTAGGATGGACTAATCCAACTGAAATTATTGCTGATGTTCGCACCATCAAACCTAGGTCGAAATGGACCAAGGAAGAGTTAGACTCATCTTCTTACAATGGCAAGGGAATTAATGCTATTTTTAATGCCTTATCTCAAACTGAATTCTCTCGCGTCTCGGCATGTGAGACTGCGAAAGAAATCTGGGATGTTCTTCAGGTTACACATGAGGGAACTAACCTCGTGAAGATTCAAAAGCTGCAAATGCTTACGAGCAGATTTGACTCTATTTTCATGGCAGAAAATGAATCTTTCACGGACTACTATACACGATTGCAAGACATCGTAAACTCATGTGCTAACCTGGGAGAGAAGATTCCAGAATTTAAGGTTGTAAGAAAGATCTTAAGAACTCTTCCTGAACGATTTCGCCCAAAGGTTACAGCCATTGAAACTATTAAACACCCGGACGAAATACGTGTAGAAGAACTAGTTGGTTCATTACAAACTTATGAAATGACATTTACTACTAACTATTCTTCGGGAAAGGCATCCTCTTCTAAGTCTTTAGGTTATGCTTTGAAAACAACAAAGGAAGAAGACACGGATTCATCCTCCTCAGACGATGATGAAAACCTATCTATGGAGGAATTTGAGAAGCAGCTCGCTCTCTTGACAAGGAAGTTTCGCCGCAACTTTCGAAGGGGTAATTCAAGTAAAACTCCATCCTTCGGAAAGTCGAAGAAAGGCAAGGGTATTTCAAGTTACAAGTCAAGAAAGCAAGAGAACTTTTTAAAGGATAAGAAAAGTTCAGAAGGACAAGTCCAATGCTTCAAGTGCCGAGGATACGGCCATATCTCAACGGAGTGTCCAACTAAGAATCCGTCAAAGAAGAAAGTGATGCAAGTCGTCACCTGGGATGACAACTCAACGTCAAATGAGTCATCCTCAAGTGATGAAGAAGAGAGCGCAACGGCATTCCACGCGTCCACATCTTCACCCTTCATGTGCTTAATGGCAAGTACTTCAGATTCATTGTCCAACTCCTCTCGGGTTGAAAAAACTGCAACGAATGATGAATCGAGTAACTCTGAAGGTGAAGATTTTGTTTAGCCTACCACAGACTTTTGAGGGATTCAAAGAAACTGGCTAAACAAAACAAGGGGTTGAGAGGGAGATTACAGGATCTCGAAGAAGAAGTAAAATGGTAACTTCTCTCTCGACCGATCTTGAAGTGGAAAGGGATAATCTGATAAAAGCAAATGTTTCCCTTCAAGAGTCCAATGAGCAATTCGAGAAGAATTATATAGATATGGTGAACAAAGCGAATTACTTCTTGAAGCTCAACGGCGAGGCTCGACAAGAAAAATTGGAAATGACAGAGACCATTCTCCAACTAAAGGATGACTTAAAGAGATTTACTTCTGGAAGGAGTAAGTTGGATAAGCTTCTTGGTCTTGGTCAAACAAATCGGTTCGGCCCGGGTACACGCAAACTGGAAATAGTCTAAGTTCGAGTGGGACAGTTTTTGTGCCTCAGTCGGTATCTCCTCCTCCGACACCGGAATTCACGACAAGCAACGACAACAAGCCTACTTCACCCTCTTCGGGATCGTCAAGCTCAAAGGTATGTTTTCGTTGTGGTATTTCAGGGCACATAAGGAGATATTGCAAGACAGGAGCCAAACGCTCAACTCAGACATTCTTGCAACGACTACCAAAGGGTGATTCCTCAGAAATCAAATGCAAATCATTCAAAGGAAATAGACTTGGTAGTTCACCGCGCAAGACGACATCATCAAGGAGCAGCAATCGATCTAACAAGACGCCTTCACCTAGGAGAATAACCTCACGACCATTACCGACGCATTCCAAAAGGTTTTGGGGTGCGCAAAGGTGAAATCTTCCCTTGTCTTGTTACTAATGTTTCCTTGCATGCTTATGATAATTCGTCTTGGTATCTGGATAGCGGTTGTTCCCGTCACATGACCGGTGACAAAAATAGTTTTCAAAACTTTGAGAAAATCTCCGGAGGACTCGTTGTTTTCGGAGACGGTCGATCTTCCAAAATTGTTGGAAAAGGAACAGTAGCTATTCCAGATGGCCGGATTTTGAAAAACGTGTTATTTGTTGATGGCCTTAAGACTAACCTCATTAGCATAAGTCAACTTTGCGATAATGGTTTTTTCAGTTAACTTTTCATCTGTTGAATGTGTTGTAACTGATAAGGACCATGTCTTCTTTTTAAATAGGGGTTAGATCTGAAAACAATTGTTATGTTGTTCCTAATAAAATTTCTGAAAAATGTAACCTAGTTTCTTTGGATAATGAAGCACTTTGGCATGAAAGACTAGGTCACATAAATTTTAAAGAACTAGCAAAAATTTCAAATAAAGACGTGGTAAAGGGGGGTTCCTAAACTTTTATTTAAAAACAACATTGTGTGCGGAGGTTGTCTTAAGGGAAAACAATCAAGGGCTGCACACAAGAACCTGAACCACGTTGGTACCAAACGGCCCTTGGAATTATTGCATATGGATTTAATGGGGCCGACACGTCAACCATCTTTGGGAGGTAAATGGTATATTTTCTTATTGGTTGATGATTTCTCTCGGTATTCTTGGGTAGCATTTTTAAAAGAGAAAGCTGATACGTTTGATTCTTTTCATAAGATTTGTCATCGTATTATGATTGAAAAGAATGAAAAGATCATTCGTGTTAGAAGTGATAGAGGTGGAGAATTCATTAATTCTAAATTCATTGACTTTTGGCACTTCCAACGGCATTAAACATGAATTCTCAGCACCCTATACACCTCAGCAGAATGGTGTTGTTGAGCGCAAAAAACAGGTTGTTCAAGGATGATGGCGCGTGTGATGCTGTCATAGCCGAATTTACCGTATACTTTTGGGCTGAAGCTGTGAACACCGCTGTTATGTAATTAATCGAGTGTATTTGCGCCCAGGAACTTTAAATACACCATATTAGCTTGTGGTTTAGAGTAGAAAACCGGATATCAAATATTTTCGTATCTTTGGGAGTTTCGATGTTTTATTTTGCGTGAATCGCGAAAATCTTGGTAGATTCGATTCTCGAAGTGACGAATGGATCTTTTTGGGTTATTCTACAAATAGCAGAGCATATCGGGTATTTTAACATGGAATCTAAAACGATTGTAGAATCTATAAATGTTAAAGTAGATGAGCTTTTCAACTTTGCATCTGAAAAATCTACCCTCGATAGTCTCTCTTGATGATATACACCTGCCAATGCATCTCCCATAACAATTCTTCCAATAATAAGGATGCATCTAATGGCTCTTCAAGTTTAGCTGATGTGCAGGAATCATCTCATGTGCCTCCGAGTACGCCGTTACCTCAAACGTTACGCATCTCCAAGGATCATCCTGAATCAAACATCATTGGAGACCCACAAGGAGGAGTTAAAACTCGGAGACAGTTGGTTTGTGGATTCGCCATTGTTACGTTTCCATGTTAGAACCAAAGTAATCTGGATGAAGCTCTTCAGGATGACTACTGATTAAAGCAATGCAGGAAGAGCTCCATCAGTTTGAGCGAAACAAAGTCTGGGAATTAACAAAGCCTCCAAAGCAACACAATGTGATAGGGGTACCAAATGGATTTTCAAGAATAAGAAAAATGAAGATGGACCATCATCAGGAACAAAAGTCACGTTTAGTTGCTCAAGGCTACTCTCAAATAGAAGTATAGACTTTGATGAAACTTTCGCCCCTGTACTAGACTCGAGTCCATTCGTATCTTATTCGCGATAGCTTGTCGTTTTAAAATAAATTATTTCAAATGGACGTTAAGAGCGCGTTTTTAAATGGGTTTTGTAAAACGAGGAAGTTTATGTGGCTCAACCGAAAGGTTTGTAGACTGTAACAACCTAACCATGTTTTTTTCGTTTGAAAAAGGCTCTTTAACGGTGTTAAAACAAGCACCCGCGAGCATGGTACGAAAGGCTAACAAAGCAGCTATTGGATAAGGGCTATACTCGAGGGGGAGCTGACAGGACTCTCTTTGTGAAGCATTATCAGAATAACTTCATTGTAGCACAATCTATGTCGATGACATTGTATTTGTGCGACAAGAGATAATGATGCTCTAAATTCGCTGAAACCATGGAAAGCGAATTTGAGATGTCATGATGGGCGAATTGACTTATTTCCGTGTGGATTGCAAGTGAACAGAGTGACGAAGGCATCCATTTGTGTCAATCCAAGTATGCCTTGGAGTTGGTCAAAAAGTTTGATCTAGAAAATTGTAAAGATTTTCCGACTCCAATGGGAACTAGCAATAAGGATTAGGAAGTGAATCTTTTAGTAAGAATGTAGACGAGAAACTTTATCGAAGTATGATTGGCAGTCTACTGTACCTCACGGCTAGTCGCCCGGATATATCTTTTGGTGTTGGGATCTGCGCGAGATATCAATCTGCACCAAAGGAGGTTCACCTGAAAGCGGTGAAACGGATCATCCGATACATTAAAGGAACCATAAATTTCGGAATTTGGTATCCTATGGGAACAAGTTTAGATATTATTGGATACTCAGATGCCGATTGGGCAGGATCTGTGGATGATCGGAAAAGTACGAGTGGTGCATGTTTTTATCTTGGCCATTGCCTTGTTGCATGGCACAGTAAAAAGCAAAACTGCATTGCACTCTCGACTGCCGAAGCGGAATATATCTCAGCGGGTAGTTGTTCAACCCAACTCATTTGGATGAAAAGTGTGTTGAGCGACTTCCGGATTTCAGCAACTTCGGTAACAATTCTTTGTGACAACACTAGTGCAATAAACATTTCCAAAAACCCTGTGTTGCACTCTAGAACAAAACACATTGAACTTAGATATCATTTTCTTAGAGAGCTAGTTGAATCAAATACTCTTCAACTTTCATATATTTCAACTGAAATCAATTAGCTGACATTTTAACAAAACCTTTGGATCAAAAACGTTTTATTCATTTGCGTAAAGCAATTGGATGCTTTCCTTGAAATAAACTTCTTTTTGAAACTTTTGCTTAGGTTAGGTTTTGTTTTTGTGTTTTTGTTCTTTATCTATGTTTATACATAGTACATTAATTGAGCATGTGTATTATTGACTTTACTTGCATCCTTTCATATAATTAGAAATTTATTATGCTTTGGATATCATAATAATTCAGTTGATGCATTGATCATTTATTTAAATTAAATCATTTTTAATTGATCAAAGTCAATTTCTCTCTCAATGATCTCTTGGTATTGTTTTTATCTTATTTGACTATTTGGTTGAGTATGAATTCGAGATCAATCCTTGGTTGAATACTTTATATCTTAAATAATTGATAGCCAATTGAGGGGGAGTCAAAGAAAAGTAAAATGCTCAAAAGATGTGGAAAGAGTTACATCCCAATGAGGAGTGTGAAAACTACCACCACATGGAGGAAAGAGCTACCACCTCGGTCGTCCGAGTACTGTGTGCAGCTACCACATGTATACCAAGCATGGGTTTGTAATTTTTGATTAAATAAAATGCATGATTGAAATACTTGACTCCGTCAAATTTCAAGGTTGGTATAAGGTGGGATTTTTAATGAAAGATGCTCAAAGAGCCACTCTCTTCAACAGATTGACTAGATACATTATATAATTATTTGGGATTTCAAACATCTATTGATCTTGGTATTTCATTTTCTTTACCATTTTAATGATTTGATAAACGCCGTACTCATAAGATCATGATGGATGTGTTTGAACTTGATCAACTTTAAAGGTTTTAATTTCTGTAAATTTCATGTCATTATTTGAATGTTATTGATAGATTTAACATAATTTATTTCTCTTGACATGAAACGATGATTTTTGTTTAAAGTTGATGTGCTAAAATGCTTACATACTTTTTCTGAATTTATTGAATTTTTCTAAATTATTCTAAAGAAAAAGTTGGAGCCGATCCGGATCGGACATGAATGATCCGGATCCCGAACGCAGGTGTTCCTGCGGGTAGCCGATCCGGATCGAAATCTCGATCCGATCCGGATCACGGCTAGGGTTTTATTAGAACAAGAGGGTTTTTGATTTCTTTTATTCCAATCTTTTGTTCTTAAGACTCCAGAGTTTCTCTCTCTAGAATTCATCCTTCTTGGAGCCTTTCAAACTCGAGTTCTTCAATTCCAAGTAAGTTTTATTGATCAAAATCTCGGTTTTCACTGTTTTTTCCTTGTTTGCTCAAAACGTGAGTAGAGTTCATGGAACTTTTTCATTTGTGAATGGTTTTTGATCAAATTTCTTTTGAAATAAGAACTCTGGGTAGATTAGTTTTGATTATATGCTAGGTATTCTCTTGATTAACGAATTTTTGGGTTTCGATTTCTGAAAATTCGTTTTAGGGCATATAATAGGAATTTTTGAAAATCATGCAATTGATCTACTTTTAAAATTCTTTTTGCAAAACTAATTTGATTTTTAGTCTCTCTACACGATAATGATTGTTTGGGTACAATTTTTCAAATTTTTGAAAACTAACAATTTTCGTGTTCTTGAGTTGTTGCTCACAGGATTTCTTTCTCAAGAAACCAATAGCATGGTGATCACGTGGATCATTTTCTTCTAGCTGCTATGGTACATACGAGAGACACTGTCATGCCCAAGAGGGCTAAGAAGGCGAAGAAACCGAAAGATGATTCCGATACAGAATATGAAACGGAATCAATTGATTGGGATGAGCTTCAAGTTGAAGCAACAACTGTTCCCACTGCTTCAAAAGGAAAGCCCCTGCTGAAACCTCAAAGGCTCCGCCTACTGCAGCTGAAAAAGGGAAAGCACCTATGGAACCAATCAAATTGGAACAAAAGAAAAACCGTGCAAGAAAAAGAGGCAGTGCTCAGGGATATTTCCATTGAGCGAACCAGTTGCTAGCCAGCCTCCTCCACAAGACTTCATCAGCTCCGCAAGATCAAAGATTTTGAGAAGAGGGAATGCTTTGGCGAAAGACATGTCAATGTCAATGCACTGAAGGAACGGTCCACACTCTTTGGGACTTTGTTTGACCAGGCCGGTCTTGGTCCCATATGCAACTTCACTGAGACTACTGGGTATTGTCCTCACTCAGTCCGGATGTTCTATCAGAATGCTTCAAGTCTAGTCAATGAGGCCAAGGACGTCGAGAATTTCAAACATTGGTCAAGAATATCAAGATCAAAGTCACACCTCAATTGATTGGAGAGGTGTTAGGACATGAAGGCCAGAGTTGATGGAGCTCATTATCTGAAAACTCAAGTCTTCAACGACAACTCTTGGAGAGTGGTGGTTGATGGAATATGTCTTCCAGATACTCGGTCGACAGGAAATTCTGTTTTCTCCCAAAGAACTTCGAACGGAGTATCGCTATATAAATTCATTGTCTGGTACAATATCCTTCCTAACATGAATACGAAGGTTCTTCGATGGGACAGGATGTTATTTCTTTATCTTCTTCTTGGACACCCCGCAGCATCAATGGGAGCGACTTAAACTTCCTTTCCTCATTTGGTCAAGGATGGCTGCGTTATGTGAACTTCTCTCCCCCAGAGAGACTCCCTATCCAATGATAATTATGGCCATCCTTAGGAAGTTTAAAGTCGACACAATTGCGAGCTCATATATGACAGTTTGGGCACAATCAATGAGACGACAATTGTGAAGTCTCTCTCGACGAAGCCAGATGAACCCATTACCTCCTCACCGACAACGAGCACAACAACAACAAGCAACAACGTCTGCACACAAGCAACACCTCCAGTTCCTCAGCACATCAGCACCCCCATCAACTTCTGATGATGATGTCGCTTCGGTTAACTCGATCTACAAAGAACAACAACGTCTCTCAAACGAACAAGAGCGAATGTCACATGAATCACTGAAATGAATGAGAAATTCAAGAAGTGAAAAAGGAACTTGAAATCATCAAGCCTCCAAAATCACATTTGACCAAAACAGTCTCATCAATGAAAAAACTGATGAAAAAGATGTTTGCAAAAATGGGTTGCGGTGCCTCGATGATTCCGACCTTAAATTTTTGTTCTAACTTTTTTTGTTTTTGCAGGTTTTTCATTCTTTTTTGTTTGTTTTGTTATCGTGCCTGTTTACTGTTTTAACTCTCCTTGTGTTTGTAATTATTGGCTTCGTTTGTGACAAAAAGGGGAGAGAGTTTTAGAGCTTAGAGTGAGAACTTTTGGTGAGAACTTATTACAAACTTTGACTTTGGTGAAAGGTAGTATCACAAACTTCTGGTGTTTTATCTTGTGATTTCTTGCATGTCCCTACTACTACTATTCGACTAACTATTTGGACATGTATTATTACAACAAGTTGTTTTGATTACTAACAAAGCAAGTTATGACATTTGGAATCTTATTGCTTAGAAGATATGTCATGTTTGATTGTGATCTTATTACATATCTGAATTACTATCAATGTCATGGTGAGCAAAACTCTATCTCTGTTAGGTTTTGAATGCTAAGATTCTTGAGTATCTAACGATCTCGTGTTGTCAAGAATGATTTCTTTTTGCAGAGAGTACAGATGTCTAAGTCTAGAGTCTGTTTGCAGGAGTTTATCTCATGTATTGATCGCCCATTGTAAATTTTTGTTGTATGGTGATAGCAACAAAAATATCTTTTGATTTTCTTTAGTGGAGTCTGTGTTTTTGTCACGAAACCGCCAAAAGGGGGAGATTGTTACGGATTTTGGTTTTGGCGCATTTCGTGAAAGTGTTAAGTCTTAAGATTGAAGATGATGAAGTTTTGATCATATACCTCAATCTCAAGAAAGAAGAATTCAAAAGGATCAGGTAAGTTTAACTAAGATTTTTGGTGATCGGAATACTTCTGTAGTGTAGAACATTTTGAAGAATTTTTTATTGCATAAAAATCAAGAACTTGAACTTGGACATGTTCAGGATCCGGATCAGACGTCCAAATCCGGATCCCGAAGGGTGCTTTACATTGGCAATCCGATCCGATAATAGGCCATTCGTCGAGTCCGATCCCGAAACATGGGAATTTGCCGGATACATGAACTATCCGGGATCGGTACAATTACATCCTGATCCCGAACCCTGTTT
>CM055070.1:36626377-36680530 GCA_029204045.2 Tillandsia leiboldiana | reverse complement strand
GGGTTCGAGCAGGGGTCTGGGTAGTGTAGTGGGACTTTGTGCCTGGGACAGGTTAGCTAGTTGTGGGCTTTGCGGCAACCGCGGATATTGGGAGGTTGACCGGATGTTCTCTATGCACGCTGGGGTATCAGTTTTACTTAGTGGATGGGAGTTCCCACTTATCGTCAGTTGCATCCGATGAGGTCAGGGTCTTTCCTTGAGGTTGAGTTTCCCACTTGATCAGATTGATGATCAAGTCCGCTGTTTAGAATATGGTGATATTGATTACCGAGATGCTTTAATCTGTGGGAGCTCCCCTCGGTGGCCGCTCCGGAGTAGGCTTCAGAGACCGTGTTTGGGTTCCTAGACAGTGTTGGGTCCGGTGGAGACCGAGTGTCGTGCCGGGTCAGTACCGTCGCGACCGTGTTGGGTCGGTTCATTGGAAGAGCACAGGCAGAGTGCGGGTTTATACCGGTTCATTCGATTGAGTTTATTTCGGTCAACTACTTTTATTGTTTACATCGTGCCTGGGGGCCGTGTGAGTGCCGAATGGTAGGTGAGTGAGATCGGGCTAGTAGTGTTGAGAGCGTCTGGTGACGGGGGTCCAGTGTTGTTGCGAGTACTTTGACCGCGTGGAGAGGTTGCGCATCTTGATTCTACCCCGTTATGAGAGAGAGATGCTGAGAGAGAGAGCGTGGACTTTGACCATAGCTGCATGATCCTCTACTCGATAGCGAGCTAGTCCGTTTGGACGCCCTACGTAATTCCTGCCTTCTTGGGGAGGTGGTTGTAGGTGGATGCAGGTTGACTGGACCAGATGTGGCAGTCAGCTCGATTGGGTCGTGGGCTGCACTTTATGTGCTAGTGGTTGCATACCACTGTTTGGTTCTCCCCTTTTAGCCTTAGTTAGGGGCAGGGTAAGCTGTGAGAGTTTTCAGCTTACTCATTTCAGTCTTATGACTTGGGTTAATTTTTGTCTCTGAGGACTGGTGGGCAGCACCGTCGGGTCTGGCGGTGGTACCCACTGAGAACTCCCGTTTTGGAGTAGTTCTCAACCCTTTGGGGGTTTCCCCCCTTTTTCTCCTCTTTCTTTGTTTTGCAGAGTCTTAGCAGGTGTTGCCGACTCTGCGGTTGTTGATCGTGGCGAGGGAGTAGCGAGCTAGATCCCTACCCGGCGTTGGAGAGTAGCGGTACCCTTCTGAGGAGATCATCAGTAGATTAGCTGTTTCTTTTTCCCCTTTCGAGAGACTATTGTAGTGAGGATATTTTGTATTGAGAGACCTGTACACTGTTGTTTATATATTGGAGTTACCTCCCGGTTGGGTTTAGAGCTTGTACTCGAGGATTTGTATTATTATTATTTTGGGAGGCAGACAGTGTGTTTATTTCCAGTTGTACAGTGATTGATTTTAGTTAGAGCAGATTTTTATTTATAGCTCTGATATCTGTTTGGTTATAGAACTTTTCTTGCAGGTAGGGCGCTTCGCCTATGCAGGTTGGCATAGGTGGCGATCTGTTTGGCGGGGCCCGGGTCGCAGTTTCGACCCCGGGGGTGACACCACGTGCACAACAACAACAGGAACCTGTACCTCTAGTGCACGTGGTAACAAATCTGCCTCTAACCTATGTAAGAGTGGAACATGCTCTAACTCCGACTACCGTGGTGAAATCCCACCTGCGACACTCAATCCACTACCGTGGCGCCCTCCAACCGGGCGGCACAGATTCATCGCTCAAAGCAAGTGGTTGTCGCTCAATCTGCCTGAAATCAGGGCTATCACTAGGAAGCATGACCTCTGTCTCTGATCACATTGAGGCGACGACAAGATCCTCCGCAGATAACAAATCCACGCTATCGCTGCGCCACTCAAATAAAAAAAAATACTGATGTTGCCTTCGGGGTCCACCCGACCTCTGACATCTCGGGAACTCGTTATCCAGGAAAAGAAATTAGACATATCCCTGCCGGCCGATCTGTCCTCCATCATTCCGGCGCCAAGCGCCAAAATCCAGAACTCACCTCTGGCGGCTGATCCCTATCCAAAGGAACTGCAATGCCACGCTCCATACATAATGCCGCTCCAACGAGGCGTCTAAATCTACAATGGAGGGACTGAATAACAGAAAGGTGTCCCTGGCGCAATCCACTCCCAGTCTCATATATCCTATGCGCCTCGTCCCTCGAATCTGGAGCGCGCAGTTCAACAACTGCATACACTCACAAGCACAGGGAGGCTCTCAATTAATCACTCCATCACCACCAGCCGCGACTCTACCTCCAAAGGCTCCAAACTCAATCTTACGAGTCGGGGTGGTTCATCTGCCAAATATGGCTCAATAGGTCGATCATGTCCCACAGCTCACCAGCTTGTCAACCATCCACCCTGCCTCGGTGCCTCGACACTAAACATTGGCACAGAGGGGGCAACTCAGTGCTCCGACAACTGTGTCACCAAGACCAGCTGCTCACTCTGCCACTGACAAGCCTCAGACAATCCTGTCATCTGGGTCCGGGGTTCTCTGACCTCAATCCAGGTATCCGGCCCCAAAACCAACTGCTCAAGCTCAACAGCTATGACAGGATGCACACGGGTCAAAACCAGCGTCGGGGAGACACCGCTCGCCACGACGAAACAACAAAACAGCAACACAACAACACTCGACCCAATCCAGCGAAAGTCTAAAGCATGTCACCCGTTCCACAGCATTATGTTATCTGCAGCCAACATAATCACTTAGGAGAATAAACATGCCAATCACTCCTCCCGTCCCTCGGGAGAGGTATAAAACTCAATCAGGACTCTCGCAAAATCACGACTCTCACAAAGTCAACCAAGGGTCAAACCATAAGCCTAGGGTTTCTAAGTCCACCATGACCTACAACCTAGGCTCTGATACCACTCTAATCTGTCACGCCCCGGGGTCGAAACTGCGACCCGGGCCCGCCAAACAGATCCGCCACCTATGCCAACCTGCATAGGCGAAGCGTCCTACCTGCAAGAAAAGTACTATAACTAAACAGATATCAGAGCTATAAATAAAAATCTGCTGTAACTAAAATCAATCACTGTACAACTGGAAATAAAACAACACTGTCTGCCTCCCAAAATAATAATAATACAACATCCTCAAGTACAAGCTCTAAGCCCAACCGGGAGGTAACTCCAATAAATACAACAGTGTACAGTCTCTCAATACAAAATATCCTCACTACAATAGTCTCTCAATACAAAATATCCTCACTACAATAGTCTCTCAATACAAAATATCCTCACTACAATAGTCTCTCAAAAGAGGAAAAAGAACAACTATCTACAGATGATCTCCTCTAAAGGGTACGGCTACTCTCCAACGACGGGTAGGGATCTAGCTCGCGGACTCCCTCGCCTCGATCAACAACGCAGAGTCGGCAACACCCGCAAGACTCTGCAAAACAAAGGAGAGGAGAGAAAAACGGGGGGGAAACCCCCAAAGGGTGTGAGAACTACACCAAAAAGGGAGTTCTCAGTGGGTACCACCGCCAGACCCGACGGTCTGCCCACCAAG
Organism: Tillandsia leiboldiana; assembly: GCA_029204045.2. NCBI lineage: Eukaryota > Viridiplantae > Streptophyta > Magnoliopsida > Poales > Bromeliaceae > Tillandsia > Tillandsia leiboldiana. The sequence goes on along the minus strand of CM055070.1, from coordinate 36,677,005 downwards.
TCCTCAAGAGACAAAAACTAACCCAAGTCATAAGACTGAAATAAGTAGGCTGGAGACTCTCGACAGCTACCCTGCCCCTAACTAAAGGCAAAAAGGGGGAGAACCAAACAGTGGTATGCAACCACTAGCACATGAAGTGCACTATCGACCCAATCGAGCTGACTGCCACATCTGGTCCAGTCAAACCTGCGCCCACCTACAACCACCTCCCGCTGACGGGCAGGAATTACGTAGGGCGTCCAAACGGACTAGCTCGCTATCGAGTAGAGGATCATGCAGGCTATGGTCAAATCCACGCTCTCTCTCAGAACGGACAGAATCAAGATGCTCAACCTCTCACACAGCGGTCAAAGTACTCGCAACAACACGGGACCAACGTCAACCAGACGGCTCTCAACAATACTAGCACTGCTCTAAACTAAACTACCAGTCTGCACTCGGCCCCCAGGCACGAGTGTAACAATAAAAAGTATTTGACCGAAATAACTCAATCGAATGAACCGGTATAAAGCCCGGTACTGCCTGCTCTGTCCAAATGACCGGAACCCAACACGGTCTGACCGGCACCCGACACGGTCTGACCGGAACCCAACACGGTCTGACCGGAACCCAACACGGTCTGAAGCCTACTCCGGAGCGGCACTCGAGGGGAGCTACCCACACGAGTAAAGCATCTCTATCATCAATATCACCAGTATCTCTAAACAGCAGGACTTGATCATCAATCTGATCAAAGTGGGGAAAACTCAACCACCAAGGAAAGACCCGACCTCAATCGGATGCAACTGAACGATAAGTGGGAAACTCCATCCACTAAGTAAAACTGATACCCAATCAGGTGCATAGAGAAACATCCGGTCAACCGCCCAATATCCGCGGTTGCCGCAAAGCCCCACAACTAAACCAACCTGTCCAGACACGAAGTCCTGACTACCCTATCCAGACCCCTGCTCGAACCCGAGCAGCACTGACCACTTGACTAGCAAAGGCGGAGAAAGGAAAAGCATGGTTTCTCCTAAGTCAAGTTCCCATAAATAGTGCAGCAGTAAAAGATGGCCTAACTACATGACCATACAAGCATGCAAATGTCCTCAAGGAAATAAAGGGGGGTAAAGCATAATAATAGTTCCTTTAGGAATAAACAACATGCCGGAATCCCAAAACTAGACCTGTCCACAATTCAGGGTTCATCAATAGAATGATCATAATAACTCCTCAGAGTACAAATCCGCACATAGCTAAGAAATCCTGTCCCAAAGCATAATCCAACCACATGAAAGGCTATGTGCTAACATGGCATGTTACATAATCTCAAAGGGTAACATTATCCTAGGTAAGCTTACACTAATCATCACATAGATGTCCAAGTCATGCAAGTCCTCAGTATACCTCATAAATACTATTCTTGCAAACATTTATACCAATATCATTAACAAGCTTACCTACTTACCAACATAAACCATGTATCCTAAACATGCATGCATCAGTCATAGAGGGGTGACATCCCCACAAGTGCACTTATATTTGCCACAGCATATTCATTGCCTTAAACAATTACTGAGAATAAGCTTACCCACCTGAAGCGCTTAAACCAAGGCAAACCTGAAGTCGGTGAAGTGGGTAGACGCCCACTGTCCAAAATCTGCCAACATAACACCCTCGGTACAAGTCGCGCAAGCCTTGGCTCCAAACAGCTGAAAACACCCCTGAGTACACCAATAAGGCTCAACATTACACTTTTATTCCAAAATTAACCAAGCATACACAATCTGAAAATCAGTCCCAAAGCCGTGCTTATTTCACCTGCTGCAAGTGCCCAGAAAAATCCACTAAAAATACTACAGCAATCCTCGCGTCGATACCTTCGAAACGAGTACCTGCACGTCCAATTCCGAGCCCCGTAGGCCGAGTTACAAATTCCACAGTACAGGTGCGCAAAACCACACAGCAACATAACTGTAATTCCATTTACAGATAAGGGGAAGAACATATACCTTCGGGCAAAACTCAGAAAAATCCAATAAAAATACTGTGATATTCCTTGCGCCGAGTAGATGAAAAAAGTGTATAAGCACGTCGTCAAACGATGCCCGGTTGCGGAGATAACGCCGAAATACCAAGCCGCTGTCCAAATCTCCTTCATAGAAATGGGGTCACAGTAAGCTTGAACAAACACCTCGAAAAAGCGCGAAATGAGGGAAAGCTGAAAATACCAAGATCGTAGATCTGTCCGTCGCGAATCCAGCGGCGAAGAAATCACTCGAAAAGGTGGTCGGAGTAGGCCGGGGGAGCTCGCGCACCGAAACGCGACGAAGGGGAACCCAAAAGGACGAGCGTCGCGCCGCGCCGTAAAAATGGAAACCTCGATAAGCGTGCCACCAAAAATCCCAAAACTTTGCAGAAGGATGTAGCCAAACTCGGGGATCATCTTTGCTGAAGGCACCCAGGCGAGAGGAGGCTCGGAAATGGCGGAAAAGGGGGAAAGAAGGAGGCTCGGATCGCTTTTATAGGCTGCAGAAACAAATGGAGAAATACCGGATATGTCCCACTTTCCGGGCGCTGGGGGTTTTTGGGCGCGCACTGTAGCAGCCCGAAATCCCCGCGCGCGAACACTGTAGCCGCCCGAATCCACCCTGGGCCTCCACGTCGCCCGCCGAACAGGCGACAGCAACCCCAGCCGCTCCCCGCGCGACACGTCGCGCCCCCCAGACGCCGACACGTGTCCTCCCCAAGCGCGGGAATCCGCCCGACCACGCCCACGTGCGCTCTGCGCCCGCCGCCTGCGCCTCTGCGCGCACGCATCCCGAGGCGCCCGCAGGTGCACCGTGGACCGAGTGCACGTGGACCGGCCAACCGGTGTGCGCCACGTGTCCCCCCACCGGTCCACCGTACACCCGCCCTTCCCGTGGACCGCGCCCGCTGCGCCGGCCCAACCGGGAACCGCCACCTGGCCCGCGACCGGTGCACGCCTCCGCGGTGGACCGCGCACCCGCCTGAGCCTGCTCCGCCGCGCTCCGCCGCTGCCGGCCGCCGCGCGCCGCCGCTGCCGGTGCCGGAACAGTACCTTTGCCTCGAAAAACGTGCCGAATCACCCGGACTCCGGAAAAAGCAAGTGAATAGTCCATTTTCATCGTTTTCGCGCGCTGAATCCAAATCCGAAGTCCAATTTACCAAATTCCAACTCTAAAAATTGCCGAAGGCATCCGGGAAGATGTTCCTTGATCCAAACTTCGCGCTGGGTCCAATTTTAATATCCATGACGCGCGAAACCACTTCTGGAGCTCCGACGGAGTCCACCGATCACCCACGTGATCCATTTAACACACTGAGCCCAACACTAATGTCCAATTGGGGCACAAACGCCACCGACACGCCCCATTGGCCTCCAGGAGCTGCAGATGCAACAGTAGTCACGTCGTGAGAATCCAGGTCCTCACAAAGTACGTCCGAGTCATTGTCCAACTCCACTGTTGAAAAGATTACAACGGACAACGAATCGGATGATTCGGAAGGTGAAGATTTTGCTCTAGCCTACCACAGACTTTTGAGGGATTCAAAGAAAGTGGCTAAGCAAAACAAGAGTTTGAGAGGGAGATTGCATGATCTCGAAGAAGAAGCAAAAAGGGCAACTTCTCTCTCAAACGCTCTTGAAGTGGAAAGGGAAAATCTGATAAAAGTAAATGTTTCCCTTCAAGAGTCCAATGAGCTTTTTGAGAAGGAACATACAAATCTGGTGGATAAAGCGGATCACTTCTCAAAGCTCTACAACGAGGCTCGACAGGATAACCTGGAAATGACAAAGACCATTTTCCAACTCAAGGATGACTTGCAGCGATTCTCTTCAGGAAGGAGTAAGTTAGATAGGCTTCTTGGTCTTGGTCAAACAAATCGGTTCGGCCTCGGGTACACTCAAACTGGAAACAGTCCAAGTTCGAGTGGGACAGTTTTTGTGCCTCAGTCGGTATCTCCTCCTCCGACACCGGAATTCAAGACAAATAACGACCACAAACCTACTTCATCCTCTTTGGGATCGTCAAGATCTAAGGTATGTTTTCGTTGTGGTGTTTCAGGGCACATAAGAAGATATTGCAAGACGGGAGTCAAACGCTCACCTCAAACACCTCTTGCAATGACTACCACAAAGGTGATTCCTCGGAAATCAATTGCAAATCAATTGAAGGAAAAGAACCTTGGTAGTTTACCGCGCAAGACGACTTCATCAAGGAGCAGCAATCGTTTTAACAAGACGCTTTCACCTAGGCATATAACTTCACGACCACTACCGACCCATTCCAAAAAGGTTTGGGTGCGCAAAGGTGAAATCTTTCCTTGTCTTGTTACCAATGTTTCCTTGCATGCATATGATAGTTCGTCTTGGTATCTGGATAGCGGGTGTTCCCGTCACATGACCGGTGACAAAAATAGTTTTCAAAATCTTGAGAAAATCTCCGGAGGACTCGTTGTTTTCGGAGACGGTCGATCTTCCAAAATTGTTGGAAAAGGAACAGTAGCTATTCCAGATGGCCCGGTTCTAAATAATGTGTTATTTGTTGATGGTCTTAAGACTAACCTCATAAGCATAAGTCAACTTTGCGACAATGGTTTTTCAGTTAACTTTTCATCTGTTGAATGTGTTGTAACTGATAAGGACCATGTCTTCTTTTTAAAAGGGGTTAGATCTGAAAACAATTGCTATGTTGTTCCTAATAGAATTTCAGAAAAATGTAACCTAGTTTCTTTGATTAATGAAACAATTTGGCATGAAAGGCTAGGTCACATAAATTTTAAGGAACTTGCTAGAATTTCAAACAAGGACGTGGTCAAGGGGGTTCCAAAACTTTTATTTAAACAAAACATTGTGTGTGGTGGTTGCCAAAAGGGAAAACAGTCCAGGACTGCACACAAGAACTTGAACCACGTTGGTACAAAACGGCCTTTGGAACTTTTACACATGGATTTAATGGGGCCAACTCGTCAACCATCTTTGGGAGGTAAATGGTATATTTTCTTGATGATTGATGATTTCTCTCGGTATTCTTGGGTAGCATTTTTAAAAGAGAAAGCTGATACTTTTGATTCTTTTCACGAGATTTGCCTTCGTATTATGATTGAAAAGAATGAAAAGATCATTCGTGTTAGAAGTGATAGAGGTGGAGAATTCGTTAACTCTAAATTCATTGACTTTTGCACTTCAAACGGTATTAAGCATGAATTCTCTGCACCCTATACACCTCAACAGAATGGTGTTGTCGAGCGCAAAAACAGGGTTGTTCAAGAGATGGCACGTGTTATGCTTCACAGCCGGAATTTACCGCTATATTTTTGGGCTGAAGCTGTGAACACTGCAATCTATGTAATTAATCGAGTTTATTTGCGCCCGGGAACGTTAAATACACCATATGAACTATGGTGTGGTAGAAAACCCAACATCAAATATTTTCGCATCTTCGGGAGTCGGTGTTACATTTTACGTGACCGTGAAAATCTTGGAAAGTTTGACTCTCGAAGTGACGAAGGGATATTCTTGGGGTATTCTACAAATAGTAGAGCATATCGAGTATTTAACTTGGAATCTAAGACGATCGTAGAATCTATAAATGTTAAAGTAGATGAAGCTTTTCACTTTGGATCTGAAAAATCTACCCTCGATATCTCTCTAGATGATGATTCACCTGCCATTCCATGTTCTCATAATAATACTTCCAATATTAATGATGCATCTAATGGTTCTTCAAGTTTATCTGATGTGCAGGAATCATCTCATATACCTCCGAGTACTCCGTTTCAACAAACGCTACGAATCTCCAAGGATCATCCGGAATCGAATATTATTGGAGATCCACAAGAAGGAGTTAGAACTCGGAGGCAGTTGGTTTGTGGATTCGCTTGCTACGTATCATTAATCGAACTAAAGAACATAGATGAAGCTCTTTAGGATGACTACTGGATTAAAGCAATGCAGGAAGAGCTCCATCAATTTGAGCGAAATAAAGTCTGGGAATTAACGAAGCCTCCAAAGCAACATAATGTGATAGGTACCAAATGGATTTTCAAGAACAAGAAAAATGAGGATGGTACTATCATCAGGAACAAGGCACGATTAGTTGCTCAAGGCTACTCTCAAGTAGAAGGTATAGACTTTGATGAAACATTCGCCCCTGTAGCTAGACTCGAGTCCATTCGTATACTATTTGCTATTGCTTGTCATTTTAAAATCAAATTATTTCAAATGGACGTTAAGAGCGCGTTTCTAAATGGGTTTTTAAATGAGGAAGTTTATGTGGCTCAACCGAAAGGTTTTGTAGACCATAAACAACCTAACCATGTTTTTCGTTTGAAAAAGGCTCTTTACGGTCTGAAACAAGCACCGCGAGCATGGTACGAAAGGTTGACAAAGCACCTTTTGGAGAAGGGCTATACTCGAGGGGGAGCAGACAGGACTCTCTTTGTGAAGCATTATCAAAGCAATTTCATTGTAGCACAAATCTATGTCGATGACATTGTATTTGGCGCGACAAGAGATAATGATGCTTCTAAATTCGCGGAGACCATGGAAAGCGAATTTGAGATGTCCATGATGGGCGAATTGACGTATTTCCTTGGATTGCAAATTAAACAAAATGATGAAGGTATTCACTTGAGTCAATCCAAGTATGCAATGGAGTTGGTTAAAAAGTTTGACTTAGGAAATTCGAAGGATTTTCCGACTCCAATGGGAACTAGCCACAAGGGACTTGGAAGTGATTCACAAAGTGAGAATGTAGACGAGAAACTGTATCGAAGTATGATTGGAAGCCTACTTTACCTCACGGCTAGTCGCCCGGATATATCCTTTAGTGTTGGGATTTGCGCGAGATATCAATCAGCACCAAAGGAGGTTTACCTGAAAGCAGTGAAAAGGATCATCCGGTACATCAAAGGATCAATTAATTTCGGAATTTGGTATCCTATGGGAACTAGTATGGATATTATTGGATACTCAGATGCCGATTGGGCAGGATCAGTGGATGATCGGAAAAGCACGAGTGGTGCATGCTTCTATCTTGGCCATTGCCTTGTTGCATGGCACAGTAAAAAGCAGAATTGCATAGCACTCTCGACTGCCGAAGCGGAATACATTTCAGCGGGTAGTTGTTCAACCCAACTCATTTGGATGAAAAGTGTGTTGAGCGACTTCCGGATTTCAACATCTTCGGTAACAATTCTTTGTGACAACACAAGTGCAATTAACATTTCTAAAAACCCTGTGTTGCACTCTAGAACAAAACATATTGAACTTAGATATCATTTTCTTAGAGAGCTAGTTGAATCAAATACTCTTCAACTTTCATATATTTCAACTAAGGATCAATTAGCTGACATTTTAACAAAACCTTTGGATCAAAAACGTTTTATTCATTTGCGAAAAGCAATTGGAATGCTTTCCTTGAAATAAACTTTTTTTTGAAACCTTTGTTTAGGATAGGTTTTGTTTTTGTTGTGTTTTGTTCATTATCTATGTTTGTACATAGGACATTAATTGAGCATAGATCATAATTGACTTTAATTGCATCTTTTCGCACATTTAGAAATTTATTATGCCTTTGCCATCATAATATTTCACTGTTGCAATGATCATTTATGTTAATTAAATCATCTTCTAAGTGATCAAAGTCAATTTCTCTCTCAATGATCTCTTGGTATAGTCATTATCTTATTTGACTGCTTAGTCGAGTATGAAATCGAGATCAATTTTTGGTTGAATACTTTATATCTTAAATAATTGATAGCCAATTGAGGGGGAGTCAAAGAAATGTAAAATGCTCAAAAGATGTGGAAAGAGTTACATCCCAATGAGGAGTGTGAAAACTACCACCACATGTAGGAAAGAGCTACCACCTCGGTCGTCCGAGTATTGTGTGCAGCTACCACATGTATACCAAGCATGGTTGTTCAATTTTTGAGTAAGTAAAATGCATGTTGAAATTCTTGACTCCGTCAAATTTCAAGGTTGGTATAAGGTGGGATTTTAAAGAAAGATGCTCAAAGAGCCACTCTCTTCAACAGATTGTCTAGATAAATTATCTACCATATTTGGGATTTCAAACATCTATTGATCTTTGTATTTCATTTTCTTTACCGAATTGATGATTTGATAAAGGCATTACTCATAAGATCAAGTTAGATGTAATTGAAGGTGTTCAACTTCAAGGGATTTAATTTTTGTAAATTCTCGTTTCATTTTTGGATATTATTGATAGATTTGGCATAATCTAATTCTTGTTGTATGAAACGATGATTTTTGTTTAAAGTTGATACACAATTGTGCTTACATACTTTTTCTGGATCTTATGAAATTTTTTCTAAATTTTTCTGAAGAAAAAGTTGGAGCCGATCCGGATCGGGCAAGCTGATCCGGATCCCGAACGCAGGCTTCTTCCTGCGGCTGGCCGATCCGGATCGAAATCTCGATCCGATCCGGATCACGGCTAGGGTTTTATTAAGAACAAGAGGGTTTTGATTTCTTTTACCTTAATCTTTTGTTCTCAAGTCTCTAGAGCCTCTCTCTCTAGAACTATTGCACCTTGGAGCTTTCCAAACTCAAGTTCTTCGAATACAAGTAAGTTTTATTGATCAAAATCTCGGTTTTTCACCGTTTTTCTTTTTCCTCCTCAAACGTGATGAATTTCTTGGATCGATTTCGTTTGTGGATGGTTTTTGATCAAATTTCTTTTGAAATAAGAACTCTAGGTAGATTAGTTTTGATTATATGCTAGGTATTCTCCTGATTAACGGATTTTTAGACTTCGATTTCTAAAAATTTCGGTTTTAGGGCATATAATAAGGATTTTCGAAAATCATGCAATTGATCTATTTTTAAAAGTCCTTTTGCAAAACTAATTTGATTCTTAGTCTCTCTACATGATTATGATTGTTTGGGTACAATTTTTCAAATTTTTGAAAATTAACAATTTATCATGTGTTCTTGAGTTGGTCTTCACAGGATACATTTTTCACTAGCAATCAAAATGGTGATCGCTTGGATTATTTTCCTACTTGCTGCCATGGTACATGTCAAGGATACTGCCAAGCCTAAGAAGGCTAAGAAAGCGAAGAAAACTAAGGATGATTCTGACACTGAATCAGAGACGGAGTCGATTGACTTGGATAACATCGAAATCGAGGGAACTGTCCCCATTATCTCCAAAGGGAAAGCAACTGCTGAAGCTTCAAAGCCTACTACTGCTGAAAAGGGCAAAGCCCCAATAGAAGAAACCTCTGGGAAGACAAGAAGAAAAGGTGTTGCTCGCAAAAGAGGGTGTGCTCAAGGAATTTCCATTGAGCAACTAGCTGCTAGCCAAGCACCTCCACAAGACATTATCAGCTCGGCTAGGATTAAGGAAAATGAAGAGGGAAGTGGAATTCAAATTACTGAATCCCTCTCTAGAGCATACTCTGTACCTAGCGAATCCGCATGGACTGAAGACCAGCATGCATCATCTGCCTCTACAACTCGTCCAGCGACTTCCAAGAGAAACGCTCTAGAAGCTACTGTATTGGCCGCCATTCATCAGGACCAAAGAAGACTTTCTGCTGAGCAAGAGAAATTGGGATTAGGTCTCCGACAAATGGCCGCTGACCAAAAACAGATGAAGAAGAAATGTTCCAAATTATCGCGAATGCTGAAAGGAATCTTGAACAAGATAGACGATACTAGCTCAGACAGTTCTGATTTGGCTTGATCTCTTATGCTCTAACCCTTATCATATCTATTGCAGGCTTTTATCTTTTTAGATTTTAGTTCAGTTTTTAGGACTTACTCTTAGTTCTAGTTCTTACATTTCGAAACAATTTTTGATCTATTTAACTCTCCTTAAATTTTGTGATTTTGGCTCTGTTTGTGACAAAAAGGGGGAGAGAGTTTAGAGAGAACTTGAACAATGATGATGTGAATGTGTGAACATCAAGGTAAGTATCACTTCAACTTTGACTTTGGTGAAGGGTAAGTATCACAACTTTGGTTCTTATCTTGTGATTTGTTGCATGTTCCTACTAACTATTCGACTAACTATTTGGACATGTATTATTACTAACAAGTTGTTTGATTACTAACAAAGCAAAGTTATGACATTTGGAATTTTATTGCTTAGAAGATATGTCAATGTTTGATTGTGATCTTATTACATATCTGAATTACTCAATGTCATGGTGAGCATAAAATCTATCTCTGTTAGGTTTTGAATGCTAAATATTCTTGAGGTATCTAACGATCTCTTTTTGTCAAGAATGATTTCTTTGTGCAGAGAGTACAGATGTCTAAGTCTAGAGTCTGTTTTAGGAGTTTATCTCATGTTTTTTAAATTTTTGGATCTCCATTGTAAATTTTTGTTGTATGGTGATAGCAACAAAAATATCTTTTTGAATTTTCTTTAGTGGATCTGTGTTTTGTCACGAAACCGCCAAAGGGGGAGATTGTTACGGAATTTGAGTTGGCGTAGTTTCGTGAAAGGTTTAAGTCTTGAAGATTGAAGGTGAAGAAGGTTGGATCATTTAACTCAATCTCAAGAAAGAAGAATTCAAAAGGATCAGGTATGTTTAACTAAAGATTATTGGTGATCCGAATACTTCTTGTAGTGTAGAAACACCTGGAAGAATCTTTAATTGCATAAAAATCAAAAACTGGTGTTCGGACATGTTCAGGATCCGGATCAGAGCCAGCGATCCGGATCCCGAAGGTTGTTGTTTCATACATTACTTCAATCCGGATCGCAGCATCTCACGATCCGGATCCCGAACGTTGAGTTTTCTGAATTGTATGAACGATCCGGATCAGGCATTCCGATCCGGATCCCGAACGTTTGTTTTTCTGGAAACCGTCTTTCTTGCTACTGCAATCCGGATCGCCCAAATCCGATCCGGATCGCCGTCCGTAAAAATTCCAGAAATATTAGGTTTTTGATTCTTATCTCCTTCCTAGGGTTTCTAACCTATAAATAGACCCTATGATTCATTTTTCTAGGTGAAGCCGTGAGGCCGGGAAGCTGCTAAACCTAAAAGCCGTCATCTTATACACGGCCCTAGATCCACATATAGAGAAGAAAGGAAATCATTAGATAATACTCTATGTTTCTTCATCTATATTGATTAGTTTGATTCAGGTTTTCATACTCACATCTTGAGTTGAATCAAACTAATGAATACTTAGATGGTATTTCCTATCTATCTTTGATCTAAGTATTCGGCGGATCATCACCACCCAAAAATAACGATTTACCCCAAAATCGGCGCGTGGATTCGCGTGTCCTTGTGGATTCAAGGTTCAACCGCTCTCGTGGATTCGGAGCGAGGCACGTTCGTGGATTCGAAGGGTGCTACTGGGTGAAGACCGTGGATTCGGTCGGACATCGTGGATTCGACGTTGGACGCCGTGGATTCGGCGTTGGGCGCAGATCGTGGATTCGAGAAGCGTCGTGGAGCGAGCGGAGAAGATCCTCTAGGAGCGTATGGAAAAGGTTGAGTCGTAAGTGTGTACGGTAAATCACCTTGTACGTGTTTTAATTCTAGTGGATTTCTGCCGTGTTATCGGTCCCGTGGTTTTTTTACTCCGGTGATGGAGTTTTCCACGTAAAAATCTTGCGAGTTATTTTCAATTCCGCATTGTTTTTTTTTTTCGCAACGATTTTTGAGTGTTTATACGTTTACACCTATTCACCCCCCTCTAGGTGTTTCTTCCCCTATTTAGATCTATATTACATATAACCCAACAACTACTACAGAAGGTAGTTCCCAGTGGGTACCGTCACCAATATCCACGGTATGCCCACTACTAAGTCTACTGGAGGCAAGACAATAGGTATACAGATAGATAATATGAAAGCTGAAATGGAACTACAGCTAATATGCCTCAACTATCATGCTCAAAGGAATAACACTCAAATATGAACATGCAATGCATCCACTCGCTCACGAGGTGCTCACATCAACCCAAATCTCACTGACTGCCAAATCTGGTCCCGTCAAGCCTGCGCCCCCTAGTGTATCAACTAGGGCCCCTAGTGTATCAACTAGGGTGTCCAATCGGACTATCATAATATCACGCAAAGCAGCCTCATCAGGCACATCATCATCATCATCGCATCCGGAGCGGCTCTCGAGGGGCGCGACCCCACCGAGGAATAAGCGTGTTTCATCTGGCTCAATAAGCGGCATCTGCAGGCTATAATCTACGATCGAATAGATCGAAAACTCGAAATACCAACTAACCCATAAACAGGTCGGAGAACCCTCCACGACTCAATCTGATAGTGCACACAAACCCCCAAGACACTAGGAAACCCATCCACTGAGTCAATAAAAATCCCCTCGGCCCCCAGGCGCGAGAGTTCATGCATCCTGAACCTATCCAACCCCTCTGGGTGATCACAATTGTGAGGACCTGGATCCCCACGACGAGATTACTGGTTAATCAGCAGCTCCTGGAGGCCCATGTGGCGTGTCGGTGGCGTTTGTACACCAATTGGACACTAGTGACGGACTCGGTGTGTTAAATAGATCACGGGAGTAGTCAGATGACCCCGTCGAATGCTTAGAAGTGGTTTTGCGCGCAATGGATATTAAAATTGGGCTCAGCGCGAAGTTTGGATAAAGGATCACCTCTCCGGATGCCTTCGGTAATTTTTAGAGTTGGAATTTGGCAAATCGGACTTCGGATTTGGATTCAGCGCGTGAAAACAATGAAAATGGACTATTCACTTGCATTTTTCGGAGCCCGGATGACTTGGCACGATTTTCGAGGCGCAGGGTACTGTTCCGGCGTACGGCCGGCACCGGCACGGCGGCGGGCAGCGGCGGCGCCGGCCCGGGCTGGCGGCGCGCGGCCGCGGGCAGGCGCGCAGGGCCGCGGGCAGGCGCACATGGGTGCGGGCAGGTGCGCGGTCCACGGTGCGGGCGTGCACCGGAGGCGGGCCACGTGGCAGCTCGTGGTTTGTTGGCGTTGTGCGCGCGGTCCACGGAGCGGGTGAGGGCCGCCTAGGGGCGCGTACGTGCACAGTGCGCAGGCGGCGCTGACACGCGCATGTGCGCGTGCCAGGCGCGCGTTGACCCCTGGCCGGGCCACGTGTCGGCGTTGGGGGCGGCCACGTGTCGCCGGTGCAATGGTTGCCTTCGGTGTCGCCTGTGTAGCGGGCTACGTGGAGGCCCGTGGAAGGTTCGGGCCTGCACAGTGTTGGGCCGGGCCCAACACTGTAGCAACCCGGATCTTCCGGGCGCCCGGAAGTGGGGACATGGCCGTCATTTTTTGATTTGTTTCTGGAGCCTATAAAAAGCGATCCGAGCCTTCTTCTTTCCCTTTTTTTCGCCATTTCCGAGCTGCAAACCGACTTGAGGCCTTCAGCAAAGTTGATCCCCACGCAGTGCTGCATCCATCTGCAGTGTTTTTGAGATTTTTGCTGGCCCGCATCCCGAGGTTTGCATTTTTACGGCGCGGCGCGACGCTCGTCCTTTGGTGTTCCCCTTCGTCGCATTTTGGTGTACGAGCTCCCCCGGCCTACTCCGACCTCCTTTTGAGGCGATTCTTGCGCCGTTGGACTCATGACAGGTTGGGCTTCGATCTTTGTGTTTTGAGCTTCCCCTCTTTTCGGGTTTATCTTGGAGTTTCCCGAGCTTTCTTTTGACCAATTTTCGTGGGCGGAGTTTTGGAGAGCACCACAATGTTTTCGTGATATCTTCGTGTACAGGCATCGGATTGGGGTGATTCAAAAGGTGTTTTGCATCTACACGTCACGAAGAATATCCCCAATTTTTTTTGGAATTTTCTGAATATTTTTCGAAGGTGAAGAATCTCTGTTTACAGGAATTAGTGCTACAGTTTTTGACAGCAGTTTATTTCGGGGTAGTTCCCTTGTCGGATTTGTTTCTCAGTGTAGGAAACTTGGATTTGAGCGTGCAGGTACTCATTTCGACGGGTTCGTCGCGAGGATCGTGATAGTATTTTTCTTGGAATTTTCCGGGCACTTCTCGCAGGTGAAAACAGGGCAACTCTGGACTGATGTGTTTTGGACAGATTTTCGTGAACATTGAGGGATTTAATTGTGTATGTTCTTTTGGGGAATTTTTTTCGCAGTGTTGCGGTGAGCATTTGGACCGAGCGTGGACTTCATTTTGGGACAGGGATTTAGCGCTCGAGGTGGGTAGCGTTGTTGACCTCTTACTTGTGATAACCCACTAGGCATATTGGAGCTAGTCATATGTGATAATGCTAGGGTACTAGTGAATTGGATATAGCATGCATAATTGGACTATGGCTAGCTCTTACATCTTTAGAGACTAAATTTGAATTGAATGTTAATTCTTGCAAAGGATATTTTGTCTAAACTCACTGGGAATATTTTTGCTAAACTATTTCACGTGATATGTACCTTGGGACATCTTATGCACGTATATAGAGACCGGCTTGTGGCAATTTGTTACAATTAGTATTCATAAAATAGTATACTCTAAATTTTGTAAGAACTGGAATACCTGAAATCATATTGTTAAGTAAAGGACTTTTGCATGCTTGTATGGTCATCTGGTTAGGCCATCTTCTACCGCTACACTACTTATCGGAACTTGACTTAGGAGAAACCATGCTTTTCCTTTCTCCTTATTTGTTAGTCAGGTGGTCAGTGTTGCTCGGGTTCGAGCAGGGATCTGGGTAGTGTAGTCGGGGCTTGGTGTCTGAGACAGGTTGGATTAGTTGTGGGGCTTTGCGGCAACCGCGGATATTGGGGGGTTGACCGGATATTTATTTATGCACCAGATTGGGTATCTGTTTTCTCTAGTGGATAGAGTTTTCCACTGCTTGAGTACTTTGGCATCTGATTGAGGACCGGGGCTTTCTTTAGTGGTTGGGCTTTCCCACTTAGATCAGTGTCACGATCCAGTCCTGCTGATTTATTCTACTAGGATACTTGTTACTTTGAGTCCTTGAGACTCCTATCCCCCATCGGTGTTATGCGACGGCTGGCATACCCGATTTGGCAGGCATCTTTGAGTCCTTGAGACTCCTATCCCCCATCGGTGTTATGCGTAGGCTGGCATACCCGATTTGGCAGGCATCTTTGAGTCCTTGAGACTCCTATCCCCCATCGGTGTTATGCGTAGGCTGGCATACCCGATTTGGCAGGCATCTTTGAGTCCTTGAGACTCCTATCCCCCATCGGTGTTATGCGTAGGCTGGCATACCCGATTTGGCAGGCATCTTTGAGTCCTTGAGACTCCTATCCCCCATCGGTGTTATGCGTAGGCTGGCATACCCGATTTGGCAGGCATGGCAGGCATGGCAGGCATAGGCAGGCATGACAGGCATGGCAGGCATAGCAGGCATAGGCAGGCATGGGCGGCATGGCAGGCATGGCAGGCATAGGCAGGCATGGCAGGCATGGCAGGCATAGGCAGGCATGACAGGCATGGCAGGCATAGGCAGGCATAGCAGGCATAGGCAGGCATGGCAGGCATAGGCAGGCATGGCAGGCATAGGCAGGCATGGCAGGCATGGCAGGCATGGCAGGCATAGGCAAGCATGGCAGGCATAGCAGGCATAGGCAGGCATGGCAGGCATAGCAGGCATAGAGGCTTGATCGCTGTTGAGAGGCTCCAGCTTCCTTATTTTAGTCTTTATGGCTTTGGTTAGTTATTGTCTTTTGAGGACTTAGTGGGCAGACCGTCGGGTCCGGCGGTGGTACCCACTGAGAACTCCCTTTTGGTGTAGTTCTCACACCCTTTGGCAGTTTTCCCCCTCCTTTCTTTTCTTCCTCTCCTTCGTTTTGCAGAGTCTTAGCGGGTGTTGCTGTTTCTGCGGTCGATGATCGAGGCGAGGGAGTCGCGAGCTAGATCCCTACCCATATTCGGGGAGTAGCAGTACCCCTTCAGAGGAGAGCTTCAGTAGACTAGTTGTTTTATTTTCCTCTTTTGAGAGACTGATGTAGTGAGGATTTTCTTTGTATTGAGAGCCTGTACACTGATGTATTTATTGGAAATACCTCCCTGTTGAGCTATGAGTCTTGTATCTGAGGATATTGTATGATTATCATTTTTGGGAGGCGGACCTTGTTGTATTATTTCCAGTTGTACAGTGGTTGATTTTAGTATACAGCGGATTTTCATTTATATCTCTGATATCTGTTAGCTGTAGTACTTTTCTTGCAGGTAGGACGCTTCGCCTATGCGGGGTTTGGCATAGGTGGCGGATCTATTGGCGAGCCCGGGTCGCAGTTTCGTGTTGGGTTAAATGTATAATAGGATCTAAATAGGGGAAAAAACACCTAGAGGGGGGTGAATAGGTGTAAACGATAAACACTCAAAAATCTTTGCGATATAAAAACCCAATGCGGAAAAATAAATAACACGCAGAGATTTTTACGTGGAAAACTCCAAACCGGAGTAAAAAACCACGGGACCGATAACACGGTGAAATCCACTAGAATTAAACACGTACAAGGTGATATACCGTACTCACAGACGACTCAACCTTTTCCATACGCTCCTAGTTGATCTTCTCCGCTCGCTCCACGACGCTTCTCGAATCCACGATGTGCGTCCAACGCCGAATCCACGGCGTCCAACGTCGAGTCCACGACGTCCGACCGAATCCACGGTCTTCACCCAGTAGCACGCTTCAAATCCACGAACGTACCTCGCTCCGAATCCACGAGAGCGGTTGCACCTTGAATCCACAAGGCCACGCGAGTCCACGCGCCGATTTTGGGGTAAATCGTTGTTTTTGGGTGGTGATGATCCGCCGAATACTTAGATTAGAAATAGATCGGAAATACCATCTAAGTATTCATTGATTTGATTCTACTCAAAATGTGAGTAAGAAAACCTAGAATCAAATCAATCAATATAGATGAAGAAACATAAGATAGAATCTATGATTTCCTTTCTTCTCTATATGTGGATCTTAGGCCGTATAAAAGATTATATTTTATTATGACGGCTATTTTTCGGATTCGTACGGCTTACCCTAGAAAAATGAATCATAGGGTCTATTTATAGGTTAGAAACCATTGGAAGAGAATAAGAATCAAAAACCATATTTTTCCGGAGTTTTTACATGACGACGATTCAGATCGGAGATCGGCGATCCGGATTGCAGTAGCGAGAAAAACCGTTTCCAGAAAAACCAAGGTTCGGGATTCGGATCGAAGTGCCTGATCCGGATCGTTCATACAGTTCACCAAACATCAACGTTCGGGATCCGAATTGCAAAGCCTGATCCGGATCGTTCAAACAAAATGGTAAACTTAGTGTTCGGGATCCGGATCAAGGGAAGCTACGATCCGGATTGAACTGGTGTATGAATGAACAACCTTCGGGATCCGGATTGCCAAGTCTGATCCGGATCCTGAACATGTCCCATGTCCAGTTTTTGATATTTATGCAATTACAAATCCATCCAAGTGTTTCTACACTATAAGAAGTATTCGGATCACCAAAGATATTAAGTTAAACATACCTGATCTTTTTGAATTCTTCTTTCTTGAGATTAAGTTATATGATCCAACTTTCTTTTCCTTCAATCTTCAAGACTTAACCGAATTCACGAAATACGCCAACTCAAATTCCGTAACAATCTCCCCCTTTGGCGGTTTCGTGACAAAACATAGATCCACTCAAGAAAATTCAAAAAGATATTTTTGTTGCTATCACCATACAACAAAAATTTACAATGGAGATCCAAAATAAAATACATGAGTTAAACTCCTAAAACAGACTCTAGACTTAGACATCTATACTCTCTGCAAAAAAAATCATTCTTGACAAAAGAAATCGTTAGATACCTCAAGAATTTTATATCATTCAAAAACCACATACAGAGATGAAGTTTATACTCATTTATCCTTACCATGACATTTATACATTCAGATATGTGAACTGATCATAGTTAAAACACCAACATATCTTCTATGCAATCAAAATCCAAATGTCATGTTAGTGAACATCAACTTGTTAGTTATATTACATGCCCAAATAGTTAGTCGAATAGTTAGTCGAGGCATGCATTCAAACACAAATGAAAACCAAAAGTTGAAGTTCTACTTACCTTTCAAGTTGAGGTTATACTTACCTCTATAGTTTCAAGTTTCTCAGTAACCATTGTATCAATGTTTATACTTCTCTCTCCCCCTTTTTGTCACAAAAGTTAGCCAAAAATCACCAAAATGGAGAGAATAGTTAACAGTTCAAGTACCAAAAGTTTGAGAACTAAAACTTAAAACTAAAACTTAAAAACCTGCACAAAAAGTTAAAAAAAAGTTCGTGCACAAGAGAATTGTTAGACAGACGATTCAGGCATCTGAATCTGAGTCAATCGAGGTGCTGTATCCCATTTTCGAGAACATTTTCTGCATTAACTTCTTTATTGACGAGACCGTCTTAGTTAATGTGATTTGGGATGCTGTGATTATCTCGAGTTCTTCGGAGATTCGCCTCTGCTCTTTTGTGATTTGCTCTTGTTGAAAAGATAGGCGCTGTTGTTGCTTGAAAATCGAAGCCACCGATGCTTCGTGCCTGCACAGTGTTGGGCCGGGCCCAACACTGTAGCAGCCCTGATCTTCCGGGCGCCCGGAAGTGGGGACATGGCCGTCATTTTTTGATTTGTTTCTGGAGCCTATAAAAAGCGATCCGAGCCTTCTTCTTTCCCCTTTTTTCGCCATTTCCGAGCTGCAAACCGACTTGAGGCCTTCAGCAAAGTTGATCCCCACGCAGTGCTGCATCCATCTGCAGTGTTTGGAGATTTTTGCTGGCCCGCAACCCGAGGTTTGCATTTTTACGGCGCGGCGCGACGCTCGTCCTTTGGTGTTCCCCTTCGTCGCGTTTTGGTGTACGAGCTCCCCCGGCCTACTCCGACCTCCTTTTGAGGCGATTCTTGCGCCGTTGGACTCATGACAGGTTGGGCTTCGATCTTTGTGTTTTGAGCTTCCCCTTTTTTCGGGTTTATCTTGGAGTTTCCCGAGCTTTCTTTTGACCAATTTTTGTGGGCAGAGTTTTGGACAGCACCACAATGTTTTCGCGATATCTTCGTGTACAGGCATCGGATTGGGGTGATTCAAGAGGTGTTTTGCATCTACACGTCACGAGGAATATCCCCAATTTTTTTTGGAATTTTCTGAATATTTTTCGAAGGTGAAGAATCTCTGTTTACAGGAATTAGTGCTACAGTTTTTGACAGCAGTTTATTTCGGGGTGGTTCCCTTGTCGGATTTGTTTCTCAGTGTAAGAAACTTGGATTTGAGCGTGCAGGTACTCATTTCGACGGGTTCGTCGCGAGGATCGTGATAGTATTTTTCTTGGAATTTTCCGGGCACTTCTCGCAGGTGAAAACAGGGCAACTCTGGACTGATGTGTTTTGGACAGATTTTCGTGAACATTGAGGGATTTAATTGTGTATGTTCTTTTGGGGAATTTTTTTCGCAGTGTTGCGGTGAGCATTTGGACCGAGCGTGGACTTCATTTTGGGACAGGGATTTAGCGCTCGAGGTGGGTAGCGTTGTTGACCTCTTACTTGTGATAACCCACTAGGCATATTGGAGCTAGTCTTATGTGATAATGCTAGGGTACTAGTGAATTGGATATAGCATGCATAATTGGACTATGGCTAGCTCTTACATCTTTAGAGACTAAATTTGAATTGAATGTTAATTCTTGCAAAGGATATTTTGTCTAAACTCACTGGGAATATTTTTGCTAAACTATTTCACGTGATATGTACTTTGGGACATCTTATGCACGTATATAGAGACCGGCTTGTGGCAATTTGTTACAATTAGTATTCATAAAATAGTATACTCTAAATTTTGTAAGAACTGGAATACCTGAAATCATATTGTTAAGTAAAGGACTTTTGCATGCTTGTATGGTCATCTGGTTAGGCCATCTTCTACCGCTACACTACTTATCGGAACTTGACTTAGGAGAAACCATGCTTTTCCTTTTTCCTTATTTGTTAGTCAGGTGGTCAGTGTTGCTCGGGTTCGAGCAGGGATCTGGGTAGTGTAGTCGGGGCTTGGTGTCTGAGACAGGTTGGATTAGTTGTGGGGCTTTGCGGCAACCGCGGATATTGGGCGGTTGACCGGATATTTATTTATGCACCAGATTGGGTATCTGTTTTCTCTAGTGGATAGAGTTTTCCACTGCTTGAGTACTTTGGCATCTGATTGAGGACCGGGGCTTTCTTTAGTGGTTGGGCTTTCCCACTTAGATCAGTGTCACGATCCAGTCCTGCTGATTTATTCTACTAGGATACTTGTTACTTTGAGTCCTTGAGACTCCTATCCCCCATCGGTGTTATGCGAAGGCTGGCATACCCGATTTGGCAGGCATCTTTGAGTCCTTGAGACTCCTATCCCCCATCGTTGTTATGCGTAGGCTGGCATACCCGATTTGGCAGGCATCTTTGAGTCCTTGAGACTCCTATCCCCCATCGGTGTTATGCGTAGGCTGACATACCCGATTTGGCAGGCATCTTTGAGTCCTTGAGACTCCTATCCCCCATCGGTGTTATGCGTAGGCTGGCATACCCGATTTGCTAGGCATGGCAGGCATGGCAGGCATGGCAGGCATGGCAGGCATAGCAGGCATGGCAGGCATGGCAGGCATAGGCAGGCATGGCAGGCATGGCAGGCAAAGGCAGGCATGGCAGGCATAGGCAGGCATGGCATGTGATGATCCGGAACTCTACAGGGCTTTTACTGTGTGACCGGCAGCTTCTGGAGGCCTACGGGGCATGTCGGCGGTGTTCGTGCGCCAATTTGGACACAAGTGATTGACTCCGAGCTTAAAGTGGATCGCGTGGGTAATCAGGGAACCCCGTCGGATGTTTATAGGTGTTTTCGCGCAAATCGGATATCAGATTTGGACTCGGCACGAAATTCGGATTGAAAATGCCTTTTCGGGAGCCTCCGGCGATTTATTGGATGGGAATTTGGCGAAGCGGACGTCAAATTCGGGTTCAGCGCGCGAAAACGGTCAAGATGGACTATCTGCTGGTTTTTTCTGAGCTTCGGGTACTGTTCACCGCCGGAACAGTAACTCCGGCGATCGCCGGCGGCGGCGGCGGCGGCGGGCAGCGTCGGCGGGCGGCGGCGCGGCCTCGGGCAGGCGGAACGGCGGCGGCACAGGGCGCGGGCAGCGCGCGCGGCGCGCGGGCAGGCGCGGTCCACGCGGCCGTCGTGCACCAAGGCGGGGGCACGTGGCACCACCCCATAGGCCGGCTCACAGCTCACGGTCTACGGAGCATGATGGTTGGGTTTTGGTTCACGGTGCACCGGAGTGGACACGTGGCAGGTTACCATTGGTTCGGCTTACGGAGGCTCGTGCACCGGGTGCAGCGGTCAGTGGCAGGGACGCGTGGCGCTTCCCTATTGGCTGGTCAACTGTGCGGGCAGGAGGGGCAGCTGGCGCGGGCAGGCGCGCAGGCGCGACCGGTACTGTTGTCGGGGACGCGTGTCGACTCCCGGGGTTGGCCGCGTGGCGCAGCAGGAGTGGAGGATTTGGGTTGTCGCCTGTTCGGGCGACACGTGGCGGGCGCTGAGGCGGGTCGGACGGACCGTGGATCCCGTCCGACGGCGCGCCTTGGGCCGGGCCGCACTGTGCGCGCCCGAAAGTCTTGGGCCGGGCCGCACTGTGCGCGCCCGGAAACTTCCGGGCGCCCGAGAATGGGGACCCGGATGGCATTTTGCTAATTGTTTGGGAGGCCTATTTAAACAGCCCGAGCTCCTTTCTTCTCACTTTTTCCACCATTTCCGAGCCTCCTTTCACCAAGGTGTCTTCAGCAAAGTTGTTCCCCTTCGAGTTCTACATCTTCTGGAGGATTTCCAAGATTTGTGGTGGCACGCACTCCGAGGTTTGGATTTTACGGCGCGGCGCGACGCTCGTTCCCTTGTGTTTCCCTTCGTCGCATTTCAGTGCACGGACTCTCCTGAGCTACCCCGGCACTCTTTTTCAGCGATTCTTGCGCCATCGTCTTCACGACAGGTAGGGCTACGTTTTCCGTGTTTGCTGGTTTTTCCCATCCCGAGGTTTTCATGGGTTTTTCGGATCATCTTGTGACCTCCTTTGCTGTGATGGAGTTTTGGACAGCGGTTCGGTATTTCGGCGATATCTCCGCAACCAGACATCGGATTGAGGTGATTCAAAAGGCAATTTGCATCTACGCACCGCCAGGAGTCTCTCTGAATTTTCTTGGATTTTCTGGAATTTTCCCCGAAGGTGAGAAACCCCTTTTTACAGAACTTTGTAGCACAGTTTTGGGTGGAAGTATTGTTCGGGGTAGTTCTCTTGTCGATTTTGGATCTCAGCGTAGAAAACTCGTGTGGGAACGTGCAGGTACTCGTTTCGACCGGTTCGTCGCGAGGATCGTGACGGTATTTTTCCTGGAATTTCTCGAGCACATCTCGCAGGTGAAAAAGGCAAAACTGTGGACTGATTGTATTTGGGACAGATTTTGGTGTGAGCATGGTGGATTAATTGTGCTTGTTCTTTTGGGGTATTTTGTGCAGCACCGTGGTGATCGTTGAGACCGGGCGCGGACTTCGCTGTTGGGATCAGGGTTTAGCGCTCGAGGTGGGTGGTTGCTTTACTCCTCTTTTCTGATATACCCACTAGGAATATTAGAGTGATCCCCTTATTGGACATGTTGAATGGTCACCTAATGGACATGCATGCTTAACTAGATAATTGTGAGCCTATCATATGGAAAACATTATATTGGAAACTTGACATGTTGGAACTTATACATGCTTCATGGACATCGTTTTAGCATTTAACCTGCATAAGGGGGGGGATGTACTTTCATATTGTGTTATTGTGAGGCGTCTTGTGGGAGGGTACCACTTGAGGATTTTTTTGGACAGGCATAGGTGGATGATTCATGTGAGGGTGATTAGCAGGTTATGGACAGGTGCGGTTGGATTATGATTTAGCATGATGATTACACCCAGGCGGAGTTATTACTTGATACACATGATGAACCACTATTTGTCACCCCCCTTCTTTCTTCCATGAGGAGATAGGCTTGATTTCAGGGATATCTAGTTAGACCATTTCTGACCGCTACACTATATGTTGGGACTGCCTTGGGAGGAACCCTATTGTCTCTTCTTCCCCCTATTCCTTAGGCAGGCGGCTATTTGTTGCTCGGGTTTGAGCAGGGATCGGCATAGTGTAGCCGGGGCTCGAATTTTAGCTTTTGGGGCATTGCGGCTATTGCGGATAGTAGGTGGTTGACCGGATGTCGGACCTGGGTCAGGATTGTCAGTATGGGTGTGGTTGTTAACCCTCCATCTTTTGATTACCCGCTAGGCACTTGAGTAGCTTCTTTGATTAAAAGGATAAATGCACTTTATGTGTGGCAATGGCAGGCTTATTGTGATTAAACAGATATTGTTAGAACTTGCTTGATTGGGGATTATGATTGTAGGACAGTAACATCATGTTAAAAGGTAAGGCTAATCAATAATTGTGGGCTTTGGGTTTGTGGCATAAGCAGGCACAGGCTATCTCATATCTACTATTCTCATACTGTTCTATACATGCTCTAACATTATAAAGGTTCTCGACATCTGTTTATTTTTTTTATATCATCTTGGGACATTTGCATGCTTGTATGGTCACCTAGTTAGGCCACCTTTTTCTGCTACACTATCATGCTGGAATTGACTTAGGAGAAACCATGCTTTTCTCTTCTTTTATTTATATTCGGGGGATAGTGCGCTCGGGTTCGAGCAGGGACTGGGGTAGTGTAGTCAGACAGTTGTGGGCTTTGGGACAGGCAGGCTGTGAGGGCCGGGCATTGCGGCAACCGCGGATCTTTGGCGGTTGACCGGACAGTGGTTATTGCATCAGATTGGGATAGAGGATTTGGATTTCTTCTAGTGGATGGGTTTTCCACCGTGATCAGAGTCATGATCCAGTCCTGCTGATTTGGTACTTGTTACCCAGGCATTATACTCGTGTGGGTCGCTCCCCTCGAGTGCCACTCCGGAGTGTGCGTTTTTACAGGCTTCGAGTCTTCGAGACTCCCGTTTCCTATCGGTGTTATGCGTAGGCGGGCATACCCGATTTGGCAGGCAGAGCAGGCAGTACCAGTGCTTACTGGTGTATCGATTGGGTCTGGTCAGGCAGGCGATGACATTCTGATGCATACATTCAGCTATTCTTTTAGCTCAGTTTTTAGAGGCATTCTAGTGGTAGCTTTTCATCAGGAGTCATACTCATTGCATACCACCTTTATTCCTTTTGCCTCTGGTAGACCTAGTGGGCGTGTCAGAGTTGAGGTTTTACCCACTAGGGGAGGCTACTGGTTTACTAGTAGTCTCACCCCCATTCTTCTTTCCTCTTTTGCTTCTCCCTTGTTTGCAGTGTTTTATGCGGGTGCCACTGGGCTTACAGTGGCGGGTCGAGGAGAGAGGACGGCCGAGTAGATAGATCTCGAGGCAGGATGAGCATGTTAGCTGGATTGTTGGTGTACCCATGTTTCCTCAGACGGTAGTACCTTTACTTTGGGACTGGCTTTTGCCAGCAGGTTGTATTATTTTGGTGAGCTGGGAGAGACAGATGTATCATTTATACAGATGTATTGTATTTTATTTCCAGCTTCAGTCCGAGATGTATTTCTTTTAGTTCAGCTCTGTTTTTATTGCTCTTTTATTATATCTCTTTTATCTGAGCAGGTTACTGGCGCTTCGTGTACACGGAAAGTACCGTGTGCACGGCGGATCTGTGGACGGGCCCGGGTTCTGGTTTACACCCGGGGCGTGACAGATTAAGTTGGTATCAGAGCTTAGGGATAGGTCGGTTGGGACTTAGGAAACCCTAGGCTTTTAGCAGACCCTAGGATGATAGGACGCGAGAGACGCGACACCTTGCGAAAGTCGGCGATTTATTTGTTTTACTCTTCCTGTGAGTGAAGAGGGATCGACATACTCTATTTCTGTGGGACAGTATGTTGGCTGCAGACAACATAAGGTTACAGAAATAGAAGGATGTCTTTGACTTTCGCTAGATTGGGTCGAGTGTTTGGGGTGTGCTGATTTGCGGTTTGTCGTGGCGAGCGGTGTCTCCCCGACGTTGGGCCTTGACCCGGGCGCACCTTGGTGCGGCAGTTGGGTCTGAGCTAGTTGTTTCAGGCCGGATACCGGATTAGAGTCAGAGGACTCGGGACCCTGATGACAGGATTGTCAGAGGCTTATCAGCGGCAGAGTGAGCGGGCATCTGGTTTTGAGTGACACAGTCGTCGGAGCAGCGGGCAGCTCGACAGTGCTTCTTTCTGAGACCACCCGGTTGCAGTATCCTCAGGGGCGGGGATTTTTGTAGTACTGAGGGAGTGAGTAGCCCTCCGTGCCAATGGTTAGTGCCGAGGCGCCGAGGCAGGGTGGATTGTTGACAGCGGATGAGCTATGGGACACCATTGATCAGTTAAGCCAGTTTTGGCAGATAAACCACCCCTATTCATAGGATTAAGTTTGGAGCCTCTTGGGGTAGAATCGTAGTTGGTGGTGATGGAAAGACTGCTTGAGAGCCTCTTGGTGTCAAAAGGATTTACGCAGTTACTGAACTACGCGCTCTACGATTTAGGGGACAAGGCGCATAGGATATGCTTGACTGTGAGTGGATTGCGCCAGGATGCCCTTCCGTGTATTCGGACCCTCTTTTGCAGGTTTTAGATTTTGGGGTGCTTTGATAGTGGAGGCATTGGGTATGGCGCGTAGCATTGCAGTTCCGTTGGATAGGGGTCTGCCGCCAGAGGCGAGTTCTGGATAGAGGCGCTTGGCGCTAGGTATTGGAGGACAGGTCGGCCGGCAAGGACATTTTCGTTTCCCTTCCAGGATGGTGGATATCCTTTTGGATGGATTATGTAAAGCTTACCCCAGGGGGATGTTACCCTTGGTGATCGATAACATGCATGTTTGGGGTACAACATATGTGATTGAGGGGTGAGCTTAGTAAGGGTAATTGTATAAGGAATTGCATGAATTGATGGTGCTTTGTCGTATGACGATGATATCCAGGTGGATTTCTGAGACGTCAGGGGTTGGGTGGACCCCGATGACAGCATCAGCCCATTTTATCAGAGGGGTGCAGCGGTAGCGTGGATTGGCTGTCTGCGAGAGACCACATTCGTCGCCTCAGTGTGAGCAGGGACAGGGGTCGAGCTCCCTTTGTGATTGGTCTAGATATGTTTGGCAGGCTGAGCGACGACCACTTGCATCGAGAGGATGAATTTGTGCCGCCCGGTTGGAGGGCGCCACGGTAGTGGATCGAGTGTCGCCGGTGTGATTTCATCACAGCAGTCAGAGTTAGAGCATGTTGCAGTCCGGCATGGGCTAGAGGCAGAGTTGTTGCCCCGCGCACTAGAGGTACAGGTTACTGTTGGTATTGTGCAGGTGGGGAAGGCTTGTGGATCATATCCAGTGCAGTAGAGGCCGTAAGTTATGCCGGCAGACTTATTGGTATTTGTGGCCGTTCGGTGTTTAGACCCAGTGCTTGGGACTGGTTGGCATAGTGCCACTGGATGTTTCACTGCTGAGAGAAAGGACCTTGTTTTCTGCGAGGCAGACAATAGAAGGCTTGTTTGTTGCGACTGTTTGGGTACTCAGGTTACAGCGATAGTGGGAGAGGTGCCTACGGCGGCACCGGGACGTAAGGATATCCTTGTTGCCGTGAGATCCCGGGTGTGATTCCACCTGAGCCGATGATGATGCCGCCGGTTAGGGAGTTTGTGATTTCGATTGACGTGGTTCTGGGAACTGCGCCTACCTCGATAGCACCTCGTTAAATATCATTTGTAGAGCTGTGAGAGTTGTGGGCATAGGTGCGTGGACCTGATGGATAGAGGGTTTGTTGGACCTAGTGCCGCGTCGTTGATACACGACTGTGAGAGTTCTTTGTGAGTGGAGCCCAGGCAGGTCCGGGTATTATTTAGGACCTTTTGGATGGAGTCATACTCCGGCAGATGTTCGATTATGATGCCTGCATCAATTTGGAACTACAGCTGAGTATCTCGCCAAGATGACGTTCAGGACACGCTAGGGGCATTATGAGTACAGTGAGGCCAATGGAATGACTAATGCCTTATTGCCTTTAAGATTGAGGAATTCTGTGTTCCAGTTGGGCTTGAACGGATTGATAGCGGCATTTCTCAGGGATATCTTGGCTTTTACCCCTCCCTGAGTGATTTAGAGCTTGTGAAGCATTTATAGATGCTGTGGCAAGGTCTGTGAGGATAAGGTCTTATGCTAAATAGTTTTGGTACAAGTTTCATCGTTGAGAGCACATCTTCCTGGATTACGTATTTAGCCGCGGGGGCGGCGGTGGAAGTCCAGTCAAAATAGATGCTATTTGAGATGGGCCGAGATCGGCAGTTACTACTGAGGTAAGGAGCTTTTGGACCGGATGGTGCCAGCAGAATTTGACGAGCGGATGGTAAGATTGGTATCAGTGACCGAGTGAGAACCCCTGCTTGTTAGGGCCCCTTTCCTGTGCGGGTGCTTGTGTGGATGTGTTTCGGGTTGCCCTGGTTGAGTCGGCTCTAGAGGGTGATTTTAGTGCGTGTTGCACTGGCTGTTCGTTCTTTCCCCCAGGCTTTTGATGGAGTCCCTGAGGTTTTTCTGCGTCTTCGCTCAGGAGTGTTGTGTTTTGAACTCCTCGCCCGTGATTGACTCACTTCTTTGGAGCCCTGCGAGAGTTCGGAGTACGAGGGACGCTCGTTGCGAATTCCGGCTTGTGAGATGAGGGAATTGCGCGATCGGGCTATGCCGTACTGGTTGTTGCTGTTATTATTGCTGAGGAGTAATCACGGGGAGTGATAGGCGACTTGAGAGCGGGAGACGGCGGTGTTGAGTACTTACCCCTGGTTTCTGAGACTCGTTGAGAGTTGCTTTAGTTTCGAGGACGAAACTTTCTTTTAGTGGGGGAGGATGTGATGATCCGGAACTCTACAGGGCTTTTACTGTGTGACCGGCAGCTTCTGGAGGCCTACGGGGCATGTCGGCGGTGTTCGTGCGCCAATTTGGACACAAGTGATTGACTCCGAGCTTAAAGTGGATCGCGTGGGTAATCAGGGAACCCCGTCGGATGTTTATAGGTGTTTTCGCGCAAATCGGATATCAGATTTGGACTCGGCACGAAATTCGGATTGAAAATGCCTTTTCGGGAGCCTCCGGCGATTTATTGGATGGGAATTTGGCGAAGCGGACGTCAAATTCGGGTTCAGCGCGCGAAAACGGTCAAGATGGACTATCTGCTGGTTTTTTCTGAGCTTCGGGTACTGTTCACCGCCGGAACAGTAACTCCGGCGATCGCCGGCGGCGGCGGCGGCGGCGGGCAGCGTCGGCGGGCGGCGGCGCGGCCTCGGGCAGGCGGAACGGCGGCGGCACAGGGCGCGGGCAGCGCGCGCGGCGCGCGGGCAGGCGCGGTCCACGCGGCCGTCGTGCACCAAGGCGGGGGCACGTGGCACCACCCCATAGGCCGGCTCACAGCTCACGGTCTACGGAGCATGATGGTTGGGTTTTGGTTCACGGTGCACCGGAGTGGACACGTGGCAGGTTACCATTGGTTCGGCTTACGGAGGCTCGTGCACCGGGTGCAGCGGTCAGTGGCAGGGACGCGTGGCGCTTCCCTATTGGCTGGTCAACTGTGCGGGCAGGAGGGGCAGCTGGCGCGGGCAGGCGCGCAGGCGCGACCGGTACTGTTGTCGGGGACGCGTGTCGACTCCCGGGGTTGGCCGCGTGGCGCAGCAGGAGTGGAGGATTTGGGCTGTCGCCTGTTCGGGCGACACGTGGCGGGCGCTGAGGCGGGTCGGACGGACCGTGGATCCCGTCCGACGGCGCGCCTTGGGCCGGGCCGCACTGTGCGCGCCCGAAAGTCTTGGGCCGGGCCGCACTGTGCGCGCCCGGAAACTTCCGGGCGCCCGAGAATGGGGACCCGGATGGCATTTTGCTAATTGTTTGGGAGGCCTATTTAAACAGCCCGAGCTCCTTTCTTCTCACTTTTTCCACCATTTCCGAGCCTCCTTTCACCAAGGTGTCTTCAGCAAAGTTGTTCCCCTTCGAGTTCTACATCTTCTGGAGGATTTCCAAGATTTGTGGTGGCACGCACTCCGAGGTTTGGATTTTACGGCGCGGCGCGACGCTCGTTCCCTTGTGTTTCCCTTCGTCGCATTTCAGTGCACGGACTCTCCCGAGCTACCCCGGCACTCTTTTTCAGCGATTCTTGCGCCATCGTCTTCACGACAGGTAGGGCTACGTTTTCCGTGTTTGCTGGTTTTTCCCATCCCGAGGTTTTCATGGGTTTTTCGGATCATCTTGTGACCTCCTTTGCTGTGATGGAGTTTTGGACAGCGGTTCGGTATTTCGGCGATATCTCCGCAACCAGACATCGGATTGAGGTGATTCAAAAGGCAATTTGCATCTACGCACCGCCAGGAGTCTCTCTGAATTTTCTTGGATTTTCTGGAATTTTCCCCGAAGGTGAGAAACCCCTTTTTACAGAACTTTGTAGCACAGTTTTGGGTGGAAGTATTGTTCGGGGTAGTTCTCTTGTCGATTTTGGATCTCAGCGTAGAAAACTCGTGTGGGAACGTGCAGGTACTCGTTTCGACCGGTTCGTCGCGAGGATCGTGACGGTATTTTTCCTGGAATTTCTCGAGCACATCTCGCAGGTGAAAAAGGCAAAACTGTGGACTGATTGTATTTGGGACAGATTTTGGTGTGAGCATGGTGGATTAATTGTGCTTGTTCTTTTGGGGTATTTTGTGCAGCACCGTGGTGATCGTTGAGACCGGGCGCGGACTTCGCTGTTGGGATCAGGGTTTAGCGCTCGAGGTGGGTGGTTGCTTTACTCCTCTTTTCTGATATACCCACTAGGAATATTAGAGTGATCCCCTTTATTGGACATGTTGAATGGTCACCTATGGACATGCATGCTTAACTAGATAATTGTGAGCCTATCATATGGAAAACATTATATTGGAAACTTGACATGTTGGAACTTATACATGCTTCATGGACATCGTTTTAGCATTTAACCTTGCATAAGGGGGGGGATGTACTTTCATATTGTGTTATTGTGAGGCGTCTTGTGGGAGGGTACCACTTGAGGATTTTTTTGGACAGGCATAGGTGGATGATTCATGTGAGGGTGATTAGCAGGTTATGGACAGGTGCGGTTGGATTATGATTTAGCATGATGATTACACCCAGGCGGAGTTATTACTTGATACACATGATGAACCACTATTTGTCACCCCCCTTCTTTCTTCCATGAGGAGATAGGCTTGATTTCAGGGATATCTAGTTAGACCATTTCTGACCGCTACACTATATGTTGGGACTGCCTTGGGAGGAACCCTATTGTCTCTTCTTCCCCCTATTCCTTAGGCAGGCGGCTATTTGTTGCTCGGGTTTGAGCAGGGATCGGCATAGTGTAGCCGGGGCTCGAATTTTAGCTTTTGGGGCATTGCGGCTATTGCGGATAGTAGGTGGTTGACCGGATGTCGGACCTGGGTCAGGATTGTCAGTATGGGTGTGGTTGTTAACCCTCCATCTTTTGATTACCCGCTAGGCACTTGAGTAGCTTCTTTGATTAAAAGGATAAATGCACTTTATGTGTGGCAATGGCAGGCTTATTGTGATTAAACAGATATTGTTAGAACTTGCTTGATTGGGGATTATGATTGTAGGACAGTAACATCATGTTAAAAGGTAAGGCTAATCAATAATTGTGGGCTTTGGGTTTGTGGCATAAGCAGGCACAGGCTATCTCATATCTACTATTCTCATACTGTTCTATACATGCTCTAACATTATAAAGGTTCTCGACATCTGTTTATTTTTTTTATATCATCTTGGGACATTTGCATGCTTGTATGGTCACCTAGTTAGGCCACCTTTTTCTGCTACACTATCATGCTGGAATTGACTTAGGAGAAACCATGCTTTTCTCTTCTTTTATTTATATTCGGGGGATAGTGCGCTCGGGTTCGAGCAGGGACTGGGGTAGTGTAGTCAGACAGTTGTGGGCTTTGGGACAGGCAGGCTGTGAGGGCCGGGCATTGCGGCAACCGCGGATCTTTGGCGGTTGACCGGACAGTGGTTATTGCATCAGATTGGGATAGAGGATTTGGATTTCTTCTAGTGGATGGGTTTTCCACCGTGATCAGAGTCATGATCCAGTCCTGCTGATTTGGTACTTGTTACCCAGGCATTATACTCGTGTGGGTCGCTCCCCTCGAGTGCCACTCCGGAGTGTGCGTTTTTACAGGCTTCGAGTCTTCGAGACTCCCGTTTCCTATCGGTGTTATGCGTAGGCAGGCATACCCGATTTGGCAGGCAGAGCAGGCAGTACCAGTGCTTACTGGTGTATCGATTGGGTCTGGTCAGGCAGGCGATGACATTCTGATGCATACATTCAGCTATTCTTTTAGCTCAGTTTTTAGAGGCATTCTAGTGGTAGCTTTTCATCAGGAGTCATACTCATTGCATACCACCTTTATTCCTTTTGCCTCTGGTAGACCTAGTGGGCGTGTCAGAGTTGAGGTTTTACCCACTAGGGGAGGCTACTGGTTTACTAGTAGTCTCACCCCCATTCTTCTTTCCTCTTTTGCTTCTCCCTTGTTTTGCAGTGTTTTATGCGGGTGCCACTGGGCTTACAGTGGCGGGTCGAGGAGAGAGGACGGCCGAGTAGATAGATCTCGAGGCAGGATGAGCATGTTAGCTGGATTGTTGGTGTACCCATGTTTCCTCAGACGGTAGTACCTTTACTTTGGGACTGGCTTTTGCCAGCAGGTTGTATTTATTTTGGTGAGCTGGGAGAGACAGATGTATCATTTATACAGATGTATTGTATTTTATTTCCAGCTTCAGTCTGAGATGTATTTCTTTTAGTTCAGCTCTGTTTTTATTGCTCTTTTATTATATCTCTTTTATCTGAGCAGGTTACTGGCGCTTCGTGTACACGGAAAGTACCGTGTGCACGGCGGATCTGTGGACGGGCCCGGGTTCTGGTTTACACCCGGGGCGTGACATGGCAGGCATGGCATGCATAGGCAGGCATGGCAGGCATGGCAGGCATAGCAGGCATAGGCAGGCATAGGCAGGCATAGGCAGGCATGGCAGGCATGGCAGGCATAGCAGGCATAGGCAGGCATGGCAGGCATGGCAGGCATGGCAGGCATAGGCAGGCATGGCAGGCATAGCAGGCATAGAGGCTTGATAGCTGTTGAGAGGCTCCAGCTTCCGTATTTCAGTCTTTATGGCTTTGGTTAGTTATTGTCTTTTGAGGACTTAGTGGGCAGACCGTCGGGTCCGGCGGTGGTACCCACTGAGAACTCCCTTTTGGTGTAGTTCTCACACCCTTTGGGGGTTTTCCCCCTCCTTTTTTTTTTTCCTCTCCTTCGTTTTGCAGAGTCTTAGCGGGTGTTGCTGTTTCTGCGGTCGATGATCGAGGCGAGGGAGTCGCGAGCTAGATCCCTACCCATGTTCGGGGAGTAGCGGTACCCCTTCAGAGGAGAGCTTCAGTAGACTAGTTGTTTTATTTTCCTCTTTTGAGAGACTGATGTAGTGAGGATTTTATTTGTATTGAGAGCATGTACACTGATGTATTTATTGGAGATACCTCCCTGTTGAGCTATGAGTCTTGTATCTGAGGATATTGTATGATTATTATTTTTGGGAGGCGGACCTTGTTGTATTATTTCCAGTTGTACAGTGGTTGATTTTAGTATACAGCAGATTTTCATTTATATCTCTAATATCTGTTAGCTGTAGTACTTTTCTTGCAGGTAGGACGCTTCGCCTATGCGGGGTTTGGCATAGGTGGCGGATCTGTTTGCGAGCCCGGGTCGCAGTTTCGACCCCGGGGCGTGACAGATTAGAGTGGTATCAGAGCCTAGGTTGTTGGTCATGGTGGACTTAGAAACCCTAGGCTTATGGTTTGACCCTTGGTTGACTTCGTGAGAGTCGTGACTTTTAGCGAGAGTCCTGATTGAGTTTTATACCTCTCCCAAGGGACGGGAGGAGTGATTGGCATGTTTATTCTCCTAGGTGATTATGTTGGCTGCAGACAACATAATGCTGTGGAATGGGTGACATGCTTTAGACTTTCGCTGGATTGGGTCGAGCGCTGTTGTGTGCTGCTTTGTGGTTTCGTTGTGGCGAGCTGTGTCTCCCCGACGCTGGGTTGTGACCCGTGTGCATCCTGTCATAGCAGTTGAGCTTGAGCAGTTGGTTTTGGGCCGGATACCCGGATTGAGGTCAGAGAACTCCGGACCCAGATGACAGGATTATCAGAGGCTTATCAGCGGCTGAGTGAGTAGCTGGTCTTGGTGACACAGTTGTCGGGGCCCTGAGTAACCCCCTCTGTGCCAATGTTTTGTGTCGAGGCACCGAGGCAGGGTGGATAGTTGACAGCAGAGGTGTTGTGGGATATGACCGAACTTTTGAGCCAGATTTGGCTGATGATCCACCCCGACTCGCAAGATTGAGTTTGGAGCCTTTGGAGGCAGAGTCGTGGTTAGTGGTGATGGAGTGATCAAGTGAGAGCCTCACTGTGCTTGAGAGTTTTTGCAGTTGTTGAACTGCATGCTCCAGGTTTCGAGGGATGAGGCGCATAGGAGGGGTGTGTTTGGGAGTGGATTGCGCCAGATACCTTTCCGTTTATTTGGTCCCTCCCGTACAGATTTTGGATCTTGGATGCCTCGATAGAGTAGGTGTTGTGTATAGAGCATGGCACTGCAGTTCCTTTGGATAGGGATCTGCCGCCAGAGGTGAGTTTTGGATATGGGCACTTGGTGCCGGGTGATGGAGGACAAATCGGCCGGCAGAGGCACTTCTGACTTCTTTTCCGGGATGACGGGTTCCTGGGATGCCAGAGATCGGGTGGACCCCGATGGCCGCATCAGCATCTATATCAGAGTGGCGCAGCGGTAGCGTGGATTTATTATCGGCGGAGGACCTTATTCGCCGCCTCAGTGTGTGCAGAGACAGAGGTCGTACTCCCTATGTGGATAGCCCTGACTTTCAGGCCAATTGAGCGACAACCACTTGCATCGAGTGGATGAACCTGTGCCGCCCGGTTGGAGGGCGCCACGGTACTGGATCGAGTTGTCGCAGGTGTGATTTCATCACAGCAGTCGGAGTTAGAGCATGTTGCATTCCTACATGGACTAGAGGCAGATTTGTTACCACGTGCACTCGAGGTGCTGGTTCCTGTTAGTGCTGTGCATGTGGAGGAGGCTTGTGGATCATGCCCAGTGCAGCTGAGGCCGCGAGTTGTACCGACAGGCTTACTGGTAATTGTGGCGGTTCGGTGTTTCGACCCAGTGCTTGGATTTGAATTGGTAAGGTGCCACAGAGTGTTAGACTGCAGAAAGAGAGGACTTTGACCTTCTGTGAGACAGACGAGAGGAGGCTTGATGGTTGAGATAGGTATAGCACACAGGTTATAGCGACAGTGTGTGAGGTGCTTACGGCGGCACCGGGACTCAAGGATA
Source organism: Tillandsia leiboldiana (assembly GCA_029204045.2). Classification (NCBI taxonomy): domain Eukaryota; kingdom Viridiplantae; phylum Streptophyta; class Magnoliopsida; order Poales; family Bromeliaceae; genus Tillandsia; species Tillandsia leiboldiana. The sequence goes on along the minus strand of CM055070.1, from coordinate 36,642,495 downwards.
GCTCAATTTCCCATGACATCCCGGGTGTGATTTCACCTGAGCTGTTGATGATGCCGCCGGTTAGGGAGAAAGAGATTGTGTTTGACGTGCTTCGGGGGACCGCGCCACCCTCGACAGCACCTCATTGAATATCGCCGGTAGAGCTGAGAGAGCTGATGGCGCAGTTGCAGGATCTGATGGATCGAGGGGTCTGTTTGACCTGATACCACGCCGTTGGTGTACGGTGGTGATGCCACGTCATTGATACACGACTGTGAGGGTCCTTTTATGGTTCGAGTGTAGACAGGTCCGGGTGGTATTTAGGACCTTTTTATGGAGTTATACGCCGGCAGTTGTTCGTCTGCGATATCTGTACCTATGTGGAATTGTACAGTTGCGTATTCTGCCTTGATGGGATTCAGGATCCGGTAAGGGCATTATGAACTCATAGTGAGGCCAAATGGAATAATTAATGCCCTGTTGTCTTGATGATTTGAGAAATTGTGCGTCCCAGTTGTACTTGGACGGATTGGGAGTGGTGTTCCCCCAAGGATATTATGATTTACTCCCAGAGCGACTTGGAGTACGTGGAGCACTTGTGGATGTGCTACCATGCCTGTGTGGATGAAGCTGTATGCCAAGTTATTGAGGTACAAGTTGTAGCTTCAAAAATCGTACCTTCTTGGGTCACTTTGTTCGAGCCGTAGGAGCGGCGGTGGAAATCCGGCCAATATGGATATCACTTGGGATTTGGCCGAGATCGACAATTATTGTCGAGGTGAGGAGTTTCTTGGACTGGGCAGTGCCAGGAGAGCTTGGCAATCGGATGATGAGACTGATACCAGCGCCAAGGTTAGTATTTCCAGTGTTGGGAGAGATATCTGTGAGTTTTAGTGATGCCTCCTGTAGCGACTGTGGAATTACCGTTGGGTTATGGTTGAGCATTCTGGATTACCCCGACAGGGCCACTGTGATGGCGGATACCTGGCGCAGGAAGGCGGTCTGGGGATGAGTTTGATAATTCCACAGCTGGTGCTGTGTGGACTATTGAGACAAGCATGGCTTGTGGTTGTGTCCCCGAGGGTTCCTTTGGATGATAGACCGCGGCTGAGTAGTTCACTCGGATGGTCAAGGTTCGGAAGTGACCGAGTGAGGACCCCTCCTTGTTAGGGCTCTTTTTCCTTATTGGATAATCGTGTGGGTGTGCTTCGGGTTGCCTTGGTTGAGTTGACACAGGTTGTGGTTTGGTGCGTGTTGCACTGGCGGTTACCCTGTTTCCCCCAACTTTTGATGGAACCCTTGTTGTGTTTCATGTCTCAGCTCAGGATGGTTATGTTTTTGGATCCCTCACCCGTGATTGACTCGCTCCATTTTGAGAGCTGGAGATGATGATGATGAGTACTTACCCTTGGTGTTTGTGACTCCTGGTGGAATTGAGCTAGTTTCGAGGACGAAACTTTCCTTAGTGGGGGAGGATGTGAGGACCTGGATCCCCACGACGAGATTACTGGTTAATCAGCAGCTCCTGGAGGCCCATGTGGCATGTCGGTGGCGTTTGTACACCAATTGGACACTAGTGATGGACTCGGTGTGTTAAATAGATCACGGGAGTAGTCAGATGACCTCGTCGAATGCTTAGAAGTGGTTTTGCGTGCAATGGATATTAAAATTGGGCTCAGCGCGAAGTTTGGATAAAGGATCACCTCTCCGGATGCCTTCGGCAATTTTTAGAGTTGGAATTTGGCAAATAGGACTTCGGATTTGGATTCTGCGCGCGAAAACAATGAAAATGGACTATTCACTTGCATTTTTTGGAGCCCGGATGACTTGGCACGATTTTCGAGGCGCAGGGTACTGTTCCGGCGTACGGCCGGCACCGGCACGGCGGCGGGCAGCGGCGGCGCGGGCCCGGGCTGGCGGGGCGCGGCCGCGGGCAGGCGCGCAGGGCCGCGGGCAGGCGCACATAGGCGCGGGCAGGTGCGCGGTCCACGGTGCGGGCGTGCACCGGAGGCGGGCCACGTGGCAGCTCGTGGTTTGTTGGCTTTGTGCGCGCGGTCCACGGAGCGGGTGCGGGCCGGCTCGGGGCGCGTGCGTGCACAGTGCGCAGGCAGCGCTGACACGCGCATGTGCGCGTGCCAGGCGCGCGTTGACCCCTGGCCGGGCCACGTGTCGGTGTTGGGGGCGGCCACGTGTCGCCGGCGCAATGGTTGCCTTCGGTGTCGCCTGTGTAGCGGGCTACGTGTAGGCCCGTGGAAGGTTCGGGCCTGCACAGTGTTGGGCCGGGCCCAACACTGTAGCAGCCCGGATCTTCCGGGCACCCGGAAGTGGGGACATGGCCGTCATTTTTTGATTTGTTTCTGGAGCCTATAAAAAGCGATCCGAGCCTTCTTCTTTCCCCTTTTTTCGCCATTTCCGAGCTGCAAACCGACTTGAGGCCTTCAGCAAAGTTGATCCCCACGCAGTGCTGCATCCATCTGCAGAGTTTGGAGATTTTTGGTGGCCCGCATCCCGAGGTTTGCATTTTTACGGCGCGGCGCGACGCTCGTCCTTTGGTGTTCCCCTTCGTCACGTTTTGGTGTACGAGCTCCCCCGGCCTACTCCGACCTCCTTTTGAGGTTTCTTGCGGCGTTGGACTCACGACAGGTAGGGCTTCGATCTTTTTGTTTTGAGCTTCCCCTCTTTTCGAGTTTATCTTGGAGTTTCCCGAGCTTTCTTTTGACCCATTTTCGTGGGCGGAGTTTTGGACAGCACCACAATGTTTTGGCGATATCTTCGCGCACAGGCATCGGATTGGGGTGCTTCAGAAGGCGTTTTGCATCTACACGTCACGAGGAATATCCCCAAATTTTCTTGGAATTTTCTGAATATTTTTCGATGGTGAAAAATCTCTGTTTACAGGAATTAGTGCTACAGTTTTTGAGAGCAGTTTATTTCGGGGTGGTTCCCTTGTCGGATTTGTTTCTCAGTGTAGGAAACTCGGATTTGAGCGTGCAGATACTCATTTCGACGGGTTCGTCGCGAGGATCGTGAGAGTATTTTTCTTGGAATTTTCCGGGCACTTATCGCAGGTGAAAATAGGGCAACTCTGGACTGATGTGTTTTGGACAGATTTTCATGAACATTGAGGGATTTAATTGTGTATGTTCTTTTGGGGAATTTTTTTCGCAGTGTTGCGGTGAGCATTTGGACCGAGCGTGGACTTCATTTTGGGACAGGGATTTAGCGCTCGAGGTGGGTAGCGTTGTTAACCTCTTACTTGTGATAACCCACTAGGCATATTGGAGCTAGTCTTATGTGATAATGCTAGGGTACTAGTGAATTGGATATAGCATGCATAATTGGACTATGGCTAGCTCTTACATCTTTAGAGACTAAATATGAATTGAATGTTAATTCCTGCAAAGGATATTTTGTCTAAACTCACTGGAAATATTTTTGCTAAACTATTTCACGTGATATGTACCTTGGGACATCTTATGCATGTATATAGAGACCGGCTTGTGGCAATTTGTTACAATTAGTATTCATAAAATAGTATACTCTAAATTTTGTAAGAACTGGAATACTTGAAATCATATTGTTAAGTAAAGGACTTTTGCATGCTTGTATGGTCATCTGGTTAGGCCATCTTCTACCGCTACACTACTTATCGGAACTTGACTTAGGAGAAACCATGCTTTTCCTTTCTCCTTATTTGTTAGTCAGGTGGTCAGTGTTGCTCGGGTTCGAGCAGGAATCTGGGTAGTGTAGTCGGGGCTTGGTGTCTGAGACAGGTTGGATTAGTTGTGGGGCTTTGCGGCAACCGCGAATATTGGGCGGTTGACCGGATATTTATTTATGCACCAGATTAGGTATCTGTTTTCTCTAGTGGACAGAGTTTTCCACTGCTTGAGTACTTTTGCATCTGATTGAGGACAGGGGCTTTCTTTAGTGGTTGGGCTTTCCTACTTAGATCAGTGTCATGATCCAGTCCTGCTGATTTATTCTACTAGGATACTTGTTACTTTGAGTCCTTGAGACTCCTATCCCCCATCGGTGTTATGCGTAGGCTGGCATACCCGATTTGGCAGGCATCTTTGAGTCCTTGAGACTCCTATCCCCCATCGGTGTTATGCGTAGGCTGGCATACCCGATTTGGCAGGCATCTTTGAGTCCTTGAGACTCCTATCCCCCATCGGTGTTATGCGTAGGCTGGCATACCCGATTTGGCAGGCATGGCAGGCATGGCAGGCATAGGCAGGCATGACAGGCATGGCAGGCATAGCAGGCATAGGCAGGCATGGGCGGCATGGCAGGCATGGCAGGCATAGGCAGGCATGGCAGGCATGGCAGGCATAGGCAGGCATGGCAGGCATGGCAGGCATAGGCAGGCATAGCAGGCATAGGCGGGCATGGCAGGCATGGCAGGCATAGGCAGGCATGGCAGGCATGGCAGGCATAGGCAGGCATAGCAGGCATAGGCAGGCATGGCAGGCATGGCAGGCATAGGCAGGCATGGCAGGCATAGCAGGCATAGAGGCGTGATAGCTGTTGAGAGGCTCCAGCTTCCTTATTTCAGTCTTTATGGCTTTGGTTAGTTATTGTCTTTTGAGGACTTAGTGGGCAGACCGTCGGGTCCGGCGGTGGTACCCACTGAGAACTCCCTTTTGGTGTAGTTCTCACACCCTTTGGCAGTTTTCCCCCTCCTTTCTTTTCTTCCTCTCCTTCGTTTTGCAGAGTCTTAGTGGGTGTTGCTGTTTCTGCGGTCGATGATCGAGGCGAGGGAGTCGCGAGCTAGATCCCTACCCATATTCGGGGAGTAGCGGTACCCCTTCAGAGGAGAGCTTCAGTAGACTAGTTGTTTTATTTTCCTCTTTTGAGAGACTGATGTAGTGAGGATTTTATTTGTATTGAGAGCCTGTACACTGATGTATTTATTGGAAATACCTCCCTGTTGAGCTATGAGTCTTGTATCTGAGGATATTGTATGATTATCATTTTTGGGAGGCGGACCTTGTTGTATTATTTCCAGTTGTACAGTGGTTGATTTTAGTATACAGCGGATTTTCATTTATATCTCTGATATCTGTTAGCTGTAGTACTTTTCTTGCAGGTAGGACGCTTCGCCTATGCGGGGTTTGGCATAGGTGGCGGATCTGTTGGCGAGCCCGGGTCGCAGTTTCGTGTTGGGTTAAATGTATAATAGGATCTAAATAGGGGAAAAAACACCTAGAGGGGGGTGAATAGGTGTAAACGATAAACACTCAAAAATCTTTGCGATATAAAAACCCAATGCGGAAAAATAAATAACACGCAGAGATTTTTACGTGGAAAACTCCAAACCGGAGTAAAAAACCACGGGACCGATAACACGGTGAAATCCACTAGAATTAAACACGTACAAGGTGATATACCGTACTCACAGACGACTCAACCTTTTCCATACGCTCCTAGTTGATCTTCTCCGCTCGCTCCACGACGCTTCTCGAATCCACGATGTGCATCCAACGCCGAATCCACGGCGTCCAACGTCGAGTCCACGACGTCCGACCGAATCCACGGTCTTCACCCAGTAGCACGCTTCGAATCCACGAACGTACCTCGCTCCGAATCCACGAGAGCGGTTGCACCTTGAATCCACAAGGCCACGCGAGTCCACGCGCCGATTTTGGGGTAAATCGTTGTTTTTGGGTGGTGATGATCTGCCGAATACTTAGATTAGAAATAGATCGGAAATACCATCTAAGTATTCATTGATTTGATTCTACTCAAAATGTGAGTAAGAAAACCTAGAATCAAATCAATCAATATAGATGAAGAAACATAAGATAGAATCTATGATTTCCTTTCTTCTCTATATGTGGATCTTAGGCCGTATAAAAGATTATATTTTATTATGACGGCTATTTTTCGGATTCGTACGGCTTACCCTAGAAAAATGAATCATAGGGTCTATTTATAGGTTAGAAACCATTGGAAGAGAATAAGAATCAAAAACCATATTTTTCTGGAGTTTTTACATGACGACGATTCTGATCGGAGATCGGCGATCCGGATTGCAGTAGCGAGAAAAACCGTTTCCAGAAAAACCAAGGTTCGGGATCCGGATCGAAGTGCCTGATCCGGATCGTTCATACAGTTCACCAAACATCAACGTTCGGGATCCGAATTGCAAAGCCTGATCCGGATCGTTCAAACAAAATGGTAAACTCAGTGTTCGGGATCCGGATCAAGGGAAGCTACGATCCGGATTGAACTGGTGTATGAACGAACAACCTTCGGGATCCGGATTGCCAAGTCTGATCCGGATCCTGAACATGTCCCATGTCCAGTTTTTGATATTTATGCAATTACAAATCCATCCAAGTGTTTCTACACTATAAGAAGTATTCGGATCACCAAAGATATTAAGTTAAACATACATGATCTTTTTGAATTCTTCTTTCTTGAGATTGAGTTATATGATCCAACTTTCTTTTCCTTCAATCTTCAAGACTTAACCGAATTCACGAAATACGCCAACTCAAATTTCGTAACAATCTCCCCCTTTGGCGGTTTCGTGACAAAACATAGATCCACTCAAGAAAATTCAAAAAGATATTTTTGTTGCTATCACCATACAACAAAAATTTACAATGGAGATCCAAAATAAAATACATGAGTTAAACTCCTAAAACAGACTCTAGACTTAGACATCTATACTCTCTGCAAAAGAAATCATTCTTGACAAAAGAAATCGTTAGATACCTCAAGAATTTTATATCATTCAAAAACCACATACAGAGATGAAGTTTATACTCATTTATCCTTACCATGACATTTATACATTCAGATATGTGAACTGATCATAGTTAAAACACCAACATATCTTCTATGCAATCAAAATCCAAATGTCATGTTAGTGAACATCAACTTGGTAGTTATATTACATGCCCAAATAGTTAGTCGAATAGTTAGTCGAGGCATGCATTCAAACACAAATGAAAACCAAAAGTTGATTTCTACTTACCTTTCAAGTTGAGGTTATACTTACCTCTATAGTTTCAAGTTTCTCAGTAACCATTGTATCAATGTTTATACTTCTCTCTCCCCCTTTTTGTCACAAAAGTTAGCCAAAAATCACCAAAATGGAGAGAATAGTTAACAGTTCAAGTACCAAAAGTTTGAGAACTAAAACTTAAAACTAAAACTTAAAAACCTGCACAAAAAGTTAAAAACAAGTTCGTGCACAAGAGAATTGTTAGACAGACGATTCAGGCATCTGAATCTGAGTCAATCGAGGCGCTGTATCCCATTTTCGAGAACATTTTCTGCATTAACTTCTTTATTGACGAGACTGTCTTAGTTAATGTGATTTGGGATGCTGTGATTATCTCGAGTTCTTCGGAGATTCGCCTCTGCTCTTTTGTGATTTGCTCTTGTTGAAAAGATAGGCGCTGTTGTTGCTTGAAAATCGAAGCCACCGATGCTTCATCATCCGCGCCGGGTGCTTGTTGAGACGGTGAGGCAGAGGTGCCGACACAAGGTTTCTTTCCAGTGGAGGGTGTCGGAGTAACATGTGGTAATTTGTGAAGTGACTTCACAATCGTTGACTCATCTATCATCCCCCAACAGTGTTGATATGATGTCGAGCTTATATCAATTTCAAACTTTTGCAAGATCCTCATGATGATTAATGGAAATGGAAGTCGCTCAGAAGGATGAGGATGCACAACATATCTTAACATTCTATTCCAAATTATGTAGGGGATGTTCATGTTCAATCCTACAGCCTCAGAGGGATGACCTATGAGATATAAGAATAGCATTCTATCCCATCTCACTAACTTGGTCTGCATGTTAGGTAGAATGTTGTAATATGTGATGAAATTAAGAAATCGGTACTCCAGCCGAAGATGCTTGGATTTTACACTTTTGCCATCAGCGGATTTAGTTCCTTCCAAACAGATTTTTCTTATCACGGTTTGCCATAAGGCATTCGTCAAACTTCTTCCCGTCAAATAGTTGATTCCCGATGTGTTGGATTCCATTCCAAGGACTTCGCTGATTAATTGCGGAGTGATTTTAAGTTTCATCCCTTGGATATTTGTATAGAAATGCATTGAGCCACGTTCATCTTCTTGAAGATGTCTTGCATTCGTGTAAAAGGTTCTTACACGATACAAACAATAACCAAGTAATTCGGGGAATCGGCAGACTTGGATGAGATTAGCTTGCTCAATTAAAGTTCCAAACTCTGGTGAGTGATTTCGGAGAGCTTCAATGTTGACATGTCGTTCACCGATGCATTCACGATGTTCAAAAGCTCGAAGGCGATCAATGCTGACGAACACTCCTTCCACGCGAGGCGGGGAGTCAGGAACCCTTGGCTTGCTGGCATTAGCCTCTCGTGCTTGTCCAAAGCGTCAAGCAAGTCGTTTCCTTTTTACCGAGACGGTCGGTGACGTCATAGGTGCTTTTCCTGTGTCAATGGGTGCCTTTCCTTTTGATCCAGTTGAAGCCTTTTGTTCAAGTTTAGCGGGCATTGATTCATCATCATCCGTTAACTTGTCCCAGTCTACTTCATCATTATTTGTTTCAGTTTCCGAGTCACTAATCAGATGAAATTCACCTTTTCGTTGAAGTTTCTTGGCTCTCTTCAGTTTATTGGTTGCTCGAGTATGCACCATTGTGACTAACAGCAAGATGATCCATGAGAGTTCCATAGCTGTGCGTGCTTTAAGAAGATTGAAATCCTGTTAGCAACAACTCAAGAACACGAAAAAATTGTTAATTTTAAAAAAATTAGAAAAATTGTACCCAAACAATCATTATCGTGTAGAGAGACTAAGAATCAAATTAGTTTTGCAAAAAGAATTTTAAAAATAGATCAATCGCATGATATTGGAAAATTCCCATTATATGCCCTAAAACCGAAATTTTTGAAATCGAAGACCACAAATCCGTTTATCTTAAGAATACCTAGCATATAATCAAAACTAATCTACCCAGAGTTCTTATTTCAAAAGAAATTTGATCAAAAACCATCCACAAACGAAGTAGATACAAGAAATTCATCACGTTTTGAGGAGGAATAAGAAAAACTGTGAAAAACCGAGATTTTGATCAATAAAACTTACTTGAAATCGAAGAACTTGAGTTTGAAAGCTTCCAAGATGGATGAAATCTAGAGAGAGAAGCTCTGGAAACTTTGGAACAAAAGATTGGAGTAAAAGAAATCAAAACCCTTTTGTTCTATATAAAACCCTAGCCGCGATCCGGATCGGTTCGTGATTACGATCCGGATCGGCTACCCGCAGTGAAAAACTGCGTTCGGGATCTGGATCGGCAGGTCCAATCCGGATCGTCTGCTCGCAGAAGAATATCTGCGTTCGGGATCCGGATCGGCAGGTCCAATCCGGATCGGCTCCAACTTTTTCTTTAGAAAAATTCAGAGAAATTCTAGAGAAACCAGAAAAAGATTGTAAGCACTTTTGTGTATCAACTTTAAACGAAAATCATCGTTTCATACAACAAGAAATAGATTATACCAAATCTATCAATAACATCCAACAAATGAAACGAAAATTTATAAAAATTAAATCCCTTAAAGTTGACCAACTTCAATTACATCTAACTTGATCTTATGTGTAATGCCTTTATCAAATCATCAATTCGGTAAAGAAAATGAAATACCAAGATCAATAGATGTCTGAAATCCCAGATAAATTAGATAATATATCTAGTCAATTTATTGAAGAGAGTGGCTCTTTGAGCATCTTTCATTAAAAATCCCACCTTATACCAACCTTGAAATTTTGACAGAGTCAAGTATTTCAACATGCATTTTATTTAATCAAACGAGGAAAACCTTGCTTGGTATACATGTGGTAGCTGCACACAGTACTCGGACGACCGAGGTGGTAGCTCTTTCCTCCATGTGGTGGTAGTTTTCACACTCCTCATTGGAATGTAACTCTTTCCACATCTTTTGAGCATAATACTTTTTCTTTGACTCCCCCTCAATTGGCTATCAATTATTTAAGATATAAAGTATTCAGCCAAATATTGATCTCGATTTCATACTCGACTAAACAGTCAAATAAGATAAAAACTATACCAAGAGATCATCGAGAGAGAAATTGACTTTGATCAAAACAAAGATGAGTTAATTGACATAAATGATCATTGCATCAAATGAAATATTATGATATCTAAAGCATAATAAATTTCTAAACATATAAAAGGATGCAGTTAAAGTCAATAAAACTAATGCTCAATTAATGTTCTATGTCTAAGCATAGATGATGAACAAAAACACAAAAACAAAACCTAACCTAAACACAAGTTTCAAAAAGAGGTTATTTCAAGGAAAGCATTCCAATTGCTTTACGCAAATGAATAAAACGTTTTTGATCCAAAGGTTTTGTCAAAATGTCAGCTAATTGATCTTCAGTTGAAATGTAGGATATTTGAAGAATATTTGATTCAACTAGCTCTCTAAGAAAATGATATCTAAGTTCAATGTGTTTTGTTCTTGAGTGCAACACAGGGGTTTTTGAAATGTTTATAGCACTTGTGTTGTCACATAAAACAGTTACCGAAGTTGCTGAAATCCGGAAGTCGCTCAACACGCTTTTCATCCAAATGAGTTGAGTTGAACAACTACCCGCTGAGATGTATTCCGCTTCGGCAGTCGAGAGTGCAATGCAGTTTTGCTTTTTACTATGCCATGCAACAAGACAATGGCCAAGATAAAAACATGCACCACTCGTACTTTTCCGATCATCCACAGATCCTGCCCAATCGGCATCTGAGTATCCAATAATATCTAAACTTGTTCCCATAGGATACCAAATTCCGAAATTAATGGTTCCTTTGATGTACCGGATGATCCGTTTCACCGCTTTCAGGTGATCCTCCTTTGGTGTTGATTGATATCTCGCGCAAATCCCAACACTAAAGGATATATCCGGGCGACTAGCTGTGAGGTAAAGTAGACTTCCAATCATGCTGCGATAGAGTTTCTCGTCTACATTATCACTAAGAGATTCACTTCCTAATCCCTTATTGCTAGTTCCCATAGGAGTAGGAAAATTTTTAGAATCTTCTAATCCGAATTTCTTTACCAACTCCTTTGCATACTTGGATTGACACAGATGGATGCCTTCACCATTTTGTTTCACTTGCAATCCAAGAAAGTATGTCAGTTCCCCGATCATAGACATCTCAAATTCGCTTTCCATGGTTTTGTGCGAATTTCGAAGCATCATTATCCTTTGTTGCTCCAAACACAATGTCATCGACATAGATTTGTGCAACAATGAAGTTATTTTGATAATGCTTCACAAAGAGAGTCCTGTCTGCTCCCCTCGAGTATAGCCCTTCTCCAAAAGGTGCTTTGTCAACCTTTCGTACCATGCTCGCGGTGCTTGTTTTAAACCGTAAAGAGCCTTTTTCAAACGAAAAACATGGTTAGATAGTTTACAGTCTACAAACCCTTTCGGTTGAGCCACATAAACTTCCTCATTTAAATATCCATTTTAAAACGTGCTCTTAACGTCCATTTGAAAGAGTTTTATTTTAAAGTGACAAGCAATAGCGAATAAGATACGAATGGACTCGAGTCTAGCTACAGGGGCGAACGTTTCATCAAAGTCTATACCTTCTATTTGAGAGTAGCCTTGAGCAACTAAACGTGCTTTGTTCCTGATGATGGTACCATCCTCATTTTTCTTGTTCTTGAAAATCCATTTAGTACCAATCACATTGTGTTGCTTCGGAGGCGTCGTTAATTCCCAGACTTTGTTGCGTTCAAACAGATGGAGCTCTTCCTGCATTGCTTCAATCCAGTAGTCATCCTGAAGAGCTTCATCGACGTTCTTTGGTTCGATCGTGGAAACATAACATGCGAATCCACAAACCAACTGTCTCCGAGTTTTGACTCCTTCTTGTGGGTCTCCAATGATGTTTGATTCAGGATGATCCTTGGAGATGCGTAACGTTTGTTGTAATGGAGTACTCGGAGGCACATGAGATGATTCCTGCACATCAGATAAGCTTGGAGAACCATTAGATGCATCATTAATATTGGAAGTATTATCATGAGAAGATGCATTTACAGGAGTATCATCATCAAGAGAGATATCAGGGGTAGATTTATCAGATGCAAAGTGAAAAGCTTCATCTACTTTAACATTTATAGATTCTACGATCGTCTTAGATTCCAAGTTAAATACCCGATATGCTCTAATATTTGTAGAATACCCCAAGAAAATTCCTTCGTCACTTCGAGAGTCAAACTTTCCAAGATTTTCGCGGTCACGCAAAATGTAACATTGACTCCCGAAGATACGAAAATATTTGATGTTGGGTTTTCTACAACACCATAGTTCATATGGTGTATTTAACGTTCCCGAGCGCAAATAAACTCGATTAATAACATAGATTGCAGTGTTCACAGCTTCAGCCCAAAAATATAGCGGTAAATTCCGGCTATGAAGCATAACACGTGCCATCTCTTGAACAACCCTGTTTTTGCGCTCGACAACACCATTCTGTTGAGGTGTATAGGGTGCTGAGAATTCATGCTTAATACCGTTGGAAGTGCAAAAGTCAATGAATTTAGAATTTATGAATTCTCCACCTCTATCACTTCTAACACGAATGATCTTTTCATTCTTTTCAATCATAATACGAAGGCAAATCTCGTGAAAAGAATCAAAAGTATCAGCTTTCTCTTTTAAAAATGCTACCCAAGAATACCGAGAGAAATCATCAACCAATAAGAAAATATACCATTTACCTCCCAAGGATGGTTGACGTGTCGGCCCCATTAAATCCATATGCAATAATTCCAAGGGCCGTTTGGTACCGACGTGATTCAGGAATGAGAGAAGAATTCACCTTTGCGTACCCAAACCTTTCGAGTTTTGGTGTACGTCGGAAGTGATTGTGAGGTTGATACCTTTGGTGAAAAGCGTCTTGTTTGATCCATCGCTTTTCCTTGAAGTCGTCGTCGTCGTGTTTGATGAACTACCGAGGCTTTTTCCTTTTAAATAATTTGCATTTGCTTTCCGAGATTACCCTTTTGGTAGTCGTTTGCAAGAGGTGCTTGAGTGAGCATTTGGCTCCCATCTTGCAATTTTTCCTTATGTGCCCTGCAAAATTACAACGAAAACATACCTTAGTGCTTGACGATCCGAGGAGGTGTGAAGTAGGCTTGTTGTCGTTGCTTGTCGTGAATTCCGGTGTCGGAGGAGGAGATACCGACTGAGGCACAAAAAACTGTCCAACCGAACTAAAAATCGTCTTTAGTTCGATTGTATCCGAGGCCGAACTTGTTTGATTGACCAAGACCAAGAAGCTTATCCAACTTACTCCTTCCTGATGAAAATCGCTGCAAGTCATCCTTGAGTTGGAGAATGGTCTCTGTCATTTCCAATTTTTCCCGTCGAGCCTCGCCGTTGAGCTTCAAGAAGTAATTCGCTTTGTTAACCATATCTATATAATTCTTCTCGAATTGCTCATTGGACTCTTGAAGGGAAACATTTGCTTTTATCAGATTATCCCTTTCCACTTCAAGATCGGTCGAGAGAGAAGTTACCCTTTTTAGTTCTTCTTCGAGATCCTGCAATCTCCCTCTCAACCCCTTGTTTTGCTTAGCCAGTTTCTTTGAATCCCTCAGAAGTCTATGGTAGGCTAGAGCAAAATTTCACCTTCCGAATCATCCGATTCATTGTCCGTTGCATTCTTTTCAACAGTGGAGTTGGACAATGACTCGGATGTACTTGCCATTAAGCACATGAAGGGTGAAGATGTGGACGCGTGGAACGCTGTTGCGTTGTCTTCTTCATCACTTGACGACGACTCATTTGACGATGAGGTGTCATCCCAAGTGACGGCTTGCATCGCCTTCTTCTTAGACGGATTCTTAGTTGGACATTCCGTTGAGATATGGCCGTACCCTCGGCACTTGAAGCATTGGACTTGTCCTTCTGTGCTTTTCTTATCCTTAGAAAAACCCTCTTGCTTTCTTGACTTGTAACTTGAAGAACCCTTGCCTTTCTTCGACTTTACGAAGGATGGAGTTTTGCTTGAATTACCCTTCGAAGTTTTCGGCGAAATCTTCTTGTCAATGAGAGCGAGCTGCTTCTCAAAGGTCCTCCATAGATAAATTCTCGTCATCGCCTGAGGAGGATGTATCCGCGTCTTCTTCTTTGTTGTTTTCAAAGCATAGCCTGAAGACTTAGAAGAGGATGCCTTTCCCGAAGAATAGTTAGTAGGAAATGTCATTTCATAAGTTTGTAATGAACCAACTAATTCTTCTACACGGATTTCGTCGGGTGTTTAATAGTTTCAATGGCTGTTAACCTTGGAACAAATCTTTCAGGAAGAGTTCTTAAGATCTTCTTACAATTTTAATTCTGGAATCTTCTCCCCCAACTTAGCACATGAGTTTACGATGTCTTGCAATCGTGTGTAATAGTTTGTGAACGATTCATTTTCTGCCATGAAAATAGAGTCAAATTTGCTCGTAAGCATTTGCAGTTTCTGAATCTTCACAAGGTTAGTTCCCTCATGCGTAACTGAAGAACATCCCAGATTTCTTTCGCAGTCTCACATGCCGAGACGCGAGAGAACTCTGTTTGAGATAAGGCATTAATAAGCATTAATTCCCTTGCCATTGTAAGAAGATATATCAACTCTTCCTTGGTCCATTTCGACCTAGGTTTGGGGTGCGAACAACACCAATAATTTCAGTTGGATTAGACCATCCTAATTCAATTGATTGCCACACCCGTTCGTCGATGGAATTAAAAGGCTTTCATCCGTACTTTCCAATAGCATAATTTGTTCACTCCGAAGAATGGGGGTCTGTTGATGTTTCCACCTTCAACCATTGTTTACAACCCTTCCCGCTCTGATACCACTTGTTGGGTTATATGTATAATAGGATCTAAATAGGGGAAAAAACACCTAGAGGGGGGTGAATAGGTGTAAACGATAAACACTCAAAAATCGTTGCGATATAAAAACCCAATGCGGAAAAATAAATAACACGCAGAGATTTTTACGTGGAAAACTCCAATACCGGAGTAAAAAACCACGGGACCGATAACACGGTGAAATCCACTAGAATTAAACACGTACAAGGTGATATACCGTACACAGACGACTCAACCTTTTCCATACGCTCCTAGTTGATCTTCTCCGCTCGCTCCACGACGCTTCTCGAATCCACGATGTGCGTCCAACGCCGAATCCACGGCGTTCAAACGTCGAGTCCACGACGTCCGACCGAATCCACGGTCTTCACCCAGTAGCACGCTTCGAATCCACGAATACCTCGCTCCGAATCCACGAGAGCGGTTGCACCTTGAATCCACAAGGCCACGCGAGTCCACGCGCCGATTTTGGGGTAAATCGTGTTTTTGGGTGGTGATGATCCGCCGAATACTTAGATTAGAAGATAGATCGGAAATACCATCTAAGTATTCATTGATGATTCAACTCAAGATGTGAGTATGAAAACCTAGAATCAAATCAATCAATATAGATGAAGAAACATAAGATAGAATCTAATGATTTCCTTCTTCTCTATATGTGGATCTTAGGCCGTATAAAAGATTATATGAATTATGACGGCTATTTTTGGATTTGGATTACCCTAGAAAAAAGATCATAGGGTCTATTTATAGGTTAGAAACCCTGGAAGAGATAAGATCAAAAAACCTAACATTTCTGGAGTTTTTACGGACGACGATCCGGATCGGAGATTCGGCGATCCGGATGTCAGCAGTAGCGCGAAAAAAACAGTTTCCAGAAAAACGAAGGTTCGGGATCCGGATCGAAGTGCTTGATCCGGATCGTTCATACAGTTCACCAAACATCAACGTTCGGGATCCGGATTGCGAAGCCTGATCCGGATCGTTCAAGGAAAATGGTAAACTCAGTGTTCGGGATCCGGATCAGGAGAAGCTACGATCCGGATTGAACTGGTGTATGAACGAACCACCTTCGGGATCCGGATGAACAACTGATCCGGATCCTGAACATGTCCCATGTCCAGTTTTTGATATTTATGCAATAACAAATCCATCAAGTGTTTCTACGCTATAAGAAGTATTCGGATCACCAAAGATATTAAGTTAAACATACCTGATCCTTTGATTCTTCTT
>CM055070.1:36578234-36626277 GCA_029204045.2 Tillandsia leiboldiana | reverse complement strand
GAAAATTCACCTTTTCGTTGAAGTTTCTTGGCTCTTTTCAGTTATTTGGTGCTCGAGGTATGTCAACCATTGGTGACATAACAGCAAGATGATCCATGAGAGGTTCTAACTGTGCTGTGCTTTAGAAGATTGAAATCCTGTGAGCAACAACTCAAGAACACGAAAAAATTGTTAATTTTCAAAAATTAGAAAAATTGTACCCAAACAATCATATCGTGTAGAGAGACTAAGAATCAAATTAGTTTTGCAAAAGAATTTTAAAAATAGATCAATCGCATGATATTGGAAAATTCCCATTATATGCCCCTAAAACCGAAATTTTTGAAATCGAAGACCACAAAATCCGTTTATCTTAAGAATACCTAGCATATAATCAAACTAATCTACCCAGAGTTCTTATTTCAAAAGAAATTGATCAAAAACCATCCACAAACGAAGTAGATACAAGAAATTCATCACGTTTTGAGGAGGAAATAAGAAAAACTGTGAAAAACCGAGATTTTGATCAATAAAACTTACTTGAAAATCGAAGAACTTGAGTTTGAAAGCTCCCAAGATGGATGAAATCTAGAGAGAGAAGCTCTGGAAACTTTGGAACAAAAGATTGGAGTAAAAGAAATCAAAACCCTTTTGTTCTATATAAAACCCTAGCCGCGATCCGGATCGGTTTCGTGATTACGATCCGGATCGGCTACCCGCAGTGAAAAACTGCGTTCGGGATTCTGGATCGGCAGGTCCAATCCGGATCGTCTGCTCGCAGAAGAATATCTGCGTTCGGGATCCGGATCGGCAGGTCCAATCCGGATCGGCTCCAACTTTTTCTTTAGAAAAATTCAGAGAAATTCTAGAGAAACCAGAAAAAGATTGTAAGCACTTTTGTGTATCACTTTAAACGAAAATCATCGTTTCATACAACAAGAAATAGATTATACCAAATCTATCAATAACATCCAACAAATGAAACGAAAATTTATAAAAATTAAATCCCTTAAAGTTGACCAACTTCAATTACATCTAACTTGATCTTATGTGTAATGCCTTTATCAAATCATCAATTCGGTAAGAAAATGAAATACCAAGATCAATAGATGTCTGAAATCCCAGATAAATTAGATAATATATCTAGTCCAATTTATTGAAGAGAGTGGCCTCTTTGAGCATCTTTCATTAAAAATCCCACCTTATACCAACCTTGAACATTTTTGACAGAGTCAAGTATTTCAACATGCATTTTATTTAATCAACGAGGAAAACCTTGCTTGGTATACATGTGTAGCTGCACACAGTACTCGGACGACCGAGGTGGTAGCTCTTTCCTCCATGTGGTGGTAGTTTTCACACTCCTCATTGGAATGTAACTCTTTCCACATCTTTTGAGCATAATACTTTTTCTTTGACTCCCCCTCAATTGGCTATCAATTATTTAAGATATAAAGTATTCAGCCAAATATTGATCTCGATTCATACTCGACTAAACAGTCAAATAAGATAAAAACTATACCAAGAGATCATCGAGAGAGAAATTGACTTTGATCAAAACAAAGATGAGTTAATTGACATAAATGATCATTGCATCAAATGAAATATATGATATCTAAAGCATAATAAATTCTAAACATATAAAAGGATGCAGTTAAAGTCAATAAAACTAATGCTCAATTAATGTTCTATGTCTAAGCATAGATGATGAACAAAAACACAAAAACAAAACCTAACCTAACACAAGTTTCAAAAAGAGGTTATTTCAAGGAAAGCATTCCAATTGCTTTACGCAAATGAATAAACGTTTTTGATCCAAAGGTTTTTGTCAAAATGTCAGCTAATTGATCTTCAGTTGAAATGTAGGATATTTGAAGAATATTTGATTCAACTAGCTCTCTAAGAAAATGATATCTAAGTTCAATGTGTTTTGTTCTTGAGTGCAACACAGGGGTTTTTGAAATGTTTATAGCACTTGTGTTGTCACATAAAACAGTTACCGAAGTTGCTGAAATCCGGAAGTCGCTCAACACGCTTTTCATCCAAATGAGTTGAGTTGAACAACTACCCGCTGAGATGTATTCCGCTTCGGCAGTCGAGAGTGCAATGCAGTTTTGCTTTTTACTATGCCATGCAACAAGACAATGGCCAAGATAAAAACATGCACCACTCGTACTTTTCCGATCATCCACAGATCCTGCCCAATCGGCATCTGAGTATCCAATAATATCTAAACTTGTTCCCATAGGATACCAAATTCCGAAATTAATGGTTCCTTTGATGTACCGGATGATCCGTTTTCACCGCTTTCAGGTGATCCTCCTTTGGTGTTGATTGATATCTCGCGCAAATCCCAACACTAAAGGATATATCCGGGCGACTAGCTGTGAGGTAAAGTAGACTTCCAATCATGCTGCGATAGAGTTTCTCGTCTACATTATCACTAAGAGATTCACTTCCTAATCCCTTATTGCTAGTTCCCATAGGAGTAGGAAAATTTTTAGAATCTTCTAATCCGAATTTCTTTACCAACTCCTTTGCATACTTGGATTGACACAGATGGATGCCTTCACCATTTTGTTTCACTTGCAATCCAAGAAAGTATGTCAGTTCCCCGATCATAGACATCTCAAATTCGCTTTCCATGGTTTGTGCGAATTTCGAAGCATCATTATCCTTTGTTGCTCCAAACACAATGTCATCGACATAGATTTGTGCAACAATGAAGTTATTTTGATAATGCTTCACAAAGAGAGTCCTGTCTGCTCCCCCTCGAGTATAGCCCTTCTCCAAAAGGTGCTTTGTCAACCTTTCGTACCATGCTCGCGGTGCTTGTTTTAAACCGTAAAGAGCCTTTTTCAAACGAAAAACATGGTTAGATAGTTTACAGTCTACAAAACCTTTCGGTTGAGCCACATAAACTTCCTCATTTAAATATCCATTTTAAAACGTGCTCTTAACGTCCATTTGAAAGAGTTTTATTTTAAAGTGACAAGCAATAGCGAATAAGATACGAATGGACTCGAGTCTAGCTACAGGGGCGAACGTTTCATCAAAGTCTATACCTTCTATTTGAGAGTAGCCTTGAGCAACTAAACGTGCTTTGTTCCTGATGATGGTACCATCCTCATTTTTCTTGTTCTTGAAAATCCATTTAGTACCAATCACATTGTGTTGCTTCGGAGGCGTCGTTAATTCCCAGACTTTGTTGCGTTCAAACAGATGGAGCTCTTCCTGCATTGCTTCAATCCAGTAGTCATCCTGAAGAGCTTCATCGACGTTCTTTGGTTCGATCGTGGAAACATAACATGCGAATCCACAAACCAACTGTCTCCGAGTTTTGACTCCTTCTTGTGGGTCTCCAATGATGTTTGATTCAGGATGATCCTTGGAGATGCGTAACGTTTGTTGTAATGGAGTACTCGGAGGCACATGAGATGATTCCTGCACATCAGATAAGCTTGGAGAACCATTAGATGCATCATTAATATTGGAAGTATTATCATGAGAAGATGCATTTACAGGAGTATCATCATCAAGAGAGATATCAGGGGTAGATTTATCAGATGCAAAGTGAAAAGCTTCATCTACTTTAACATTTATAGATTCTACGATCGTCTTAGATTCCAAGTTAAATACCCGATATGCTCTAATATTTGTAGAATACCCCAAGAAAATTCCTTCGTCACTTCGAGAGTCAAACTTTCCAAGATTTTCGCGGTCACGCAAAATGTAACATTGACTCCCGAAGATACGAAAATATTTGATGTTGGGTTTTCTACAACACCATAGTTCATATGGTGTATTTAACGTTCCCGAGCGCAAATAAACTCGATTAATAACATAGATTGCAGTGTTCACAGCTTCAGCCCAAAATATAGCGGTAAATTCCGGCTATGAAGCATAACACGTGCCATCTCTTGAACAACCCTGTTTTTGCGCTCGACAACACCATTCTGTTGAGGTGTATAGGGTGCTGAGAATTCATGCTTAATACCGTTGGAAGTGCAAAAGTCAATGAATTTAGAATTTATGAATTCTCCACCTCTATCACTTCTAACACGAATGATCTTTTCATTCTTTTCAATCATAATACGAAGGCAAATCTCGTGAAAAGAATCAAAAGTATCAGCTTTCTCTTTTAAAAATGCTACCCAAGAATACCGAGAGAAATCATCAACCAATAAGAAAATATACCATTTACCTCCCAAGGATGGTTGACGTGTCGGCCCCATTAAATCCATATGCAATAATTCCAAGGGCCGTTTGGTACCGACGTGATTCAGGAATGAGAGAAGAATTCACCTTTGCGTACCCAAACCTTTCGAGTTTTGGTGTACGTCGGAAGTGATTGTGAGGTTGATACCTTTGGTGAAAGCGTCTTGTTTGATCCATCGCTTTTCCTTGAAGTCGTCGTCGTCGTGTTTGATGAACTACCGAGGCTTTTTCCTTTTAAATAATTTGCATTTGCTTTCCGAGATTACCCTTTTGGTAGTCGTTGCAAGAGGTGCTTGAGTTGAGCATTTGGCTCCCATCTTGCAATTTTTCCTTATGTGCCCTGCAAAATTACAACGAAAACATACCTTAGTGCTTGACGATCCCGAGGAGGGTGAAGTAGGCTTGTTGTCGTTGCTTGTCGTGAATTCCGGTGTCGGAGGAGGAGATACCGACTGAGGCACAAAAACTGTCCCAACCGAACTAAAATCGTCTTTAGTTCGATTGTATCCGAGGCCGAACTTGTTTGATTGACCAAGACCAAGAAGCTTATCCAACTTACTCCTTCCTGATGAAAATCGCTGCAAGTCATCCTTGAGTTGGAGAATGGTCTCTGTCATTTCCAATTTTTCCCGTCGAGCCTCGCCGTTGAGCTTCAAGAAGTAATTCGCTTTGTTAACCATATCTATATAATTCTTCTCGAATTGCTCATTGGACTCTTGAAGGGAAACATTTGCTTTTATCAGATTATCCCTTTCCACTTCAAGATCGGTCGAGAGAGAAGTTACCCTTTTTAGTTCTTCTTCGAGATCCTGCAATCTCCCTCTCAACCCCTTGTTTTGCTTAGCCAGTTTCTTTGAATCCCTCAGAAGTCTATGGTAGGCTAGAGCAAAATCTTCACCTTCCGAATCATCCGATTCATTGTCCGTTGCATTCTTTTCAACAGTGGAGTTGGACAATGACTCGGATGTACTTGCCATTAAGCACATGAAGGGTGAAGATGTGGACGCGTGGAACGCTGTTGCGTTGTCTTCTTCATCACTTGACGACGACTCATTTGACGATGAGGTGTCATCCCAAGTGACGGCTTGCATCGCCTTCTTCTTAGACGGATTCTTAGTTGGACATTCCGTTGAGATATGGCCGTACCCTCGGCACTTGAAGCATTGGACTTGTCCTTCTGTGCTTTTCTTATCCTTAGAAAAACCCTCTTGCTTTCTTGACTTGTAACTTGAAGAACCCTTGCCTTTCTTCGACTTTACGAAGGATGGAGTTTTGCTTGAATTACCCCTTCGAAAGTTTCGGCGAAATCTTCTTGTCAAGAGAGCGAGCTGCTTCTCAAAGTCCTCCATAGATAAATTCTCGTCATCGCCTGAGGAGGATGTATCCGCGTCTTCTTCTTTTGTTGTTTTCAAAGCATAGCCTGAAGACTTAGAAGAGGATGCCTTTCCCGAAGAATAGTTAGTAGGAAATGTCATTTCATAAGTTTGTAATGAACCAACTAATTCTTCTACACGGATTTCGTCCGGGTGTTTAATAGTTTCAATGGCTGTAACCTTGGAACAAAATCTTTCAGGAAGAGTTCTTAAGATCTTTCTTACAATTTTAAATTCTGGAATCTTCTCCCCCAACTTAGCACATGAGTTTACGATGTCTTGCAATCGTGTGTAATAGTTTGTGAACGATTCATTTTCTGCCATGAAAATAGAGTCAAATTTGCTCGTAAGCATTTGCAGTTTCTGAATCTTTACAAGGTTAGTTCCCTCATGCGTAACTTGAAGAACATCCCAGATTTCTTTCACAGTCTCACATGCCGAGACGCGAGAGAACTCTGTTTGTGATAAGGCATTAAATAAAGCATTAATTCCCTTGCCATTGTAAGAAGATATATCAATCTCTTCCTTGGTCCATTTCGACCTAGGTTTGAGGGTGCGAACAACACCAATAATTTCAGTTGGATTAGACCATCCTAATTCAATTGATTGCCACACCCGTTCGTCGATGGAAATTAAAAAGGCTTTCATCCGTACTTTCCAATACGCATAATTTGTTCCATCGAAGAATGGGGGTCTGTTGATGTTTCCACCTTCAACCATTGTTTACAACCCTATTCCCGCTCTGATACCACTTGTTGGGTTAAATGTATAATAGGATCTAAATAGGGGAAAAAACACCTAGAGGGGGGTGAATAGGTGTAAACGATAGACACTCAAAAATCTTTGCGATATAAAAACCCAATGCGGAAAAATAAATAACACGCAGAGATTTTTACGTGGAAAACTCCAAACCGGAGTAAAAAACCACGGGACCGATAACACGGTGAAATCCACTAGAATTAAACACGTACAAGGTGATATACCGTACTCACAGACGACTCAACCTTTTCCATACGCTCCTAGTTGATCTTCTCTGCTCGCTCCACGACGCTTCTCGAATCCACGATGTGCGTCCAACGCCGAATCCACGGCGTCCAACGTCGAGTCCACGACGTCCGACCGAATCCACGGTCTTCACCCAGTAGCACGCTTCGAATCCACGAACGTACCTCGCTCCGAATCCACGAGAGCGGTTGCACCTTGAATCGACAAGGCCACGCGAGTCCACGCGCCGATTTTGGGGTAAATCGTTGTTTTTGGGTGGTGATGATCCGCCGAATACTTAGATTAGAAATAGATCGGAAATACCATCTAAGTATTCATTGATTTGATTCTACTCAAAATGTGAGTAAGAAAACCTAGAATCAAATCAATCAATATAGATGAAGAAACATAAGATAGAATCTATGATTTCCTTTCTTCTCTATATGTGGATCTTAGGCCGTATAAAAGATTATATTTTATTATGACGGCTATTTTTCGTATTCGTACGGCTTACCCTAGAAAAATGAATCATAGGGTCTATTTATAGGTTAGAAACCATTGGAAGAGGATAAGAATCAAAAACCATATTTTTCTGGAGTTTTTACATGACGACGATCCGGATCGGAGATCGGCGATCCGGATTGCAGTAGCGAGAAAAACCGTTTCCAGAAAAACCAAGGTTCGGGATCCGGATCAAAGTGCCTGATCCGGATCGTTCATACAGTTCACCAAACATCAACGTTCGGGATCCGGATTGCAAAGCCTGATCCGGATCGTTCAAACAAAATGGTAAACTCAGTGTTCGGGATCCGGATCAAGGGAAGCTACGATCCGGATTGAACTGGTGTATGAACGAACAACCTTCGGGATCCGGATTGCCAAGTCTGATCCGGATCCTGAACATGTCCCATGTCCAGTTTTTGATATTTATGCAATTACAAATCCATCCAAGTGTTTCTACACTATAAGAAGTATTCGGATCACCAAAGATATTAAGTTAAACATACCTGATCCTTTTGAATTCTTCTTTCTTGAGATTGAGTTATATGATCCAACTTTCTTTTCCTTCAATCTTCAAGACTTAACCGAATTCACGAAATACGCCAACTCAAATTCCGTAACATTTCGACCCCGGGGCGTGACAACAATGTTTAAAACTATTTTTGAAGCCACTTTTTATATTAAAACGGGTTCAATGATTTTAAAACAGTTCAGATGCAGTTCGGAAGTCAACTAATCATGCAATCTAGTGTCAAACAGCCTCAAGATCATACTGATGATAAATGGGGTTTAGGTCTGTCATTCAAAAATAATCTAGACATCTATCAGATTTTACCAGCTATACAAATAGCTAAACTAGGCATGCTAACATGCTTTCAACAGAATTAGAAGACATTCCATAAAGTTTGGAAGAATTCCAACCCACCTGGATGTGCGCGTTAGTCCTGAGTCCAAAAGAGCTGAAATTTAACGGGTGCGATCCTCAGGTTCTCACTATTCCAACGCACTAAAAATCGACCGAAAATTCCACCCAGTCGCTGAGATATAAGCCGAACATCGTGGTAAGCTCAAATCACTAGAAACAGTAATTTTATCGCACATCTGTCCACAAAACAGGAAATTATTTCCTGCGAGATGCCCTCCAAAAATTCCAAGAAAAATATGACGGCGATTCTCGCGAAGTGTAGATAGAAATCGAGTCCTTAAACACCAAATTCCGCCTCTCGTAGGCCGAGAAATTGCAAGATTACTCATCCGCTGTCCAGAACATGCAACAGCAAAAAGGGGGTCTAAAGATGCTTCACGCACTCCAATAAAACCTCAAAACGGAGCAAAGCAATGAATATCAAAATCAAAGATCTACTTGTCATGGAAACGTCGCAGTAAAAATCGGTGAAAAATTCCAAGAACTCGGCTCGGGGGAGTCCGCGGACGAAGAGTCAACGAAAACGATCGATATGGAAACAGCGTCGAAGCTCGCAAGATCGGGGAGGAAAAATATCAAACGGCATCCAAACTTTCTCCAAAACCCCAAAAAGTGTAGAAGACTCGAAGTAGAAACTCACTGTCAAAAACGACACTCAAAATGGATTCAGCAAGTCCAGAAATGAAGCTCTCAATGGCCTATTTATAGCCAAAAGTCCAATTAAAGGGCTGTCGGATTCGGATCCGGAATTCGGGCGCCCGGATTTTTTACTGTGCGCGCCCGAAATCGACGTGGCACGCATCCAGCCGTTCAAGCCGTGCCCGAAACCACCAGATCATGCCACGTGTTCCCCGCCGCCCCGTGCTCCGAGCGCCCCGCGCACGTGGGCGGCGTGCGCCCGCTAATGGAACAATGCCTCGTGTCCCCACGTGGTTCACGCGGCGCACGCGCCCGGCCCACGCGTCGGGTCTTCCATAATCTGTCGGCCAATCACACGACGCCACGTGTCACAACCGCCGCCGCCTCATTTAACGCCTTCCAACCAATAGGGTGCTGCCACGTGGCATAACCAATCCTCGGTGCTCCCGGTGCACGCGCCTGTACGTGGACACGCCGCCCGTGCGCCGCGCCTGCCCGCGCCTGGCCGCGGCCGCGCTGCGTCGCTGCTCCGCCATGCTCCGTCGCCTACCGGTCGCCGCCGGCTGTCGGGACAGTGATTCCGGCGGTGAACAGTAACTGTACTGTTCCGTAGTCTGAAAAATACAAGTAAATAGCCCATTTTCATCGTTTTCGCGCATTGAGTCCAAATCCGCTTGCCGTTTCACCAAATTCTCTTTCTAAATTTTGCCAGAAGCCCCCGCAAAAGTAAACTTGATTCGATTTTCGCGCCGGTTCCAAATCTGGAATCTGATTCATGCACAACCAACTCTATCACACAACTTAAGCCTCCATAAGCCACTGCTCGCCCTGCAAAACCATCCTAGAGATCCGGATCTTCACATCCTCCATCTCTAAAAGAAAGTTTCGTCCTCGAAACTAAACATACCTCATCCATGAGTCTCAAACAGGTGGGGATAAGCATCCATCATCACCGTCTCCAGCTCCCAAGTAGCCTCCCGCTCCTCGTGATTACTCCACAACACTTTCACGTATGGTATAGCCCGATTGCGCAATTCTCTCACCTCACGAGCCAGAATCCGCAATGGGCACTCCTCGTGTAGAGTTATTAATCCCAAAGGATCTAAATAGGTACTATCAAACAACTAGAGGGGGGGGTGAATAGGTGTAATACTTAAAAACTCAATCTCAGTGCAAAATAAAAACAATGCGGAAAATAAAAATAGCACACCGAGATATACGTGGAAACTCCAATCCAGGAGAAAAACCACGGGACCAACACGCAATAACAATCCACTAAGAATAGAAGAATAACAAGGTGATTACCGACTCCACGGACTCAACCCCTCCTTCAGCTTCTTTGGACCTTGCGCTGAACGGTTGGATGTCCACGCAATAACAATCCTCTAAGAAAAGAAGAATAACAAGGTGTCAACCCCTCCTTCAATTTCTTCGGACCTCGCGCTCCACCGATTGCACGTCCACTGCACACGTTCGAATCCACGAACGCCACTCGAATCCACGAGCACACGTTTCGAATCCACGAAACGCCTTCAACACATCGAATCCACGATGTCACGCCGAATCCACGACGCAAATAGCCGATATAGAATATAGGCTTCGATGGTGATCCTTTGCTTAGATTATCATGAAGGAACCGTAGAAGAAATCTCTAAGCAAAGACTAGATCAATTCGACGAAAGATAGATCATGGAAGAACCGTCGAATTGACCTAATAGAGGCGAAAGAGAAGAACGGTAAAAACCAGCCTCTAGGGTTGCTCACGAGTGTTTCGTCTTGGTCACCCTCGTTTAGAAACCCTAAGTGTCTATTTATAACCCTTGGAAAAAGATAAAAGTCGGTTTAGGAAATTTATCCCGATGGGGCATTGTGTACCGGTACCAAATATTGCGTTCCGGTACGCAATGGTGCAAACCACAGATTTTTCTATTGTGTTCCGGTACGCGAGTCCGTGTTCCGGTACGCAGTGCAATTTACAGAAAATTCTGTGTCGGGTTAGAGGAACTTCAAGTGTGGTTCCGGTACGTAATGTAAAAACTGATTTTTCCAAGATAAGCTTTATCCAAATCAAACCAAGTACCGGAAACCAAACTTAAAATAGATTGTAAGTTAAATCCAAGTTCCTTAAACCAAGTCTAAACCGGTTTTCACTAAGTTCCTGATTCCAATGGTTATAAATGAACTTAAATCACCATGGTTTAATTAACCATACCTGAGTGTTATCTTGAGCTCATGTTGAATCTTCAATGAGTCTTCGAAAGCCGATTTGACAATTTGTTCCCTTTAAGACTCCGACTCAAACTCACGAAATGTGCCAACACAAAATGCCGTAACAATCTCCCCCTTTGGCAATTTCGTGACAAAACTCAAAAATACATAAAGTCGCTCAAGTCACTCATCTTAAACCAAAAAGACGAAACTCAATGTTATCACCAAAACATTGATTTTCTTTGCGTGAAAGATCCAATAAATACAAAATACATTTGAACCAAACAGTCCTAGAACATACTCTATGACTTAGGACTTGGAGTCTTAAAGTGATGTAATTCCTGCAAAACAAAACTCCAAACAAAATCAAACGTTAGTCGTTAGAAGTTAAAATCCTACATTTGATTCGTCTTCCATTTGGTTCTTTTGTTTTTCCAGCTTTTGTTTTGTGGCTCTTTCAATCTGTTCTTTATCTCCCCCTATCTTGAGCATCCAAGAGCATCCATGTTCTCCATGTTCTCCCCCTTTGTGATGCCATCCATGTTCTCCATGTTCTCCCCCTTTGTGATGCAATCATTATTTTCTGTTTTCTGTCTCCCCCTTTTTATGATATGTCCATCATTTCCGTTCTCCCCCTTTTTGTCACAAATTGTCAAACAGTTAATATAAACAAAAAGTAGAAATACTAGGAGGATAAGTTCTTAGTTACAAGACGATTAGAGTTCTTGTTCATCACAACGTGAAAGGAAACTGAAAACCAAAAACAAGAAGGAAAAGGGATCACTCATCCTCATTTGAATCATCATCATCATCATGCGATGTTGGTCCATGCGATGTACTCGGTGCAGTTGCTCCAGTGACCACATCATCATGTTTGCACCCAAGGATATCGAAGATTTTCTTTAAACCATCCTCAAGTTTCTTGAAGCCTTGCTCCATCCTTTGCTCCATCCTTTGCTTTAATGAACGAACATCCCGATGCAAGGTTTGAAGAGTTATGACCTCATCTGGTTCAGGAGATTCTTGACGAGGTGGTGCACTCACTGTCGCTTCACTTGCATAGGCTTTTGTATGCCCAAAAGTCTTCAAAGTGCTAATTGACTTGGCTAAAGTGATTCCATCAATTGCCCCCAAGCCATAATCATATTTGGCACAAGAAATGTCCACACCGTGATCTTCCAGAATACTAGTAATCAAGATTGGATACGGTAGAAGGTCACGTTGCCTTGATCCTTCAATGACATGTACCATTTGCTGCCAAATGAGAAATGGAATGTTGGTGTTAATTCCATTTGCACTTTCCGGGTGACCGAGGAAAAAGAGAAGTAACAATCGATCCCATCGAATCCTTTTGGTCCCCAGTGTGGGCAATAGGTTGTAGCATACAATTAAGGACAAAATATGATACTCTGGTTTTAGGTCCTTTGATTCAACATATGATCTGTTCGTGTGCGTCCCTGTCTTGCAAATAGAGTCCACAACCATATCCCAATGGGTATCATGTTGGAAATTACCCTCAGTGTAATAAAGACCAGAAGTGTCAACAGCTAATCCAAGGTTTGCACCAATTACTGCTGGAGTAATGTCAAACTTGACGTCTCTAACTGTTGTTTCAAAGACGAAAGCTCCGGATTCATGGTCTTTTTGAAGTATGTTACCTCGCATGTAAAACTCCCTGATGATCTCCACACAAAAGCCCATCTTAGGTTGAACTCTGCCAAGTGGCCGAATATGGCTTCGTTCCAAAAGCCTTGCAAAGTCTGGCACCTCACGACATAGCTCATTAAAGTTCACGTGTCGCTCTCCAATGCATGTGCGATTCGCAAATCTTGCACGGCGTTTTGCACTCACATGCGGTTCACTTTCATCAACATTTGATCTCCGTTGAGAGCGCTCGCGTATTACCGGTCCACCGGTACTTCTACGCGGAGGAGAATCCGCACCCTTCTTTTTCCTTGAAGCCAAAGGTGCTTTCCCCTTTCCTTGAACTGATTCCTCTTCATATTCTGAGGAATGTTCAGAATCTGAGCTAGTTGAATCCTCGTTGCGTGATCGCTTGGTAGCCTTTTTCTTTCCAGAACCGCGACCACGTCCACTTCCAGTGGCCATCAAAACCACTAGTGCAAGAAGCCATGAAAATGCCATTTCCTATAAAGAACACAATGCAGTATGATTTGATCGTATAGGAAGGCTTAAACATGTCTAAGAAACATTCCAAACATGTCACAATTGATGATTCATCATCTAAAGATCATTTACATTAAAAGCCCTAATTCTCAATTTCTTTTATGCTAAGAACATATGAAAATGTTAGATTCAATCAAATAAGCAATGGAACATGAATCTAATTAGATAGAAAGCAACCATATATGTTCTAAACATGAATTAAGAGTGATTTAAGCAAGAGATTTCATTTGGAGTAAGAATCAACTCAAAAATCCCAAAATAAAACATCAAAACCTAAAAACTAGGGTTTTAAAACAAAAGTAAGCAAGATTAATGAAGAAACTTACAAATCAAAGCAACAAATCACTTGAACTTGATGAAAAACCCCTTAGAGATGTTTTAGAGAGAGAGAGGGAGGGTTTTGAAGTGGGAGAGATGAAATAAAAACAATGTAGTCTCGGAATATAAGGAATCCCAGATCGCGTACCGGTACCAGAAGTCGCGTACCGGTACGCAGTGTAAAAACCGAAAAACCATCGTTCGGGATCCGGATTGACAGGCAGGGGGATCCGGATCCGCAATGTAGTTCCGGTACTAAAAGTGTAGTACCGGTACGCAAGTGAAAAACCAGAAAACTTCACATTCGGGATCCGGATTGGATTTTCTAATCCGGATTGGATTTTCAGGTACTAAAAAGCAGGTACCGGAACAACAGAGCCAAAAAGCAAAAATTTCTTGAAACAAATCCAAATTTTAGGAACTTTTCAAATACCGATTTGTATTCCATCAAGAAATCAATTTAAGTGCTTTAAACAGTGAATTCACATAGATGTCATTCAATCCAATTAATTTCACAAAATTAAAAAGATTTACTCCAAAATCATGAAAAATAAAGGTAAAACATTATAAACCGTTTTTCATGTTATATTCATCAAACACAAGTCATCAAAAATAATCTTGAGATCCAAAGTCTATCAAGATGTAACGGATTTACGAAGATGACATACGGAGATTTCCAAACGACATCAATCTTGAATTCTACCCTTTCAAATTGAGATAATCACTAAAATACCTAAGGGTGGCTCTTTGAGCATCTTCCAACTATCCCACCTTATACCAACCAGGAGATTGTTCAAAATATAAGAGTTTTGCATATAAATCTCCAAATGCTTCAACTAAAGATTTTCTCATAAAATACTATCAAGCATCCATAACATGTGGTAGCTTCACACACAAACCGGACGACCGGGGTGGCAGCTCTTTCCTACATGTGGTGGTAGTTTTCACACTCCTTTCGGATGTAACTCTTTCCACATCTTTTAAAAAGTCATATATTTACCCTTGTAAGAAAACAATCTCTTACGTGAAAGAATTAAATCCCAAATTTCAATCAATCGGTTGTCTCACGTTTATCACAATGAATTCACACAACCGAGATAGATTAAGCATCTAAAGATCACACATGATTTCTAAAATTTGATGCTTATAAGATCAAAAACTCCTATAATGAAGTATCTTCAAGATTATGATTATGGAGTAAAGTTGATAATCCAAATAAAATTAAATTGGAGTGATTGAAAGTGAAGCCCTTTTTTATTCAATGCACTTGTTCAGTAAAAACCCTTTTGTTCAAAAACAAAGTATAAAAACGAAGAGCATTGAAAAACATGTAATGCAAAGATTAAGAAAAATATGAAAGGAAAACCAATCAAAGCATTACATACAGTCATAAGCTATTTAGAACTTAAGACAAGGAAAGATATCACCTTTCCGAATCCAAAATCGCTGGATTTTGGGTTGTCTTGATTCGTTGTGGCCGGGGGTTGTCCGCTTTGACTGTTGGTCCACCTTAGGTCTTTGCCTCGCAGTGATCCACTTGAATGATTGATGTTGTGGCTCGGACCTTTGGTGGGTTGAGTGAACTCCTTTGACTTGACGTGTCTTTTGATTCCGTTGAGTTCGCTCCGTAGATGAAGTTGCCGAAGGACTCTTCTTTCTCTTTTTCGGGCAATTCTTCACCAAATGTCCTTCAAGTCCACAAAGGTGACACGTTCTTCCTTTCAATTTGAATGTGGAACTTGAAGCATGCACAGTTTGATCCTTTTTAAAACCCAAACCAACCTTGCTTGTTTGACCTAAACCGGACATACACTCAAGTCTCTTGGAATCGGTTGAAATCCTTTGTATGTCGGATTTAAGTTGATGAACTTGTTTGGTCAATGCTTGGTTGGTGACATGAATTTCCTCAAACTGTTTTTCTAGAAAACCAATCTTGTCCATATATAATTTAGCGTTTGTCTCCGATTGGTTTAGCTTTTCTTGGAGGATTTTATTGTTATTCAATAAACGTCCTTGTTCCTCCTCGAGATCATGAAGTTTTATCTTTAAAGCATGATTCTCGTCTTGATTCTCAAGTCGTTGCTTCCTCAACTTCTTGATATGCTTGGCCATCTTCTTAGATTCCGCAAGAAGTTGTTGATATGCCTCAACGAGTTCTTCTTCGTCCGACTCCCCCTCACTTGATGACTCTCCGTTGGATGTTGATGTTTCATGCAAAATCAAAGGAGTAGAGTCAGTGACTAAAGATGATAAACACAAATTAGAGGAGGGAATTTGAGAGGCATGAAAAGCAACGGCATTTTCCTCTTTACTTGAGGTCGATTCATTAGAAGTAGAATCGTCCCAAGTTTTCGCTTGCAAAGCCTTCTTTTTATATAATTTCGGAGTAGGACAATCCGTTGAAATATGGCCGTAGCCTTTGCATCTATAACATCGGATTTCCCCTTCGAATTCATCTTTTTCCTTAGAAGATTTTGCAAGGAATTTGAGGTTAGAGGATTTAGAACCCGATGATCCTTTAGATGGTTTCGTGGATGAAGATCCATTGGTTCGATTCTTCCAAAATTTCCGACGAAATTTCTTTGTGATCCGCGCCAATTGTTCTTCAAAATCGGCAAAGGAGATTTCCTCGTCGGAACTCGATTCGCTATCTTCTTCCTTTGTTGATTTGAATGCAATACCTGTAAGCTTAGAAGAAGACTTGGAAGAAACTTGATTAGTAGGAAAAGTCATTTCATAAGTTTGCAAAGCACCTACTAATTCCTCTACACTCATCTCATCCGGATGACTAACGGTTTCAATGGCGGTAACCTTTGCCCTAAACCGTTCCGGAAGAGTCCGAAGTATCTTTCTTACAATTTTCGACTCCGGGATCTTTTCTCCTAAATTAGCACATGTATTTATTACATCTTGAAGTCTAGTGTAATAATCTGTAAACAATTCATGCTCTTCCATATGAATAGAGTCAAATTGACTTGTAAGCATCTGGAGCTTTTGAATTTTTACAAGATTAGTACCCTCATGTGTAATTTTGAGAATATCCCAAATTTCCTTCGCGGTTTCACACGCGGAAATTCTTGTAAATTCAGTCGAGGAAAGAGAATTAAATAAAGCGTTCATACCTTTCCCATTGTAAGAAGATCTTTCAAATTCCTCTTTGGACCATCTAGAGCGAGGTTTTGGGGTAGTAGAATTTCCTACTTCCTCAACAGGATGCACCCAACCGCATTCCACGGATTGCCATACTCGCTCATCAATTGCGATGAGAAAAGCTCTCATCCGCACTTTCCAATAAGCATAATTAGTCCCATCAAAAAGAGGAGGTCTATAAATATTACCACTTTCACCCAACATGATAGATAAACCTAAAACCCGCTCTGATACCAATTGTAGAGTTATTAATCCCAAAGGATCTAAATATTACTATCAAACAACTAGAGGGGGGGGTGAATAGGTGTAATACTTAAAAACTCAATCTCAGTGCAAAATAAAAACAATGCGGAAAATAAAAATAGCACACCGAGATATACGTGGAAACTCCAATCCAGGAGAAAAACCACGGGACCAACACGCAATAACAATCCACTAAGAATAGAAGAATAACAAGGTGATTACCGACTCCACGGACTCAACCCCTCCTTCAGCTTCTTTGGACCTTGCGCTGAACGGTTGGATGTCCACGCAATAACAATCCTCTAAGAAAAGAAGAATAACAAGGTGTCAACCCCTCCTTCAATTTCTTCGGACCTCGCGCTCCACCGATTGCACGTCCACTGCACACGTTCGAATCCACGAACGCCACTCGAATCCACGAGCACACGTTTCGAATCCACGAAACGCCTTCAACACATCGAATCCACGATGTCACGCCGAATCCACGACGCAAATAGCCGATATAGAATATAGGCTTCGATGGTGATCCTTTGCTTAGATTATCATGAAGGAACCGTAGAAGAAATCTCTAAGCAAAGACTAGATCAATTCGACGAAAGATAGATCATGGAAGAACCGTCGAATTGACCTAATAGAGGCGAAAGAGAAGAACGGTAAAAACCAGCCTCTAGGGTTGCTCACGAGTGTTTCGTCTTGGTCACCCTCGTTTAGAAACCCTAAGTGTCTATTTATAACCCTTGGAAAAAGATAAAAGTCGGTTTAGGAAATTTATCCCGATGGGGCATTGTGTACCGGTACCAAATATTGCGTTCCGGTACGCAATGGTGCAAACCACAGATTTTTCTATTGTGTTCCGGTACGCGAGTCCGTGTTCCGGTACGCAGTGCAATTTACAGAAAATTCTGTGTCGGGTTAGAGGAACTTCAAGTGTGGTTCCGGTACGTAATGTAAAAACTGATTTTTCCAAGATAAGCTTTATCCAAATCAAACCAAGTACCGGAAACCAAACTTAAAATAGATTGTAAGTTAAATCCAAGTTCCTTAAACCAAGTCTAAACCGGTTTTCACTAAGTTCCTGATTCCAATGGTTATAAATGAACTTAAATCACCATGGTTTAATTAACCATACCAGAGTGTTATCTTGAGCTCATGTTGAATCTTCAATGAGTCTTCGAAAGCCGATTTGACAATTTGTTCCCTTTAAGACTCCGACTCAAACTCACGAAATGTGCCAACACAAAATGCCGTAACACCTCGTACCCTAGATCCTCATCGATCTCAAACGGAGTGAAGTCAATCACGTGCGTAGGATCATAAACATATCTCCTCAAAGCTGAGACGTGGAAAACATCATGAACTCCTGCAAGGCGTGGGGGAAGTGCAACTTTGTAAGCCACTGGGCCCTCTCGAGTACCTCGAAAGGTCCAATAAACTGCGGACTAAGCTTTCCGCGTACTCCAAATCGGTGTATCCCTTTGGATGGCGAGACTTTCAGAAAAACATGATCCCCAATCTGGAACTCTAAGTCACGTCGCCTCCTATCGGCATAACTCCTCTGTCGGCTCTGGGCGGTCTCCAAATGTCGCCGAATAATCTTGACCTTTTCTTCAGCTTCCAATAGCCAGTCGGGTCCCAAGGTTTTTCTTTCGCCCACGTCACTCCAAAATAATGGTGATCAACATTTGTGCCCGTACAACGCTTCAAAGGGCGCCATTTGAATGCTCGCCTGGAAACTATTGTTGTACGCGAACTCAGCCAATCTCAAATGTCGATCCCAACTACCACTAAAGCTCAGGACACACGCTCTCAACAGATCCTCAAGAGTTTGAATGGTCCGCTCAGACTGTCCATCAGTCTGTGGGTGAAATGCCGTGATGAAACGAAGCTGGGTCCCCAAAGCTATATGTGGACTCTTCCAGAAATGCGATGTGAATCTTGGATCCCTATCAGACACAATCGAGGCTGGCACACCATGCAGCCTTACAATCTCGTCCAAAAATAGCTGTGCTAACTTCTCAAGAGCCCAACTCGGCTGTATAGGCAGAAAATGGGCAGATTTGGTCAGTCGATCCATAATCACCCAAATAGCATCAGCTCCACTCTGTGACCTTGGTAATCCAACAATAAAGTCCATGGTCACATGATCCCATTTTCATTCAGGTATTGGAAGGTTCTGTAACTTGCCAGCCGGTACCTGGTGCTCAGCTTTAACTTGCTGACAAGTTAGACAGTGAGCGACAAACCTTCCAATATTTCTTTTCATGCCATTCCACCAAAACTGTGCCCTTAAGTCCCTATACATCTTAGTTCCTCCAGGGTGAAGGGTATAAGGTGTATAGTGAGGCTCTCTCAAAATCAGCTCCCGAATCTCAGAATCCATGGGCACACAAAATGTAGGGCCAAAACCCCATGTAGCTTTTTCTCGTGAATCCACGTTGTGAAACACCTGGTATTGGTGTGTTGGGCCAGTAACTCATCAAATGGATGTGTTGGATGGACTTAGTGAGGTTCCTAGATGAAGCCTGTCCTTCGGCTGCTTTTGCCGAATTTTAGAAGAGGTTTCAGGCTGATCCGAGGTTGGATTTGGATTCAGCACGGAAAAACGCTTGAAAACGGCTATTTGCTTGTATTTTTCTGAGCTCGGATGCCCAAAAAGGGCTCCCGAAAGTTTTCAGTGGATTCGGGTGCATGGGACAGGCCGTAGACCGGCCGGGTGCCACGTGGCGGCCTATTATTGGCCGGTTCAGGTTGCGCGGTCCACGAAGCGGCGCCAGGTGGCGCATGGACCCGGCGCGGGGACACGTGGCGCCCCAGGAGTTGCCGGCGCGCAATGCGCGGTCCACGGAACCCCGCGCGGGTGCATAGACCGGGCGCGGGGACACGTGGCAGCCTGTGATAGGCGGGCTCATGCGGCGCGGTCCACGAAGGTGCACGCCGGCGCCTCGGGATGCATGTGCGCGTGGGGGGCAGGCGGCGCGGCCGGCGAGGCGCACGTGGGCGCGATCGGCGGGTCGCGCGGGCGGGCCACGTGGCGCCCTGCGATTCGCGGGCGCCACCCACCCGCGTTGACGGGGGCGCGACACGTGGCGGAGTCCGAAGGGCCTTGCACTTGCTGTTCCCTATTTGGGACACGTGTCAAGTCCTGGCGATATCGGGCGCTGGTCGGACGGGCCACTGGGTGCGACTGTTGGATTCGGGCGCCCGAAGAGGTGCGCCCGAATCCGAACAGTGAGCTCTTTTTGGGTTGCGCCTATAAATAGGCCCCTTGGGCCTTCTTTTGAGCATTTTTTGGGTTGTTTCCCAGGTAGAGCCCTACAGAGAATTTCTTCCTTTTTCAGTGCTGCATCTTGTGGAGAAGTTCCAGAATTTTTGGAGGACGCTATTTCGACGTCTACTGCGATTCGGCGCACTGCGACGCACCTTCCTTGTTAGCCTTTTTCGTCGCATTTCGGTCTGCGGACTCTCCTGGGCTACCCCGAAGGAACTTTTGGGTGTTCTTGCTCCCACGTTTTCACGACAGGTAGGGCTACGACTTTCGTATTTTCAGCTTCTCCGTATTTTGAGGTTTTCTTGGGCTTTTCGGATCATTTCTGTGACCCCTTTTTCTATGATGGAATTTTGGACAGCACCGGGGTTTTGTGGGTTTTCTCGACACCCGAGAGTCGGAACGAGGAGTGCAAATACTCGATTTACATCTACGCGTCGCAAGGAACATCGTTGTAATTTTTTTGGAATTTTCTGAGGTTGCTTCGAAGGTGAAAATTATACTTTTTCTGGACAGAGTACTGCAGACTTTTGATCATTGGAAGTTTCGCGTGTACCGCGGTGATTAATTTGTATCTTGGCCTACAGGTGTCGGAACGGGACGAGTAAGTACTCGTTTTCCATCTACTCGTCGCGAGGATCGCAACGGTGATTTTTTTGGATTTTTCTGAGGACTACACTGAGGTGAATTTTCTTATTTTCCGTGCTATTTTGCAAACAGTAATTACTGTTGTGGAAGTTGTCCATTTATGCCGTGTGCGATCTTAGTTGCTGTAGTTCTCGCATTTTGGAGGTTTGCAGGGATTGAGGATCTTGGACAGCGAGGAATCTCGTATTGTTGTAGTTCATGCTTTTCGAGGTGGGTAGTTGTTGTGGACCTCATCTTTGATTTACTCACTAGGTATATTAGAGTGATCCCCATTGTTGAATACCGAGTAGTATATCGTTGGTAACATGCATGCTTGTATAGTTGGACTTGTGCTATGTTAGTACTTAGTATTCTTGTGAGATCTTTATTATCCTGGAATAGCATGTTCTAATCTATGTATGAACAACGATATTTGTCTTTCTTTTATCATCATGAGGACACTTGCATGCTTGTATGGACATCTAGTTAGGCCACCTTTTTCTGCTGCACTATCATGCTGGGAATTGGACTTAGGAGAAACCATGATTTTTATATTATTCTCCTTTATTACAGACCCAAGATATTTGTTGCTCGAGTTGAGCAGGGATGTAGGATAGT
The DNA here is from genome assembly GCA_029204045.2 of Tillandsia leiboldiana. NCBI lineage: Eukaryota > Viridiplantae > Streptophyta > Magnoliopsida > Poales > Bromeliaceae > Tillandsia > Tillandsia leiboldiana. The sequence continues at coordinate 36,605,042 of CM055070.1, read as the reverse complement.
GTAGCCGGGTTTATTGAGTGGATTTGTCATACCAGATTGTGGGTTGTGGGGTATTGCGGCGACCGCGGACATTGGGCGGTTGGCCGGATGTTTACTTGTGCATCAGATTGGGGATCAGATTTCTCTAGTGGATGGAGTTTCCCACTTATTGAGTATTATTGCATTAGATTGGAGGATCGGGTTATCTTTAGTGGAGGGGTTTTCCCACTTCGATCATTGTCGTGATCCAGTCCTGCTATTTCATGATACTTGTGACATGGTTACTTTACTCGTGTGGGTCGCTCCCCTCGAGTGCCACTCCGGAGTAGGCGATTTACACAGCGGCCAGTGAGTACCGGACAGATGAGTGCCGGTCAGAGAGTGCCGATCTGTTAGCAGATACTTGAGACGGTTTGAGCAGGCAGTGCCAGTGGTTACTGGTCCATCGATTGGGTCTGTTCAGGCAGATAGTCTTACTGATGCATGCATTCGGTTATTCTTTTCGGTACTGTATTTAGAGGCATAGTAGTGGTAGCTTTCCTATATCAGCAGTTTTTATAGCTTACCACCTTTCTTCTTCTTTTGTCTCTGGTAGACCTAGTGGGTGTGTCGGAGTTTGAGGCTTAACCCACTAGAGGAGGCTACTGTTTTTGTAGTAGTTCTCACCCCCATCTTCTTTTTCCTTGTTTCTCCCTTTGTTTTACAGAGTCCTCTGCGGGAGTTGCTGGGCCGTCAGCATCGGATCGAGGTAAGAGGATAGCGGACTAGATAGTGTCCACCCGACAGTATGCTAGCTGGACTTTTGATGTACCCCTATCTTCTCAGACAGTTTTATTGTACTGTCTTTTTGGGTCTGGCTTTAGCCAGCTGGTTGTATATTTGTGGTGAGCTGGGAGAGATACTTGTATTTATTTACTGTTATTCTTTACTTTAATTACAGTTTCAGTCTGAGATGTTGTAGTTTTAGTTCAGCTCTAATTTTATGCTCTTTATTATTATCTCTTATATCTGAGTAAATTACCAACGCTTCGTGTACGCGGGAAATACCGTGTGCACGGCGGATCTGTAGACGGGCCCGGGTTCTAGTTTACACCTGGGGCGTGACACAAAAGCGATCCTTGTACCTCAGTTGTCACGCCCCGGGGTCGAACTGCGACCCGGGCTCGCCAACAGATCCGCCGTCTGTGCGGAAACTGCCGCACAGACGAAGCGTCTACCCTGCAAAAGATCTATAGCTAAACATGTATCAGAGCTGAAAAAGAACTAATAGCTACAAAAATCAACTGAACATCTAGATAAATAAAAATCCTCCATACATAGTCTGTCTATCTATGAAAAGTAAATACAATCCTCATTCTTCTCTCAGAATGTCCAGTACAAAAGTGGAATCATAAAAATAAACCGGGTACATCTACCTCTGACTCTCAATGCTGGTAAGGAACTACTCGGCCACGTCCTCACCTCGATCAGCTGTCTCCGCGCGAGCTAAGCCGGAATAGCCACCTCAGTAACCTGTCACCGCAGTGGGTGTGAGATCTACTGCAGAAGGCAGATCTCAGTGGGTACCGTCCCAATATCCACGGTATGCCCACTAAGTCTACTGGAGGCAAAACAGATAGGTATGAAGATAGTTAGATAATGGGTAAGCTGAAAGAAAACTACAGCTAAAAAGTCTCAATCATAAAGCTCAATAAACTCTACCAATAACATGATATGCATACACCCTCTACTGCTAAGATGCCTCAGTATCAATGCTCAAAGGAAAGAAACCCATCTAAGAACATAATATGTAAACCACTCGCACACGAGGTGCCCAATCGACCCAATCGAACTGACTGCCTCATAGGGTCCAGTCAAGCCTGCGCCTACCTACTGCCGTTACATCCCGGAGGACCGGACTTACGTAGGGCGTCCGTAGCTGCCAAAACTGGCTCAGCCAGAGGGACTGCATCCGTAACTGCCAAAACTGGCTCAGTCAGAGGGACTGCGTCCGTAGCTGCCAAAACTGTCTCAGTCAGAGGGACGGCGTCGACAAGTCGCGATACAAAAGTAACAGATCCACCCCAGGCGTGGCTCTCGAGGGGCGCGACCCCACCGAGGAAAAGGTATCCGCGTACTCTGTCGCTCAGGTGGCACTGCAGGCTATAGTCCAAAATCCACGCTCACTCTCAGAACGGAAAGACTCAGGATCCTCAAACATCTCGCACAACGGTCGTATCACTCTCGACGACTCAGCTGATCAGCTCTCTCGAATCACGAGACACTAGCAAACTCTACCAACTCGTGGCACAAAACACACTGGCTGGAGATACTCCACAGCCGGGATCGACCCACAACTCAGGGCTAATATAACTGGTCAGACAACACACAACGACCCGGGACCACCGTCAACCCCAACGGTTCCCAACGACACTAGCACAGTCTAAACTTAGCTACCGGTCTCCACTCAGCCCCCAGGCACGAGTGCAACAATGTCCCACAGAAACCTGACCCCTCGTCCCACTACCCGGGCGAGGCAACACTATGTCCAGGAAAGATGCAAAGTGTGGGATGTCTAATGCATAAAGGAACCTAGCCCAAGTGAAGGCTCTCTACTGACTCATCTGTGTCAACAAGCGGCACATGCAGGGTATGATCCACGATCGAACAGATCGGAAACTCAATGCTCACAAGGAACAACCCAGTCGGAAAAGACTCCACGACTCAAACAGGAAAAGCCCAAATCCTCACATGACCTGTCGGAGAACCCTCAACGACTCAATCTGATAATGCACAAGCCATGGCTAAGTCGGGAAACCTCCACGACTCGATCTGCCAGAACCCCAAAACTCTCAAAACTAAGTGGGAGAACCACTTCCACTATCAAATCAGAGATACATAACTCATGATCTAGAAATAATCTCCTCAACCTACAAGGGAGCTCAAATCCACCTGACACTAGGACTCATCCCAAAACTCAAAAAGGGATCACTCGGCCCCCAGGCACGAGGTCCGATGCACCCTGAATCTATGCCATACCTCTGGCGAATTCATAATTTAAAAACCGCCTTTAAAAATACTGATTTTCCTTAAAACGGGCTTCCTCGATTTTTAAAATGATTCAGGTACAATTATGGTACCAACAAAACATGCAGTCTAGTGTCATATAGTATCTGGAGTATACTAAAAATAATCTGGGGTTCTACATAATTTTCTAAAAATTTTCAGGCAACTATCAGATCTAAAAACAGTGAAAATTTGCATAATAAACATGATCAACTTGCATTCAATAGCATTAAAGGGCATTCCATAAATTTTGGAGAAATTCCAACCCACCTGGAACGCTTTCCGCAGGCAATCGCTGAAGTCGGTGAAGCGCCGGATCCTCCAGCTATCGAAACCTCGAAAAACGTGCCGCGTGCGCGCACACTGCCGCGAGTCACGAAAAACTTCCCCGAAAGTCCAAATAAAATTCTTGAGTCCTCCACCAATAATCTGGCGTACTCTGATCACTCCCCAACCAACACACAGCAACTACAACGCTCAAACACACCACAACACCATCCTCAAGGTCCCCAGCCAATCTGCTCCCAAAGTGTCTCCAACAGCACAGTTAAAGCATCAATTGCACATTAATTAATAATGTTCACATACACAATTACATAATTCCAAGTCTAGCATCACAAGGTAGCTCACAGCACACTTCCATAGCCCTCTCGACTCCATCTGCAGCTACACAAATCTCATTGGCTCGCAACACAGCACAAAAAAACCAACACACTCCCCACAGGCTTCAACAGCACACAATATTACACTCTCTAATTCATTCATCAAAAACTACAGCACACTAATTGTCCAGACTGATCCAGTGAAAACCGCGTGCCGCGCACTTGACTCGGGCCCCGCACGGCACCTCGCCGAAAACTGCCCCGATAACGGCAACCTGCGAGAGAAAAGGGAAAACCACAGAAATAATCAGTCAAATCCGGCCGCCACGCACGATCGTCGGCGAAAAAACAGGCCCAGCCGAGGAAATCCCCGCGCGCCGACGCGAGCCGCAAGCCGCAGCCCACTCAACAGCAAGCAGCGCGGCTGCTGCTCGCGCCGCTGGCGCGCCTGCCGCGCGGCGCCCAAGCCTGCCGCGCGGCGCCTGGACAGCCCCGCGCGGCCCCGGGCCTGCCCGCGCAGCGCCTGCGCAGCTGCGCGCGGCGCCCTTGGCCTGGTGCTCGCGCGCAGCGCCCTGGCGCTGACCGCGCGGTGCGCAGCTGCGCGCGCCCGCGCCCCAGCTACGCAGCCCCCCCCCCCCCCCCCCCGCGCCTGGGCCCGCAGCGCGCGGCCCGCGCGGCACCTCCTCTCTGCAGCACCCACCAACAGGACAGCAGTCCAAACGCACAAACCTCCATCAACACCACCAACACATACTCCAAAACCACCATTAAAGATCAAAAAATCAAGCTTCTATAAAAACTGCACATACCAAAATGAGGCTCCTCGCGCGCGCTCTGCTCGGCAACCATCCGTAGGTCCACCATCGCATCTCCCATGCAAAACCTCTCTTTTCCTTCTTTTTTTTTCCATCCTTTTTCTTCTTCTTCTTTCTCTTTTCCTCACATCTTCACTTCCTCTGTTTCAACCCCTTTTCCTCTCTTTCAACAGGTGAAGGAGATGATGACGTGGAGGCTTTTAATTAAGTTGGCTAATTAATGGGGGGTGCTTGACAGCCATTAATCAACACTTAAAATAAAAAGTCCATATAATTCCTCCATCCAAAAATATCTCACCCCAAATACAAACTCTTTCTTAAATCCCTCTCAATCTCTAATTCTTCACAAGTGAAACTCCAATAAATAAAATAATTAATTAATTAATTAATTCCATATTACCCAACTCCAAGTCACTTTTTGCCTTCCGGGTCTCCGCACCGGCCCGAAACCTCCCGAACTCCACTGTAATATGGAAATACACATGTCCAAAGCTTTTTCTCCTCAAAAAGCTCAACCGTGGAGTCGGTGTGCTAAATCCAAAAACCGGCTCCAAAATTGCCAGTTCCAACTCACTTTTTGCCCTCGGGTCCTCCGCGTCAGTCCGGAACCTCTCGAACTCCGTTGTAATCATAAAGTACACCTGTTCCAAGTATTCCCAATATTTCTGCACTCCACAAAGAAGTCGAGGCTTTCTCGAAACCAGTCCTCTATGTGAGGACCCGAAAATTCCCACGTTTGGATTACTGTTGGATCTGCGGCTTCTGGAGACCCGTGTTGGGTGTTAGAGGTGTTTGCGCGCATATTGGACCCAAGATTTGGACTCGGCATGAAAAATGGATCAAGTTTGCTTTCCCGGGAATTTTTGAGAAATTTTAGAAGTGGAATTTGGCAAATCGGACTTCGGATTTGGATTCAGCGCGCGAAAACGTTCGAAACGGGCTATTTATTTGTATTTTTCGGAGTCCGAATGCGAAAACACGCTTTTCGAGGTTTTGGGTACTGTTCCGGCCGGCCGGGCATCGCCGGCGGCGGCGGCGGGCGGCGGAGCGCGGCGGTTGGCGGCGGCGGAGGCGCGCGGTCCACCGCGGAGGTCGTGCACCGGGCGCGGGCCACGTGGCGCCTCCCTATTGGGCGGTGCGGTAGGAGCGGTCCATGGAAATGGCGCGGGTGCACGGTGAGCCGGGTGTGGCCACGTGGCAGCCTGTGGTTGGAGGGTCTTGGTGCGCTCGGTCCACGCGGTGGAGGCGGTTGCCTCGGGACGCGTGCCCGACACGGCACCGGCGGCGACGCGGCCGCGCACGTGGGCGCGGCGTGGGCGCTGTCAGGGTGACGTGGGGGCGCCACGTGGCACCCCGTGGTTGGTCGGGCGCAGCGGAGCACAGCACAGTGCTTGGACACGTGGCGTTGCGTGGTTCGCTGGCTCAGGTGCGCCGGGCGCGGGGAGCGATGCTGGGCCACGTGGCGGCCCGTGAGCGTTTCGGGCGCACACAGTAACGGGCCCAGCCCGTTACTGTAGCAGCCCGGAAGTACCGGGCGCCCGAAACTTTGGGCCAAAAGTCCAAAAGGTGGATTTTCGGGCTGGGCCTATAAATAGCTGGCTTGCTTGGGCTTTTTGCCCCCTTTCCCGAGCTCCCCTGCCCATAGCCCCATTAGCAAAGTTGGAGATCTTCATCTTGCGCATCTTCTGGCAGAGGCCCGGATTTTTTGGAAGCCGCGGCGTCGACGACTTCGGCATCGGAGCACAGTGTGGCGATTTTTCATCGGAGGCCCGTTATCGTCGCAGTTTGATCTGAGAGGTCTACAGAGCTACTCCGTCAGTATTTTTGGACGATTTTTGCGGCGTTGGAATCACGAGAGGTACGTCTTCGACTTTCGTGTTGATCATCTTGCTGGATTCAGAGTTTATGACACGGTTTTCGAGGCATTTCTAAGCCGCTGTTTTGGACAGTGGCCCCTTGCCGGAATTTTATCTCCGCAACCGAGTGTCGGATCGAGACGAGCCTATACACTTTTTGGATCTACTCGTCGCAAGGATTATCATTGTATTTTTCCGGGATATTTCTGAGGCTTGCCCGAAGGTATACTATTCCCCTTTTATCTGTGTTTGAGTTTACAGTTGTGTGGTTGTGAGTGTTTGCGCACCTGTACTGTGGAATTTGTAACTTGGCCTACGGGGCTCGGATTTGGGCGTGCAGGTACCCGTTTTGAAGGTCTCGACGAGACGCTCGCTGTGATATTTTTATCGGAATTTTTAGGGCAATTTCTGTAGGTGGAAATTTTAGATCTTCAGGACTGTCTTCTGCAGATTTTTGTACTTGGTTATTTTGTGGAATAAAGTGTAACCTTGGACCTTTTGTTGTACCCAGGAGTATTTGCGGATGTTTGTGAACCCGTTGGTGTTGAGGATTGGTGGAGGTTGTTGCTTCTGGTGTTTTCAGCTGTGGAACTCCGGACAGTTAGCATTTTCAGGTGGGTGGCCTCGTCTTCATGACTATGGACTGTGTATTAATTCTATCTGTGTAGGGACTTGCATGTTATAGATGTATTCTATATAGCATGCTAGATTATAGGAATTGATGTTCAAGATGCTGTCAGATGATCATGTGTTTATTGTCCTTCCCTACAAGCTGTTGATTATTATTATCTTGGAACTTCACCTAGCACCCCGTCATATGTTGCATGTGTAACCAGACTAGTAGAAAACCCTCACTTGGGCTAGGGTTATTTCTGCTTTAGACATCCACAATTCTACTTTCCTGGACATAGTGTTCTTCCTCGCCCGGGTAGTGGGCCGAGTGGTCAGGAGTTATCTTTTAGTGCGGGATGCATGTTACACTCGTGCTTGGGAGCAGAGTGGAGTCTGGTAGATGTAGTTGGTTGTTCATCCGTAGCGGGAGCTGTTTGGGTAGACGGCGGTCCCGAGATGTTTTATTCTCTTGTTTTATCTGTCGCCGCTCTGTTAGTGACAGCGGTATATCAGTGTTAGCAGGACCTTAAACCCAGAACCTTTTTGGACACACATATGATTTTTGTCAACCAAATGGTTTCTTCCAAGCATCGTAGGGTCGCTGGAGTCTGTTCTTGTTTGATTGGACGAAAGCATTAGCCCTTCGAGGCTTGGATATAAAACTTGGTTTCAACTGTTTTCCTAAAAAGAACTAAAAATCATTAAATATGGATTTCTTACAGATCAGATGGCTTTAGTAAGAAATGTCACCTTTTTCCTATAAATTAACCACCCGAGATGATTCGAGTGGTCTGGGTTCTAAGGTCTGCCTTCTTCTTGGGACGAGAACAACGAGAGGCTATGCCTAGAGCCTGTTCTTATTTGATTTGGATTGTAGGTTCTAGTCTTTCGGGGTTCCCGGACCCTTCCTCGGGTCAGTGGATGCGATGTTGGCCTGTAGAGGCAGTTGTTCGCAGTGGATGCGACTTTGTGCTATGAGTTGGTAGAGTGTGATCTAGAGGTTGTTTTTCTGATTTAGTGGTGGAGGTGGTTCTCCCACTTAGCTTTGAGGATCTTGGGGTTCTGGCAGATCGAGTCGTGGAGGTTTCCCGACTCAGCCATGGTCGTGCATTTATCAGATTGAGTCGTTGAGGGTTCTCCGACATAGCGGTGAGAGTGTTTTGGGCTATTCCTGTTCGAGTCGAGGTTCTTTTTCCGACTGAGTTGTGCTTTGAGCTTGGAGTTACCGATCTGTTTGATCGTGGATCATAGCCTGCATGAGCTACATTTGAGCTTGACAGAGATATTTTACAGAGATACTTGAGATGGGTTACTTTTTACTCGAGCGGGTCGCTCCCCTCGAGTGCCACTCCGGAGTAGGCGAGACCGGGTTGTTGTACCGGCGTGAGATTGAGCTTTTCTATCGCGACTTGTCGTTGCATTTGTCCCTCTGGCTGTGCTGGTGTTGGCAGTCATGGACGTCCTACGTAAGTCCGCTCCTCCGGGACGTAACGGCAGTAGGTTGGCGCAGGTTTGACTGGACCCGAGGAGGCAGTCAGTTTAGATTGGGTGATCAGAGATGAGAGTTAGTTGTGGCATCATGTTCTTTCTGTTCCACTCTTTGAGCATCTAGATAGAGGCATAGTAGCTGTAGAGTTTACTTTTCCTAGCTTTCCTTACAGCACTGCATTTGTTGCTTTATGCCTCTAGTAGACTTAGTGGGCAGACCGTCGGGCTTGTTGGCGGCACCCACTGAGAACTACTGTGGGATGTAGTTCTCACACCCGTCGTGGTGTCTTTCCCCAGGGACTCTACTCCGGTTCCTGTTGTTCCTGTTGCTGATCCTTCTGACCGAGGCGAGGGAGTCGCGAGCTAGTTCCCTACCCGTTATTGGTGTGTAGCGGTACCCCTTCAGAGGAGAGCTTCAGTAGATTAGTTATTTTATTTTTCCTGTATTGAGAGCCTGTACACTGATGTATTTATTGGAGATACCTCCCGGTTGAGTTCTGAGTTTGTATATGAGGATACTGTATGATTATCATTTTTGGGAGACGGACATTGTTGTATTATTTCCAGTTGTACAGTGATTGATTTAGTTATACAGCAGATTTTTTATTTATAGCTCTGATATCTGTTTAGCTGTAGTACTTTTCTTGCAGGTAGGACGCTTCGCCTATGCGGGTTTGGCATAGGTGGCGGATCTGTTGGCGAGCCGGGTCGCAGTTTCGACCCCGGGGCGTGACAGATTAGAGTGGTATCAGAGCCTAGGTTGTAGGTCATTGAGGACTTAGAAACCCTAGGCTTGTGGTTGGACATTAGGATGACTACGTGAGAGTCGTGACTTTTAGCGAGAGTCCTGATCGAGTTTTGTACCTCTCCCAAGAGACGGGATGAGTGATTGGCATGTTTATGCTCCTAAGCGATTATGTTGGCTGCAGACAACATAATGCTGTGGAATTGATAACATGTCTTAGACTTTCGCTGGATTGGGTCGTTTGGTTGTTGTGTCCTGATGTTTTTTATTGTGCAGTGGACTACGATGCCCCTGAGACGTCGTGTAGCGAAGAGGGCACATCCCGCATCTGATGAGTAACCCGAGCATCGGGAGACAGAGCTATCAGAGCAGAGCGAGACCCAGGAGTTATGGATCCAGACGGCACAGATGTCGGAGGCTGTCCGATGCCAGGAAGAAGCCATGGAACGTTTGATGCGCTTGTTGGAGCAGAGAGCATAGCCAGTGGCAGTACCGCTTGAGTGTCCTCCAGTACTTTCTTCCTATGCAGTGGTACCTTCAGTTGTACTTGTGGCACCGACTGAGCGAGCAGCCCCTCCGTGTCGATGAGTAGTGCCGAGGCACCGAGGCAGGATGGATAGTGGATAGTAGCTGAGCTTAGGGACATCATTGATCGATGGAGCCAGTTCCGGCAGTCTGAACCATCCCGATTCATAGGTTTGAGTTGGAGCCTTTGTAGGCAGAATTGGGGTTGGTGGTGATGGAGAGACTCTCGGAGAGCCTCCCTGTGCTAGGGAGTTTATACAGTCGTTGAACTACGCGCTCCAGGTTTCGAGGGACGAGGCGCATAGGATATGTGTGGCTGAGAGTGGATTGCGCCAGGATACGTTACAGTTTACTCAGTTCCTCCGTTACAGGTTTTGACACCTCGTTGGAGTAGGCGTTGTGTTTGGAGCGGGGCGCTGCAGTTCCTTTGGATAGAGATCTGCCGCCAGAGGTGAGTTCTGGATATTGGCGCTTGGCGCCGGGTGATGGAGGACAGATCGGCCGGCAGAGATATTTCTGATTTTATTTTTCCTGGATAACGGGTTCCCGTGATGCCAGAGATCGGGTGGACCCCGATGGCGGCATCAACCTCTATATCGGAGTGGCGCAGCAGTAGCGTGGATTTTTTATCTGCGGAGGACTTTATTCGTCGCCTCAATGTGAGCAGAGACAGAGGTCGTGCTCCCTTGTGGATTATGTCCTATGCAGTTGAGGCCGCGAGTTATACGGGTGGACTTATTGGTAATTTTGGCAGTTCGGCGTTTCGACCTAGTGCTTGGGTTTTGGTTGGCACAGTGCCACAGGATGTTAGACTGCGGAAGGAGAGGACTTTGACCTTCTGCGAGGCAGACGAGAGGAGATTTGGTTGTTGAGGTCGTTAGAGCACACTGGTTATAGCGACAGTGTGAGAGGTGCTTACGGCGGCACCGGGACCCAAAGATATCTCTGTTGCCACGAGATTCCGGGTGTGATTTCACCTGAGCTGTTGATAATGCCGCCGGTTAGGGAGATAGAGATTGAGTTTGGCGTGGTTCGGGGAACCGCGCCACCCTCGACAGCACCTCATTGGATATTGCCAGTAGAGCTGTGAGAGCTGATGGCGCAGTTGCAGGATCTGATGGATCGAGGGGTCTGTTTGACCTAGTGCCACGCCGTTGATATACGGTGGTGATGCCACATCGTTGATACATGACTGTGAGGGCCCTTTTATGGGACGAGTGTAGACAGGTCCAAGTATTATTCTGGACCTTTTGATGGAATTATACTCCGGTAGTTGTACGATTGATGCAGGTACAGATTTTGGAATCATACGGCTGAGTATTTCGCCAAGATGGTGTTCAGGACACGGTAGGGGCATTATGTTATAGTGAGACCAATTGGATTGATTAACGCCCTGCCACTCTTTTGGTTTGAGGAATTGTGCTCCAGTTGTACTTGATTGCATTGGTAACAAGATCCTCCAGGGATATTATGATCTACTCCCAGAGCGACTTGGAGCATGAGGAGCACTGGTGGATGTGTTACCATGCTGTGTGGATGAAGCTGTATGCCAGGTTATTGAGATACAAGTTTTAGCTTTAGAAGCTTACCTTCTTGGGTCACATTGTGTTAGCCATAGGAGCGGCGGTGGAATTCTGGCCAATGTGGATGCTATTTGAGTTTGGCTGAGATCAACATTTATTGTTGAGGTGAGGAGTTTTTTTGGATTTGGCAGTGCCAGGAGAGCATGGCGAATGGATGATGAGACTGGTACTAGCGCCGATTGCAGCTTTGCCAGAGATGGGGGATGGACCTTTGTGTTAGTGATGCCTCCCATAGTAGCTGTGGAGTTACCATTGGGTTATTCTTGAGCATTCAGTATCACCCCGACAGGGCCACTGTGGTGGCGGATACCTGGAGCCGGATAGCATTTCGGGGTTGAGTTTAATGGTTCCACAGCTGGCGCGGTGTGGACTGTTGAGGAACAGGGCTCGAGGTTGTGTCCCTGAGGGTCCCTTTTGACGGTAGACTGCGGTGAAGCAGTCCATGCGGATGGTCAGGATCCGAGAGTGATTGAGCGAGGACCCTAGCCGATTAGGGCTTCTTTTCTTTGGATGACCGTATGGGGTATGTTTCGGATCGCCTGGTTGAGCTGGCACTAGGGAGCGGTTTTGGTGCATGCTACATTGGTTGTTCTCTCTTTTCCCCCAGCCTATTCTTCCACGTCTCAGCTCGGGAGTGTCAGGCTTGTGGATTCCTCGCCCGTGATGGACTCGTTTCCTTTGAGATCTGCGAGTACTTGTGGTACGAGGGATGCCCGTTGCGAATTCTGGCTCGTGAGATGAGAGAATTATGCAATTTGGGCCATGCCGTACCGGTTGTTGTTGTTGTTGTGGAGTAATCACGGGGAGTGACAGGTGACTTGAGAGCTGGAGACGGCAGTGTTATGTACCTACCCTTGTTTTTGTGGCACCTTTTGGGTTGAGCTAGTTTCGAGGACGAAACTTTCTTTTAGTAGGGGAGGATGTGAGGACCCGGAAATTCCCACGTTTGGATTACTGTTGGATCTGCGGCTTCTGGAGACCCGTGTTGGGTGTTAGAGGTGTTTGCGCGCATATTGGACCCAAGATTTGGACTCGGCATGAAAAATGGATCAAGTTTGCTTTCCCGGAAATTTTTGAGAAATTTTAGAAGTGGAATTTGGCAAATCGGACTTCGGATTTGGATTCAGCGCGCGAAAACATTTGAAACGGGCTATTTATTTGTATTTTTCGGAGTCCGGATGCGAAAACACGCTTTTCGAGGTTTTGGGTATTGTTCCGGCCGGCCGGGCATCGCCGGCGGCGGCGGCGGGCGGCGGAGCGCGGCGGTTGGCGGCGGCGGAGGCGCGCGGTCCACCGCGGAGGTCGTGCACCGGGCGCGGGCCACGTGGCGCCTCCCTATTGGGCGGTGCGGTAGGCGCGGTCCATGGAAATGGCGCGGGTGCACGGTGAGCCGGGTGTGGCCACGTGGCAGCCTGTGGTTGGAGGGTCTTGGTGCGCTCGGTCCACGCGGTGGAGGCGGTTGCCTCGGGACGCGTGCCCGACACGGCACCGGCGGCGACGCGGCCGCGCACGTGGGCGCGGCGTGGGCGCTGTCGGGGTGACGTGGGGGCGCCACGTGGCACCCCGTGGTTGGTCGGGCGCAGCGAAGCACAGCACAGTGCTTGGACACGTGGCGTTGCGTGGTTCGCTGGCTCAGGTGCGCCGGGCGCGGGGAGCGATGCTGGGCCACGTGGCGGCCCGTGAGCGTTTCGGGCACACACAGTAACGGGCCCGGCCCGTTACTGTAGCAGCCCGGAAGTACCAGGCGCCCGAAACTTTGGGCCAAAAGTCCAAAAGGTGGATTTTTGGGTTGGGCCTATAAATAGCTGGCTTGCTTGGGCTTTTTGCCCCCTTTCCCGAGCTCCCCTGCCCATAGCCCCTTTAGCAAAGTTGGAGATCTTCATCTTGCGCATCTTCTGGCAGAGGCCCGGATTTTTTGGAAGCCGCGGCTTCGACGACTTCGGCATCGGAGCGCAGTGTGGCGATTTTTCATCGGAGGCCCGTTATCGTCGCAGTTTGATCTGAGAGGTCTAAAGAGCTACTCCGTCAGTATTTTTGGACGATTTTTGCGGCGTTGGAATCACGAGAGGTACCTCTTCGACTTTCGTGTTGATCATCTTGCTGGATTCAGAGTTTATGACATAGTTTTCGAGGCATTTCTAAGCTGCTGTTTTCTGGTGGAGTTTTTGGACAGCGGCCCCTTGCCGGAATTTTATATCCGCAACCGAGTGTCGGATCGAGACGAGCCTATACACTTTTTGGATCTACTCGTCGCAAGGATTATCATTGTATTTTTCCGGGATTTTTCTGAGGCTTGCCCGAAGGTATACTATTCCCCTTTTATCTGTGTTTGAGTTTACAGTTGTGTGGTTGTGAGTGTTTGCGAACCTGTACTGTGGAATTTGTAACTTGGCCTACGGGGCTCGGATTTGGGCGTGCAGGTACCCGTTTCGAAGGTCTCGACGAGACGCTCGCTGTGATATTTTTATCGGAATTTTTAGGGCAATTTCTGCAGGTGGAAATTTCAGATCTTCAGGACTGTCTTCTGCAGATTTTTGTACTTGGTTATTTTGTGGAATAAAGTGTAACCTTGGACCTTTTTTTGTACCCAGGAGTATTTGCGGATGTTTGTGAACCCGTTGGTGTTGAGGATTGGTGGAGGTTGTTGCTTCTGGTGTTTTCAGCTGTGGAACTCCGGACAGTTAGCATTTTCAGGTGGGTGGCCTCGTCTTCATGACTATGGACTGTGTATTAATTCTATCTGTGTAGGGACTTGCATGTTATAGATGTATTCTATATAGCATGCTAGATTATAGGAATTGATGTTCCTGATGCTGTCAGATGATCATGTGTTTATTGTCCTTCCCTACAAGCTGTTGATTATTGTTATCTTGGAACTTGACCTAGCACCCCGTCATATGTTGCATGTGTAACCAGACTAGTAGAAAACCCTCACTTGGGCTAGGGTTATTTCTGCTTTAGACATCCACAATTCTACTTTCCTGGACATAGTGTTCTTCCTCGCCCGGGTAGTGGGCCGAGTGGTCAGGAGTTATCTTTTAGTGCGGGATGCATGTTACACTCGTGCTTGGGAGCAGAGTGGAGTCTGGTAGATGTAGTTGGTTGTTCATCCGTAGCGGGAGCTGTTTGGGTAGACGGCGGTCCCGAGATGTTTTATTCTCTTGTTTTATCTGTCGCCGCTCTGTTAGTGACAGCGGTATATCAGTGTTAGCAGGATCTTAAACCCAGAACCTTTTTGGACACACATATGATTTTTGTCAACCAAATGGTTTCTTCCAAGCATCGTAGGGTCGCCGGAGTCTGTTCTTGTTTGATTGGACGAAGGCATTAGCCCTTCGAGGCTTGGATATAAAACTTGGTTTCAACTGTTTTCCTAAAAAGAACTAAAAATCATTAAATATAGATTTCTTACAGATCAGATGGCTTCAGTAAGAAATGTCACATTTTTCCTATAAATTAACCACCCGAGATGATTCGAGTGGTCTGGGTTCTAAGGTCTGCCTTCTTTTTGGGACGAGAACAACGAGAGGCTATGCCTAGAGCCTGTTCTTGTTTGATTTGGATTGTAGGTTCTAGTCTTTCGGGGTTCCCTGGACCCTTCCTCGAGTCAGTGGATGCGATGTTGGCCTGTAGAGGCAGTTGTTCGCAGTGGATGCGACTTTGTGCTATGAGTTGGTAGAGTGTGATCTAGAGGTTGTTTTTCTGATTTAGTGGTGGAGGTGGTTCTCCCACTTAGCTTTGAGGATCTTGGGGTTCTGGCAGATCGAGTCATGGAGGTTTCCCGACTCAGCCATGGTCGTGCGTTTATCAGATTGAGTCGTTGAGGGTTCTCCGACATAGCGGTGAGAGTGTTTTGGGCTATTCCTGTTCGAGTCGAGGTTCTTTTTCCGACTGAGTTGTGCTTTGAGCTTGGAGTTACCGATCTGTTTGATCGTGGATCATAGCCTGCATGAGCCACATTTGAGCTTGACAGAGATACTTTACAGAGATACTTGAGATGGGTTACTTTTTACTCGAGCGGGTCGCTCCCCTCGAGTGCCACTCCGGAGTAGGCGAGACCGGGTTGTTGTACCGGCGTGAGATTGAGCTTTTCTATCGCGACTTGTCGTTGCATTTGTCCCTCTGGCTGTGCTGGTGTTGGCACTCATGGACGTCCTACGTAAGTCCGCTCCTCCGGGACGTAACGGCAGTAGGTTGGCGCAGGTTTGACTGGACCCGAGGAGGCAGTCAGTTTAGATTGGGTGATCAGAGATGAGAGTTAGTTGTGGCATCATGTTCTTTCTGTTCCACTCTTTGAGCATCTAGATAGAGGCATAGTAGCTGTAGAGTTTACTTTTCCTAGCTTTCCTTACAGCACTGCATTTGTTGCTTTATGCCTCTAGTAGACTTAGTGGGCAGACCGTCGGGCTTATTGGCGGCACCCACTGAGAACTACTGTGGGATGTAGTTCTCACACCCGTCGTGGTGTCTTTCCCCAGGGACTCTACTCCGGTTCCTGTTGTTCCTGTTGCTGATCCTTCTGACCGAGGCGAGGGAGTCGCGAGCTAGTTCCCTACCCGTCATTGGTGTGTAGCGGTACCCCTTCAGAGGAGAGCTTCAGTAGATTAGTTATTTTATTTTTCCTGTATTGAGAGCCTGTACACTGATGTATTTATTGGAGATACCTCCCGGTTGAGTTCTCAGTTTGTATATGAGGATACTGTATGATTATCATTTTTGGGAGACGGACATTGTTGTATTATTTCCAGTTGTACAGTGATTGATTTAGTTATACAGCAGATTTTTTATTTATAGCTCTGATATCTGTTTAGCTGTAGTACTTTTCTTGCAGGTAGGACGCTTCGCCTATGCGGGTTTGGCATAGGTGGCGGATCTGTTGGCGAGCCGGGTCGCAGTTTCGACCCCGGGGCGTGACACTCTATCTCGTACAATGCCCGGAAAACTCCGAATCTAGTTGGGGCTTCCGCGTTGATCCGAATCAACCCAAACACATATGTAAACATATGTGGAACACGCCCAAGGCGTTTTCTCCGCACCACGCCATCTTGCGAGGTCGGTGCGCCATCCGAAATCCCGGTATTCTACATCAGTACTCCCGCTGTATCAACAGAAAAGTCCCCACCATGACCATGCTGCACTTGGTCTCTAATCCTCTCCAGATAGGGGTCCACACTCTGTTTCTCCTTAATCTTATCCAGCAGAGTGGATTGGATGATCAAAGACATAAGCCTTGCAGAATCTCCAGGGGACACGACCTCAATCTCGAGTCGCCTCAGCTGCTCTCTAAATGGCATTTGCTGAGTGATCAAAATACTCAAGGTCTGCATTGCCCACCTACTCAAGGCATCTGCGATGACATTGGCCTTGCCGGGGTGGTACTGAATGCTCAAGTCATAATCCTTCAACAGTTCCAACCACCGGCGTTGCCTCAAGTTTAACTCCTTCTGAGTAAACAAGTACTTCAAACTCTTGTGGTCAGTATATATCTCACAATGCTCACCATAACGATAATGTCGCCACAGTTTCAATGCAAACACTACAGCGGCTAACTCCAAATCATGTGTAGGGTAATTCTTCTCATAATCCTTCAGTTGCCGCGAAGCGTAAGCAATTACCCTACCATGCTGCATCAATACACAACCCAATCCACTGTGGGAGGCATCACTATAAATCACAAATCCCTCTCCCATCACCGTTAATGCTAAGATTGATGCAGATATCAATCTCATCTTCAGCTCATCAAAGCTCTGCTGGCATTGCTCAGTCCAAGTAAATCTGATTCCCTTCCTAGTCAATCCGGTAAGGGGAGTAGAGAGCCTTGCAAAGCCCTCAACAAACCGACGGTAATGTCCTGCTAAGCCCAAGAAACTCCGGACCTCAGTAACCGTCGTCGGTCTAGGCCAATCCCGAACAGCATCAATCTTCGTCGGGTCCACTGCCACTCCAGCGGCTGAAACCACATGGCCTAAAAATCCAACTTTCCAAAGCCAGAATTCGCACTTCTTAAGTTTGGCATACAACTTCTTCTCTCTCAGAAGCTGCAGCACTATCCTCAAGTGCTCCTCATGCTTCTCATTGCTTCGGGAGTAAATCAAAATAGCATCAATAAACACCACGACAAACCGGTCCAAGTACGGTTGAAATATCCGGTTCATCAAATCCATGAATGCGGCTGGGGCATTAGTCAATCCCAATGGCATCACCGTGAACTCATAATGCCTGTACCGAGATCTAAAGGCCGTCTTGGGTATGTCTTCGACCCTCACCCTCAACTGGTAGTAATCGGACTGGAGATCGATCTTCGAAAACACTAGAGCTCCTTGCAACTGGTCAAACAAATCATCTATCCGTGGTAAAGGATACTTGTTCCGGATGGTCACTTTGTTCAGTTCTCTGTAATCCACACACAGTCTAAGGGATCCATCCGTCTTTTTGACGAACAAAACTGGCGCTCCCCACGGAGACACACTAGGTCTAATGAAACCTTTATCCATCAGATCCTGCAGTTGTGCCTTCAACTCTCTCAACTCGGCAGGTGCCATCCGATAAGGTGCCTTCGAGACTGGCGCGGTTCCTGGAGCCACGTCGATCACAAACTCTATCTCCCTCTCTGGCGACATAGTCGTCAGTTCAAGAGGAAACACATCCGAAAACTCTCGGACGATAGGGATTTCCTTGAGTCCCGGTGCCGCCGTAGGCACCTCAACAATAGTAGCCAGGAAAGCGGTGCAACCTCTACTCATCATCCGTCTAGCCCTCACTGAGGAAACGGTCGCTACGAACAGCGTGCTCTGGCAGCCTCGGTAGGTGAACTCCTCCTGTCCGGGCTCTCGAAGGGTCACCGTCCTCTCTCTACAATCAATGGTAGCATAATATCGGGATAACCAATCTATACCCAACACTACATCAAAATCTCGGAGCTGGCGTAGGACCAACGAATCAATAGGTAAAATCCAGGATCCTAACTGCACTGGGCAGGACCGACAACACTCATCTATGTGTAACACGTGATCGGGAATCTGAATCTCACGTGCACAAGCTAACGGTGTAAAGTACCGGGGCATTGGATAGCGCGCCGACCACTCAGATGACTTGGAGCAGAGAGTTGCCTTGAGCATGTTGTATCTGAGGTTACAGTTGATGCCGGGTTGATTCGGATCAACGCGGAAGCTCCAGCTCGATTCGGGGTTTTTCCGGGCTTTGTAGGCCGATTGAGGATGAGATTGGAAATTTCCGACTTCACCGTGGAGCGCCGGAAATTCAGGAACACTTGGAACAGGTGTACTTTCAGATTACAGTGAGGTTCGGGAGGTTCCGGACTGACGCGGAGGACCCGGAGTCAAAAAGTGAGTCGGAACTGGCAATTTTGGAGCCGGTAATGGATTTGAGCACCCCGACTCAACGGATAAGCTTTTTGAGGAGAAAAAGCTGTGGACACGTGTACTTTTGATTTACAGCGAGGTTCGGGAGGTTCCGGACTGACGCGGAGGACCCGGAGTCAAAAAGTGAGTCGGAACTGGCAATTTTGGAGCCGGTAATTGATTTGAGCACCCCGACTCAACGGACGAGCTTTTTGAAGAGGAAAAGCTGTGGACACGTGTACTTTCGATTTACAGCGAGGTTCGGGAGGTTCCGGACTGACGCGGGGGACCCGGAGGCAAAAAGTGAGTTGGAACTGGCAATTTTGGAGCCGGTAATTGATTTGAGCACCCCGCCTCAACGGATGAGCTTTTTGGAGAGAAAAAGCTGTGAGCGCGTGTATTTTCGATTTACAGCGGAGTTCGGGAAGTTCCGGGCAGCGGCGGAGAGCCCGAAGGCAAAAAGTGAGTTGGAGTTGGAATTATTGGAATTAATTAATTAGTTAATTAATTAAATAAAGTTTTGCTTTATAAAAAGCTTCCCCAGCCTCCACCCTCTGCAGCAAGAAAGAAAGAAAGAGAGGAAGAAAGAAAGGAAAAGAAAAGAGAGGAGAAGGATGAAGAAGAAGATGAAAGAAAAGGGATTGGAGCTTCTTGGATTTTTTGGACTCCCCGTTGGTGGCCGAGAGAGCGCCGTGGGCGTGCGGCAAGCGTCGGCGAGGTATGTAAATTACAGATCTTTGGGTTTCGGTGTTTTGGTTGATTTATCGGATTTATTTTTATGTTGTTTTTGATTTTTCCTTTCTTTTTGTTGCGCGGGGGAGCGCAGCCGAGGGTGCCGCGCGCGCGCGCATTGGCGCACGCGCGGCCGGCGCGGCCGTTGCACGGGCGCACATGGGCGCCGCGCGCAGCAGCCGCCAGGGTGCTGCAAGGCTGCAGCACCCTGCGGGCCTCCTGCGTGCGCGGGCAGCACCAGGGCACTGTGCCCTGGTGCAGCGCCGCGTGGGCGCTGCTAGCCGCGCGCAGGCGCGCGCGGCGGGCGCGCGCGCCCTGCAGACCGCGCGCATGGTGCGCGCGGTGCCGCAGGGCCGCGCGCAGGACGCGCACCGCGCGGGCCCTCGCGGGCCGCGCGCGGTGCCGCGTGCCCTGCGCGGGCCGCGCGCAGCGCGCAGGGCGCTGCGCGGGCCGCGCGCTGCCCCGCGGACCGCGCGCATGGTGCGCGCGGTGCCGCAGGGCCGCGCGCAGGGCGCGCACCGCGCGGGCCCTCGCGGGCCGCGCGCGGTGCCGCGTGCCCTGCGCGGGCCGCGCGCAGCGCGCAGGCGCTGCGCGGGCCCGCGCGCAGCCCCGCGGACCGCGCGCATGGTGCGCGCGGTGCCGCAGGGCCGCGCGCAGGGCGCGCACCGCGCGGGCCCTCGTGGGCCGCGCGCGGTGCCGCGTGCCCTGCGCGGGCCGCGCGCAGCGCGCAGGGCGCTGCGCGGGCCACGCGCAGCCCCGCGGACCGCGCGCTAGGCGCGCGCGGTGCCGCAGGGCCGCGCGCTGGGCGCGCGCCGCGCGGGCCCTCGCGGGCCGCGCGCGGTGCCGCTTGCCCTACGCGGGCCGCGCGCAGCGCGCAGGGCGCTGCGCGGGCCGCGCGCAGCCCCGCGGACCGCGCGCAAGGCGCGCGCGGTGCCTCCGGGCCGCGCGCAGGGCGCGCACCGCGGGGCCGGGCGGGCCGTGCGCGGTGCCGCCGGCCCTGTGCTGGCAGCGCGCAGCGCCGCGTGCGGGGCGGGCGCGCGTGCCGCAGCGTGGCGCCGCGCGGTCAGTTGGCTGGCAGCAGCTTGGCGGGCGCGTGCGCGAGCGGCTTTCGCTGTTTTTCGCGATTTTCGCTGTTGCTCGCAGTTTTGGCGAGCGGTTTCGCAGGCAGCTTTGTTGCCTCTTCCGCGCGGTTTTCGAGGCATTTTCGCGAAGGGTTTTCGCAGTTTTCGCTCGCTGTTTTCGCGCAGTTTTCGCGCTGGTTTTCGCTGTTTTCGCGAGCAGGTTGCGAGCAGTTTTCGCGCAGTTTCGCGCAGGTTTTCGCGAAGGGTTTTCGCAGTT
Source organism: Tillandsia leiboldiana (assembly GCA_029204045.2). Taxonomy (NCBI): domain Eukaryota; kingdom Viridiplantae; phylum Streptophyta; class Magnoliopsida; order Poales; family Bromeliaceae; genus Tillandsia; species Tillandsia leiboldiana. Next base: position 36,584,361 of record CM055070.1, on the reverse strand, counting down.
TTCGCTCGCTGTTTTCGCGCAGTTTTCGCGCTGGTTTTCGCTGTTTTCGCGAGCAGTTTTCGCGCAGTTTCGCGCAGGTTTTCGCGCAGGTTTTTGCCGTTTTTCGTGAGCAGTTTGCGAGCGGTTTAGCGCGTTTTTCGAGCAGATTTCGCGAGCGGTTTGCGCAGTTTTCGCTGATTTTTCGCAAGCTGTTTTTGAGCAGTTTTTGCGCTGACGGAGCTGTTTTCGCCGTCGGGCGCTGGTTTTCGCCGACCGGCTGTTTTTCGCCGTCGGGCGCTGATTTTCGCTGACGGAGGCTGTTTTCGCCGACGGAGGCTGTTTTTTGCCGTCGGATGCTCGGTTTTGACCTTTTTGATTGATTTTGCGATTTCTTCGCTTCTGACAGCTTGCGGTGCGGTTTTAGCTTCCGCGGAGCGCGCGGTCGTGTGGTTGGTCGCCGCGTGCTCCGTTTTGCGTGCGGCTTCTGGCATCGGGCTTCGTGTTGCGTGCGGACCCCTTGGAGGCCAGGTAAGCCGCTGTGCCAATTGCAAGTGTCGACGAGCAATTGGTGGCTTTCTGAGGTGGGTTGGTTTCTCTCCAAGTCTTCGGACTTCCTTCTAATTCTAATGTGTTAGGATTGCATGCTAGTTTAAGTGTTTTCTTGGAACTTAACTAGCACCCCCGTCATATGTGCATGAGTTTGACCAGACCATTTGTGAACCTTAATTTGGGCTAGGTTCCTTTATGCTTTAGACATCCCGCACTTTTCTTATCCTTCGGGACTTAGAGTTTCCTCGCCCGGGTAGTGGGCCGAGTGGTTTGTGTGTTGTGGGACGGGTGTTGCACTCGGGCCCGGGGGGCCGAGTGGGGTCTGGTGGCTGGGTTAGGCCAGTGTTAGCATTTTGGGGAGCCGTTTCAGATAAACGGTGGTCCCGGGGGTTTTCCTTTCCACTGTTCTTCTCGTCACCACCAGGTTGGGATCGTGGTGCACGTGTGTTAGCAGGACCTTGAACCCAGAACCTTTTTGGATAAATACATGATTTTAGTCAGCCAATGTTTTCTCCCAAGCCTCGCAAGGTTGTCTGAGTCTGTTCTCGTCCGTTGGGACGAAGGCATCAGCTCTTCGAGGCTTGGGCATAAAACTTGATTTCAAAGGGTTTTCCTAAAAGAGACTAAAAATCATTAAAAGATGGATTTTTCTCAGATCGAATGGTTTTCTGAAATAAATGACATGGTTTCTTATAAACTTATCCACCCGAGCGGATTCGAGTGATCTGGGTTCTAAGGGCTGCTTTCTCTCTTGGGGACGTAGATGTTAGTCTCCCTGGGTTCTGGACCCTTCGTAGATCTGGCCGTGGAGTAGCTCCGGCCGTGAGTGAGTGTTGAGTTCAGTGGAGTTGTGTTGTGGGAGCCGTGGGAGAGACGGTGGTCCCAGCTGTGTAGTACCTTCGTTGAGTGGGTCTGTGTTGTGAGATTGAGTCGTGGAGGGTTCTCCGACTGAGTTCGTGCTTTGAGCATCGAGATACCGATCTGTTTGATCGAGGACCACAGCCTGCAGGAGCCACTTGTGAGACAGTGATACTGATGAGATACTTGAGTTCGGTGGGGTCGCACCCCTCGAACCACGCCCCGGGTGCGTTGATGATTCCGAGCCTGATGAGGCTGCGATGATGATACCGAGCCTGACGAGGCTTCGATGATGCGCCTAGTTCATGTACTAGAGGTCGCTTGATACCCCTGGCCGTGCTACCATGGGGTCACTGTGTGAGATATTGAGTTTGTCCGTTTGGACACCCTGGTTGATACACCAGGGGGCGCAGGCTTGTTTCGACTGGACCCGGGTGGGCAGTCGCTGAGATTTGTGATGTACTGAGAGAGTGATGGTGTAGCATGTGTCATAGTAGAGCGTCTTGGGCTTAGTACTTGTGACACGTTGTCAGCAGTGAGTGACTGCATTCCATCATCCATAGTCTCTTCTTATTGAGCATAGTAGATAGAGGCATGATAGCTGTAGATTCTTTTCCAGCTTATTTATATTTCTCATCAGTCTTTTCTCTATCTTATGCCTCTGGTAGACTTAGTGGGCAGACCGTGGTTCTTGGAGACGGTACCCACTGAGAACTACTGTAGGATGTAGTTCTCACACCCTCTGTCGGTGACAGGTTGCTGAGGCTTTCTTCCGTTCCTGCTGTGCTTGACTGGACGGACCGAGGACAGGGAGTCGCGTGATAGTCCCCTACCAGCATTGTTACTTTAGAGAGAGGTAGATGTACCATCCCGGATTGTGGGAGTTGGTTATGTTTCCTGTTTAGCTATCTCCCCTTGGATTTGTAGATGTTGTATAGGTGCACTTCTTTTTGTATCATCTGATTTTGGGAGATAGGCTATGAGTTGTAGCAGCTTGTAGTTGAGAAAAAAAAAAAATTTATAGTACAGCTTTTTATCCGCTCTGATATCTGTGTAGCTGTAGTTTTGTCTTTTGCAGGCTAGACGCTTCGTCTGTACGGCAGTTTCCGTACAGATGGCGGATCTGTTAGCGAGCCCGGGTCGCAGTTTCGACCCCGGGGCGTGACAGATTAGAGTGGTATCAGAGCCTAGGTTATAGGTCATTGAGGACTTAGAAACCCTAGGCTTGTGGTTGGACATTAGGATGACTACGTGAGAGTCGTGACTTTTAGCGAGAGTCCAGATTGAGTTTTTACCTCTCCCTCGGGTTGGGATGAGTGATTTGATATGTTATTCTCTCAAAGTGATTATGTTGGCTGCAGACAACATAATACTTTAGGAAGGATAACAAATTTTAGACTCTCGCTGGATTGGGTCGTATGGTTGTTGTGTCCTGATGTTTGTTTTGTTTCAGCTACCTGTGATGCCGCCGAGACGTCGTGCAGCGACGAGCGGGCGTTTGACCTCAGCTGAGGAGCCCGGACGGCGGGCTGCCGAGCAGGCTAGGCAGGGTGAGGTACAGGATCTGCGGGCTCAAGGGGCCCAGATGTCGGATGCGTTGCGGCGCCAGGAGGAGAACATGGAGCGTGTGTTGCGCATGTTTGAGCTGAGTGCATCTCCCGGGGTATCGCCAGTATATCGCCAGTAGTACTCCAGCCGCGACATTGTCGATTTCGACCCTGGTCGCACCACTGATGGTGCAGGAGCAGCGAGAGGTTGCCAACCGGTTATTCTACTTCATCCAGTCCCATCCCCTGCAGATTTTGGGATTTAAGTTGGGGGCCTTGGGAGGCCGAGAACTGGATCGCCGCTATGGAAAAGCTGTTCAAGGATTGTTCATCCAGGAAGCATCAGGGCGCGGGATCTTGCACCTATCGTTTGGGACGCCGAGAGTTGGTGGCGTCGGGTTCGTCCTGTTGGACCACCGAGAGCGAGTTTCCACGATGGTTGAGCAGTGGGCCCTTGTCACCCAGATTGAGGCTTAGAGGTTGATTTTGTTGAGAGGGGACTGCACCTGGATATCTATCTCCTTGTGTATTCTCGGCGAGTGCCGACCGTTGGTGCAGCGATTGGGCAGGTGCGATGGATTGACCGGGGATCACTGATCACGTCCAGGAGGGACGGAGATCGAGGAACCAGCTCCAGAGAGAGAGTCTCCCAGTATTGCCTGATTTCGGGATAGTGGAGTGGATCGAGGTTGCCATGGTGCCAGCCCCAGGATCATGTGTCTCAGAGGAGACAGAGACCTGGAGGTTCTCGGCGGTTGAGGTGCCGAGATAGTGGATTGGAGACCGAGATAGTGGTCGACTTGGTTATGGAACCTTGCAGCCGGGGGCCGTGCCCGGTTAGTGTTCAGAACCCGGTAGGGGCTTTTTGAGCTTGCCTTGCGGTCAAGTGGATTGACTAAGGCCTGCGATTGATAGTATTTGAAGAATCGAGTTCTCCAGCTGTGTTTGAACGGGTTAGCAGCCGGACCCGTCGTGGACATTTGGATCTGTTTCCGAAGTGGCTTAGAGCTTCAAGATCACTGGAGGGTAGGGCAGCAACTCCGAGAGGGGAGTTGTTGGTTGCCTAATCGAAGGATGTACTTGCGAGACTTGATTGTTTTGGTTGCTAAGGAGCAACGGAGGAGTTTTGCCTTTTTGGAGACTTCGAGCTTTTGGAAGCCACCAGCCGCAGAGGTTTATGTTTATAGACTTGAGTTTACGCGGGGAGTTTGGACCGTGATTTTCGTCTGGTAGGAAGAAGTGTAATTGAACCCTCGCACTTTATCGGCTTTTCTTCGTTGGAGTCGAACAAGGATTTGAGCTATTTGAAGCAACCGAAGAAATTCTTACTTGTGAAGTTATGGAATTTACGGTTGAGTTTACCCAGTGAAGGTTCGGCGATGCCAGTATGTTGAGTTAGAGCGACCACCTGAGGGCCGAGAGAGGATGAGTTTGGGTTGCCGATCGGTGGGCGCCAGGTTAGCGGATCGCTTGGTACGTGGTATGACTTCCTTTTCTTGTGGTGGAGATCAGAGTTTTGCACCCCTACTTGGTTGAGTTGGTGGACTGTGGTTTTGGGTTGCGGCCACAGCTGGGACAGCTTCAACATCTCTCTCTCCTTGTTTTTCCGTTTTACCCCGAAAATAGCAGCGGAGTGAAAAATTTCGGAGGACTACTCCAGAAATGGAGGCGATGCGGGAACCTGTTCTGTTTTGATCGGGGCGAAGGCATCGGTCCGTTGGAAATTTTGGACTTTTCGCTATTTTCGGCTGCTTTTCTTTTGAGAGAGAGTTGGAGTTGATGTTTTTCCCGATGGTTGTTTCTTGGGGTAGGGTGTGTGTCTTGGTTTCGAGGACGAAACCTTTTGAAGGAGGGGAGAATGTAAAGTACCGGGGCATTGGATAGCGCGCCGACCACTCAGATGACTTGGAGCAGAGAGTTGCCTTGAGCATGTTGTATCTGAGGTTACAGTTGATGCCGAGTTGATTCGGATCAACGCGGAAGCTCCAGCTCGATTCGGGGTTTTTCCGGGCTTTGTAGGCCGATTGAGGATGAGATTGGAAATTTCCGACTTCACCGTGGAGCGCCGGAAATTCAGGAACACTTGGAACAGGTTGTACTTTCAGATTACAGCGAGGTTCGGGAGGTTCCGGACTGACGCGGAGGACCCGGAGTCAAAAAGTGAGTCGGGAACTGGCAATTTTGGAGCCCGGTAATGGATTTGAGCACCCGACTCAACGGATAAGCTTTTTGAGGAGAAAAAGCTGTGGACACGTGTACTTTTGATTTACAGCGAGGTTCGGGAGGTTCCGGACTGACGCGGAGGACCCGGAGTCAAAAAGTGAGTCGGAACTGGCAATTTTGGAGCCGGTAATTGATTTGAGCACCCCGACTCAACGGACGAGCTTTTTGAAGAGGAAAAGCTGTGGACACGTGTCCTTTCGATTTACAGCGAGGTTCGGGAGGTTCCGGACTGACGCGGGGGACCCGGAGGCAAAAAGTGAGTTGGAACTGGCAATTTTGGAGCCGGTAATTGATTTGAGCACCCCCGCCTCAACGGATGAGCTTTTTGGAGAGAAAAAGCTGTGAGCGCGTGTATTTTCGATTTACAGCGGAGTTCGGGAAGTTCCGGGCAGCGGCGGAGAGCCCGAAGGCAAAAAGTGAGTTGGAGTTGGAATTATTGGAATTAATTAATTAGTTAATTAATTAAATAAAGTTTTGCTTTATAAAAAGCTTCCCCAGCCTCCACCCTCTGCAGCAAGAAAGAAAGAAAGAGAGGAAGAAAGAAAGGAAAAGAAAAGAGAGGAGAAGGATGAAGAAGAAGATGAAAGAAAAGGGATTGGAGCTTCTTGGATTTTTTGGACTCCCCGTTGGTGGCCGAGAGAGCGCCGTGGGCGTGCGGCGAGCGTCGGCGAGGTATGTAAATTACAGATCTTTGGGTTTCGGTGTTTTGGTTGATTTATCGGATTTATTTTATGTTGTTTTGATTTTTCCTTTCTTTTTGTTGCGCGGGGGAGCGCAGCCAAGGGTGCCGCGCGCTGCGTGCATTGGCGTACGCGCTGGCCGGGCGGCCGTTGCATAGGGCGCACATTGGGCGCCGCGCGCAGCAGCCGCCAGGTGCTGCAAGGCTGCAGCACCCGCGGGCCTCCTGCGTGCGCGGGCAGCACCAGGGACTGTGCCATGGTGCCAGCGCCGCGTGGGCGCTGCTGGCCGCG
>CM055070.1:36445215-36578134 GCA_029204045.2 Tillandsia leiboldiana | reverse complement strand
GGGCCGCGCGCAGCCCCGCGGACCGCGCGCATGGTGCGGCGCGGTGCCGCAGGGCCGCGCGCAGGGCGCTCGCACCGCGCGGGCCCTCGTGGGCGCCGCGCGCGGTGCCGCGTGCCTGCTCGGGCCGCGCGCACGCGCGAGGGCGCTGCGGCGGCCAACGCGCAGCCCCGCGGACCGCGCGCTAGGCGCGCGCGGTGCCGCAGGGCCGCGCGCATGGGCGCGCGCCGCGCGGGCCCTCGCGGGCCGCGCGCGTGCCGCTTGCCCTACGCGGGCCGCGCGCAGCGCGCAGGCGCTGCGCGGGCCGCGCGCAGCCCCGCGGACCGCGCGCAAGGCGCGCCGCGGTGCCTCCCGGCCGCCGCAGGGCGCGCACCGCGCGGGGCCGGGCGGGCCGTGCGCGGTGCCGCCGGCCCTGTGCTGGCAGCGCAGCGCCGCGTGCGGGGCGGGCGCGCGTGCCGAGCGTGGCGCCGCGCGGTCAGTTGGCTGGCAGCAGCTTGGCGGGCGCGTGCGCGAGCGCTTTCGCTGTTTTTCGCGATTTTCGCTGTTGCTCGCAGTTTTGGCGAGCGTTTCGCAGCAGCTTTGTTGCCCCTCTTCCGCGCGGTTCGAGGCATTTTCGCGAAGGGTTTTCCGCAGTTTTCGCTCGCTGTTTTCGCGCAGTTTTCCGCGCTGGTTTTCGCTGTTTTCGCGAGCAGGTTGCGGCAGTTTTCGCGCAGTTTCGCGCAGGTTTTCGCGAGGGTTTTTCGCAGTTTTCGCTCGCTGTTTTCCGCGCAGTTTTCGCGCTGGTTTTCGCTGTTTTCCGCGCGCAGTTTTCGCGCAGTTTCGCGCAGGTTTTCGCGCATTTTTGCCGTTTTTCGTGAGCAGTTTGCGAGCGGTTTAGCGCGTTTTTCGAGCGATTTCGCGAGCGGTTTGCGCAGTTTCGCTGATTTTTGCAAGCTGTTTTTGAGCATTTTTTGCGCTGACGGAGCTGTTTTCGCCGTCGGGCGCTGGTTTTCCGCCGACCGGCTGTTTTTCGCCGTCGGCGCTGATTTTCGCTGACGGAGGCTGTTTTCGCCGACGGAGGCTGTTTTTTGCCGTCGGATGCTCGTTTTGACCTTTTTGATTGATTTTGCGATTTCTTCTGCTTCTGACAGTGCTTGCGGTGCGGTTTTAGCTTCCGCGGAGCGCGCGGTCGGTGTGTTGGTCGCCGCGTGCTCCGTTTTGCGTGCGGCTTCTGGCATCGGGCTTCGTGTTGCGTGCGGACCCCTTGGAGGCCAGGTAAGCCGCTGTGCCAATGGCAAGTGTCGACGAGCAATTGGTGGCTTTCTGAGGTGGTTGGTTTCTCTCCAATCTTCGGACTTCCTTCTAATCTATTGTGTTAGGATTGCATGCTAGTTAGTGTTTTCCTTGGAACTTAACTACACCCCCGTCATATGTGCATGAGTGTGACCAGACCATTTGTGAACCTTAATTTGGGCTAGGTTCCTTTATGCTTAGACAGTCCCGCACTTTTCTTATCCTTCGGGACTTAGAGTTTCCCCTCGCCCGGTAGTGGGCCGAGTGGTTTGTGTGTTGTGGGACGGTGTGTGCACTCGGGCCCGGGGAGGCCGAGTGGGGTCTGGTGTTCTGGGTTAGGCCAGTGTTAGCATTTTGGGGAGCCGTTTCAGATAAACGGTGTCCCGGGGGTTTCCTTTCCACTGTTCTTCTCGTCACCCACCAGGTTTGGGATCGTGGTGCACGTGTGTTAGCAGACCTTGAACCCAGAACCTTTTTGGATAAATACATGATTTTAGTCAGCCAATGTTTTCTCCCAAGCCTCGCAAGGTTGTCTGAGTCTGTTCTCGTCCGTTGGGACGAAGGCATCAGCTCTTCGAGGCTTGGGCATAAAACTTGATTTCAAAGGTTTTCCTAAAAGATACTAAAAATCATTAAAAGATGGATTTTTCTCAGATCGAATGGGTTTTCTGAAATAAATGACATGGTTTCTTATAAACTTATCCACCCGAGCGGATTCGAGTGATCTGGGTTCTAAGGGCTGCTTTCTCTCTTGGGGACGTAGATGTTAGTCTCCCTGGGTTCTGGACCCTTCGTAGATCTGGCCGTGGAGTAGCTCCGGCCCGTGAGTGAGTGTTGAGTTCAGTGGAGTTGTGTTGTGGGAGCCGTGGGAGAGACGGTGGTCCCAGCTGTGTAGTACCTTCGTTGAGTGGGTCTGTGTTGTGAGATTGAGTCGTGGAGGGTTCTCCGACTGAGTTCGTGCTTTGAGCATCGAGATACCGATCTGTTTGATCGAGGACCACAGCCTGCAGGAGCCACTTGTGAGACAGTGATACTGATGAGATACTTGAGTTCGGTGGGGTCGCACCCCTCGAACCACGCCCCGGGTGCGTTGATGATTCCGAGCCTGATGAGGCTGCGATGATGATACCGAGCCTGACGAGGCTTCGATGATGCGCCTAGTTCATGTACTAGAGGGTCGCTGATACCCCTGGCCGTGCTACCATGGGGTCACTGTGTGAGATATTGAAGTTGTCCGTTTGGACACCCTGGTTGATACACCAGGGGGCGCAGGCTTGTTTCGACTGGACCCGGGTGGGCAGTCGCTGAGATTTGTGATGTACTGAGAGAGTGATGGTGTAGCATGTGTCATAGTAGAGCGTCTTGGGCTTAGTACTTGTGACACGTTGTCAGCAGTGAGTGACCTGCATTCCATCATCCATGTCTCTTCTTATTGAGCATAGTAGATAGAGGCATGATAGCTGTAGATTCTTTTCAGCTTATTTATATTTCTCATCAGTCTTTTCTCTATCTTATGCCTCTGGTAGACTTAGTGGGCAGACCGTGGTTCTTGGAGACGGTACCCACTGAGAACTACTGTAGGATGTAGTTCTCCACACCCTCTTGTCTGGTGACAGGTTGCTGAGGCTTTCTTCCGTTCCTGCTGTGCTTGACTGGACGGACCGAGGACAGGGAGTCGCGTGATAGTCCCCTACCAGCATTGTTACTATTAGAGAGAGGTAGATGTACCATCCCGGATTGTGGGAGTTGGTTATGTTTCCTGTTTAGCTATCTCCCCTTGGATTTGTAGATGTTGTATAGGTGCACTTCTTTTTGTATCATCTGATTTTGGGAGATAGGCTATGAGTTGTAGCAGCTTGTAGTTGAGAAAAAAAAAAAATTTATAGTACAGCTTTTTATCCGCTCTGATATCTGTGTAGCTGTAGTTTTGTCTTTTGCAGGCTAGACGCTTCGTCTGTACGGCAGTTTCCGTACAGATGGCGGATCTGTTAGCGAGCCCGGGTCGCAGTTTCGACCCCGGGGCGTGACAGATTAGAGTGGTATCAGAGCCTAGGTTATAGGTCATTGAGGACTTAGAAACCCTAGGCTTGTGGTTGGACATTAGGATGACTACGTGAGAGTCGTGACTTTTAGCGAGAGTCCAGATTGAGTTTTACCTCTCCCTCGGGTTGGGATGAGTGATTTGATATGTTATTCTCTCAAAGTGATTATGTTGGCTGCAGACAACATAATACTTTAGGAAGGATAACAAATTTTAGACTCTCGCTGGATTGGGGTCGTATGGTTGTTGTGTCCTGATGTTTGTTTTGTTTCAGCTACCTGTGATGCCGCCGAGACGTCGTGCAGCGACGAGCGGGCGTTTGACCCTCAGCTGAGGAGCCCGGACGGCGGGCTGCCGAGCAGGCTAGGCAGGGTGAGGTACAGGATCTGCGGGCTCAAGGGGCCCAGATGTCGGATGCGTTGCGGCGCCAGGAGGAGAACATGGAGCGTGTGTTGCGCATGTTTGAGCTGAGTGCATCTCCCGGGGTATCGCCAGTATATCGCCAGTAGTACTCCAGCCGCGACATTGTCGATTTCGACCCTGGTCGCACCACTGATGGTGCAGGAGCAGCGAGAGGTTGCCAACCGGTTATTCTACTTCATCCAGTCCCATCCCCTGCAGATTTTGGGATTTAAGTTGGGGGCCTTGGGAGGCCGAGAACTGGATCGCCGCTATGGAAAAGCTGTTCAAGGATTGTTCATCCAGGAAGCATCAGGGCGCGGGATCTTGCACCTATCGTTTGGGACGCCGAGAGTTGGTGGCGTCGGGTTCGTCCTGTTGGACCACCGAGAGCGAGTTTCCACGATGGTTGAGCAGTGGGCCCCTTGTCACCCAGATTGAGGCTTAGAGGTTGATTTTGTTGAGAGGGGACTGCACCTGGATATCTATCTCCTTGTGTATTCTCGGCGAGTGCCGACCGTTGGTGCAGCGATTGGGCAGGTGCGATGGATTGACCGGGGATCACTGATCACGTCCAGGAGGGACGGAGATCGAGGAACCAGCTCCAGAGAGAGAGTCTCCCAGTATTGCCTGATTTCGGGATAGTGGAGTGGATCGAGGTTGCCATGGTGCCAGCCCCAGGATCATGTGTCTCAGAGGAGACAGAGACCTGGAGGTTCTCGGCGGTTGAGGTGCCGAGATAGTGGATTGGAGACCGAGATAGTGGTCGACTTGGTTATGGAACCTTGCAGCCGGGGGCCGTGCCCGGTTAGTGTTCAGAACCCGGTAGGGGCTTTTTGAGCTTGCCTTGCGGTCAAGTGGATTGACTAAGGCCTGCGATTGATAGTATTTGAAGAATCGAGTTCTCCAGCTGTGTTTGAACGGGTTAGCAGCCGGACCCGTCGTGGACATTTGGATCTGTTTCCGAAGTGGCTTAGAGCTTCAAGATCACTGGAGGGTAGGGCAGCAACTCCGAGAGGGGAGTTGTTGGTTGCCTAATCGAAGGATGTACTTGCGAGACTTGATTGTTTTGGTTGCTAAGGAGCAACGGAGGAGTTTTGCCTTTTTGGAGACTTCGAGCTTTTGGAAGCCACCAGCCGCAGAGGTTTATGTTTATAGACTTGAGTTTACGCGGGGAGTTTGGACCGTGATTTTCGTCTGGTAGGAAGAAGTGTAATTGAACCCTCGCACTTTATCGGCTTTTCTTCGTTGGAGTCGAACAAGGATTTGAGCTATTTGAAGCAACCGAAGAAATTCTTACTTGTGAAGTTATGGAATTTACGGTTGAGTTTACCCAGTGAAGGTTCGGCGATGCCAGTATGTTGAGTTAGAGCGACCACCTGAGGGCCGAGAGGATGAGTTTGGGTTGCCGATCGGTGGGCGCCAGGTTAGCGGATCGCTTGGTACGTGGTATGACTTCCTTTTCTTGTGGTGGAGATCAGAGTTTTGCACCCCTACTTGGTTGAGTTGGTGGACTGTGGTTTTGGGTTGCGGCCACAGCTGGGACAGCTTCAACATCTCTCTCTCCTTGTTTTTCCGTTTTAACCCCGAAAATAGCAGCGGAGTGAAAAATTTCGGAGGACTACTCCAGAAATGGAGGCGATGCGGGAACCTGTTCTGTTTTGATCGGGGCGAAGGCATCGGTCCGTTGGAAATTTTGGACTTTTCGCTATTTTCGGCTGCTTTTCTTTTGAGAGAGAGTTGGAGTTGATGTTTTTCCCGATGGTTGTTTCTTGGGGTAGGGTGTGTGTCTTGGTTTCGAGGACGAAACCTTTTGAAGGAGGGGAGAATGTAAAGTACCGGGGCATTGGATAGCGCGCCGACCACTCAGATGACTTGGAGCAGAGAGTTGCCTTGAGCATGTTGTATCTGAGGTTACAGTTGATGCCGAGTTGATTCGGATCAACGCGGAAGCTCCAGCTCGATTCGGGGTTTTTCCGGGCTTTGTAGGCCGATTGAGGATGAGATTGGAAATTTCCGACTTCACCGTGGAGCGCCGGAAATTCAGGAACACTTGGAACAGGTGTACTTTCAGATTACAGCGAGGTTCGGGAGGTTCCGGACTGACGCGGAGGACCCGGAGTCAAAAAGTGAGTCGGAACTGGCAATTTTGGAGCCGGTAATGGATTTGAGCACCCCGACTCAACGGATAAGCTTTTTGAGGAGAAAAAGCTGTGGACACGTGTACTTTTGATTTACAGCGAGGTTCGGGAGGTTCCGGACTGACGCGGAGGACCCGGAGTCAAAAAGTGAGTCGGAACTGGCAATTTTGGAGCCGGTAATTGATTTGAGCACCCCGACTCAACGGACGAGCTTTTTGAAGAGGAAAAGCTGTGGACACGTGTCCTTTCGATTTACAGCGAGGTTCGGGAGGTTCCGGACTGACGCGGGGGACCCGGAGGCAAAAAGTGAGTTGGAACTGGCAATTTTGGAGCCGGTAATTGATTTGAGCACCCCGCCTCAACGGATGAGCTTTTTGGAGAGAAAAAGCTGTGAGCGCGTGTATTTTCGATTTACAGCGGAGTTCGGGAAGTTCCGGGCAGCGGCGGAGAGCCCGAAGGCAAAAAGTGAGTTGGAGTTGGAATTATTGGAATTAATTAATTAGTTAATTAATTAAATAAAGTTTTGCTTTATAAAAAGCTTCCCCAGCCTCCACCCTCTGCAGCAAGAAAGAAAGAAAGAGAGGAAGAAAGAAAGGAAAAGAAAAGAGAGGAGAAGGATGAAGAAGAAGATGAAAGAAAAGGGATTGGAGCTTCTTGGATTTTTTGGACTCCCCGTTGGTGGCCGAGAGAGCGCCGTGGGCGTGCGGCGAGCGTCGGCGAGGTATGTAAATTACAGATCTTTGGGTTTCGGTGTTTTGGTTGATTTATCGGATTTATTTTTATGTTGTTTTTGATTTTTCCTTTCTTTTTGTTGCGCGGGGGAGCGCAGCCAAGGGTGCCGCGCGCGCGCGCATTGGCGCACGCGCGGCCGGCGCGGCCGTTGCACGGGCGCACATGGGCGCCGCGCGCAGCAGCCGCCAGGGTGCTGCAAGGCTGCAGCACCCTGCGGGCCTCCTGCGTGCGCGGGCAGCACCAGGGCACTGTGCCCTGGTGCAGCGCCGCGTGGGCGCTGCTGGCCGCGCGCAGGCGCGCGCGGCGGGCGCGCGCGCCCTGCAGACCGCGCGCATGGTGCGCGCGGTGCCGCAGGGCCGCGCGCAGGACGCGCACCGCGCGGGCCCTCGCGGGCCGCGCGCGGTGCCGCGTGCCCTGCGCGGGCCGCGCGCAGCGCGCAGGGCGCTGCGCGGGCCGCGCGCTGCCCCGCGGACCGCGCGCATGGTGCGCGCGGTGCCGCAGGGCCGCGCGCAGGGCGCGCAACGCGCGGGCCCTCGCGGGCCGCGCGCGGTGCCGCGTGCCCTGCGCGGGCCGCGCGCAGCGCGCAGGGCGCTGCGCGGGCCGCGCGCAGCCCCGCGGACCGCGCGCATGGTGCGCGCGGTGCCGCAGGGCCGCGCGCATGGTGCGCGCGGTGCCGCAGGGCCGCGCGAAGGGCGCGCACCGCGCGGGCCCTCGCGGGCCGCGCGCGGTGCCGCGTGCCCTGCGCGGGCCGCGCGCAGCGCACAGGGCGCTGCGCGGGCCACGCGCAGCCCCGCGGACCGCGCGCTAGGCGCGCGCGGTGCCGCAGGGCCGCGCGCTGGGCGCGCGCCGCGCGGGCCCTCGCGGGCCGCGCGCGGTGCCGCTTGCCCTACGCGGGCCGCGCGCAGCGCGCAGGGCGCTGCGCGGGCCGCGCGCAGCCCCGCGGACCGCGCGCAAGGCGCGCGCGGTGCCGCCGGGCCGCGCGCAGGGCGCGCACCGCGCGGGGCCGGGCGGGCCGTGCGCGGTGCCGCCGGCCCTGTGCTGGCAGCGCGCAGCGCCGCGTGCGGGGCGGGCGCGCGTGCCGCAGCGTGGCGCCGCGCGGTCAGTTGGCTGGCAGCAGCTTGGCGGGCGCGTGCGCGAGCGGCTTTCGCTGTTTTTCGCGATTTTCGCTGTTGCTCGCAGTTTTGGCGAGCGGTTTCGCAGGCAGCTTTGATGCCTCTTCCGCGCGGTTTTTGAGGCATTTTCGCGAAGGGTTTTCGCAGTTTTCGCTCGCTGTTTTCGCGCAGTTTTCGCGCTGGTTTTCGCTGTTTTCGCGAGCAGGTTGCGAGCAGTTTTCGCGCAGTTTCGCGCAGGTTTTCGCGAAGGGTTTTCGCAGTTTTCGCTCGCTGTTTTCGCGCAGTTTTCGCGCTGGTTTTCGCTGTTTTCGCGAGCAGGTTGCGAGCAGTTTTCGCGCAGTTTCGCGCAGGTTTTCGCGCAGGTTTTTGCCGTTTTTCGTGAGCAGTTTGCGAGCGGTTTAGCGCGTTTTTCGAGCAGATTTCGCGAGCGGTTTGCGCAGTTTTCGCTAATTTTTCGCAAGCTGTTTTTGAGCAGTTTTTGCGCTGACGGAGCTGTTTTCGCCGTCGGGCGCTGGTTTTCGCCGACCGGCTGTTTTTCGCCGTCGGGCGCTGATTTTCGCTGACGGAGGCTGTTTTCGCCGACGGAGGCTGTTTTTCGCCGTCGGATGCTCGGTTTTGACCTTTTTGATTGATTTTGCGATTTCTTCGCTTCTGACAGCTTGCGGTGCGGTTTTAGCTTCCGCGGAGCGCGCGGTCGTGTGGTTGGTCGCCGCGTGCTCCGTTTTGCGTGCGGCTTCTGGCATCGGGCTTCGTGTTGCGTGCGGACCCCTTGGAGGCCAGGTAAGCCGCTGTGCCAATTGCAAGTGTCGACGAGCAATTGGTGGCTTTCTGAGGTGGGTTGGTTTCTCTCCAAGTCTTCGGACTTCCTTCTAATTCTAATGTGTTAGGATTGCATGCTAGTTTAAGTGTTTTCTTGGAACTTAACTAGCACCCCCGTCATATGTGCATGAGTTTGACCAGACCATTTGTGAACCTTAATTTGGGCTAGGTTCCTTTATGCTTTAGACATCCCGCACTTTTCTTATCCTTCGGGACTTAGAGTTTCCTCGCCCGGGTAGTGGGCCGAGTGGTTTGTGTGTTGTGGGACGGGTGTTGCACTCGGGCCCGGGGGGCCGAGTGGGGTCTGGTGGCTGGGTTAGGCCAGTGTTAGCATTTTGGGGAGCCGTTTCAGATAAACGGTGGTCCCGGGGGTTTTCCTTTCCACTGTTCTTCTCGTCACCACCAGGTTGGGATCGTGGTGCACGTGTGTTAGCAGGACCTTGAACCCAGAACCTTTTTGGATAAATACATGATTTTAGTCAGCCAATGTTTTCTCCCAAGCCTCGCAAGGTTGTCTGAGTCTGTTCTCGTCCGTTGGGACGAAGGCATCAGCTCTTCGAGGCTTGGGCATAAAACTTGATTTCAAAGGGTTTTCCTAAAAGAGACTAAAAATCATTAAAAGATGGATTTTTCTCAGATCGAATGGTTTTCTGAAATAAATGACATGGTTTCTTATAAACTTATCCACCCGAGCGGATTCGAGTGATCTGGGTTCTAAGGGCTGCTTTCTCTCTTGGGGACGTAGATGTTAGTCTCCCTGGGTTCTGGACCCTTCGTAGATCTGGCCGTGGAGTAGCTCCGGCCGTGAGTGAGTGTTGAGTTCAGTGGAGTTGTGTTGTGGGAGCCGTGGGAGAGACGGTGGTCCCAACTGTGTAGTACCTTCGTTGAGTGGGTCTGTGTTGTGAGATTGAGTCGTGGAGGGTTCTCCGACTGAGTTCGTGCTTTGAGCATTGAGATACCGATCTGTTTGATCGAGGACCACAGCCTGCAGGAGCCACTTGTGAGACAGTGATACTGATGAGATACTTGAGTTCGGTGGGGTCGCACCCCTCGAACCACGCCCCGGGTGCGTTGATGATTCCGAGCCTGATGAGGCTGCGATGATGATACCGAGCCTGACGAGGCTTCGATGATGCGCCTAGTTCATGTACTAGAGGTCGCTTGATACCCCTGGCCGTGCTACCATGGGGTCACTGTGTGAGATATTGAGTTTGTCCGTTTGGACACCCTGGTTGATACACCAGGGGGCGCAGGCTTGTTTCGACTGGACCCGGGTGGGCAGTCGCTGAGATTTGTGATGTACTGAGAGAGTGATGGTGTAGCATGTGTCATAGTAGAGCGTCTTGGGCTTAGTACTTGTGACACGTTGTCAGCAGTGAGTGACTGCATTCCATCATCCATAGTCTCTTCTTATTGAGCATAGTAGATAGAGGCATGATAGCTGTAGATTCTTTTCCAGCTTATTTATATTTCTCATCAGTCTTTTCTCTATCTTATGCCTCTGGTAGACTTAGTGGGCAGACCGTGGTTCTTGGAGACGGTACCCACTGAGAACTACTGTAGGATGTAGTTCTCACACCCTCTGTCGGTGACAGGTTGCTGAGGCTTTCTTCCGTTCCTGCTGTGCTTGACTGGACGGACCGAGGACAGGGAGTCGCGTGATAGTCCCCTACCAGCATTGTTACTTTAGAGAGAGGTAGATGTACCATCCCGGATTGTGGGAGTTGGTTATGTTTCCTGTTTAGCTATCTCCCCTTGGATTTGTAGATGTTGTATAGGTGCACTTCTTTTTGTATCATCTGATTTTGGGAGATAGGCTATGAGTTGTAGCAGCTTGTAGTTGAGAAAAAAAAAAAATTTATAGTACAGCTTTTTATCCGCTCTGATATCTGTGTAGCTGTAGTTTTGTCTTTTGCAGGCTAGACGCTTCGTCTGTACGGCAGTTTCCGTACAGATGGCGGATCTGTTAGCGAGCCCGGGTCGCAGTTTCGACCCCGGGGCGTGACAAACGGTCCTATCTCTAGCCCATGCAACGATGCAAATTCTCTACTGATGAATGAGTGAGATGCTCCAGTATCAAATAATGCTCTAGCACGAGTGGAGGAGATAAGGATAATACCTGCCACTACCTGATCAGCCGCCAAGGAGTCTTCTACCTGAGCAGCATATACTCGCCTGCTCGGAGGTGGTCACCTGTCCGGCTATCGTGAAGAGGTGGCCCGATCAGCCTGGTCAAAGCTCTGCGAAGCTCCTGCTACCTGCAAAGGCGAAGGAGGTGTCGATGCTGATGTAGGTGCTGCCGACCCAGCTCTCGGGCAAGTCGATGAGTAGTGCCCCGCCTGGAACTGAAATCGTGGTGGCCTCGGAGGTCTCGATCTGCTAGGCTGTCCCAAATCAGGCGGTGCTGGACGCTTCCCTCCGTAGCTGGTCCCTGGCACTCTATCCCTCTCGCTCTCGCTCATAACTACCGCCCTTCGATCAATCCACCGAGCATGCTCAATCGATGCATCCAGAGTCGGCGATCGCTGGGAGTGAACAAACAGATAAATGTCCCGATGCAGTCCTCTCTCAAAGAGATCAACCCGTTGGGCCTCATCCCGTGTTACATGGAGTAGAACTGGCGGTGCTGCAGGGGATGCTCTCCGCTCCAGCATGCGCATCATGCGCTCCATATTCTCTTCCTGGTGCCTGGTCGCCTCCTCCTGGCGTCTCATCGCTTCTGACATCTGGACTACCTGGGCCCGCAACTCTCGGACCTCACCATACTCTGTCTGCTTAGCCTTTCGCTGCTCCTCATCTGAAGCAGGATGTGCCCTCGTCGCCACACGACGTTTCAGAGATATCGTAGTCCACTTTACAGTAACAAATATTATGACACAACAACCACTCAACCCAATCAAGCGAAAGCCTAAAACATGTTAGCCATTCTAAAGCATTATGTTGTCTGCAGCCAACAAAACCACTTTAGAGAAATAACATGCAAGATCTCTCACCCCAATCCTCTGGGGGAGCGATGACTCAATCAGGACTTTCGCTAAAGTCACGTCTCTCACGACAGTAATACTACTGTCCAACCACAAGCCTAGGGTTTCTAAGTCCTCAATGACCTACAACCTAGGCTCTGATACCTCTCTAATCTGTCACGCCCCGTGGTCGGAACTGCGCCCCGGGCTCGCCAACAGATCCGCCATCTGTACGGAAATCTCCGCACAGACGAAGCGTCTAACCTGCAAATAAGATCTATAGCTAAACATGTATCAGAGCTGTAAAAATAAAATAAGTAGCTACAGAATCCCAACACTGAACAGTTGAAGTAACACATCCAACATACATAGTCATCTCCCAGACTAATACATAATACATGATACATCAAACCTCTCAGACTGTTCAGTACATAAATAAATCTCTCAGACAGGGTACATCTACCTCTGACTCTCAAAATAAAACTGGTAAGGAGTTACTCGGCCACGCCCTTACCTCGATCTGCTGCCTCCGCCCGAACCGGTGCCGGAACAGCTACCTCAGGAAAACCTGTCACCACAGCGGGTGTGAGAACTACTGCAGAAGGTAGTTCCCAGTGGGTACCGTCACCAATATCCACGGTATGTCCACTAAGTCTACTGGAGGCAAGACAATAGGTATACAGATAGATAATATGAAAGCTGAAATGGAACTACAGCTAATATGCCTCAAGTATCATGCTCAAAGGAATAACACTCAATTATGAACATGCAATGCATCCACTCGCTCACAAGGTGCTCACATCAACCCAAATCTCACTGATTTCCAAATCTGGTCCCCAAGTGTATAAACTAGGGCCCCTAGTGTATCAACTAGGGTGTCCAATCAGACTATCATAATATCACGCAAAGCAGCCTCATCAGGCACATCATCATCATCATCGCATCCGGAGCCGCTCTCGAGGGGCGCGACCCCACCGAGGAATAAGCGTGTCTCATCTGGCTCAATAAGCGGCATTTGCAGGCTATAATCTACGATCGAACATATCGAAAACTCGAAATGCGAACTAACCTATAAACAGGTCAGAGAACCCTCCACGACTCAATCTGATAGTGCACACAAACCCCCAAGACACTAGGAAACCTATCCACTGAGTCAATAAAAATCCCCTCGGCCCCCAAGCGCGAGAGTTCATGCATCCTGAACCTATCCAACCCCTCTGGGTGATCACAATGTTTAAAACTATTTTTGAAGCCACTTTTTATATTAAAACGTGTTCAATGATTTTAAAACAGTTCAGATGCAGTTCGGAAGTCAACTAATCATGCAATCTAGTGTCAAACAGTCTCAAGATCATACTGATGATAAATGGGGTTCAGGTCTGTCATTCAAAAATAATCTAGATATCTATCAGATTTTACCAGCTATACAAATAGCTAAACTAGGCATGCTAACATGCTTTCAACAGAATTAGAAGGTAGTCCATAAAGTTTGGAAGAATTCCAACCCACCTGGATGTGCGCATTAGTCCTGAGTCCAAAAGAGCTGAAATTTAACGGGTGTGATCCTCAGGTTCTCACGATTCCAACGCACCAAAAATCAACCAAAAATTCCACCTGGTCGCTGAGATATAAGCCGAACATCGTGGTAAGCTCAAATCACTCAAAACAGTAATTTTATCGCACATCTGTCCACAAAACAGGAAATTACCTCCTGCGAGATGACCTCCAAAAGTTTAGAGAAAAATATGACGGCGATCATCGCGAAGTGTAGATAGAAATCGAGTCCTTAAACACCAAATTCCGCCTCTCGTAGGCCGAGAAATTGCAAGATTACTCCTTCGCTGTCCAGAACATGCAACAGCAAAAAGGGGGTCTAAAGATGCTTCCCACACTCCCATAAAACCTCAAAACGGAGCAAATCAACAAACATCAAAATTGAAGATATACCTGTCGTCGAAACGTCGCCGTAAAAATCGGCGAAAAATTCCAAGAACTCAGCTCGGGGGAGTCCGCGGACGAAGAGTCGACGAAAACGATCGATATCGAAACAGCGTCAAAGCTCGCGAGATTGGGGAGGAAAAAGTGTAGAAGACTCGAAGTAGAAACTCACTGTCAAAAACGACACTCAAAACGGATCTCAGAAAGTCCAGAAATGAAGCTCTCAACGGCCTATTTATAGCCAAAAGTCCACTTAAAGGGCTGTCAGATTCGGATCCGGAATTCGGGCGCCCGGATTTTTTACTGTGCGTGCCCGAAATCGACGTGGCGCGCATCTAGCCATCCACGCCGCGCCCGAAACCACCAGATCATGCCACGTGTCCCCACCGCCCCGTGCTCCGCGCGCCCCGCGCACGTGGGCGGCGTCTGCCCGCCAATGGAACAGTGCCACCTGTCCCCACGTGGTTCACGCGGCGAATGCGCCCGGCCCACGCGACGGGTCTTCCAGAATCTGTTGGCCAATCACACAATGCCACATGTCACAGCCGTCGCCGCCTCATTTGACGCCGTCCAACCAATAGGGTGCTGTCACGTGGCATCACCAATCCTCGGTGCTCTCGGTGCACGCGCCTGTCCGTGGACCCGCCGCCCGCGCACCGCGCCTGCCCGCGGCCGCGCTCCGCCGTTGCTCTGCCATGCTCCGTCGCCTGTCGGTCGCCGCCGTCTGCCGAAACAGTGATTCCGGCGGTGAACAGTAACTTTACTATTCCGTAGTCCGAAAAATACAAGTAAATAGCCCATTTTCGTCGTTATCACACGTTGAGTCCAAATCCGCTGTCCGTTTCGCCAAATTCTCTTTCTAAATTTTGCCGGAAGCCCCCGCAAAAGTAAACTTGATTCGGTTTTCGCGCCGGTTCCAAATCTGGAATCTGATTCATGCACAACCAACTCTATCACACAACTTAGGCCTCCAGAAGCCACTGCTCGCCCTGCAAAACCATCTCAGAGATCCGGATTTTCACATCCTCCCATTCTAAAAGAAAGTTTCGTCCTCGAAACTAAAGATACCTCATCCATGAGTCTCAAACAGGTGGGTATAAGCATCCATCATCACCGTCTCCAGCTCCCAAGTAGCCTCCCTCTCCTCGTGATTACTCCACAACACTTTCACGTACGGTATAGCCCGATTGCGCAATTCCCTCACCTCACGAGCTAGAATCTGTAATGGGCGCTCCTCGTACCCTAGATCCTCACCGATCTCAAGCGGAGTGAAGTCAATCACGTGTGTAGGATCATAAACATATCTCCTCAAAGCTGAGACGTGGAAAACATCATGAACTCCTGCAAGGCGTGGGGGAAGTTCAACTCTGTAAGCCACTGGGCCAATCATCTCTAGTACCTCGAAAGGTCCAATAAACCGCGGACTAAGCTTTCCGCGTACTCCAAATCGGCGTATCTCTCTGGATGGCGAGACTTTCAGAAAAACATGATAAGTAATCTGGAACTCTAAGTCACGCCGCCTTCTATCGGCATAACTCCTCTGTCGGCTCTGGGCGGTCTCCAAATGTCGCCGAATAATCTTGACCTTTTCTTCAGCTTCCAATAGCCAGTCGGGTCCCAAGGTTTTTCTTTCCCCATGTCACTCCAAAATAATGGCGATCGATATTTGCGTCCGTACAACGCTTCAAAGGGCGCCATTTGAATGCTCGCCTGGATACTATTATTGTACGCGAACTCAGCCAATCTCAAATGTTGATCCCAACTACCACTAGAGCTCAAGACACGCTCTCAACAGATCCTCAAGAGTCTGAATGGTCCGCTCAGACTGTCCATCAGTCTGTGGGTGAAAGGCCGTGCTGAAACAAAGCTGGGTCCCCAAAGCTATCTGTAGACTCTTCCAGAAATGCGATGTGAATCTTGGATCCCTATCCGACACAATCGAGGCTGGCACACCATGCAGCCTTACAATCTCATTCAAATATAGCTGTGCTAACTGTAGAGTTATTATAGGATCCACAAGGATCTAAATAGGTACTATCAAACAACTAGAGGGGGGGTGAATAGGTGTAATACTTATAAAACCAAATCTCAGTGCAAAATAAAAACCAATGCGGAAAATAAAAACAGCACACGAGATATACGTGGAAACTCCAATCCAGGAGAAAAACCACGGGACCAACACGCAATAACAATCCACTAAGAATAGAAGAATAACAAGGTGATTACCGACTCCACGGACTCAACCCCACCTTCAGCTTCTTCGGACCTTGCGCTGACCGGTTGGATATCCACGCAATAACAATCCCTAAGAAAAGAAGAATAACAAGGTGATTACCGTCTCCACGGATTTAACCCCTCCTTCAATTTCTTGGACCTCGCGCTCCACCGTTTTGCACGTCCACTGCACACGTTCGAATCCACGAACGCCACTCGAATCCACGAGCACACGTTTTGAATCCACGAAACGCCTTTAGCACACCGAATCCACGATGCCACGTCGAATCCACGACGCAAACTCAGTCGATAAGAATATTGACTTCGATGGTGATCCTTTGCTTAGATTATCAATGAGGAACCGTAGAAGAAATCTCTAAGCAAAGATTAGATCAATTCGACAAAAGATATGTTCTTGAAAGAACCATCGAATTGACCTAAAAGAGGCTATAAAGAAGATCGATAAAAACCTAGCCTCTAGGGTTGCTCTCAAGTGTTTTAGAAATTGATCGGC
Source organism: Tillandsia leiboldiana (assembly GCA_029204045.2). Taxonomy (NCBI): domain Eukaryota; kingdom Viridiplantae; phylum Streptophyta; class Magnoliopsida; order Poales; family Bromeliaceae; genus Tillandsia; species Tillandsia leiboldiana. The sequence continues at coordinate 36,561,992 of CM055070.1, read as the reverse complement.
CGTAGCTCCCACGTTTTTGAGAAACCCTAAATGTCTATTTATAGTTTAGAAACCTTTGGAAAGAGATAAGAATCAAAAACATACCTTATCTGGAAATTTTCAGGACGGCGATCCGGATCGGATTTACTGCGATCCGGATCGTCGTAACGAGAATGACGATTCCAGAAATACCATGGTTCGGGATCCGGATCGCATTGCCCGATCCGGATCGTTCATACAAATCAGAAAACTTAACATTCGGGATCCGGATCGGAAATTGCATGGATCCGGATCGAAGTCTTGTATGAAGCAACAACCTTCGGGATCCGGATCGTTGGCTCTGATCCGGATCCTGAACAAGTCCGAACACCAGTTTTTGATTATTATGCAATTAAAAGTTCATCCAAGTGTTTCTACACTATAAGAAAGTATTCGGATCACCACAATTATTTAGTTAAACATACCTGATCCTCTTGAATACTTTCTTCTTGAGATTGATGTAACTGATCCACAATTCTTCAACTTCAATCTTCAAGATTCAAGACACTGAGTGTCAACTTGAGCTCTTGTTGAATCTTCTCTAAGTCTTTGAATGCTGATTGACAATTTGATCCCTTTAAGACTCCGACTCAACTCACTGACTTGACTCACGAAATATGCCAATACCAAAATGTCGTAACAATCTCCCCCTTTGGCAATTTCGTGACAAAACCCAAAATACATAAAAACGCTCAAGTCACTCATCTTAAACCAAAAAATCGAAACTCAATGTCATCACCAAAACATTGATTTTCTTTGCGTGAAAGATCCAATAAATACAAAATTACATTTGAACCAAACAGTCCTAGAACATACTCTATGACTTAGGACTTGGAGTCTTAAAGTGATGTAATTCCTGCAAAACAAAACTCCAAACAAAATCAAACGTTAGTCGTTAGAAATTACAATCCTACATTTGATCCGTCTTCCTTTTGGTTCTTTTGTTTTTCTGCTCTTTCAATTTTTTCTTTGTCTCCCCCTATCTTGAGCATCTCTGTTCTCCCCCTTTGTGATACGATCATCATTTTCCGTTCTCCCCCATTTTTCCATTTTCGTTTCGTTTATCCTCTCTTGATGATCTTATCTCCGTCATTTCTCTTCTCCCCCTTTTTGTCACAAATTGTCAAACAGTGAACATACTAGACAAAAGGAAATTACAAACAAAATTAGTTCATGGAGAAAGAGAGATAAAAGCTCAGTTCTGGTATATAACAAAAATGCAGATTTCGTACCGGTACCAGAAAGCAAAAATCAAATAATTTCTTGAAACAAATCCAGATTTTGAAATAATTGAATTACCGATTTGTATTCCATCAAGAAAACAATTTAAGTGCTTGAAAATAATATGAGATCACATAGATGTCATTCAATCCAATTAATTTTACAAAAATTAAAAAGATTTACTCCGAAATCATGAAAAATAAAGGTAAAACATTATAAACCGTTTTTCATGTTATATTCATCAAACACAAGTCATCAAAAATAATCTTGAGATCCAAAGTCTATCAAGATGTAACGGATGTACAAATATGACTTACAGAGATTTCCAAATGACATCAATTTGATTTCTTACCCTTTCAAATTTGAGATAAGCACTAAAATACCTAAGGGTGGCTCTTTGAGCATCTTTCAACTATTCCACCTTATACCAACCAGGAGATTGTTCAAAATATAAGAGTTTTGCATATAAATCTCCAAATGCTTCAACTAAAGATTTTCTCATAAAATACTATCAAGCATCCATAACATGTGGTAGCTTCACACACAAACCGGACGACCGGGGTGGCAGCTCTTTCCAGCATGTGGTGGTAGTTTTCATACTCCTTTCGGATGTAACTCTTTCCACATCTTTCATAATTCAATTATTTACCCTGGTAAGAAGGCAATCTCTTACGTGAAAGAATTAAATCCCAAATTTTAGTCAATCGGTTGTCTCATGTTTATCACAAAGAACTCACACAACCGAGATAGATTAAGCATCTGAAGATCACACATGATTTCTAAAATTTGATGCTTATAATATCAAAAACTCCTATAATGAAGTATCTTCAAGATTATGATTATGAAGTAAAGTTGATAATCCATATAAAATTAATTTGGAGTGAATGAAAGTGAAAACCCTTTTTTTTTTTTTTTTTTTTTATATTCAATGCACTTGTTCGTTAAAAACCTTTTGTTTAAAAACAAAACATAAAAACGAAGAGCATTGAAAACATGTAATGCAGAGATTCAGAAAAATATGAAAGGAAAACCAATCAAAGCATTACATACAGTCATAAGCTATTTAGAACTTAAGACAAGGAAAGATATCACCTTTCCGAATCCAAAATCGCTGGATTTTGGGTTGTCTTGATTCGTTGTGGCCGGGGGTTGTCCGCTTTGACTGTTGGTCCACCTTAGGTCTTTGCCTCGTAGTGATCCACTTGTATGATTGATGTTGTGGCTCGGACCTTTGGTGGGTTGAGTGAACTCCTTTGACTTGATGTGTCTTTTGATTCGTTGAGTTCGCTCCGTAGATGAAGTTGCCGAAGAATTTTTCTTTCTCTTTTTCGGGCAATCCTTCACCAAATGTCCTTCAAGTCCACAAAGGTGACACGTTCTTCCTTTCAATTTGAATGTGGAACTTGAAGCATGCACAGTTTGATCCTTTTTAAATCCCAAACCAACCTTGCTTGTTTGACCTAATCCGGACATACAATCTAGTTTCTTGGAACCGGTTGAAAGCCTTTGTATGTCGGATTTAAGTTGATGAACTTGCTTGGTCAAAGCTTGATTGGTGACATGAATATCCTCAAACTGTTTTTCTAGAAAACCAATCTTGTCCATATATGATTTAGCGTTTGTCTCCGATTGGTTTCGCTCTTCTTGGAGGATTTTATTGTTTTCCAATAAACGTTCTCGTTCCTCCTCGAGATCATGAAGTTTTATCTTTAAAGCATGATTCTCGTCTTGATCTTCAAGTCGTTGCTTTCTCAACTTCTTGATATGTTTGGCCATCTTCTTAGATTCCGCAAGAAGTTGTTGATATGCCTCAACGAGTTCTTCCTCGTCCGACTCCCCCTCACTTGATGACTCTCCGCCGGTTGTTGATGTTTCATTCAAAATCAAAGGAGTAGAGTTAGTGACTAATGATGATAAACAATTATTAGAAGAGGGAAAATGAGAGGCATGAGAAGCAACGATTTTTTCCTCTTTACTTGAGGTCGATTCATTAGAAGTAGAATCGTCCCAAGTTTTCGCTTGCAAAGCCTTCTTTTTATATGATTTTGGAGAAGGACAATCCGTTGAAAAATGGCCGTAGCCTTTGCATCGATAGCATTGGATTTTCCCTTCGAAATCATCTTTTTCTTTAGAAGGTTTTGCAAAGCTTTTGAGGTTAGAGGATTTAGAACCCGATGATCCTTTAGAAGGTTTCGTGGATGAAGATCCATCGGTTCGATTCTTCCAAAATTTCCGACGAAATTTCTTTACGATCCGCGCCAATTGTTCTTCAAAATCGGCAAAAGAGATTTCATCGTCGGAACTTGGTTCGCTATCTTCTTCCTTTGTTGATTTGAATGCAATACCTGTAAGCTTAGAAGAAGACTTGGAAGAAACTTGATTAGTAGGAAAAGTCATTTCATAAGTTTGCAAAGCACCTACTAATTCCTCTATACTCATCTCATCCGGATGACTAACGGTTTCAATGGCGGTTACCTTTGCCCTAAACCGTTCCAGAAGAGTCCGAAGTATCTTTCTTACAATTTTCGACTACGGGATCTTTTCTCCTAAATTAGCACATGTATTTATTACATCTTGAAGTCTAGTGTAATAATCTGTAAACAATTCATGCTCTTCCATATGAATAGAGTCAAATTGACTTGTAAGCATCTGGAGCTTTTGAATTTTTACAAGATTAGTACCCTCATGTGTAATTTTGAGAATATCCCAAATTTCCTTCGCGGATTCACACGCGGAAATTCGTGTGAACTCAGTCGAGGAAAGAGAATTAAATAAAGCGTTCATACCTTTCCCATTGTAAGAAGATCTTTCAAATTCCTCTTTGGACCATCTAGAGCGAGGTTTTGGGGTAGTAGAATTTCCTACTTCCTCAACAGGATGCACCCAACCGTGTTCCACGGTTTGCCAAACACGCTCATCAATTGAGATGAGAAAAGCTCTCATCCGCACTTTCCAATAAGCATAATTAGTCCCATCAAAAAGAGGAGGTCTATAAATATTACCACTTTCACCCAACATGATAGATAAACCTAAAACCCGCTCTGATACCAATTGTAGAGTTATTATAGGATCCACAAGGATCTAAATAGGTACTATCAAACAACTAGAGGGGGGGTGAATAGGTGTAATACTTATAAAACCAAATCTCAGTGCAAAATAAAAACCAATGCGGAAAATAAAAACAACACACGAGATATACGTGGAAACTCCAATCCAGGAGAAAAACCACGGGACCAACACGCAATAACAATCCACTAAGAATAGAAGAATAACAAGGTGATTACTGACTCCACGGACTCAACCCCTCCTTCAATTTCTTGGACCTCGCGCTCCACCGTTTTGCACGTCCACTGCACACGTTCGAATCCACGAACGCCACTCGAATCCACGAGCACACGTTTCGAATCCACGAAACGCCTTTAGCACACCGAATCCACGATGCCACGTCGAATCCACGACGCAAACTCAGTCGATAAGAATATTGACTTCGATGGTGATCCTTTGCTTAGATTATCAATGAGGAACCGTAGAAGAAATCTCTAAGCAAAGATTAGATCAATTCGACAAAAGATATGTTCTTGAAAGAACCATCGAATTGACCTAAAAGAGGCTATAAAGAAGATCGATAAAAACCTAGCCTCTAGGGTTGCTCTCAAGTGTTTTAGAAATTGATCGCCCGTAGCTCCCACGTTTTTGAGAAACCCTAAATGTCTATTTATAGTTTAGAAACCTTTGGAAAGAGATAAGAATCAAAAACATACCTTATCTGGAAATTTTCAGGACGGCGATCCGGATCGGATTTACTGCGATCCGGATCGTCGTAACGAGAATGACGATTCCAGAAATACCATGGTTCGGGATCCGGATCGCATTGCCCGATCCGGATCGTTCATACAAATCAGAAAACTTAACATTCGGGATCCGGATCGGAAATTGCATGGATCCGGATCGAAGTCTTGTATGAAGCAACAACCTTCGGGATCCGGATCGTTGGCTCTGATCCGGATCCTGAACAAGTCCGAACACCAGTTTTTGATTATTATGCAATTAAAAGTTCATCCAAGTGTTTCTACACTATAAGAAAGTATTCGGATCACCACAATTATTTAGTTAAACATACCTGATCCTCTTGAATACTTTCTTCTTGAGATTGATGTAACTGATCCACAATTCTTCAACTTCAATCTTCAAGATTCAAGACACTGAGTGTCAACTTGAGCTCTTGTTGAATCTTCTCTAAGTCTTTGAATGCTGATTGACAATTTGATCCCTTTAAGACTCCGACTCAACTCACTGACTTGACTCACGAAATATGCCAATACCAAAATGCCGTAACACTAACTTCTCAAGAGCCCAACTCGACTGTATATGCAGAAAATGGGCAGATTTGGTCAGTCGATCCACAATCACCCAAATAGTATCAGCTCCACTCTATGACCTTGGTAATCCAACAATAAAGTCTATGGTCACATGATCCCATTTCCATTCAGGAATTGGAAGGTTCTGTAACTTGCCAGCCGGTACCTGGTGCTCAGCTTTAACTTGCTGACAAGTTAGACAGTGAGCGACAAACCTTCCAATATCTCTTTTCATGCCATTCCACCAAAACTGTGCCCTTAAGTCCCTATACATCTTAGTTCCTCCAGGGTGAAGGGTATAAGGTGTATAGTGAGCCTCTCTCAAAATCAGCTCCCAAATCTCAGAATCCATGGGCACACAAAAGTGATCCTTGTACCTCAGTACTCCCGCTGCATCAACAGAAAAGTCCCCATCATGACCATGCTGCACTTGGTCTCTAATCCTCTCCAGATAGGGGTCCACACTCTGTTTCTCCTTAATCTTATCCAGCAGAGTGGGTTGGATGATCAAAGAGATCAGCCTTGCAGAATCTCCAGGGGACACGACCTCAATCTCGAGTCGCCTCAGCTGCTCTCTCAATGGCATCTGCTGAGTGATCAAAATACTCAAGGTCTGCATTGCCCGCCTACTCAAGGCATCTGCAATGACATTGGCCTTGCCAGGGTGGTACTGAATGCTCAAGTCATAATCCTTCAACAGTTCCAACCACCGGCGTTGCCTCAAGTTTAATTAATTCTGAGTAAACAAGTACTTCAAACTCTTGTGGTCAGTATATATCTCACAATGCTCACCATAAAGATAATGTCGCCATAGTTTCAATGCAAACACTACAGCGGCTAACTCCAAATCATGTGTAGGGTAATTTTTCTCATAATCCTTCAGTTGCCGCTAATCATAAGCAATTACCCTACCATGCTGCATCAATACACAACCCAATCCACTGTGGGAGGCATCACTATAAATCACAAATCCCTCTCCCATCACCGGAAATGCTAAGATTGGTGCAGATATCAATCTCATCTTCAGCTCATCAAAGCTCTGCTGGCATTGCTCAGTCCAAGTAAATCTGATTCCCTTCCTAGTCAATCGGGTAAGGGGAGTAGAGATGTCACGCCCCGGGGTCGAAACTGCGACCCGGGCTCGTCAACAGATCCGCCGCCTATGCAAAACCCCGCATAGGCGAAGCGTCCTACCTTCAAAAAGGGGCTACAGCTAAACAGATATCAGAGCTATAAAATAAAAGTGCTATAAAACTAAAACCAACCATCTGTACAACTGAAAATAATACAATAATGTCCATCTCCCAAAAATGATAATCATACAATATCCTCAGATACAAAACCCAGAACTCAACAGGGAGGTATCTCCAATAAATACATCAGTGTGCAGGCTCTCAATACATAACATAACCTCTCTACATCAGTCTCTCAAAAGAGGAAACAAAATAACTAATCTACTGAAGATCTCCTCTGAAGGGGTACCGCTACTCTCCAACGACGGGTAGGGATCTAGCTCGTGATTCCCTCGCCTCGATCAACAACCGCAGAATCAGCAACACCCGCTAAGACTCTGCAAAACAAATGAGAGAAAAGAAAGGGAGGGGGAAAACCCCCAATGGGTGTGAGAACTACACCAAAAGGGAGTTCTCAGTGGGTACCACCGCCAGGCCCGACGATCTGCCCGCTAAGTCCACTAGAGGCATAAAATAACCAATGCAGTAAAAACTGAACAAGAAAGCTAGAGACACTCAATAGCTATCATTCCTCTATCTAAATGCTCAAATGGCGAAACTCTGATAAAGATATGCAACACTCGCACACGAGGTACTCAATCGACCCAATCGAGCTGACTGCCACATCGGGTCCAGTCAAACCTGTGCCCACCTACAACCACCTCCCGCTGACGGGCAGGAATTACGTAGGGCGTCCAAATGGACTAACTCGCTATCGAATAGTGGCTCATGCAGGCTATAGTCGAAATCCACGCTCTCTCTCAGAACGGATAGACTCAAGATGCTCAACCTCTCACACAACGGTCAAAGTACTCACAACGACACGGGACCACCGTCAAACCAAACGGCTCCCAACAATACTAGCACTGGTCTAAACACAGCTACTAGACTCCACTCAGCCCCCAGGCACGAGTGCAATAATAAAAGTAACTGACCGAACAGACCCAATCGAATGAACCGGTATAAAACCCGGTACTGCCTGCTCTGTCATCAATCTCACGAACTGAGTATCTCCACTGTCCAAATGACCGGAACCCAACACGGTCTGACCGGAACCCAACACGGTCTAAAGCCTACTCCGGAGTGGCACTCGAGGGGAGCGACCCACACGAGTAAAGTAACTCTGTCATCAGTATCACAAGTATCTCTGTCATCAGTATCACAAGTATCTCTGTCAAGTATCTCAATATAGCAGGACTGGATCACGACTATGGTCAGAGTGGGAAAATCCATCCACTAAAGAGAAATCTGATACCCAATCTGATGCGATAGTACTCAATAAGTGGAAAACTCCATCCACTTAAGAGAAATCTGATACCCAATCTGATGCACAGTAAACATCCGGTCAACCGCCCAATGTCCGCGGTCGCCGCAATACCCCACAACCCACAATCTAATAAAGTAATCAACATCTGGCTAACTGCCTAATGTCCGCGGTTACCACAATAACCCCCAATCCACAATCGGATAAAATAATCAATATCCGGTCAACCGCCTACTGTCCGCGGTTGCCGCAATAACCCACAAATCCAACAATCTGATATGGCAAATCCACTCAATATACCCGGCTACACTATCCCACAACCCTGCTCAACCCGAGCAACACGAATCTAGAATCTAGAAGAAAAGGAGAAAGAACAGACATGGTTTCTCCTAAGTCAGATTCCAACATGATAGTGTAGCAATAAATGATGGCCTATCTAGATGTCCATACAAGCATGCCAATGTCCTCAAGGAAATGAAAGGGAGTAAAACATATAATAGATCCACTAGGGTATAAACAACATGCCAGAATCCCTAATGAACTACACCTGTCCATAATCCAGGGTCCATCAAAAGAATGATCAGAATAATACCCGCACATAGATATAGCCTCCTACTCCATCGAGTAATCATAACATAAAAGACTATGTGCAACAAGGCATGCTAAAAGATCACTACTATAGTATATCATGTTACGGCATTTTGGTATTGGCATATTTCGTGAGTCAAGTCAGTGAGTTGAGTCGGAGTCTTAAAGGGATCAAATTGTCAATCAGCAATCAAAGACTTAGAGAAGATTCAACAAGAGCTCAAGTTGACACTCAGTGTCTTGAATCTTGAAGATTGAAGTTGAAGAATTGTGGATCAGTTACATCAATCTCAAGAAGAAAGTATTCAAGAGGATCAGGTATGTTTAACTAAATAATTGTGGTGATCCGAATACTTTCTTATAGTGTAGAAACACTTGGATGAACTTTTAATTGCATAATAATCAAAAACTGGTGTTCGGACTTGTTCAGGATCCGGATCAGAGCCAACGATCCGGATCCCGAAGGTTGTTGCTTCATACAAGACTTCGATCCGGATCCATGCAATTTTCGATCCGGATCCCGAATGTTAAGTTTTCTGATTTGTATGAACGACCCGGATCGGGCCTTGCAATCCGGATCCCGAACCCTTGGTTTTCTAGAATCGTCAATCTCGTTACGACGATCCGGATCGCAGTAAATCCGATCCGGATCGCCGTCCTGAAAATTTCCAGATAAGGTATGTTTTTGATTCTTATCTCTTTCCAAAGGTTTCTAAACTATAAATAGACATTTAGGGTTTCTCAAAAACGTGGGAGCTACGGCCGATCAATTTATAAAACACTTGAGAGCAACCCTAGAGGCTAGGTTTTTTATCGATCTTCTTAATAGCCTCTTTTAGGTCAATTCGACGGTTCTTCCAAGATCTATCTTTTGTCGAATTGATCTAATCTTTGCTTAGAGATTTTTTCTACGGTTCCTCAATGAGAATCTAAGCAAAGGATCACCATCGAAGTCAATATTCTTATCGACTGAGTTTGCATCGTGGATTCGACGTGGCATCGTGGATTCGGTGTGCTAAAGGCGTTTCGTGGATTCGAAACGTGTGCTCGTGGATTCGAGTGGCGTTCGTGGATTCGAACGTGTGCAGTGGGCGTGCAAAACGGTGGAGCGCGAGGTCCAAGAAATTGAAGGAGGGGTTAAATCCGTGGAGACGGTAATCACCTTGTTATTCTTCTTTTCTTAGGGATTGTTATTGCGTGGATATCCAACCGGTCAGCGCAAGGTCCGAAGAAGCTGAAGGAGGGGTTTGAGTCCGTGGAGTCGGTAATCACCTTGTTATTCTTCTATTCTTATTGGATTGTTATTGCGTGTTGGTCCCGTGGTTTTTCTCCTGGATTGGAGTTTCCACGTAAATCTCGGTGTGCTGTTTTTATTTTCCGCATTGGTTTTTATTTTGCACTGAGATTGAGTTTTTAAGTATTACACCTATTCACCCCCCCTCTAGTTGTTTGATAGTACCTATTTAGATCCTTGTGGATCCTATAAAAAACCTACAAGTGGTATCAGAGCGGGTTTTAGGTTTATCTATCATGATGGGTGAAAGTGGTAATATTTATAGACCTCCTCTTTTTGATGGGACTAATTATGCTTATTGGAAAGTGCGGATGAGAGCTTTTCTCATCGCAATTGATGAGCGGGTATGGCAATCCGTGGAATACGGTTGTGTGCATCCTGTTGAGGAAGTAGGAAATTCTACTACCCCAAAACCTCGCTCTAGATGGTCCAAATAGGATTTTGAAAGATCTTCTTACAATGGGAAAGGTATGAACGCTTTATTTAATTCTCTTTCCTCGACTGAGTTCGCACAAATTTCCGCGTGTGAAACCGCAAAGGAAATTTGGGATATTCTCAAAATTACACATGAGGGTACTAATCTTGTAAAAATTCAAAAGCTCCAGATGCTTACAAGTCAATTTGACTCTATTCATATGGAAGAGAATGAATTGTTTACAGATTATTACACTAGACTTCAATATGTAATAAATACATGTGCTAATTTAGGAGAAAAGATCCCGGAGTCGAAAATTGTAAGAAAGATACTTCGGACTCTTCCGGAACGGTTTAGGGCAAAGGTTACCGCCATTGAAACCGTTAGTCATCCGGATGAGATGAGTGTAGAGGAATTAGTAGGTGCTTTGCAAACTTATGAAATGACTTTTCCTACTAATCAAGTTTCTTCCAAGTCTTCTTCTAAGCTTACAGGTATTGCATTCAAATCAACAAAGGAAGAAGATAGCGAATCAAGTTCCGACAATGAAATCTCTTTTGCCGATTTTGAAGAACAATTGGCGCGGATCGTAAAGAAATTTCGTCGGAAATTTTGGAAGAATCGAACCGATGGATCTTCATCCACGAAACCTTCTAAAGGATCATCGGGTTCTAAATCCTCTAACCTCAAAAGCTTTGCAAAACCTTCTAAAGAAAAAGAAAAAGATGATTTCGAAGGGGAAATCCAATGCTATCGATGCAAAGGCTACGACCATTTTTCAACGGATTGTCCTTCTCCGAAATCATATAAAAAGAGGGCTTTGCAAGCAAAAACTTGGGACGATTCTACTTCTAATGAATCGACCTCAAGTAAAGGGGAAAAAGTTGTTGCCTCTCATGCCTCTTATATTCCCTCTTCTAATGGTTGCTTATCATCTTTAATCACTGACTCTATTCCTTTGATTTTGCATGAAACATCAACATCCGGCGGAGAGTCATCAAGTGAGGGGGAGTCGGACGAGGAAGAACTCGTTGAGGCATATCAACAACTTTTTGCGGAATCTAAGAAGATGGCCAAGCATATCAAGAAGTTGAGGAAGCAACGACTTGAGAATCAAGACGAGAATCATGCTTTAAAGATAAAACTTCATGATCTCGAGGAGGAACAAGTACGTTTATTGAATAACAATAAAATCCTCCAAGAAAAGCTAAACCAATCGGAGACAAACGCTAAATCATATACGGACAAGATTGGTTTTCTAGAAAAACAGTTTGAGGAGATTCATGTCACCAACCAAGCATTGACCAAACAAGTTCATCAACTTAAATCCGACATACAAAGGATCTCAACCGATTCCAAGAAACTTGAGTGTATGTCCGGTTTAGGTCAAACAAGCAAGGTTGGTTTGGGATTCAAAAAGGACCAAACTGTGCATGCTTCAAGTTCCACAATGAAATTGAAAGGAAGAACTTGTCACTTATGTGGACTTGAAGGACATTTGGTGAAGAATTGCCCGAAAAAGAGAAAGAAGAGTCCTTCGGCAACTTCATCTACGGAGCGAACTCAACGGAATCAAAAGACACATCAAGTCAAAGGAGTTCACTCAACCCACCAAAGGTCCGAGCCACAACATCAATCATTCAAGTGGATCACTGCGAGGCAAAGACCTAAGGTGGATCAACAGTCAAAGCGGACAACCCCCGGCCACAACGAATCAAGACAACCCAAAATCCAGCGATTTTGGATTCGGAAAGGTGATATCTTTCCTTGTCTTAAGTTCTAAATAGCTTATGACTGTATGTAATGCTTTGATTAGTTTTCCTTTCATATTTTTCTTAATCTTTGCATTACATGTTTTTCAATGCTCTTCGTTTTTATGCTTTGTTTTTGAACAAAAGGGTTTTTAATGAACAAGTGCATTGAATGAAAAGGGCTTTCACTTTCAATCACTCCAATTTAATTTTATATGGATTATCAACTTTACTCCATAATCATAATCTTGAAGATACTTCATTATAGGAGTTTTTGATATTATAAGCATCAAATTTTAGAAATCATGTGTGATCTTTAGATGCTTAATCTATCTCGGTTGTGTGAGTTCATTGTGATAAACGTGAGACAACCGATAGACTAAAATTTGGGATTTAATTCTTTCATGTAAGAGATTGCATTCTTACAAGGGTATTGAAATGATTTGCAAAAGATGTGGAAAGAGTTACATCCGAAAGGAGTGTGAAAACTACCACCACATGCTGGAAAGAGCTGCCACCCCGGTCGTCCGGTTTGTGTGTGAAGCTACCACATGTTATGGATGCTTGATAGTATTTTATGAGAAAATCTTTAGTTGAAGCATTTGGAGATTTATATGCAAAACTCTTATATTTTGAACAATCTCCTGGTTGGTATAAGGTGGGATAGTTGAAAGATGCTCAAAGAGCCACCCTTAGGTATTTTAGTGATTATCTCAATTTGAAAGGGTAGAATTCAAGATTGATGTCGTTTGGAAATCTCCGTATGTCATCTTTGTAAATCCGTTACATCTTGATAGACTTTGGATCTCAAGATTATTTTTGATGACTTGTGTTTGATGAATATAACATGAAAAACGGTTTATAATGTTTTGCCTTTATTTTTCATGATTTTGGAGTAAATCTTTTTAATTTTGTGAAATTAATTGGATTGAATGACATCTGTGTGAATTCACTGTTTAAAGCACTTAAATTGATTTCTTGATGGAATACAAATCGGTATTTGAAAAGATTCTAAAATCTGGATTTCTTTCAAGAAATTATTTGATTTTTGCTTTCTGGTACAGGTACGGAATCTGTATTTTTGTTATATACCAGAACTGAGCTTTTATCTCTCTTTCTCCATGAACTAATTTTGTTAGTAATTTCCTTTTGTCTAGTATGTTCACTGTTTGACAATTTGTGACAAAAAGGGGGAGAAGAGAAATGACGGAGATGAGATCATCAAGAGAGGATAAACGAAACGAACGAAAATGGAAAAAATGGGGGAGAACGGAAAATGATGATCGTATCACAAAGGGGGAGAACAGAGATGCTCAAGATAGGGGGAGACAAAGAAAAAATTGAAAGAGCAGAAAAACAAAAGAACCAAAAGGAAGACGGATCAAATGTAGGATTGTAATTTCTAACGACTAACGTTTGATTTTGTTTGGAGTTTTGTTTTGCAGGAATTACATCACTTTAAGACTCCAAGTCCTAAGTCATAGAGTATGTTCTAGGACTGTTTGGTTCAAATGTAATTTTGTATTTATTGGATCTTTCACGCAAAGAAAATCAATGTTTTGGTGATAACATTGAATTTCGACTTTTTGGTTTAAGATGAGTGTCTTGAGCGTTTTTATGTATTTTTAGGTTTTGTCACGAAATTGCCAAAGGGGGAGATTGTTACGGCATTTTGGTATTGGCATATTTCGTGAGTCAAGTCAGTGAGTTGAGTCGGAGTCTTAAAGGGATCAAATTGTCAATCAGCAATCAAAGACTTAGAGAAGATTCAACAAGAGCTCAAGTTGACACTCAGTGTCTTGAATCTTGAAGATTGAAGTTGAAGAATTGTGGATCAGTTACATCAATCTCAAGAAGAAAGTATTCAAGAGGATCAGGTATGTTTAACTAAATAATTGTGGTGATCCGAATACTTTCTTATAGTGTAGAAACACTTGGATGAACTTTTAATTGCATAATAATCAAAAACTGGTGTTCGGACTTGTTCAGGATCCGGATCAGAGCCAACGATCCGGATCCCGAAGGTTGTTGCTTCATACAAGACTTCGATCCGGATCCATGCAATTTTCGATCCGGATCCCGAATGTTAAGTTTTCTGATTTGTATGAACGATCCGGATCGGGCCTTGCAATCCGGATCCCGAACCCTTGGTTTTCTGGAATCGTCAATCTCGTTACGACGATCCGGATCGCAGTAAATCCGATCCGGATCGCCGTCCTGAAAATTTCCAGATAAGGTATGTTTTTGATTCTTATCTCTTTCCAAAGGTTTCTAAACTATAAATAGACATTTAGGGTTTCTCAAAAACGTGGGAGCTACGGCCGATCAATTTATAAAACACTTGAGAGCAACCCTAGAGGCTAGGTTTTTTATCGATCTTCTTAATAGCCTCTTTTAGGTCAATTCGACGGTTCTTCCAAGATCTATCTTTTGTCGAATTGATCTAATCTTTGCTTAGAGATTTTTTCTACGGTTCCTCAATGAGAATCTAAGCAAAGGATCACCATCGAAGTCAATATTCTTATCGACTGAGTTTGCGTCGTGGATTCGACGTGGCATCGTGGATTCGGTGTGCTAAAGGCATTTCGTGGATTCGAAACGTGTGCTCGTGGATTCGAGTGGCGTTCGTGGATTCGAACGTGTGCAGTGGGCGTGCAAAACGGTAGAGCGCGAGGTCCAAGAAATTGAAGGAGGGGTTAAATCCGTGGAGACGGTAATCACCTTGTTATTCTTCTTTTCTTAGGGATTGTTATTGCGTGGATATCCAACCGGTCAGCGCAAGGTCCGAAGAAGCTGAAGGAGGGGTTTGAGTCCGTGGAGTCGGTAATCACCTTGTTATTCTTCTATTCTTATTGGATTGTTATTGCGTGTTGGTCCCGTGGTTTTTCTCCTGGATTGGAGTTTCCACGTAAATCTCGGTGTGCTGTTTTTATTTTCCGCATTGGTTTTTATTTTGCACTGAGATTGTGTTTTTAAGTATTACACCTATTCACCCCCCCTCTAGTTGTTTGATAGTACCTATTTAGATCCTTGTGGATCCTATAAAAAACCTACATATCAATCTGCATGATCTAGGCCATTCCACAAGCTTCCATCTCGATGCTAAATATAGTACAATTAAACATGCATGCTAACAATCACATAGGGTAAATCCTTTTAGGTAAGCTTTTACTATTCATCATCCTGGATATCCAAATCTAGCAAGTTCCCAATAATATTTAACATGGACATTCACTTGCAATTCCTTGTACAATTATCATTCCTAAGCTTACCCCTTAATCACAAATAGTGTACCCTAAACATGCATGCATTCTAACATATAGAATTAGAGAACCGTCCACCGGTTTTGGAGATGAAGCAACCCACCTGAAGCGCTTTCTACAGGCAAAGCCGAAGTTGGTGAAGTGCGTAGTCACGCGATATCAAAATCCGCTAAAACTGCACTTAGTACACAATCAAGTCCACTGTTCCAACAAACAACACAACAATCACAACCCCAAACACACAAAACAGCACACGCTGTTTTCCAAACCAGCAGAGAAGAGGGGGTATTCTCACCTGTTTACAGTACTCCAAAAAATCCAAGAAAAATCACGGTTGCGATCCTCGCGACGAGTAGATACAAATCGAGTATTTATACGTCCCGTTCCGACACCTGTAGGCCAAGATATAAATACAACAACACGGGTATGCCGAATTATCACAAACAGAAATCTGTAGGAAACCAGTCCGAAAGAAGCATAAATATCACCTTCGAAGAGTCCTTCAAAAATTCCGATAAAAATACGGGTGCGTTTCTCTCGAAGCGTAGATATCAATCCAGTCCTTAAACACCTCATTCCGATGCTCGTAGACCAAGAAATCCCAAGAATACTCCACCGCTGTCCATAATCTCACAGCAGTAAAAGAGGTCACAAAACACCTCGGGCACCATGCCAAGAATCCAAAATGAGGTGAAAAGATCAATACGGAAATCGAAGGCGTACCTCTCGTGAACGCGCTGCCACAAAAATCAGCTCAAAATACCATTAGAGTAATCCAGAGTGCCTCGCGGACCAAAAAGTGACGGTGGATGCCAAAATCCAAGAAACGTCGCAGTGCGCCGCGTCGCAGAAAGCGCGGATGTCGAGGCCTCCAAAAATTCTGTAAACTCTTCACAAGATGGAGAACAGGGAGAGGAACAATGTTTCTTCAAGGCTCTGTCGAAGGAAAGCTCGTGAAAGGGCTCAAAAATGTAGCCAATTGTGGGTTTATATAGCCTCAACTGAACAATTCAATAAATTCCCTCTGAGTCCCCACATTCGGGCGCCCGAATCTTTCGGGCGCTACAGGAACCCCAAAATGTACCACAAACCACAGCGCCCGAATCATCCACAGCGCGCCATGTGTCCCCCGAACAGCCAACAGCCACCGCGTCCAACCAGCTGCCGACGCGTGGCCGCACCCCGCGCAGCTCCCGCCCGCGTTCGGCGCCTCGGTCGGCGCGCCCGCGTGCGCGCACCCGCGCTGCCGTCGACCACGCCGCGCACGCAGCCCGAGATACCTGCTCCGCTCCTTGCGTAGACCGAGTGCACATGGACCGGCCAACCAACGACCGCCACGTGGCCCGGCCCCGGTCCATGCACCCTCCGCGCGACCCCGTGGACCGCGCACGCCTGCTGCGCCGGCAAACTGGAAGCCGCCACGCGTCCAAGTCCCCGGTGCATGCCTCGCCCGGTGGACCGAGTGGCTGCGCCTCAGCCCGCCGCCGCGCTCCGCCACCTGCCGTCGCCGTCGGCGCTTCTCCGGCCGCCGGAACAGTGCTCCAATGCCTCGAAATCCGTGTTTTGGCGACCGGGCTTCGATAAATACAAGTAAATAGCCCATTTCGATCGTTTTCGCGCGCTGAATCCAAATCCGCTGTCCGTTTTGCCAAATTCCAATTCCAAAATTTGTCGAAGGCATCCAGATAAGTGTTCTTAACCCAAATTTTGCGCTGAGTCCAATTCTGATGTCCGATTCGCGCAAAACTACTTTTAAACAATCGACAGGGGTCTCCGATTACCCACGTGATCCATTTAACACCCGAAGTACATCACTTGCGTCCAAATTGGTGCACAAACACCGCCAACACGCCACGTAGGCCTCCAGAAGCTGCAGGTCACACTGTAAAAGCCCTGTAGAGATTCGGGTCACCACAAGAGAGCTTCGCAAAGCCCTCAACAAACCGACGGTAATATCCTGCTAAGCCCAAGAAACTCCGGACCTCAGTAACCGTCGTCGGTCTAGGCCAATCCCGAACAGCATCAATCTTCGTCAGGTCCACTGCCACTCCAGCGGCTGAAACCACATGGCCTAAAAATGCAACTTCCCAAAGCCAGAATTCGCACTTCTTAAGTTTGGCATACAACTTCTTTTCTCTCAGAAACTGCGGTGTTAAGAATTTTTGTATTGGCGTATTTCGTGAAGTTGAAGATTGAAGATAAAAACTTGACAAATCATTTACATCAATCTCAAAAGAATGGATTCAAATGTTCAGGTACGTTAAATTAAATAATCTTTGATATTTTGAATACATTCTTATAGCTTGGAAACACTTTGGAATAGTTTCTATGGCTAAAGGATCAAAAACTGGACATTGTGAGTGTTCAGGATCCGGATCAGGACCATCCAGTCCGGACCCCGAACATAGTTTAGTTCATGCGGAATTTCAGTCCGGACCATCCCCAATCCAGTCCGGACCCCGAACCTTGTGTCTGTTGAAATCGCATGAATAGTCCGGATAAGGAAAATCCAGTCCGGACCCCGAACTATTTTTTCAGGAAATTCTCTGAAAAAAGACGACAGTCCGGATCAGCCAAATCCAGTCCGGACCGCCGTGCGGTAAAAATTCTGTTATGGAAGTTTTTGATTCTTATCTCTTTCCAAAAGGTTTCTAGCCTATAAATAGACCCTAATATCATCTTTTAGGGTTATCCCAAGGGGGATCAAAGGTAAGAATCCACATAGAGAAGAAAAGGTAAACACCTCTTTATTTTAGGTTTTCTTTCTCTATTGATTGGTTTGATTCTAGGGTTTTCAAAATCTATATCTTTCGAAAGAATCAAATCGATGAATACTTAGAGGGTGCTTCCTTGTCTATCTATGATGATCTAAGTATTCAAAATATCATCACCAACAAATCAACGATTTCCGAGAGGACAATCGGCACGTGGATTCGCGTGGCCTTGTGGATTCAAGGTGCTACCGCTTTCGTGGATTCGGAGCGAGGCGCGTTCGTGTGATCGATACGTGCTATATTGATGACCCTGGATTCGGTTGAAGACTTCGTGGATTCGAAGTTGGACTTCGTGGATTCGAAGTTGTGACGCCTTCATGGATTCGAGGTGCGTTGTGGAGCGAGCGGCGAAGATCTACTTGGAGCGTACGGTAAAGGTTTAGTCGTGTGTGTGCGTTATATCACCTTGTACGTGTTTTAATCTTAGTGGATTTTACCGTGTGATCGGTCCCGTGGTTTTTTACTCATGTGATGGAGTTTTCCACGTAAAATCTTGCGTGTTATTTATTTTCCGCGTTGGGTTATTTTTTACGCAACGATTTTGGTGTGTTTATTGTTTACACCTATTCACCCCCCCTCTAGGTGGTTTTTTCCCTATTCAGATCCATATAATCCATAACCCACAAGTGGTATCAGAGAGGGAATAGGGTTGTAAACAATGGTTGAAGGTGGAAACATCAATAGACCACCGTTCTTCGATGGAACAAACTATGCTTATTGGAAAGTACGCATGAGAGCGTTTTTAATTTCCATCGATGAACGGGTTTGGCAATCAATTGAGTTTGGATGGACAAATCCTACTGAGGTTATTGTCGATGTTGTCACCATCAAACCTAAGTCAAAATGGACTAAGGAAGAAATTGATGCATCTTCTTACAACGGCAAAGGAATTAACGTCTTATTTAATGCTTTGTCGCAAACCGAGTTCTCTCACGTCTCGACATGTGAGACTGCGAAAGAAATCTGGGATACTCTACAAGTTACACATGAGGGAACAAGTTGAGTGAAGATTCAAAAACTACGAATGTTTACGAGCAAATTTGACTCTATTTTCATGGCAGAAAATGAATCTTTCATAGAGTATTATACACGATTGCAAGATATCGTAAATGCATGTGCTAACCTGGGAGAAAAAAATTCCAGAATCTAAAGTTGTAAGAAAGATTTTGAGAACTCTTCCTGAAAGGTTTCGTCCTAAGGTTGCAGCCATTGAAACAGTAAAACACCCGGACGAGATCAAGGTAGAAGAATTAGTTGGTACACTTCAAACTTATGAAATGACTTTTCCTACTAACTCTTCTGCTGGAAAGCCTTCTTCCTCTTCCAAGTCTTTAGGTATGGCATTGAAATCAACAGAACATGAAGACGCGGATTCATCCTCCTCGGACTCTGACGATGATCTATCTATGGAGGACTTTGAGAAACAACTCGCTTTCTTGAAGAGGAAATTTCGCCGAAACTTCGGAAGCGAAAACTCAAGCAAATCTTCATCCTTCTCGAAGTCCAAGAAAGGAAAAGGTGCTTCTACGTCAAAATCAAGAAAGCAAGAAGGTTTCTCAATGGAGAAGAAGAACGCTGAAGGACAGATCCAGTGTTTCAAATGCAAAGGCTTTGGCCACACTGCAATGGAATGTCCCAGCAAGAATCCACCAAAGAAGAAGGCTATGCAAGCCATCACGTGGGATGACACTTCTTCTACGGACAAGTCATCTTCTAGTGATGAGGATACAAATGCCATCACATTCTTCGCATCCACGACTTCACCCTTCGTGTGTTTTTCATCGATTGCATCTGGTTCCTTGTCTATTTCTTACCAGGATGATCAAACGGCAACGGATGATGAACCAAGCGATTCCGAAGGTGAAAACTTTGCTCATGCCTACCAACTACTTCTACGGAACTCAAAGAAATTGGCGAAGCAAAATAAAAACTTGAGGAGAAGGTTGTTGGAACTCGAGGAACAACCTAATAGAGCAACTTCTCTCTCAAGGGCTCTTGAAGTGGAAAGGGACAACTTGGTTGAGAAAAATATTTTCCTTCAAGAGATGAACGAGCATTTTGAGAAGGAACTTGAAAAATCGGTGGATAAAGCTAATCTCTTCTCAAAGCTCTATTCCGAGACACGATAAGGAAATTTTGAGATGACGAAGACCATTTTCCAACTTAAAGAGGATTTGCATAGATTTTCTTCAGGACAAAGTAAGTTGGATCGCCTTCTTGGTCTTGGTCAAACTAATCGTGTAGGCCTCGGATATGGCCGAACTTGTGATGAACCAAGTTCAAGCAAGACAAGTTTTGTGCCCCAGTCGGTTGCTCCTTCTCCGACGGAAATCATTGCAGCCAACATTGACAAGCCTACCTCATCTTCTTCGGGTTCAACTTTTACCAAGGTATGTCATTGTTGTGGTTTTGCAAGGCACATAAGATCTAATTACAGTCAAAATGCAATTAAGAAAAATTCTGCATCTACTACCATTAAGAACACTACTTGGGAATCGAAGAAAAATCTTCAAGTGTTAAGGCGTATGGTAGGACACCCCTCAAGACGGAGTCATTAAAAAAAAAATAAATAAATAAATAAAAAATGATCAATCTGAGAAGAAGACTTCACCACAGATCCCACAATCAATTTCATTTCCGACGCATTCCAAAACTTGTAAGATTTGGGTGCGCAAAGGTGAACTCTTCCCTTGTCTTTAATTTTTCTGCGATTGGATCAAGGGACAATTGTTACATAGTTCCTAGTAAACCTGCTAAAGTAGATGAAGCTTTCAATTTTTCTTCTGATAAATCTACTCTTCACATGTCTCTTGATGATGATTTGCTTGTTAATGATATTGCATCGGTGCCTGATAAATCTACTGAAAATTTTGATGCATCTCATGGTATGAAAGATTAACGATATATCTTTTAGAAAAGGGCAATACTCGAGGGGGAGCCGACAGGATACTCTTTGTGAAGCATTCTCAAGATAACTTCATAATAGCTCAGATTTCTGTTGATGACATAGTATTCGGGGCTACTACAAGCAAAGATGCTTCCAAATTCGCAGAAACGATGACAGGTGAGTTTGAGATGTCCATAGTGGATGATCGGAAGAGCACGAGTGATGCATGTTTTACCTTGGCCATTGTCTTGTTGCATGGCATAGTAAAAAGCAAAACTGCATTGCTCTCTCAACTGCCGAGGCGGAATGCATTTCAACGGGAAGTTACTCAACTCAATTGATTTGGATGAAAAGTGTATTGAGTGACTTCCGCATCCCTGCGACCTCGGTAACTATTTTGTGTGACAACACAAGTGCCATTAACTTTTCTAAAAAACCCTGTGTTGCATTCTAGAACAAAACACATTGAATTGATATATCATTTTCCTAGAGAGCTAGTTGAATCAAGTTTTTACAAATTACTTACGTTTCAACTGAAGATCAATTAGCTGATATTTTGACAAAACCTTTGGATCAAAAATGTTTGGCATGCTTTCAATTACATAACTTTTTGAACCACTGCTTAGAAAGGTTTTTGTTTGTGTTTTGTGTTCTTTTTGTAATATAGAACATTAATTGAGCATTTGCTATATTGACTTTATTTGCATCCTTTCATGTTTAGAGAAGTTTATTATGATTTGAATATCATTATAACTCATTTGATGCAATGATCATGTATATCAATTATCTCATCTTGAATTGATCAAAGTCATTACCTCTCTCAATGATCTTCTGGTATTTATTTTATATTATTTGATGATTGAAATAAGTATGAACACGAGATCAATTTTTGGTTGAATACTGAATATCTTACATAATTGATAGCCAATTGAGGGGGAGTCTTTTAAATTTTTCATGCTCAAAAGATGTGGAAAGAGTTACATCCTTAAGAGGAGTGTGAAAACTACCACCACATGGAGGAAAGAGCTACCACCTCGGTCGTCCGAGTACTGTGTGCAGCTACCACATGTTTACCAAGCATGGTGAATATTGTTTATTAAAATGCTTTTTGGAATATTTGACTTTGTCGAATTCCATGGTTGGTATAAGGTGGAATTTCTGAAAGATGCTCAAAGAGCCACTTCCCAAATATATTGACTAGATAATATTATTTGACTTATTTGTGATTTCAAACATCCATCGATCTTGGTGCTACATTTTTTTTGCTTAATTGATGATTAGATAAACTCTATACTCTTTAGATCGTGAAGGATGTTTGGAAATTGATCAACTTTAGAGGTTATAATTTTTATAAATTTTTGTTTCACAATTTGGGATATTTTGATAGATATATCATAATCTATTTCGTTTTGTGTGAAATGAAACTTTTGTATAAAGTTGATTTGTAGAAATGCTTACATACTTATTCTGGATTTTCTGGAATTTTTATAAATTTTTTTCTGAAGAAAAAGTTGCAGGCAGTCCGGACTGGATTGACTCAGTCTGGATCCCGAACCATGGGATTTTCTGCGCAAAGCCGATCCGGACTGACATCTTAATTCGATCCGGACCGCGGCTAGGGTTTGTATTAAAACGAAAGGTTTTGAATTCTTTTTCCCTACAAGCTTTTGGTATTTGGTTTCCTGTGTTTCTCTCTCTAGAATCCAGAAGCTTTTGGATCTATTTCAACTGAATTTCTCTCGATCCAAGTAAGTATTTTGATCAAAAACTTGGTTCATTCACTTTTCTTGCTAGTTTTTATCTAAACGTGATGGATTTCATGCTATGATTTCATTTTTGAACGGTTTTTGATCAAATTTTTTTTGAAATCTGAATTCTGGATGCCTAAGAATTGTTTCTCTGACTATTGTTTATCTTCTAAACGGATTTTTGGGCTTCGATTTCAAAAACTTCAGTTTTAGGGCAATCTTCAAGAATTTTCGAAAATCATGAAATTGATCTATTTTTAAAATTCTTTTTACAAAATCGTCTTGATTCCTAGCCTCTACTGTCACGCCCCGGGTGGAAACCAGAACCCGGGCTCGCCAACAGATCCGCCGTGCACACGGAATTTTCCATGTACACGAAGCGTCGGTAACCTGCTCAGATATAAGATGTACAATAAAAGAGCATAATACAGAGATGAACTAAAAAGAACTATATAACATCTCAGACTGGAAATAAAATAAAGCTGTAATAAATACAATAAACTCCCAGCTCACCAAAATAATACACCCAGCTTGTCACGCCCCGAGTCCGCCAATTTGTACGGTTCAGGCACGCCAACAGACCCGCCAATCGGGCACGAACTTTCCCTACCCGGAAGGAACGGTAACATCCATAATCATACAACAAGTATATGCGGAAGCTCAATATCAGAGTACTAAAAATCACTACAAATTAAAACTTTCATTCAATAAAAACAGTTAATGCGGAAATGAAAGCATACCAGAGTGAACCATAACTTAAATTTATTACACTTTACATTTCTGAACTTGCAAATAAATTTATTACAATTCCTTTACATAAATTCCTCACCATACAAAGTTCACTCAAGAAATATATAAAAGGGATACCTCTGCTAGACCCTCTAGGTCTCTATGCTGCTGGGCCCTTGCCCCTGTCGTATGCCTCGCCGTCTGCATCTGAACCGTCTCGTCCGCTGTATCCATACCCGAACCTGTGGGGGGGGTCACCCAAGGGGTGTGAGAACTCCGACAGAGTTCCCAGTGGGTTCAACCACCGAGAAAAAGTGTCCTACACCACTTGGTCCAATGGAAGCAATAATAATAGTGCTAGGAAACTAAAATCCTCAATATCAAAATGCGGCTATGCAATGTATATGTCACTACACTATCTGTGTATACTCATCGACCCAGCACTACTCTGTCCAGCCACACTAGGCTGCTAAGCACCAACTCGGCCACTATGCCGCTGTATACAAAGTCAAACTAACCCGGCCACCTTGGCCACTCTAATTTCTCTTTATTTCTTTAAATTCTGGTGTTTTAGTTCAAGTTAACCCTCAGAAATTCTTATCAGACGGGCCCCAGCCCGGTAGTCCTGCTACCATAAGATAAGATTTCTAAGGTTGCCGATAACACTCGCAAGTGTTACCCCGTCCTACGGGAGAAACGTGCCAGATGGGTCACTGCACTGGAGCGGGATACACCTGCACCTCCATTAGTCACTGCCCTGGAGCGGGATACACCTGCGCCTCCAGTAACGGTCACGTTTCCTCCCCGAAGGTACGCCCATTTTATCTTTATATTTTCTTTTCTTTTTCTTTCTCTTTTTACTTTAGTTCTTAGCCTCTTTGCCTTTGAACACTTGCTTTTCTTTCTTATTCGAGCTTATAGCTCCCAATTTTGCCGCTGGCAAATCTCTTTCTCTTTCCTTTGAGCATTTAGCTCTTTACTTTCACTTTAAGCCTTTCGAAAGTACCTCGTCCGACGGGTCACTGCCCAGGGAGTCCTGCTCCTCTTGACGAGTCTCAAATTCGAAGGCGCCATGTACATTTTCTTTATGCTTTTAGCCACTTTTAGCTTGCTTTTAACTTTGCCTTTTTACAACAATTTATCTCTTATCCTAGGTCTCGCCATAAGGATGACTAGGAGTCACTTAGACTCATACCATTTCTCTCTTTGTTCTCTTTGTCTTAAGCAGTTTGCTTGTCTTACTTATTAACCACTTCTGCTCTATCACGAGCAATTTGCTTGTGTTGGTCATTAATCACTTTTTCATCCTTTACCCTAGGTCTTGCCACACGGGTAACTAGAGAGTCTCTTGGACTCATACACGTTTCACTTTCCTTTATTTAACTCAAATTGAAGTTAAAGTTGTTGTCCATTTGCCTAGACACCCTATGACTCTCAAGAGTTATATTTGTTTAATTCTTTAACCTTGGGATCTTATCCCACTTTCCTGATTCCTCACTGAATCCTAGAGTTAACTTAACTCTATTTTTCTGTTCTACTATTAACTTAGAGTTACACTGACTCTAATTTTCTGTTCCACTTTTATCTTAGAGTTACGCTGACTCTAATCTCCTGTTCCACCTTTATCTTAGAGTTACACTGACTCTAATTTCCTGTTTTCCCTTTCATGTCTCCACACTTGATCCATTTTTTCCATTCTCCTGTCTGTGAGTTTAAACTCTTCTAGCTCACCTTAGGTTCTCTTTACCTAAATTCCATGTCACACTCATTCTAGAGCTCCCTGACTCTATGTTGATCACTAGCTCTCCTTAGGTTTTCTTTACCTAAGTTCCATATCATATAAATCCTAGAGTTCCCTGACTCTACGTTGCTTACTCTATCCTGTGTCCTTAGGTTATCACCTAAGACCATGCCACTCGTCCAATCCTAGGATAACTCCTAGTTCGATGTCACTCGTCAAACCCCTAAACTAGGTTTCTCCTAGTCTTACTACCAGCAGGTTCTGTTCCCTTATGTCACATGATTCCTAGGGTTATACCCTAAAATGATCACAATCATAAATAGCCAATCTTTTCATGCATGCAATTATTTTCATCTCATTCATAAAATAATAATTATCCCTACGCATGCATATTCATCATATATGTTTGGCAACCAACAGTTGCACTTTTCCTCTGTGTCTCTTTGCACATGCACAACTATTCCCCTATCTCTGACAACCAACAGTTGCTCTTTTTCATCTGAATCCATCTATACCGGCAATTAATATCATAATTACCTAACGCCTCTAACAGGCTACTATCATGCTTCGAATCGAAAAGCAAAGGAGCAAGGGAAGAGGTCACCCAATTTCGGCAGAATTCCCCACCTTGTAGTGTACCCAATTGCTTGTAGACACTTGCAATTGGTCTCCGCGCGATTCCACTTGTCTCCTCGAGCTTGCACGCAAAACGGTGCACTTCCCTCGAGTCCGCATGCAAAACGGTGCACGTCCACCAAACCTGCACACAAAACGGTGCGCGTCAGTAAAACCCACATGCAAAACGGTGCACATCACTTCAGTCGGCACGCAAAACGATGTGCGTCAACTCAACCTGCACGCAAAATGGTACACGTACCTCAAATCTGCACGCAAAACGGAGCATGCTTCTCTTAAGGTTGCACGCAAAACGATGCACGTCTTTTCTGACCCTGCACGAAAAACGATGCATAATATTAGAGTCGGCACGCAAAACGATACGCGACAACGCGATCGGCACGCAAAACGGTGCACGTACCTCAAATCTGCACGCAAAATGGTGCACGATTAACTGTAGGATTGCACGCAAAATGGTGCACGTTTTTCTATCCCTGCATGAAAAATGATGTATATTATTAGAGACTGCACGCAAAACGGTGCGCGATAACACAACCGGCACGCAAAACGGAACACGTACCTCGGGTTGGCACGCAAAACGGTGCACTTTTCTCTTTCAATATTGCATGCAAAACGGTGCACGTTTTCCGAGTTTGCGTCCAAAACTATGTATTTTTGCCGAATCCGCACGCAAAACGATGTATTTTTCTACAAACTAGCACGCAAAACGAGGCACGCCAAAATTGTCCCCGGAAGTCCGCGCAGCAAAACGGCGCAGTATAACTCGGTTTCTAACACGCAATACGGTAATGGGGTCAAATCCAAACCCAAAAGAGGCATAAAAATTGTGCCAAAAATACCGTGAAAATAACGTTACCTCGTACAGTCGCGCCGCCCATCGACTTTTGGGACGCCTCGCGCGCTCCACGAGGTTCACGGCGCGCCGTTCCTCCTCACGAAATCCCCTCTTTTTCTCTCTCTCTCTCTCTCTCTCTCTCTCTTTCTCTCGTGCTCGGGTGGAGAAGAAGAAGAGAAAGGGAAGGTCTGGTGCGGATGAAGAAGAAGAGAATAAGAAGATGAAGGAGGAGGAGGGTTCATGGACCGGGTCCACAAAGACCTCCAATGAGGAACCGCCGGGTGACGGTCCACCACACAGAGGGCGCGCACCAGGTCCAAGCGGCGCCCCCCACGCCACGCGGCGCACGTCCCCGCACAGATGCGCGCCAGCTGTGCGCATTGCGCAGCGCGCAGCGCGCCTTGAAAATCTGTTTTGTCCCGTTTTCTATCTGTTTTTCGTTCGTTCCGGTCCAAATTTGACATGCGGCTTCGTTTCAGCTTAATTTACCACAGAAAATTTTAAATTTTCAGTTTGGGCCATTTCTGGGCCACCAAAAGCCTCACTGTATCTAGAATCATTGGGGGACCCCATTCTCACAATCCGGGTATCCGATCAACACGAAATTTTTACTGTGGCCTTAAAATATAATAACGAAGCTCCCCAAATTTTCTCAGAATTTTCCGACACTGTTGGCGGAGCCCGTTCTTACTATCCGGCATCCGATCAACGCGAAACTTTTTCTGTGGTCTTAAAACATATTTACGGGGCTTCCGTAATTTTTTCGGAATTTTCCGACACTGTGAATTTTCCACTAAAAATCTGGGCCCCCTTTCTCAAATAAATTTTTAGATCTCTCCATTTTAACCCGATTTGGGCCCAACTCGCGTCCAAATGTTCCTTACTTCCCCAACTTTCATAACAAGAGTATTTCATACCACCTTTATTTAGATTTATTTATGTGACAAAAATCCGGTACTTTACACAGCTGGCCAAAGCCAGACCCCAAAATAAAAGTAAACTACTACAGTCTGAGTAAAATGGGTACAATATCTGTCTAACAGTAGCTCACAGCCTCACAGGAGATCTATCTACTCAGCGATCCCCTTACCTCGATCAGCTGCCGATGGCCCAGCAGCTCCCGCAGAAGACTCTGCAAAACAAAGGAAAGAAAGAGAGGAAAGCAACAATGGGGGTGAGAACCACTAGTAAACCAGTAGCCTCCCCCTGTGGGTAAAGCCTCAAACTCCGACGTACCCACTAAGTCTACCAGAGGTAAAGGGAAAGGTAAAGTAGTAAGCAATAAGACTCTTGAAAAAGGAAACTACCACTATTATGCCTCTAAATGCAGTCCCGAAAAGTATGACTGTATGTATGCATCAGTAACCGCATCTGTCCGAAATAAACACAATCTAGCCACCAGTAAAAACTGGTACTGCCTGCTCTGCTGTCGTACTCAAGAACTCAGTAGCTGATCGGCACACGGCTCGATCTCAATATAAGTAACAGACCGGCACACGGCTCGGTCAAAATATAAGTAACAGACCGGCACACGGCTCGGTCATAAGCCTACCTCCGGAGTGGCACTCGAGGGGAGCGACCCACACGAGTAAAGTAACCAATGTCTCACAAGTATCACAATATAGCAGGACTGGATCACGACTATGATCAAAGTGGGAAAATCCGTCCACTACAGAAAACCCAATCCCAATCTGATGCAAGGATAAACATCCGGTCAACCGCCTAATGTCCGCGGTTACCGCAATATCCCACAAGTCCAAAATCAAGTACAACCTGTCCCAGACTCAGAGTCCCGACTACACTATCCCAAACCCCTGCTCGAATCTGAGCAACATGAATCCACAGTCGAAATGAAAAGGAGAAGGAAGTGTAGGTTTTTATGGATCCACAAGGATCTAAATAGGTACTATCAAACAACTAGAGGGGGGGTGAATAGGTGTAATACTTAAAAACTCAATCTCAGTGCAAAATAAAAACCAATGCGGAAAATAAAAATAGCACACCGAGATATACGTGGAAACTCCAATCCAGGAGAAAAACCACGGGACCAACACGCAATAACAATCCACTAAGAATAGAAGAATAACAAGGTGATTACCGACTCCACGGACTCAAACCCCTCCTTCAACTTCTTCGGACCTTGCGCTCACCGACTGCACGTCCACTGCACACGTTCGAATCCACGAACGCCACTCGAATCCACGAGCACACGTTTCGAATCCACGAAACGCCTTCAACACATCGAATCCACGATGCTACGTCGAATCCACGACGCAAACTTGATAAAAGCTTCGATGGTGATCCTTTGCTTAGATTATCAATGAAGAACCATGGATGAAATCTCTAAGCAAAGATTAGATCAATTCGACAAAAAGTATGTCTTGGAAGAACCGTCGAATTGACCTAAAAGAGGCTAAAAAGAAGAACGATAAAAACCTAGCCTCTAGGGTTGCTCTCAAGTGTTTAATAAATTAATCGGTAGTTCTTGAGAAACCCTAAGTGTCTATTTATAGTTTAGAAACCTTTGGAAAGAGATAAGAATCAAAAACTAACCATATCTGGAATTTTTCAGGACGACGGTCCGGACTGGAATTGGCGGTCCGGACTGTCGTAGCAAGACAGACAATTTCTAGAAAAACATACGTTTGGGGTCCGGACTGTAATTCCCACGGTCCGGACTGTTCATGCAATTCCTATAAATTCCACGTTCAGGGTCCGGACTGAAGTGACCACGATCCGGACTGGAATTGCGCATGAACTAACCTATGTTCGGGGTCCGGACTGTAATGCTTGATCCGGATCCTGAACATGTAGTATGTCCAGTTTTTAATTTTTATGCAATTAAAAATTCATCCAAGTGTTTCTAAACTACTCAAATGTATTTGGATCACCAAAATTATTTAGTTAAACGTACCTGATCATTCCGAATCCATTTTCCTTGAGATTGATGTATATGATCCACAATTCTTCTACTTCAATCTTCAAGACTCAAAACACTGAGTGTCAACTTGAGCTCTTGTTGAATCTTCTCTAAGTCTTCGATTGCTGATTGACAATTTGATCACTTCAAGACTCCGACTCAACTCAACAACTCAACTCACGAAATATGCCAACACAAAAAGCCATAACAATCTCCCCCTTTGGCAATTTCGTGACAAAATCCAAAAAGTACATAAAACGCTCAAGTCACTCATCTTAAACCAAAATGTCGAAACTCAATGTCATCACCAAAACATTGATTTTCTTTGCGTGAAAGATCCAATAAATAAAATTACATTTGAACCAGTCAATCCTAGAACATACTCTATGACTTAGGACTTGGAGTCTTAAAGTGATGTAAATCCTGCAAAACAAAACTCCAAACAAAATCAAACGTTAGTCGTTAGAAATGTAAATCCTACATTTGATTCATCCTTTTGGTTCTTTTATTTTTCGGCTCTTGTCCTCAAATCTTTTTCTTTATCTCATTATTTCATCTCCCCCTATCTTGATGATCTCATTTCCGTCTCCCCCTATTTCTCTTCTCCCCTTTTTGTCACAAATTGTCAAACAGTGAACATACTAGACAAAAGGAAATCACTAACAGCATTAGTTCATAGAGAAAGAGAGATAAAAGCTGCCCGGAGGTCGAAAGCAAAAATCAAATAATTTCTTGAAACAAATCCAGATTTTGAAAAATTTGAATTACCGATTTGTATTCCATCAAGAAAACAATTTAAGTGCTTGAAAATAATATGAGATCACATAGATGTCATTCAATCCAATTAATTTTACAAACATTAAAAGGATTTACTCCGAAATCATGAAAAACAAAGATAAAACATTATAAACCGTTTTTCATTTTATATACGTCAAACACAAGTCATCAAAAGTAATCTAGAGATCCAAACTCTATCAAGATGTAACGGATTTACAAAGATGACTTACAGAGATTTCCAAATGACATCAATTTGATTTCTACCATTTCAGATTGAGATAAGCACTAAAATACCTAAGGGTGGCTCTTTGAACATCTTTCAACTATCCCACCTTATACCAACCAGGAGATTGTTCAAAATAAGAACTTTGAATTTAAATCTCCGAATGCTTCAACTAAACAAAATTTCATAAATATTTTTCAAGCATCCATAACATGTGGTAGCTTCACACACAAACCGGACGACCGGGGTGGCAGCTCTTTCCAACATGTGGTGGTAGTTTTCACACTCCTTTCGGATGTAACTCTTTCCACATCTTTTGCAATTCATTTCATTACTCTTGTAAGAAAATACAATCTCTTATGTGAAAGAATTAAATCCCAAATTTTAGTCTATCGGTTGTCTCATGTTTATCACAAAGAATTCACACAACCGAGATAGATTAAACATCTAAAGATCACACATGATTACCAAAATTTGATGTATATAATTATCAAAAACTCCTATAATGAAGTATCTTCAAGAATTATGATTATGGAGTAAAGTTGATAATTCATATAAAATTGAATTGGAGTGATTGAAAGTGAAAACCTTTTTATTCAATGCACTTATTCGTTAAAACCCTTTTGTTCAAAAACAAAACATAAAAACGAAGAGCATTGAAAACATGTAAGGCAGAGATTAAGAAAAATATGAAAGGAAAACCAATCAAAGCATTACATACAGTCATAAGCTATTTAGAACTTAAGACAAGGAAAGATATCACCTTTCCGAATCCAAAATCGTCGGATTTTTGGTTGTCTTGATTCATTGTGGTTGGGAGATGATAGCTTTGACTGTTGATCCACCTTAGGTCTTTGCCTCGCAATGATCCACTTGTATGATTGATGTTGTGGCTCGGACCTTTGGTGGATTGAGTGAACTCCATTGACTTGATGTGTCTTTTGATTCCGTTGAGTTCGCTCCGTAGATGAAGTTGCCGAAGAATTCCTCTTTCTCTTTTTCGGGCACATCTTCATCAAGTGTCCTTCAAGTCCACATTGGTAACAAGTTCTTCCTTTCAATTTAGTTGTGGAACTTGAAGCCTTCACAGTTTGGTTCTTTTTAAATTCCAAACCAACCTTGCTTGTTTGACCTAATCCGGACATACAATCAAGTTTCTTGGAACCGGTTGAAAGCCTTTGTATGTCGGATTTAAGTTGATGAACTTGCTTGGTCAAAGCTTGATTGGTGACATGAATCTCCTCAAACTGTTTTTCTAGAAAACCAATCTTGTCCATATATGATTTAGCGTTTGTCTCCGATTGGTTTAGCTTTTCTTGGAGGATTTTATTGTTATCCAATAAACGTTCTCGTTTCTCCTCGAGATCATGAAGTTTTATCTTTAAAGCATGATTCTCGTCTTGAGTCTCTAGTCGTTGCTTCCTCAACTTCTTGATATGCTTGGCCATCTTCTTTGATTCCGTAAGAAGTTGATATGCCTCAACGAGTTCTTCTTCGTCCGACTCTCCCTCACTTGATGACTCTCCGCCGGATGTTGATGTTTCATACAAAATCAAAGGAGTAGAGTCAGTAACTAAAGATGATAAGCAAAAATTGGAAGAGGGAATTCGAGAGGCATGAAAGGCAACAACTTTTTCCTCTTTACTTGAGGTCGATTCATTAGAAGTAGAATCGTCCCAAGTTTTCGCTTGCAAAGCCTTCTTTTTATATGATTTCGGAGAAGGACAATCCGTTGAAATATGGCCGTAGCCTTTGCATCTATAACATTGGATTTCCCCTTCGAATTCATCTTTTTCCTTAGAAGGTTTTGCAGAGCTTTTGAGGTTAGAGGATTTAGAACCCGATGATCCTTTAGATGGTTTCGTGGATGAAGATCCATCGGTTCGATTCTTCCAAAACTTCCGACGAAATTTCTTTACGATCCGCGCCAATTGTTCTTCAAAATCGGCAAAAGAGATTTCATCGTCGGAACTCGATTCGTCATCTTCTTCCTTTGTTGATTTGAATGTAATGCCTGTAAGCTTAGAAGAAGACTTGGAAGAAATTTGATTAGTAGGAAAAGTCATCTCATAAGTTTGTAAAGCACCTACTAATTCCTCTACTCTCATATCATCCGGATGACTAACGGTTTCAATGGCGGTAACCTTTGCCCTAAACCGTTCCGGAAGAGTTCGAAGAATCTTTCTCATAATTTTTGATTCCGCGATCTTTTCTCCTAAATTAGCACATGTGTTGATTATATCTTGAAGTCTAGTGTAATAATCAATAAACAATTCATGCTCATCCATATGAATAGAGTCAAATTGACTTGTAAGCATCTGGAGCTTTTGAATTTTTACTAGATTAGTACCCTCATGTGTAATTTTGAGAATATCCCAAATCTCCTTTGAAGTTTCACACGCGGAAATTCGTGTGAACTCAGTCGAGGAAAGAGAATTAAATGAAACGTTCATACCTTTCCCATTGTAAGAAGATCTTTCGATTTCCTCTTTGGACCATCTAGAGCGAGATTTTGGGGTAGTAAAATTTCCTACTTCCTCAATTGGATGCACCCAACCGTATTCCACGGTTTGCCAAACTCGCTCATCAATTGAGATGAGAAAAGCTCTCATCCGTACTTTCCAATACGCATAATTGGTGTGAGGACCTGGATCCCCACGACGAGATTACTGGTTGATAAGCAGCTCCTGGAGGCCTATGTGGCGTGTCGGTGGCGTTTGTACACCAATTGGACACTAGTGATGGACTCGGTGTGTTAAATGGATCACGAGAGTAGTCAAATGACCCCATCGAATGCTTAGAAGTGGTTTTGCGTGCAATGGATATTAAAATTGGGCTCAGCGCGAAGTTTGGATAAAAGATCACCTCTCCGGATGCCTTCGGGGAATTTTTTGAGTTGGAATTTGGCAAATCGGACTTTAGAAATGGATCCGGCGCGAAAATCGGATCAAGTGGGCTTTCCGGGGGGTTTCGGCAAATTTTCGGATGAGAATTTGACCAAACGGACATCGTATTTGGATTCAGCGCGCGAAATCGTTGAGAATGGACTATTTACTTGCTTTTTTCGGAGCCCGGTTGACGCGCGCATTTTTTGAGGCGTGCACGGATCTCGAGGCGATACGGCACGGATCCCGAGGTGCTTGCGCGAAGGGCGGGGTGTGGCGCGTGGCTCGAGGCGCGGCAGGCACGCAGGGGAAGCGCGCCTTCCGCGCGGGTCAGCACGCGGGGCCGCCACGTGGCGGGCCCCCACTGGCGCCCGCGCGGATGCGGGGGCGCGCGCCCGTGTAGCGCGCGGCATGTCCCGCGCCTGCGGGTTGCGCGGTGTAACGCGCCCGTGTGGCCCGTGGGCTGCGGCGCCCTCATGGCGCGCATGGACGCGCGCCACGTGGCGCAGGGGGCGCGCGCCTGTGCCTGGTGCGCGCGCCCCTGTGCGGTGGACCGCCTGGCAGCGGCCCCCTTGGGCGGTGCACCGTGGACCCGGTTCATGGGAGCCCTCCCCTCCTCTCTTTCTTCTCTTCTTCTTCTTTCTTCTCCCCCGCACCATTTCTCCTCCCTTTTTTTTATTCTTCTCCAACCGAGTGCGAGAGGGAGTGAGGGAGGAATTTTCGTGGGGTGCGGCGGTGCGCCGTGGACCTCGCGGAGCGCGCGAGGTGTTCCATCTGTGCCGGTTGGGCGGCGCGACGCTGTCGAGGTAGGTCCCGTGTGTTGTTTTTGTGGTATTTTAGCACAGTTTTGAGGCGTCCTTTTGGACATTGGATTTGACCCCTTGCTCTTATCTGTGTTACGGACCGTGTTTTACTGCACCGTTTTGCGTGCGGACTCCTGCAGCGTGCTCCGTTTTGCGTGCGGACTCCGGCGGCGTGCACCATTTTGTGTGCGGACTTCGTTTTGCATGCAGACTCTGCCACTGTACTCCGTTTTGCGTGAGGACTCCGGTATCGTGATCCATTTTGCGTGCGGACTCCGTTTTGCGTGCGGACTCCGGCGACGTGCACCGTTTTGCGTGCGGACTTTGTTTTGCATGTGGATTGCGGCATCGTGCTCCGTTTTGCATGCAGATTCGAGGTACATGCACCGTTTCGTGTGCTGGTCGTGTTGGCGCGCACCGTTTTGCGTGCGGGTTTTTTAATGGCGTGCACCGTTTTGCGTGCAGATTCGAGGTTTGGTGTACGAGACTCGGATTGGGGCGTGCCTTTACACTTTTTGCATCCACGCGTCGCAAGGTTTACCGTCGTGTTTTCGGGGAATTTTCTGAGTTTCGCCCGAAGGTATACTTCTTTCCCTTTTACTGTGCGGAGTATTACAGTTGTGTTTGTTGCGGACTTTCGCGCTCACCGCGTTGTGGAATTTGTAACTCGGCCTCCGGGACTCGGATTTTGACGTGCAGGTACTCGTTTCGAAGGGCTCGACGCGGCGATCGCGTCCGTATTTTTGGTGGATTTTTCAGAGTCCGTTCTGTAGGTGAAAATTTCACATCTTCGGGGCTGGTTTCAGCAGATGGTGTATACTTGGATATTTTAGCATAAAGTGTAACTGTGGACCTATTGTTGTACCCAGGAGGGTTCGCGAGTTCTTTTGGAACACTGCTAGGAGCCGAGTTTTGCGCGACTTGTACCGTGGATACGGGTTCAGCGGATTGTGCGTGCTGATGGCCACGCTCTTCACCAACCCCAGGTTTGCCTTGGATTGAGCGCTTCAGGTAGGTGTTCTGTTCCCAGAACCGATGGACGGTTCCTTAATTCTTATATTAGAATGCACGCATGTTTAAGGTACAATAATTGCATGTTATTGGGAGGTAAGCTAGGAAGGATGATTGTTTAAAGGGAATTGCAAGATTTAATATTCATATTAAATATTATCGAGAACTTGCAGCATTCATATATTCATGATGATGAATTGTTAATGCTTACCTAAGGGACTTACCCTATGTGAAGAACATTTGCATGCTTGTATGGTCATCTAGTTAGGCCATCTTTTACCGCTACACTACATATTGGAACTTGACTTAGGAGAAACCATGCTTTTCATTTCTCTTTCTTTGTTAGTCAAGTGGTCAGTGTTGCTCGGGTTCGAGCAGGGGTTCTGGGTAGTGTAGTCGGGACTTGGCGTCTGGGACAGGTTGGCTTAGTTGTGGGGCATTGCGGCAACCGCGGATGTTGGGCGGTTGACCGGATATTTATTTATGCATCAGATTGGGTATCTGACTTTTCTAGTGGACAGAGTTACCCACTAGTTGAGTACTTTTGCGTCTGATTGAGGACTGAGGCTTTCTTTAGTGGTTGGGCTTTTCCACTTAGATCAGTGTCATGATCCAATCCTGCTGATTTATTCTACTATGATACTTGTTACTCAGACCTTTGAGTCCTTGAGACTCCTATCCCCTATCGGTGTTATGCGTAGGTGTGACACCCCCGGAATTTGGATTAGTCCTCTATATAAATGATATAATAGGACTAAATCTCTAACCCGGCTATAGCATTTTGGATGGTAGCAAGATCCAAGAGGAACATGAGAGTTAAGCGTGCTAGAGCTAGAGTAGTTCTAGGATGGGTGACCCCCTGGGAAGTGGGGCGTCACAGTAGGCTGGCATACCCGATTTGGCAGGCACATACACACTTTGAGCCCTTGAGACTCCTATCCCCTATCGGTGTTACGCGTAGGCTGGCATACCCGATTTGGCAGACACGTACACACTTTGAGCCCTTGAGACTCCTATCCCCTAACGGTGTTATGCGTAGGCTGGCATACCCGATTTGGCAGGCACCACGGGCAGTATCAGTTTTACTAGTGGCTCTAGGTTGAGGTCATAGTAGGCATAGCAGGCATGACAGGCATAGCAGGCATGGCAGGCATAGCAGGCAGGCATAGTAGGCATAGCAGGCATAGCAGTCAGGCATAGTAGGCATAGCAGGCATGGCAGGCATCGCAGGCATGGCAGGCATGACAGGCAGGCATAGTAGGCATGGCAGGCATGGCAAGCATAGCAGGCAGGCATAGTAGGCATAGCAGGCATAGCAGGCAGGCATAGTAGGCATGGCAGGCATAGCAGGCATGGCAGGCATAGCAGGCAGGCATAGTAGGCATAGCAGGCATGGCAGGCATAGCAGGCAGGCATAGTAGGCATAGCAGGCATGGCAGGCATAGCAGGCTGGCATAGTAGGCATAGCAGGCATGGCAGGCAGGGCAGGCATGGCAGGCATAGCAGGCAGGCATAGTAGGCCTAGTAGGCATGGCAGGCATAGCAGGCATAGTAGGCATGGCAGGCATTGCAGGCATAGCAGACATGGCAGGCATAGCAGGCAGTGCCAGTGATTACTGGTCTATCGTTTGGGTCGATTGTGCACTTCATGTGCTTGTATTTGCATACCACTCTTTGGTTATTCCCTTTTGGGCGTTTAGATAGAGGCATGATAGCTGTTGAGAGTCTCCAGCTTCCTTATTTCAGTCTTTACGGCTTTGGTTAGTTTTTGTCTCTTGAGGACTTAGTGGGCAGACCGTCGAGTCTGGCGGTGTTGCCCACTGAGAACTCCCTTTTTGGTGTAGTTCTCACACCTTTTGGGGGTTTTTCCCCTTCTTTTCCTTCCTCTTCTTTGTTTTGCAGAGTCTTAGCGGGTGTTGCTGATTCTGCGGTTGTTGATCGAGGCGAGGGAGTCGCGAGCTAGATCCCTACCCATGTTTGGAGAGTAGCGGTACCCCTTTTCAGAGGAGAGCTTCAGTAGATTAGTTGTTTTATTTCCTCTTTTGAGAGACTGATGTAGTGAGGATATGATATGTATTGAGAGCCTATACACTGATGTATTTATTGGAGATATCTCCCTGTTGAGTTTTGAGCTTAGTTTATGAGAATATTGTATGATTATCATTTTTGGGAGATGGACATTGTTATATTATTTTCAGTTGTACAGTGGTTGATTTTAGTTATACAGCAGGTTTTTATTTATAGCTCTGATATCTGTTTAGCTGTAGTACTTTTCTTGCATGTAGGACGCTTCGCCTATGCAGGTTGGCATAGGTGGCGGATCTGTTGGCGAGCCCGGGTCGCAGTTTCGACCCCGGGGCGTGACAGATTAGGTTGGTATCAGAGCCTAGGTTGTAGGTCATGGTGGACTTAGAAACCCTAGGCTTATGGTTTGACCCTTAGTTGACTTCGTGAGAGTCGTGATTTTTAGCGAGAGTCCTGATTGAGTTTTATACCTCTCCCAAGGGACGGGAGGAGTGATTGGCATGTTTATTCTCCTAAATGATTATGTTGGCTGCAGACAACATAATGCTGCGGAACGGGTGACATGCTTTAGACTTTCGCTGGATTGGGTCGAGCGTTGTTGTGTGCTGTTTTGCAGTTTCGTCGTGGCGAGCTGTGTCTCCCCGACGCTGGGTTTTGACCCGTGTACTTTCTGTCATAGCAGTTGAGCTTGAGCGGTTGGTTTTGGGCCTGATACCCGGATTGAGGTCAGAGAGTTCCGGACCCAGATGACAGGATTGTTAGAGGTTTATCAGCGGCAGAGTGAGCGAGCAGCTGGTTTTAGTGACACCGTTGTCGGAGCAACGGGCAGCTCGACAGTGCTTCCTTCTGAGACCACCCGGTTGCAGTATCCTCCGGGGCGGGAAATTTTGTGGCACCGATGGAGTAGGCATTGTGTAGGGAGCGTGGGGCTGCAGTTCCTTTGGATAGGGATCTGCCGCTAGAGGCGAGTTCAGGATATTGGCGCTTGGCGCCGGGCGATGGAGGACAAATCGGCCGGCAGAGGCACTTCTGATTTCCTTTCCAGGATGACGGGTTCCTGAGATGCCAGAGATCGGGTGGACCCCGATGGCAGCATCAGCATCTATATCAGAGTGGCGCAGCGATAGCGTGGATTTGCTATCTGCGGAGGACCTTATTCGTCGCCTCAGTGTGAGCAGAGACAGAGGTCGTGCTCCCTTTGTGTTTGGTCTAGATTTTTCCTTGCAGATTGAGCGACAACCGCCGGCATCGAACGGATGAATTTGTGCCGCCCGGTTGGAGGGTGCCACGGCAGTGGATGGAGTTGTTGTAAGCATGATTTCATCATAGCAGCCGGAGTTAGAGCATGTTGCATTCCTGCATGGACTAGAGACAGAATTATTACCACGTGCACTAGAGGTATAGGTTCCTGCTAGTGTTGTGCATGTGGAGGAGGCTTGTGGATCATGTCCAATGCAGTTGAGGCCGCGAGTTATACCGGCAGATTTATTGGTAATTGTGGCAGTTCGGTATTTTGACCCTGTGCTTGAGATGGATTGGCACAATGCCACAGAATGTTTTGGCTGAGGAGTGAGAGGACGTCGATTTTCTGCGAGGCAGACGAGAGGAGGTTTGGTTGTTAAGACTGTTAGAGCACACAGGCTTTAGCGACAGTGTGAGAGGTGCTTTCTGGCGGCACCGAAATTCAAGGATATCTCTATTGCCCACGAGATCCCGAGTGTGATTTCACCTGAGCTGTTGACAATGCCGCCGGTTAGGGAGATAGAAATTGCGCTTGACGTGGTTCGGGGAACCGCGCCACCCTTGATAGCACCTCATTGGATATCGCCTGTAGAGCTGAGAGAGCTGATGGCGCAGTTGCAGGATCTGATGGATCGAGGGGTCTGTTTGACCTGATGCCACGCCGTTGGTACACGGTGGTGATGCCACGTCGTTGATACACGACTGTGAGGGTCCATTATGGTTCGAGGGTAGACAGGTCCGGGTGGTATCTAGGACCTTTTGATGGAGCTTTATGCAGGCAGTTATTGTATGATGCGAGTACCTACTCAGAATCAGACAGCCGAGGATCGTGTCTAGATGGCGTTCAGGACACGGTAGGGCATCTTGAGCTCACAGTGAGGCCAAGTGGATTGATTAATGCCCTGCCACTTTTATGATTTGAGGAATTGTGCTCCAGCTATACTTGATTGGATTGGTAACAAGATTCTCCAGGGATATTTTGATTTACTCCCAGAGTGATGTGGAGGACGAGGAGCACTTGTGGATGTGCTACCATGTCCGTGTGGATGAAGCGGTATGCCAAGTTATTGAGGTACAAGTTGTAGCTCCAGAAGCATACCTTCTTGGGTCGCTTTGTGTTAGCCGTAGGGGCGGCGGTGGAAATCCGGCCAATATGGATACCGTTTGGAAATTGGCCGAGGTCGACAATTATGGTCAAGGTAAGGGGCTTCTTGGACTGGGCAGTGCTAGGAGAGCTTGACAAGCAGATGATGAGACTGATACCAGCGCCAATGCTAGCATTTCCAGTGTTGGGAGAGAGATCTGCGAGTTTTAGTGATGCTTTCTATTGTGACCGTGGAGTTATCGTTGGGTCATTGTTGAGCATTCGGGATCACCCAGACAGGGCCACGGCGTTGGCGGATACCTGGAGCAGGAAAGCTGTCTGGGGTTGAGTTGGATGATTCTACTGCTGGCGCTGTGTGGACTGTTGAGGCAAACATGGCTTGTGGTTGTGTCCCTGGGGGTTCCTTTGGATGATAGACCGCGGCTGAGTAGTTCACTCGGATGGTCAAGATTCGGGAGTGACCGAGTGAGGACCTCTCTTGTTAGGGCTCTTTTCCTTATTGGATAATCGTGTGAGTGTGCTTCGGGTTGCCTTGGTTGAGTTGACACAGGTTGTGGTTTGGTGCGTGTTGCACTGGCGGTTATTTTGTTTCCCCCAGCTTTTGCTGGAGCCCCTGTGGTGTTTCACGTCTCAGCAGGAGTGTTTTGCTTTTGGATCCCTCGCCCGTGATTGACTCGCTCCATCTGAGATCTAGGAATGTTTGGAGTACGAGGGACGCCCGTTGCGAATTCTGGCTCGTAAGATTAGAGGTTGCGCAATCGGGCTATGCCGTACTGGTTGTCACTGTTGTTGTTGTTGTTGAGGAGTGATCACGGAGAGTGGGTAGCGACTTGGAGCTGGAGATGACGATGTTGAGTACTTACCCTTAGTGTTGTGACTCCTGGTGGAATCGACCTAGTTTCGGGGACGAAACTTTCTTTAGTGGGGGAGGATGTGAGGACCTGGATCCCCACGACGAGATTACTGGTTGATAAGCAGCTCCTGGAGGCCTATGTGGCGTGTCGGTGGCGTTTGTACACCAATTGGACACTAGTGATGGACTCGGTGTGTTAAATGGATCACGAGAGTAGTCAGATAACCCC
The DNA here is from genome assembly GCA_029204045.2 of Tillandsia leiboldiana. Classification (NCBI taxonomy): domain Eukaryota; kingdom Viridiplantae; phylum Streptophyta; class Magnoliopsida; order Poales; family Bromeliaceae; genus Tillandsia; species Tillandsia leiboldiana. The sequence continues at coordinate 36,521,165 of CM055070.1, read as the reverse complement.
GTCGAATGCTTAGAAGTGGTTTTGCGCGCAATGGATATTAAAATTGGGCTCAGCGCGAAGTTTGGATAAAAGATCACCTCTCCGGATGCCTTCGGGAAATTTTTAGAGTTGGAATTTGGCAAATCGGACTTTAGAAATGGATCCGGCGCGAAAATCGGATCAAGTGGGCTTTCCGGGGGCTTTCGGCAAATTTTCGGATGAGAATTTGGCCAAACGGACATCGTATTTGGATTCAGCGCGCGAAATCGTTGAGAATGGACTATTTACTTGCTTTTTTCGGAGCCCGGTTGACGCACGCGTTTTTCGAGGCATGCGCGGATCTCGAGGCGACGCGGCACGGATCCCAAGGTGCTTGCTCGAAGGGCGGTGTGTGGCGCGCGGCTCGAGGTGCGGCAGGCGCGCAGGGGAAGCGCGCCTTTTGCGCGGGTCAGCACGCGGGGCCGCCACGTGGCGGGCCCCCACTACTGCCCGCGCGGATGCGGGGGCGCGCGCCCGTGTGGCGCGCGGCATGTCCCGCGCCTGCGGGTTGCGCGGTGTAACGCGCCCGTGTGGCGCGTGGGCTGCGGCGCCCGCGTGGCGCGCATGGACGCGCGCCACGTGGTGCAGGGGGCGCGCGCCTGTGCCTGGTGCGCGCGCCCCTGTGCGGTGGACCGCCTGGCAGCGGCCCCCTTGGGCGGTGCACCGTGGACCCGGTCCATGGGAGCCCTCCCCTCCTCTCTTTCTTCTCTTCTTCTTCTTTCTTCTCCCCCGCACCATTTCTCCTCCCTTTTTTTTCTTCTTCTTCTCCAACCGGGTGCGAGAGGGAGTGAGGGAGGAATTTTCGTGGGGTGCAGCGGTGCGCCGTGGACCTCGCGGAGCGCGCGAGGTGTTCCATCTGTGCGGGTTTGGCAGCGCGACGCTATCGAGGTAGGTCCCGTGTGTTATTTTTGCGGTATTTTAGCACAGTTTTGAGGCGTCCTTTTGGACATTGGATTTGACCCCTTGCTCTTATCTGTGTTACAGACCGTGTTTTACTGCACCGTTTGCGTGCGGACTCCGGCAACGTGCTCCGTTTTGCGTGTGGACTCCGTTTTGCGTGCAGACTCCGGCGGCGTGCACCGTTTTGCGTGCGGACTCCGTTTTGCATGCGGACTCCGGCACCGTACTCCGTTTTGCGTGCAGACTCCGGTATCGTATTCCGTTTTGCGTGCGGACTCTGTTTTGCGTGCGGACTCCGGCGGCGTGCACCGTTTTGCGTGCGTACTTTGTTTTGCGTGTGGACTCCTGCATCGTGCTCCGTTTTGCATGCAGATTCGAGGTACGTGCACCGTTTCGTGTGCTGGTCGTGTTGGCGCGCACTGTTTTGCGTGCGGGTTTTTAATGGCGTGCACCGTTTTGCGTGCAGATTCGAGGTTTGGTGTACGAGACTCGGATTGAGGCGTGCCTTTACACTTTTTGAATCCACGCGTCGCAAGGTTTACCGTCGTGTTTTCGGGGAATTTTCTGAGTTTCGCCCAAAGGTATACTTCTTTCCCCTTTACTGTGCGGAGTATTACAGTTGTCTTTGTTGCGGACTTTCGCGCTCACCGCGTTGTGGAATTTGTAACTCGGCCTCCGGGACTCAGATTTTGACGTGCAGGTACTCGTTTCGAAGGGCTCGACGCGACGATCGCGTCCGTATTTTTGGTGGATTTTTCAGAGTCCGTTCTGCAGGTGAAAATTTCACATCTTCGGGGCTGGTTTCAGCAGATGGTGTATACTTGGATATTTTAGCATAAAGTGTAACTGTGGACCAATTGTTGTACCCAGGAGGGTTCGCGAGTGCTTTTGGAACACTGCTAGGAGCCGAGGTTTGCGCGACTTGTACCGTGGATACGGGTTCAGCGGATTGTGCGTGCTGATGGCCACGCTCTTCACCAACCCCAGGTTTGCCTTGGATTGAGTGCTTCAGGTGGGTGTTCTGTTCCCAGAACCGATGGACGGTTCCTTAATTCTTATATTAGAATGCACGCATGTTTAAGGTACAATAATTACATGTTATTGGGAGGTAAGCTAAGAAGGATGATTGTTTAAAGGGAATTGCAAGATTTAATATTCATATTAAATATTATCGAGAACTTGCAGCATTCATATATTCATGATGATGAATTATAAATGCTTACCTAAGGGACTTACCCTAGGTGAAGGACATTTGCATGCTTGTATGGTCATCTAGTTAGGCCATCTTTTACCGCTACACTACATACTGGAACTTGACTTAGGAGAAACCATGCTTTTCCTTTCTCTTTCTTTGTTAGTCAAGTGGTCAGTGTTGCTCGGGTTCGAGCAGGGGTTCTGGGTAGTGTAGTCGGCACTTGGCGTCTGGGACAGGTTGGCTTAGTTGTGGGGCTTTGCAGCAACCGCGGATGTTGGGCGGTTGACCGGATATTTATTTATGCATCAGATTGGGTATCTGACTTCTCTAGTGGACAGAGTTACCAACTAGTTGAGTACTTTTGCGTCTGATTGAGGACCGAGGCTTTCTTTAGTGGTTGGGCTTTTCCACTTAGATCAGTGTCATGATCCAGTCCTGCTGATTTATTCTACTATGATACTTGTTACTCAAACCTTTGAGTCATTGAGACTCCTATCCCCTATCGGTGTTATGCGTAGGCTGGCATACCCGATTTCTCAGGCACATACACACTTTGAGCCCTTGAGACTCCTATCCCCTATCGGTGTTATGCGTAGGCTGGCATACCCGATTTGGCAGAGACATACACACTTTGAGTCCTTGAGACTCCTATCCCCTATCGGTGTTATACGTAGGCTGGCATACCCGATTTGGCAGGCACCGCAGGCATTATTAGTTTTACTAGTGGCTCTAGGTTGAGGTCATAGTAGGCATAGCAGGCATGGCAGGCATAGCAGGCAGGCATAGTAGGCATAGCAGGCAAGGCAGGCATAGCAGGCATGGCAAGCATGGCAGGCATGGCAGGCATAGTAGGCAGGCATAGTATGTTACGGAATTTAAGTTGGCGTATTTCGTGAATTCGGTTAAGTCTTGAAGATTGAAGGAAAAGAAAGTTGGATCATATAACTCAATCTCAAGAAAGAAGAATTCAAAAGGATCAGGTATGTTTAACTTAATATCGTTGGTGATCCGAATACTTCTTATAGTGTAGAAACACTTGGATGGATTTGTTATTGCATAAATATTAAAAACTGGACATGGGACATGTTCAGGATCCGGATCAGACTGTTCAATCCGGATCCCGAAGGTGGTTCGTTCATACACCAGTTCAATCCGGATCGTAGCTTCCCTTGATCCGGATCCCGAACATTGAGTTTACCATTTTGCTTGAACGATTCGGATCAGGCTTTGCAATCCGGATCCCGAGCGTTGATGTTTGGTGAACTGTATGAACGATCCGGATCAGGCACTTCGATCCGGATGCCGAACCTTGGTTTTTCTGGAAACGGTTTTTCTCGCTACTGCAATCCGGATCGCCAATCTCCGATCCGGATCGTCGTCATGTAAAAACTCCAGAAAAGGATGGTTTTTGATTCTTATCTTCTTCCAAGGGTTTCTAACCTATAAATAGACCCTGTGATTCATTTTTCTAGGGTAAGCCGTACAAAGCCAAATCCGAAAAATAGCCGTCATAATAAAATATAATCTTTTATACGGCCTAAGATCCACATATAGAGAAGAAAGGAAATCATAGATTCTATCTTATGTTTCTTCATCTATATTGATTGATTTGATTCTAGGTTTTCTTACTCACATTCTGAGTAGAATCAAATCAATGAATACTTAGATGGTATTTCCGATCTATTTCTAATCTAAGTATTCGGCGGATCATCACCACCCAAAAACAACGATTTACCCCAAAATCGGCGCGTGGACTCGCGTGGCCTTGTGGATTCAAGGTGCAACCGCTCTCGTGGATTCGGAGCGAGGTACGTTCGTGGATTTGAAGCGTGCTACTGGGTGAAGACCGTGGACTCGGTCGGACGTCGTGGACTCGACGTTGGACGCCGTGGATTCGGCGTTGGACGCACATCGTGGATTCGAGAAGCGTCGTGGAGCGAGCGGAGAAGATCAACTAGGAGCATATGGAAAAGGTTGAGTCGTCTGTGAGTACGGTATATCACCTTGTACGTGTTTAATTCTAGTGGATTTCACCGTGTTATCGGTCCCGTGGTTTTTTACTCCGGTTTGGAGTTTTCCACGTAAAAATCTTTGTGTGTTATTTATTTTTCCGCATTGGGTTTTTTATATCGCAAAGATTTTTGAGTGTTTACAGTTTACACCTATTCACCCCCCTCTAGGTGTTTTTTCTCCTATTTAGATCCTATTATACATTTAACCCAACAAGTGGTATCAGAGCGGGAATAGGGTTGTAAACAATGGTTGAAGGTGGAAACATCAACAGACCCCCGTTCTTCGATGGAACAAATTATGCGTACTGGAAAGTACGGATGAAAGCCTTTTTAATTTCCATCGACGAACGGGTGTGGCAATCAATTTAATTAGGATGGTCTAATCCAACTGAAATTATTGGTGATGTTCGCACCCTCAAACCTAGGTCGAAATGGACCAAGGAAGAGATTGATATATCTTCTTACAATGGCAAGGGAATTAATGCTTTATTTAATGCCTTATCACAAACAGAGTTCTCTCGCGTCTCGGCATGTGAGACTGCGAAAGAAATCTGGGATGTTCTTCAAGTTACGCATGAGGGAACTAACCTTGTGAAGATTCAGAAACTGCAAATGCTTACGAGCAAGTTTGACTCTATTTTCATGGCAGAAAATGAATCGTTCACAGACTATTACACACGATTTCAAGACATCGTAAACTCATGTGCTAACTTGGGAGAGAAGATTCCAGAATTTAAAATTGTAAGAAAGATCTTAAGAACTCTTCCTGAAAGATTTCGTTCCAAGGTTACAGCCATTGAAACTATTAAACACCCGGACGAAATCCATGTAGAAGAATTAGTTGGTTCACTACAAACTTATGAAATGACATTTCCTACTAACTATTCTTCGGGAAAGGCATCCTCTTCTAAGTCTTCAGGTTATGCTTTGAAAACAACAAAAGAAGAAGACGCGGATTCATCCTCCTCAGGCGATGACGAGAATTTATCTATGGAGGACTTTGAGAAGCAGCTCGCTCTCTTGACAAGAAGATTTCGCCGAAACTTTCGAAGGGGTAATTCAAGCAAAACTCCATCCTTCGTAAAGTCGAAGAAAGGCAAGGGTTCTTCAAGTTACAAGTCAAGAAAGCAAGAGGCTTTTTCTAAGGATAAGAAAAGTACAGAAGGACAAGTCCAATGCTTCAAGTGCCGAGGGTACGGCCATATCTCAACGGAATGTCCAACTAAGAATCCGTCTAAGAAGAAGGCGATGCAAGCCGTCACTTGGGATGACACCTCATCGTCAAATGAGTCATCGTCAAGTGATGAAGAAGACAACGCAACAGCGTTCCACGCGTCCACATCTTCACCCTTTATGTGCTTAATGGCAAGTACATCCGAGTCATTGTCCAACTCCACTGTTGAAAAGAATGCAACGGACAATGAATCGGATGATTCGGAAGGTGAAGATTTTGCTCTAGCCTACCACAGACTTTTGAGGGATTCAAAGAAACTGGCTAAGCAAAACAAGGGGTTGAGAGGGAGATTGCAGGATCTCGAAGAAGAACTAAAAAGGGTAACTTCTCTCTCGACCGATCTTGAAGTGGAAAGGGACAATCTGATAAAAACAAATGTTTCCCTTCAAGAGTCCAATGAGCAATTCGAGAAGAATTATATAGATATGGTTAACAAAGCGAATTACTTCTTGAAGCTCAACGGCGAGGCTCGTCAGAAAAAATTGGAAATGACAGAGACCATTCTCCAACTCAAGGATGACTTGCAGCGATTTTCATCAGGAAGGAGTAAGTTGGATAAGCTTCTTGGTCTTGGTCAATCAAACAAGTTCGGCCTCGGATACAATCGAACTAAAGACGATTTTAGTTCGGTTGGGACAGTTTTTGTGCCTCAGTCGGTATCTCCTCTTCCGACACCAGAATTCACGACAAGCAACGACAACAAGCCTACTTCACCCTCCTCGGGATCGTCAAGCACTAAGGTATGTTTTCGTTGTAATTTTGCAGGGCACATAAGGAAAAATTGCAAGATGGGAGCCAAACGCTCAACTCAAGGACCTCTTGCAACGACTACCAAAAGGGTAATTCCTCGGAAAGCAAATGCAAATTATTTAAAAGGAAAAAGCCTCGGTAGTTCATCAAACAAGACGACGACGTCAAGGAAAAGCGATGGATCAAACAAGACGCTTTCACCAAAGGTATCAACCTCACAATCATTTCCGACGTACACCAAAACTCGAAAGGTTTGGGTACGCAAAGGTGAAATCTTCCCTTGTCTTGTTACAAATATTTCCTTGCATGCATATGATAATTCGTCTTGCTATTTGGATAGCGGGTGTTCCCGTCACATGACCGGTGACAAAAACTGTTTTCAAAATTTTGAGAAAATCTCCGGAGGACGTGTAGTTTTCGGAGACGGTCAGTCTTCCAAAATTGTTGGAAAAGGAACAGTAGCTATTCCAGATGGCCCGATTCTGAATAATGTGTTATTTGTTGATGGGCTTAAGACTAACCTCATTAGTATCAGTCAACTTTGTGACAATGGTTTCTCGTTTAATTTTTCATCTGTTGAATGCATTGTAACTGATAAGGATCATGTTTTCTTTTTAAAAGGGGTTAGATCTGAAAACAATTGTTATGTCGTTCCAAATAAAATTTCTGAAAATTGTAACTTAGCCTCTTTGGATAATGTAACGCTTTGGCATGAAAGGCTAGGACACATAAATTTTAAGGAACTTGCTAGAATTTCAAACAAGGACGTGGTCAAGGGGGTTCCTAAACTTTCACTTGAACAAAACATTGTGTGTGGTGGTTGTCTTAAGGGAAAACAATCAAGGGCTGCACATAAGAACCTGAACCACGTCGGTACCAAACGGCCCTTGGAATTATTGCATATGGATCTTATGGGGCCGACACGTCAACCATCCTTGGGAGGTAAATGGTATATTTTCTTATTGGTTGATGATTTCTCTCGGTATTCTTGGGTAGAATTTTTAAAAGAGAAAGCTGATACTTTTGATTCTTTTCACGAGATTTGCCTTCGTATTATGATTGAAAAGAATGAAAAGATCATTCGTGTTAGAAGTGATAGAGGTAGAGAATTCATAAACTCTAAATTCATTGACTTTTGCACTTCCAACGGTATTAAGCATGAATTCTCAGCACCCTATACACCTCAACAGAATGGTGTTGTCGAGCGCAAAAACAGGGTTGTTCAAGAGATGGCACGTGTTATGCTTCATAGCCGGAATTTACCGCTACATTTTTGGGCTGAAGCTGTGAACACTGCAATCTATGTTATAAATCGAGTTTATTTGCGCCCGGGAACGTTAAATACACCATATGAACTATGGTGTTGTAGAAAACCCAACATCAAATATTTTCGTATCTTTGGGAGTCGATGTTATATTTTGCGTGACCACGAGAATCTTGGTAAGTTCGACTCTCGAAGTGACGAAGGGATTTTCTTGGGGTATTCTACAAATAGCAGAGCATATCGGGTATTTAACTTGGAATCTAAGACGATCGTAGAATCTATAAATGTTAAAGTAGATGAAGCTCCTCACTTTGCATCTGATAAATCTACCCCTGATATCTCTCTTGATGATGATACTCCTGTAAATGCATCTTCTCATGATAATACTTCCAATATTAATGATGCATCTAATGGTTCTCCAAGCTTATCTGATGTGCAGGAATCATCTCATGTGCCTCCGAGTACTCCATTACAACAAACGTTACGCATCTCCAAGGATCATCCTGAATCAAACATCATTGGAGACCCACAAGAAGGAGTCAAAACTCGGAGACAGTTGGTTTGTGGATTCGCATGTTATGTTTCCACGATCGAACCAAAGAACGTCGATGAAGCTCTTCAGGATGACTACTGGATTGAAGCAATGCAGGAAGAGCTCCATCAGTTTGAACGCAACAAAGTCTGGGAATTAACGACGCCTCCGAAGCAACACAATGTGATTGGTACTAAATGGATTTTCAAGAACAAGAAAAATGAGGATGGTACCAGCATCAGGAACAAAGCACGTTTAGTTGCTCAAGGCTACTCTCAAATAGAAGGTATAGACTTTGATGAAACGTTCGCCCCTGTAGCTAGACTCGAGTCCATTCGTATCTTATTCGCTATTGCTTGTCACTTTAAAATAAAACTCTTTCAAATGAACGTTAAGAGCGCGTTTTTAAATGGGTTTTTAAATGAGGAAGTTTATGTGGCTCAACCGAAAGGTTTTGTAGACTGTAAACTACCTAACCATGTTTTTCGTTTGAAAAAGGCTCTTTACGGTTTAAAACAAGCACCGCGAGCATGGTATGAAAGGTTGACAAAGCACCTTTTGGAGAAGGGCTATACTCGAGGGGGAGCAGACAGGACTCTCTTTGTGAAGCATTATCAAAATAACTTCATTGTTGCACAAATCTATGTTGATGACATTGTGTTTGGAGCAACAAAGGATAATGATGCTTCGAAATTCGCACAAACCATGGAAAGCGAATTTGAGATGTCTATGATGGGGGAACTGACATACTTTCTTGGAGTGCAAGTGAAACAAAATGGTGAAGGCATCTATCTGTGTCAATCCAAGTATGCAAAGGAGTTGGTAAAGAAATTCGGATTAGAAGATTCTAAAGATTTTCCTACTCCTATGGGAACTAGCAATAAGAGATTAGGAAGTGAATCTCTTAGTGATAATGTAGACGAGAAACTCTATCGCAGCATGATTGGAAGTCTACTTTACCTCACAGCTAGTCTCCCAGATATATCCTTTAGTGTTGGGATTTGCGCGAGATATCAATCAGCACCAAAGGAGGTTCACCTGAAAGCGGTGAAACGGATCATCCGGTACATCAAAGGAACCATTAATTTCGGAATTTGGTATCCTATGGGAACAAGTTTAGATATTATTGGATACTCAGATGCCGATTGGGCAGGATCTGTGGATGATCGGAAAAGTACGAGTGGTGCATGTTTTTATCTTGGCCATTGTCTTGTTGCATGGCATAGTAAAAAGCAAAACTGCATTGCACTCTCGACTGCCGAAGCGGAATACATCTCAGCGGGTAGTTGTTCAACTCAACTCATTTGGATGAAAAGCGTGTTGAGCGACTTCCGGATTTCAGCAACTTCGGTAACTGTTTTATGTGACAACACAAGTGCTATAAACATTTCAAAAAACCCCGTGTTGCACTCAAGAACAAAACACATTGAACTTAGATATCATTTTCTTAGAGAGCTAGTTGAATCAAATATTCTTCAAATATCCTACATTTCAACTAAAGATCAATTAGCTGACATTTTGACAAAACCTTTGGATCAAAAACGTTTTATTCATCTGCGTAAAGCAATTGGAATGCTTTCCTTGAAATAACCTCTTTTTGAAACTCGCTTTAGGTTAGGTTTTGTTTTTGTGTTTTTGTTCATAATCTATGCTTAGACATAGAACATTAATTGAGCATTAGTTTTATTGACTTTAACTGCATCCTTTTATATGTTTAGAAATTTATTATGCCTTGGATATCATAATAATTCATTTGATGCAATGATCATTTATGTCAATTAACTCATCTTTGTTTTGATCAAAGTCAATTTCTCTCTCGATGATCTCTTGGTATAGTTTTTATCTTATTTGACTGTTTAGTCGAGTATGAAATCGAGATCAATATTTGGCTGAATACTTTATATCTTAAATAATTGATAGCCAATTGAGGGGGAGTTAAAGAAAAAGTATTATGCTCAAAAGATGTGGAAAGAGTTACATCCCAATGAGGAGTGTGAAAACTACCACCACATGGAGGAAAGAGCTACCACCTCGGTCGTCCGAGTACTGTGTGCAGCTACCACATGTATACCAAGCAAGGTTTTCCTCGTTTGATTAAATAAAATGCATGTTGAAATACTTGACTCTGTCAAAATTTCAAGGTTGGTATAAGGTGGGATTTTTAATGAAAGATGCTCAAAGAGCCACTCTCTTCAATAAATTGACTAGATATATTATTTAACTTATCTGGGATGTCAGACATCTATTGATCTTGGTATTTCATTTTCTTTACCGAATTGATGATTTGATAAAGGCATTACTCATAAGATCAAGTTAGATGTAATTGAAGTTGTTCAACTTTAAGGGATTTAATGGTTATAAATTTTCGTTTCATTTGTTGGATGTTATTGATAGATTTGGCATAATCTACTTCTTGATGTATGAAACGATGATTTTCATTTAAAGTTGATACACATAAGTGCTTACAATCTTTTTCTGGATTTTCTAGAATTTTTCTAAATTTTTCTAAAGAAAAAGTTGGAGCCGATCCGGATTGGACCTGCCGATCCGGATCCCGAACGCAGATATTCTTCTGCGGGCAGACGATCCGGATTGGACCTGCCGATCCGGATCCCGAACGCAGTTTTTCACTGCGGGTAGCCGATCTGGATCGTAATCACGAACCGATCCGGATCGCGGCTAGGGTTTTATATAGAACAAAAGGGTTTTGATTTCTTTTACTCCAATCTTTTGTTCCAAAGTTTCCAGAGCTTCTCTCTCTAGATTTCATCCATCTTGGAAGCTTTCAAACTCAAGTTCTCCGATTTCAAGTAAGTTGTATTGATCAAAATCTCGGTTTTTCACAGTTTTTCATATTCTTCCTCAAAACGTGATAAATTTCTTGTATCTACTTCGTTTATGGATGGTTTTTGATCAAATTTCTTTTGAAATAAGAACTCTGGGTAGATTAGTTTTGATTATATGCTAGGTATTCTCAAGATAAACGAATTTTTGGTCTTCAATTTCAAAATTTTCGGTTTTAGGGCATATAATGGGAATTTTCCAAAATCATGCAATTGATCTATTTTTAAATTTCCTTTTGCAAAACTAATTTGATTCTTAGTCTCTCTACACGATAATGATTGTTTGGGTACAATTTTTCTAATTTTTGAAAATTAACAATTTTTCGTGTTCTTGAGTTGTTGCTCACAGGATTTCAATCTTCTTAAAGCACGCGCAGCTATGGAATTCTCATGGATCATCTTGCTGTTAGTCACAATGGTGCATACTCGAGCAACCAATAAACTGAAGAGAGCCAATAAACTTCAACGAAAAGGTGAATTTCATCTGATTAGTGACTCGGAAACTGAAACAAATAATGATGAAGTAGACTGGGACATGTTAACGAATGATGATGAATCAATGCCCGTTAAACCTGAACAAAAGGCTTCAACTGGATCAAAAGGAAAGGCACCCATTGACACAGGAAAAGCACCTATGACGTCACCGACCGTCTCGGTAAAAAGGAAACGACTTGCTCGACGGTTTGGACGAGCACGAGGTCTCGGGATTAACGAACCAACAGTTTCGGATTCTCCACCTCGTGAGGAACAAGTGTTCGTTAATGCGGATCGCCTAAGGGCATTTGAGAATCGTGAGTGCATTGGCGAGAGGCATGTTAATATTGAGGCTCTACGAGATCACTCCCCCGAGTTTGGTGTTCTGATTGAACAAGCAAACCTTATTCAAGTATGCCGATTCCCAGAAATGCTTGGATACTGTCTGCATCACGTGAGGACCTTCTATACAAATGCACGGCACCTTCGAGAAAATGAAAATCGTCCGATGGAGTTTTACACAAATATCCAAGGCACAAGGTTTAAAATTACTCCACAGTTAATTGGCGAGGTATTGGGAATGCAAGCCAGCAAGACAGGAGTTAATTACTTGAAGGGAAAGGTTTTGACAAACACGGTGTGGCAAATGGTCATAAAGGGAATATGTTTGGAGGGAACTCAATCAACGGAGAAGTCCATCAAATCCAAAGAACTTCGTCTTGAGTACCGGTTCCTAAACTTTATCACATGTTACAATATCCTTCCAAATATGCAGACGAAAGTCTTGAGATGGGATCGAATGCTGTTTTTGTATCTCTTAGGACATCCGTCAGAGGCAATGGGATTAAATATCAACATTCCATACATTATTTGGAATAGAATGACGAGATATGTTGAGCATCCTCATCCCACTGAAAGAATCCCATTTCCATTGATTATAATGAGGATCTTAAAGAGATTTCAAGTTGATATTAGTTCAACAACTTATCATCACTGCTTGGGCATGATCGATGAGTCCACCATTGTCAAGTCTCTTCACAAATTGCCTCATGTCACTCCAGTTCCTCCATGCGGAACGAAACCCAGTACCGGCACTTCCGCATCACCATCACAACCAGCACCCGCACCAGCGGATGAAGCATCAGTCTCATCCATCTACAAAGAACAACAACGATTATCTATTGAGCAGGAACAAATTTCGAAAGAACAGAAGAGAATTTCCAATGAGCTTGAGCTCATCACGGCAGCTCATATTACCATAACTAAGAAGGTCAATTCAATGAACAAGCTGGTGAAAAAGATGTTCTCTAAAATGGGCTGCACGAGCTCTGAAGACTCTGATTCAGATGATTGATTTGCACTCAAACTTTTCTTGTGCAGATTTTTAACTTTTTCTTTGTGCAGGTTTTTAAGTTTTAGTTTTAAGTTTTAGTTCTCAAAATTTTGGTACTTGAACTGTTAACTATTCTCTCCGTTTTGGTAATTTTTGGCTAACTTCTGTGACAAAAAGGGGGAGAGAGAAGTATAAACATTGATACAATGGCTACTGAGAAACTTGAAACTATAGAGGTAAGTATAACCTCAACTTGAAAGGTAAGTAGAACTTCAACTTTTGGTTCTCATTTGTGTTTGAATGCATGCCTCGACTAACCATTCGACTAACTATTTGGGCATGTAATATAACTAACAAGTTGATGTTCACTACCATGACATTTGGATTTTGATTGCATAGAAGATATGTTGGTGTTTTAACTATGATCAGTTTACATATCTGAATGTATAAATGTCATGGTAAGTATAAATGAGTATAAACTTCATCTCTGTATGTGGTTTTTGAATGATATAAAATTCTTGAGGTATCTAACGATTTCTTTTGTCAAGAATGATTTCTTTTGCAGAGAGTACAGATGTCTAAGTCTAGAGTCTGTTTTAGGAGTTTAACTCATGTATTTTATTTTGGATCTCCATTGTAAATTTTTGTTGTATGGTGATAGCAACAAAAATATCTTTTTGAATTTTCTTGAGTGGATCTATGTTTTGTCACGAAACCGCCAAAGGGGGAGATTGTTACGGAATTTAAGTTGGCGTATTTCGTGAATTCGGTTAAGTCTTGAAGATTGAAGGAAAAGAAAGTTGGATCATATAACTCAATCTCAAGAAAGAAGAATTCAAAAGGATCAGGTATGTTTAACTTAATATCGTTGGTGATCCGAATACTTCTTATAGTGTAGAAACACTTGGATGGATTTGTTATTGCATAAATATCAAAAACTGGACATGGGACATGTTCAGGATCCGGATCAGACTGTTCAATCCGGATCCCGAAGGTGGTTCGTTCATACACCAGTTCAATCCGGATCGTAGCTTCACTTGATCCGGATCCCGAACATTGAGTTTACCATTTTGCTTGAACGATCCGGATCAGGCTTTGCAATTCGGATCCCGAACGTTGATGTTTGGTGAACTGTATGAACCATCCGGATCAGGCACTTCGATCCGAATCCCGAACCTTGGTTTTTCTGGAAACGGTTTTTCTCGCTACTGCAATCCAGATCGCCAATCTCCGATCCGGATCGTCGTCATGTAAAAACTCCAGAAAAGGATGGTTTTTGATTCTTATCTTCTTCCAAGGGTTTCTAACCTATAAATAGACCCTATGATTCATTTTTCTAGGGTAAGCCGTACAAAGCCAAATCCGAAAAATAGCCGTCATAATAAAATATAATCTTTTATACGGCCTAAGATCCACATATAGAGAAGAAAGGAAATCATAGATTCTATCTTATGTTTCTTCATCTATATTGATTGATTTGATTCTAGGTTTTCTTACTCACATTCTGAGTAGAATCAAATCAATGAATACTTAGATGGTATTTCCGATCTATTTCTAATCTAAGTATTCGGCGGATCATCACCACCCAAAAATAACGATTTACCCCAAAATCGGCGTGTGGACTCGCGTGGCCTTGTGGATTCAAGGTGCAACCGCTCTCGTGGATTCGGAGCGAGGTACGTTCGTGGATTCGAAGCGTGCTACTGGGTGAAGACCGTGGACTCGGTCGGACGTCGTGGACTCGACGTTGGACGCCGTGGATTCGGCGTTGGACGCACATCGTGGATTCGAGAAGCGTCGTGGAGCGAGCGGAGAAGATCAACTAGGAGCGTATGGAAAAGGTTGAGTCGTCTGTGAGTACGGTATATCACCTTGTACGTGTTTAATTCTAGTGGATTTCACCGTGTTATCGGTCCCGTGGTTTTTTACTCCGGTTTGGAGTTTTCCACGTAAAAATCTCTGCGTGTAATTTATTTTTCCGCATTGGGTTTTTTATATCGCAAAGATTTTTGAGTGTTTACGGTTTACACCTATTCACCCCCCTATAGGTATTTTTTTCCCTATTTAGATCCTATTATACATTTAACCCAACATAGTAGGCATGGCAGGCATGGCAGGCATAGCAGGCATGGCAGGCATAGAAGGCATGGCAGGCATAGCAGGCAGGCATAGTAGGCATAGCAGGCATGGCAGGCATAGCAGGCATAGCAGGCATGACAGGCATAGCTGGCATGGCAGGCATAGCAGGCATGGCAGGCATAGTAGGCATAGTAGGCATGGCAGGCATAGCAGGCATAGCAGACGTGGCAGGCGTAGCAGGCAGTGACAGTGATTACTGGTCTATCGTTTGGGTCGATTGTGCACTTCATGTGCTTGTGTTTGCATACCACTCTTTGGTTATTCCCTTTTGGGCATTTAGATAGAGGCATGATAGCTGTTGAGAGTCTCCAGCTTCCTTATTTCAGTCTTTACGGCGTTGGTTAGTTTTTGTCTCTTGAGGACTTAGTGGGCAGACCGTCGAGTATGGCGGTGTTGCCCACTGAGAACTCCCTTTTTGGTGTAGTTCTCACACCCTTTGGGGGTTTTCCCCATTCTTTTCCTTCCTCTCCTTTGTTTTGCAGAGTCTTAGCGGGTGTTGCTGATTCTGCGGTTGTTGATCGAGGCGAGGGAGTCGCGAGCTAGATCCCTACCCATGTTTGGAGAGTAGCGGTACCACTTTTCAGAGGAGAGCTTCAGTAGATTAGTTGTTTTATTTCCTCTTTTGAGAGACTAATGTAGTGAGGATATGATATGTATTGGGAGCCTGTACACTGATGTATTTATTTGAGATATCTCCCTGTTGAGTTTTGAGCTTAGTATATGAGGATATTGTATGATTATCATTTTTGGGAGGTGGACATTGTTATATTATTTTCAGTTGTACAGTGGTTGATTTTAGTTATACAGCAGGTTTTTATTTATAGCTCTGATATCTGTTTAGCTGTAGTACTTTTCTTGCAGGTAGGACGTGTAGGTTTTTGGATCCCCAAGGATCTAAATAGGTACTATCAAACAACTAGAGGGGGGGTGAATAGGTGTAATACTTATAAAACCAATCTCAGTGCAAAATAAAAACTAATGCGGAAAATAAAAATAGCAAACCGAGATTTACGTGGAAACTCCAATCCAGGAGAAAAACCACGGGACCAACACGCAATAACAATCCACTAAGAAAAGAAGAATAACAAGGTGATTACCGACTCCACGGACTCAACCCCTCCTTCAACTTCTTCGGACCTTGCGCTCCACCGATTGCACGTCCACTGCACACGTTCGAATCCACGAACGCCACTCGAATCCACGAGCACACGTTTCGAATCCACGAAACGCCTTCAACACATCGAATCCACGATGCCACGTCGAATCCACGACGCAAACAGCCGATAAAGAATATAGGCTTCGATGGTGATCCTTTGCTTAGATTATCATTGAGGAACCGTAGAAGAAATCTCTAAGCAAAGACTAGATCAATTCGACAAAAGATAGATCTTGGAAGAACCGTCGAATTGACCTAAAAGAGGCTATAAAGAAGAACGATAAAACCCTAGCCTCTAGGGTTGCTCTCAAGTGTTTTATTAATTAATCGGTAGTTTTTGAGAAACCCTAAATGTCTATTTATAGTTTAGAAACCTTTGGAAAGAGATAAGCATCAAAAACTGACTTAACAGAAATTTTCCCGCACGACGATCCGGATCGGATTTACGGCGATCCTGACTGTCGTCCTTTTTTCAGCAATTCCTGAAAAAACAAGGTTCGGGATCCGGATCGGAATTCTGATCCGGATCGGTTCAGGATCAGAAATTCTGAATCTTCCAATTTGTCCAGTTTTTGATTTTTAAGCAATGAAAACTTATCCAAGTGTTTCTAAACTACACAAATGTATTCGGATCACCAAAATTATTTAGTTAAACGTACCTGATCAATCCGAATCCATTTTCCTTGAGATTGATGTATATGATCCACAATTCTTCTAGTTCAATCTTCAAGACTCAAAACACTGAGTGTCAACTTGAGCTTTTATTGAATCTTCTCTAAGTCTTTGATTGCTGATTGACAATTTGATCACTTCAAGACTCCGACTCAACTCAACAACTCAACTCACGAAATATGCCAATACAAAAAACCGTAACAATCTCCCCCTTTGGCAATTTCGTGACAAAACCCAAAAATACATAAAACGCTCAAGACACTCATCTTAAACCAAAAAATCGAAACTCAATGTCATCACCAAAATATTGACTTTCTTTGCGTGAAATATCCAATAAATAAAAATTACATTTGAACCAGTCTTAGAACAAACTCTATGACTTAGGACTTGGAGTTTTAAAGTGATGTAGATCCTGCAAAACAAAACTCCAAACAAAATCAAAAGTCAGTCGTTAGAAATTAAATGTAAATCCTACATTTGATTCATCCTTTTGGTTCTTTTTGTTTTTCGGCTCCTTTTTCTTTTTCTCCCCCTATCTTGAGCATCTCTGTTCTTCCCCTATCTCTGTTCTCCCCTTATTTCTGTTCTCCCCCTTTTTGTCACAAATTGTCAAACAGTGAATATAGGCAAAAAGAAATCACTAACAACATTAGTTCATAGAGAAAGAGAGATAAAAGCTCAGTTCCGGTATATAACAAAAACACAGATTGCGTACCGGTACTCGAAAGCAAAAATCAAATAATTTCTTGAAAACAAATCCAGATTTTGAAATATTTGAATTACCGATTTGTATTCCATCAAGAAAACAATTTAAGTGCTTGAAAATTATATGAGATCACATAGATGTCATTCAATCCAATTAATTTTACAAAAATTAAAAAGATTTACTCCGAAATCATGAAAAACAAAGATAAAACATTATAAACCTTTTTTCATATTATATACGTCAAACACAAGTTATCAAAAATAATCTTGAGATCCAAAGTCTATCAAGATGTAACGGATTTACAAAGATGACTTACAGAGATTTCCAAATGACATCAATTTTGAATTTTACCCTTCTGAATTGAGATATGCACTAAAATACCTGAGGGTGGCTCTTTGAGCATCTTTCAACTATCCCACCTTATACCAACCAGGAGATTGTTCAAAATAAGAACTTTGAATTTAAATCTCCGAATGCTTCAACTAAACAAAATTTCATAAATATTTTTCAAGCATCCATAACATGTGGTAGCTTCACACACAAACCGGACGACCGGGGTGGCAGCTCTCTCCAACATGTGGTGGTAGTTTTCACACTCCTTTCGGATGTAACTCTTTCCACATCTTTTGGAATTCATTTCATTACTCTTGTAAGAAAATACAATCTCCTATGTGAAAGAATTAAATCCCAAATTTTAGTCTATCGGTTGTCTCATGTTTATCACAAAGAATTCACACAACCGAGATAGATTAAACATCTAAAGATCACACATGATTACCAAAATTTGATGTATATATTTATCAAAAACTCCTATAATGAAGTATCTTCAAGAATTATGATTATGGAGTAAAGTTGATAATTCATATAAAATTAAATTGGAGTGATTGAAAGTGAAACCCTTTTTTTTCAATGCACTTGTTCGTTAAAACCCTTTTGTTCAAAAACAAAACATAAAAACGAAGAGCATTGAAAACATGTAATGCAGAGATTTAGAAAAATATGAAAGGAAAACCAATCAAAGCATTACATACAGTCATAAGCTATTTAGAACTTAAGACAAGGAAAGATATCACCTTTCCGAATCCAAAATCGTCGAATTTTGGGTTGTCTTGATTTATTGAGGCCGGGAGATGATAGCTTTGACTGTTGGTCCACCTTAGGTCTTTGCCTCGCAATGATCCACTTGTATGATTGATGTTGTGGCTCGGACCTTTGGTGGGTAGAGTGAACTCCATTGACTTGATGAGTCTTTTGATTCCGTTGAGTTCGCTCCGTAGATGAAGTTGCCGAAGGATTTTTCTTTCTCTTTTTCGGGCAATCCTTCACCAAATGTCCTTCAAGTCCACAAAGGTGACACATTCTTCCTTTCAAGTTGAATGTGGAACTTAAAGCATGCGCAGTTTGATCCTTTTTAAATCCCAAACCAACCTTGCTTGTTTGACCTAATCCGCACATACAATCAAATTTCTTGGAACCGGTTGAAAGCCTTTGTATGTCGGATTTAAGTTGATGAACTTGCTTGGTCAAAGCTTGATTGGTGACATGAATATCCTCAAACTATTTTTCTAGAAAACCAATCTTGTCCATATATGATTTAGCGTTTGTCTCCGATTGGTTTAGCTTTTCTTGGAGGATTTTATTATTCTCCAATAAACGTCCTTGTTCCTCCTCGAGATCATGGAGTTTGATCTTTAAAGCTCGATTCTCGTCTTGAACTTCAAGTCGTTGCTTCCTCAACTTCTTGATATGCTTGGCCATCTTCTTTGATTCCGCAAGAAGTTGTTGGTATGCCTCATCGAGTTCTTCTTCGTCCGACTCCCCCTCACTTGATGACTCTCCGCCGGTTGTTGATGTTTCATACAAAATCAAAGGAGTAGAGTCAGTGACTAAAGATGATAAACACAAATTAGAAGAGGGAATTTGAGAGGCATGAAAAGCAACAACTTTTTCCTCTTTACTTGAGGTCGATTCATTAGAAGTAGAATCGTCCCAAGTTTTCGCTTGCAAAGCCTTCTTTTTATATGATTTCGGAGAAGGACAATCCGTTGAAATATGGTCGTAGCCTTTGCATCTATAGCATTGGATTTCCCCTTCGAAATCATCTTTTTCTTTTTCTTTAGAAGGTTTTGCAACGCCTTTGAGTTTAGAGGATTTAGAAACCGATGATCCTTTAGATGGTTTCGTGGATGTAGATCCATCGGTTCGATTCTTCCAAAACTTCTGACGAAATTTCTTTACGATCCGCGCCAATTTCTCTTCAAAGTCGGCAAAAGAGATTTCATCCTCAGAACTTGATTCGCTATCTTCTTCCTTTGTTGATTTGAATGCAATACCTGTAAGCTTAGAAGAAGACTTGGAAGAACCTTGACTAGTAGGAAAAGTCATTTCATAAGCTTGCAAAGCACCTACTAATTCCTCTACACTCATCTCATCCGGATGACTAACGGTTTCAATGGCGGTAACCTTTGCCCTAAACCGTTCTGGAAGAGTCCGAAGTATCTTTCTTACAATTTTCGACTCCGGGATCTTTTCTCCTAAATTAGCACAAGTATTGATTAGATCTTGAAGTCTAGTGTAATAATCTGTAAACAATTCATGCTCTTCCATATGAATAGAGTCAAATTGACTTGTAAGCATCTGGAGCTTTTGAATTTTTACAAGATTAGTACCCTCATGTGTAATTTTGAGAATATCCCAAATTTCCTTCGCGGTTTCACATGCGGAAATTCGTGTAAATTCTGTCAAGGAAAGAGAATTATATAAAGCGTTCATACCTTTCCCATTGTAAGAAGATCTTTCGATTTCCTCTTTGGACCATCTAGAGCGAGGTTTTGGGGTAGTAGAATTTTCTACTTCCTCAACAGGATGCACCCAACCGTATTCCACGGTTTGCCATACCCGCTCATCAATTGAGACGAGAAAAGCTCTCATCCGTACTTTCCAATACGCATAATTAGTCCCATCAAAAAGAGGAGGTCTAAAAATATTACCACTTTCACCCGACATGATAGATAAACCTAAAACCCGCTCTGATACCAATTGTAGGTTTTTATGGATCCCCAAGGATCTAAATAGGTACTATCAAACAACTAGAGGGGGGGTGAATAGGTGTAATACTTATAAAACAAATCTCAGTGCAAAATAAAAACTAATGCGGAAAATAAAAATAGCACACCGAGATTTACGTGAAAACTCCAATCCAGGAGAAAAACTACGGGACCAACACGCAATAACAATCCACTAAGAAAAGAAGAATAACAAGGTGATTACCGACTCCACGGACTCAACCCCTCCTTCAACTTCTTCGGACCTTGCGCTCCACCGATTGCACGTCCATTGCACACGTTTGAATCCACGAACGCCACTCGAATCCACGAGCACACGTTTCGAATCCACGAAACGCCTTCAACACATCGAATCCACGATGCCACGTCGAATCCACGACGCAAACAGCCGATAAAGAATATAGGCTTCGATGGTGATCCTTTGCTTAGATTATCATTGAGGAACTGTAGAAGAAATCTCTAAGCAAAGACTAGATCAATTCGACAAAAGATAGATCTTGGAAGAACAGTCGAATTGACCTAAAAGAGGCTATAAAGAAGAACGATAAAAACCTAGCCTCTAGGGTTGCTCTCAAGTGTTTTATTAATTAATCGGTAGTTTTTGAGAAACCCTAAATGTCTATTTATAGTTTAGAAACCTTTGGAAAGAGATAAGCATCAAAAACTGACTTAACAGAAATTTTCCCGCACGACGATCCGGATCGGATTTACGGGGATCCTGACTGTCGTCTTTTTTTCAGCAATTCCTGAAAAAACAAGGTTCGGGATCCGGATCGGAATTCTGATCCGGATCGGTTCAGGATCAGAAATTCTGAATCTTCCAATTTGTCCAGTTTTTGATTTTTAAGCAATGAAAACTTATCCAAGTGTTTCTAAACTACACAAATGTATTCGGATCACCAAAATTATTTAGTTAAACGTACCTGATCAATCCGAATCCATTTTCCTTGAGATTGATGTATATGATCCACAATTCTTCTAGTTCAATCTTCAAGACTCAAAACACTGAGTGTCAACTTGAGCTTTTATTGAATCTTCTCTAAGTCTTTGATTGCTGATTGACAATTTGATCACTTCAAGACTCCGACTCAACTCAACAACTCAACTCACGAAATATGCCAATACAAAAAACCGTAACAATCTCCCCCTTTGGCAATTTCGTGACAAAACCCAAAAATACATAAAACGCTCAAGACACTCATCTTAAACCAAAAAATCGAAACTCAATGTCATCACCAAAATATTGACTTTCTTTGCGTGAAATATCCAATAAATAAAAATTACATTTGAACCAGTCTTAGAACAAACTCTATGACTTAGGACTTGGAGTTTTAAAGTGATGTAGATCCTGCAAAACAAAACTCCAAACAAAATCAAAAGTCAGTCGTTAGAAATTAAATGTAAATCCTACATTTGATTCGTCCTTTTGGTTCTTTTTGTTTTTCGGCTCCTTTTTCTTTTTCTCCCCCTATCTTGAGCATCTCTGTTCTTCCCCTATCTCTGTTCTCCCCTTATTTCTGTTCTCCCCCTTTTGTCACAAATTGTCAAACAGTGAATATAGGCAAAAAGAAATCACTAACAACATTAGTTCATAGAGAAAGAGAGATAAAAGCTCAGTTCCGGTATATAACAAAAACACAGATTGCGTACCGGTACTCGAAAGCAAAAATTAAATAATTTCTTGAAAACAAATCCAGATTTTGAAATATTTGAATTACCGATTTGTATTCCATCAAGAAAACAATTTAAGTGCTTGAAAATAATATGAGATCACATAGATGTCATTCAATCCAATTAATTTTACAAAAATTAAAAAGATTTACTCCGAAATCATGAAAAACAAAGATAAAACATTATAAACCTTTTTTCATATTATATACGTCAAACACAAGTTATCAAAAATAATCTTGAGATCCAAAGTCTATCAAGATGTAACGGATTTACAAAGATGACTTACAGAGATTTCCAAATGACATCAATTTTGAATTTTACCCTTCTAAATTGAGATATGCACTAAAATACCTGAGGGTGGCTCTTTGAGCATCTTTCAACTATCCCACCTTATACCAACCAGGAGATTGTTCAAAATAAGAACTTTGAATTTAAATCTCCGAATGCTTCAACTAAACAAAATTTCATAAATATTTTTCAAGCATCCATAACATGTGGTAGCTTCACACACAAACCGGACGACCGGGGTGGCAGCTCTTTCCAACATGTGGTGGTAGTTTTCACACTCCTTTCGGATGTAACTCTTTCCACATCTTTTGCAATTCATTTCATTACTCTTGTAAGAAAATACAATCTCTTATGTGAAAGAATTAAATCCCAAATTTTAGTCTATCGGTTGTCTCATGTTTATCACAAAGAATTCACACAACCGAGATAGATTAAACATCTAAAGATCACACATGATTACCAAAATTTGATGTATATAATTATCAAAAACTCCTATAATGAAGTATCTTCAAGAATTATGATTATGGAGTAAAGTTGATAATTCATATAAAATTAAATTGGAGTGATTGAAAGTGAAACCCTTTTTATTCAATGCACTTGTTCGTTAAAACCCTTTTGTTCAAAAACAAAACATAAAAACGAAGAGCATTGAAAACATGTAATGCAGAGATTTAGAAAAATATGAAAGGAAAACCAATCAAAGCATTACATACAGTCATAAGCTATTTAGAACTTAAGACAAGGAAAGATATCACCTTTCCGAATCCAAAATCGTCGAATTTTGGGTTGTCTTGATTTATTGAGGCCGGGAGATGATAGCTTTGACTGTTGGTCCACCTTAGGTCTTTTCCTCGCAATGATCCACTTGTATGATTGATGTTGTGGCTCGGACCTTTGGTGGGTAGAGTGAACTCCATTGACTTGATGAGTCTTTTGATTCCGTTGAGTTCGCTCCGTAGATGAAGTTGCCGAAGGATTTTTCTTTCTCTTTTTCGGGCAATCCTTCACCAAATGTCCTTCAAGTCCACAAAGGTGACACGTTCTTCCTTTCAAGTTGAATGTGGAACTTGAAGCATGCGCAGTTTGATCCTTTTTAAATCCCAAACCAACCTTGCTTGTTTGACCTAATCCGCACATACAATCAAATTTTTTGGAACCGGTTGAAAGCCTTTGTATGTCGGATTTAAGTTGATGAACTTGCTTTGTCAAAGCTTGATTGGTGACATGAATATCCTCAAACTGTTTTTCTAGAAAACCAATCTTGTCCATATATGATTTAGCGTTTGTCTCCGATTGGTTTAGCTTTTCTTGGAGGATTTTATTATTCTCCAATAAACGTCCTTGTTCCTCCTCGAGATCATGGAGTGTGATCTTTAAAGCTTGATTCTCGTCTTGAAGTCGTTGCTTCCTCAACTTCTTGATATGCTTGGCCATCTTCTTTGATTCCGCAAGAAGTTGTTGGTATGCCTCAACGAGTTCTTCTTCGTCCGACTCCCCCTCACTTGATGACTCTCCGCCGGTTGTTGATGTTTCATACAAAATCAAAGGAGTAGAGTCAGTGACTAAAGATGATAAACACAAATTAGAAGAGGGAATTTGAGAGGCATGAAAAGCAACAACTTTTTCCTCTTTACTTGAGGTCGATTCATTAGAAGTAGAATCGTCCCAAGTTTTCGCTTGCAAAGCCTTCTTTTTATATGATTTCGGAGAAGGACAATCCGTTGAAATATGGTCGTAGCCTTTGCATCTATAGCATTGGATTTCCCCTTCGAAATCATCTTTTTTTTTTTCTTTAGAAGGTTTTGCAACGCCTTTGAGTTTAGAGGATTTAGAACCCGATGATCCTTTAGATGGTTTCGTGGATGTAGATCCATCGGTTCGATTCTTCCAAAACTTCTGACGAAATTTCTTTACGATCCGCGCCAATTTCTCTTCAAAGTCGGCAAAAGAGATTTCATCCTTGGAACTTGATTCGCTATCTTCTTCCTTTGTTGATTTGAATGCAATACCTGTAAGCTTAGAAGAAGACTTGGAAGAAACTTGATTAGTAGGAAAAGTCATTTCATAAGTTTGCAAAGCACCTACTAATTCCTCTACACTCATCTCATCCGGATGACTAACGGTTTCAATGGCGGTAACCTTTGCCCTAAACCGTTCCGGAAGAGTCCGAAGTATCTTTCTTACAATTTTTGACTCCGGGATCTTTTCTCCTAAATTAGCACAAGTATTGATTACATCTTGAAGTCTAGTGTAATAATCTGTAAACAATTCATGCTCTTCCATATGAATAGAGTCAAATTGACTTGTAAGCATCTGGAGCTTTTGAATTTTTACAAGATTAGTACCCTCATGTGTAATTTTGAGAATATCCCAAATTTCCTTCGCGGTTTCACACGCGGAAATTCGTGTAAATTCTGTCGAGGAAAGAGAATTATATAAAGCGTTCATACCTTTCCCATTGTAAGAAGATCTTTCGATTTCCTCTTTGGACCATCTAGAGCGAGGTTTTGGGGTAGTAGAATTTTCTACTTCCTCAACAGGATGCACCCAACCGTATTCCACGGTTTGCCATACCCGCTCATCAATTGAGACGAGAAAAGCTCTCATCCGTACTTTCCAATACGCATAATTAGTCCCATCAAAAAGAGGAGGTCTAAAAATATTACCACTTTCACCCGACATGATAGATAAACCTAAAACCCGCTCTGATACCAATTGTAGGTTTTTATGGATCCCCAAGGATCTAAATAGGTACTATCAAACAACTAGAGGGGGGGTGAATAGGTGTAATACTTATAAAACAAATCTCAGTGCAAAATAAAAACCAATGCGGAAAATAAAAATAGCACACCGAGATTTACATGGAAACTCCAATCCAGGAGAAAAACTACGGGACCAACACGCAATAACAATCCACTAAGAAAAGAAGAATAACAAGGTGATTACCGACTCCACGGACTCAACCCCTCCTTCAACTTCTTCGGACCTTGCGCTCCACCGATTGCACGTCCACTGCACACGTTTGAATCCACGAACGCCACTCGAATCCACGAGCACACGCTTCGAATCCACGAAACGCCTTCAACACATTGAATCCACGATGCCACGTCGAATCCACGACGCAAACAGCCGATAAAGAATATAGGCTTCGATGGTGATCCTTTGCTTAGATTATCATTGAGGAACTGTAGAAGAAATCTCTAAGCAAAGACTAGATCAATTCGACAAAAGATAGATCTTGGAAGAACCGTCGAATTGACCTAAAAGAGGCTATAAAGAAGAACGATAAAAACCTAGCCTCTAGGGTTGCTCTCAAGTGTTTTATTAATTAATCGGTAGTTTTTGAGAAACCCTAAATGTCTATTTATAGTTTAGAAACCTTTGGAAAGAGATAAGCATCAAAAACTGACTTAACAGAAATTTTCCCGCACGACGATCCGGATCGGATTTACGGCGATCCTGACTGTCGTCTTTTTTTCAGCAATTCCTGAAAAAACAAGGTTCGGGATCCGGATCGGAATTCTGATCCGGATCGGTTCAGGATCAGAAATTCTGAAACATCCAATTTGTCCAGTTTTTGAATTTTAAGCAATGAAAACTTATCCAAGTGTTTCTAAACTACACAAATGTATTCGGATTACCAAAATTATTTAGTTAAACATACCTGATCAATCCGAATCCATTTTCCTTAAGATTGATGTATATGATCCACAATTCTTCTAGTTCAATCTTCAAGACTCAAAACACTGAGTGTCAACTTGAGCTTTTGTTGAATCTTCTCTAAGTCTTTGATTGCTGATTGACAATTTGATCACTTCAAGACTCCGACTCAACTCAACAACTCAACTCACGAAATATGCCAATACAAAAAGCCGTAACAGGACGCTTCGCCTATGCACGTTGGCATAGGTGGCGGATCTGTTGGCGAGCCCGGGTCGCAGTTTCGACCCCGGGGAGTGACAATTGGTCCCATCAAAAAGATGAGGTCTATAAATATTACCACTTTCACCCGACATGATAGATAAACCTAAACCCGCTCCGATACCAATTGTAGGTTTTTATGGATCCACAAGGATCTAAATAGGTACTATCAAACAACTAGAGGGGGGGTGAATAGGTGTAATACTTAAAAACTCAATCTCAGTGCAAAATAAAAACCAATGCGGAAAATAAAAATAGCACACCGAGATATACGTGGAAACTCCAATCCAGGAGAAAAACCACGGGACCAACACGCAATAACAATCCACTAAGAATAGAAGAATAACAAGGTGATTACCGACTCCACGAACTCAAACCCCTCCTTCAACTTCTTCGGACCTTGCGCTCACCGACTGCACGTCCACTGCACACGTTCGAATCCACGAACGCCACTCGAATCCACGAGCACATGTTTCGAATCCACGAAACGCCTTCAACACATCGAATCCACGTTCTACGTCGAATCCACGACGCAAACTTGATAAAAGCTTCGATGGTGATCCTTTGCTTAGATTTTCAATGAAGAACCATGGATGAAATCTCTAAGCAAAGATTAGATCAATTCGACAAAAAGTATGTCTTGGAAGAACCGTCGAATTGACCTAAAAGAGGCTAAAAAGAAGAACGATAAAAACCTAGCCTCTAGGGTTGCTCTCAAGTGTTTAATAAATTAATCGGTAGTTCTTGAGAAACCCTAAGTGTCTATTTATAGTTTAGAAACATTTGGAAAGAGATAAGAATAAAAAACTAACCATATCTGAAATTTTTATGGACGACGGTCCGGACTGGAATTGGCGGTCCGGACTGTCGTAGCAAGACAGACAATTTCCAGAAAAACATACGTTCGAGGTCCGGACTGAAATTCCCACGGTCCGGACTGTTCATGCAATTCCTGTAAATTCCACGTTCGGGGTCCGGACTGAAGTGACCACGATCCGGACTGGAATTGCGCATGAACAAACCTATGTTCGGGGTCCGGACTGTAATGCCTGATCCGGATCCTGAACATGTAGTATGTCCAGTTTTTGATTTTTATGCAATTAAAAATTCATCCAAGTGTTTCTAAACTACTCAAATGTATTCGGATTACCAAAATTATTTAGTTAAACGTACCTGATCATTCCGAATCCATTTTCCTTGAGATTGATGTATATGATCCACAATTCTTCTACTTCAATCTTCAAGACTGAAAACACTGAGTGTCAACTTGAGCTCTTGTTGAATCTTCTCTAAGTCTTCGATTGCTGATTGACAATTTGATCACTTCAAGACTCCGACTCAACTCAACAACTCAACTCACGAAATATGCCAACACAAAAAGCCGTAACAGGAAGCAATCATGGTTTCTCCTAAGTCAAGTCCCAATATGATAGTGTAGCAATAAATAGTGGCCTATCTAGATATCCATACAAGCATGCAAATGTCATCATGAAAGATAAAAGAGTGTATCAAATAGGTTCTCCACATAGATATTGTAGAGTACTGGAGCTTCGGGCAGCGTGCCGACTCCACGTGGCAGCCTGGTACAGTGAAAATGCCTTCAGCAGATTCTGTTTATATTTACAGAGAGGTTCGGGTGGTTCCGGAGCGACGCGGAAGCTTTTTTGTAGAAAAGTGAGTTGGCGTCGTGTTGATAATTGCGGGTTGAGCATTGGATTTTTGGATTGAGCACACCGACTCCACAGATGGGCTTTTTGAGTGAGAAAAGCTGTGAGCATGTGTATTTTCAGATTACAGCGGAGTTCGAGAGGTTCCGGACTGCAGCGGAGGGCTCGAAGGCGAAAAGTGAGTTGGAGTTGGCTTTAATGGATTATTTAATTAATTAATTTGATTTGATTTGCTTTTTACCTGTTGTTGCTTCAGATGTGAAGTAGAGGGAAGGCTGTGGGATGCTTTGGATAAAATTAATTAAGGTAATTAAGTTTTCTTTAATTAAGTTGGCTTTTTAATTAATTTGGCTTGTTGCCAGCTGCCCAACACCTTGGCTAATTAGTCAACCTTAATTAATGAGGCCACGTCCCACTGTCTTCTCCCTGCAAGACAAGTAAATAAAGCAACAGAGGTAGTGAGAGGAGGTGAGAAGAAGAAGAAAGAAAAGAAAGAAGAAGAGGAAGTAGAAGAAAAGAAAGAAGAAGAGAAAGTAGAAGAAAGAAAGAAGGAAGTGTATTTGTGCTGCTTGTGGGAGTTGACCGAGTCAATGTGCGCGCACGAGGAGCAATAATTGAGGTATGTTACGATGGAGATTTTAGATTTTGGATTATTGGTTTTCCTCTTGGGTTTTATTGATGGAATTGATTGGAAATTGAGCTAATTTTCCATCCTTGCTCCATTCTTGGCTCTCGGGTTGCATGCATGCAGGGAGGTTACTGCGCAAATCCGCAATACTGTGCATGCTGCATGCGTGTAGAGGAAAGAATACAGGCTGTGTAGATTTTTGTGGTGGTTTAGCTGGGTGTCCGTGGATTTTTCCGGGACGCGCGACAGCGGCGCGCGCGCGAGAGGCACAGTGCAGTTTTTCGTCAGTTTTCGCCCGATTCTTCACCGACTTCGGCGCGGCCTTCGGAAAGCATTTGAGGTGGGTTGGATTTTCTTCCAAAAATTACGGAATGCCCTCTAATGCTTCAGAACGCACTTTGATCATGTCAAACTGTATATTTTAGCTGTTAAATGATCTGATAGTTGCTTAGGAAATTGCAGAACAATTATCTGAACCCCGGAATATTTTTAGTGGACTCTTGGCACTATATGACACTAGACTGTATGCTTAGTTGGCCTCATTTAAGCACCTGAACCGTTTTAAAAATCCGAAAGCCCGTTTTATTGAAAAATCGACTTTTAAAAATGGTTTTAGAATGTCTGAGGGTTCTAGTGATGCTGCATGGGTTCGGGGTGCATATTCTCTCGTGCCGGGGGGCCGAGGGCATATTTGTTGATTATTAGAGCCATTATATGATTTTTTTTGAGATTTACTAGTGTCGTTGGGGGTTCTATTTGAGTACTTCAGATTTAGTCGTGGAGTTTACTCCGACCTTGACATGAGTGTGTGTCGTCTGTTCACTGTGTTTCCGATCTATTTGATCGTGGATTATAGCCTGCTAAGCTTGGGATTTTATGCCAGATGTGAGATGCTTGAGTTCGTGGGGTCGCTCCCCGCGAGCTACGCTCCGGATGCGATCATGATACCGAGCCTGACGGGGCTGCGATGTGGTTACTGAGATAGTCCTTGAGGGACACCCTACGTAAGACCAAGCCCTGTTTGGGCATGAGTGGCAGTAGATGAGCGCAGGCTTGACTCGTCCAAAGAGGGACAATCACTGAGATTTGGGTGATATGTGTGAGTGAGTTTCATTGTATGTTCATAGATGAGCTTTTCCTTGAGCATATGTAGAGGCATATAGCTGTAGATTTCCAGCTTTCCATATCTATCTACCTATCTATTTGTTTACCTTACTTGTGCCTCCAGTAGACTTAGTGGGCATACCGTGTGCTTTGAGGACGGTACCCACTGAGAACTACCTCTGTAGTAGTTCTCACACCCGCTGCAGTGCAGGTTTTCCTGAGGCGGCTGTTCCGACTCCTTTCCATGCGGAGTCTTCAGATCGAGGTAAGGGCGTCGCTGGTTAGTCGCTTACCCGTGTCTGTATAGCATAGAGGTAGCAGTACCCTTTTGAGTTTCCACTTTTGTAGGGTGAGATTGTGAGAGATGTTATGTATGTATCTTGGTGGACAACTTGTATTTTGGATTTTGTTTACTTAGTACAGTTGTTCCATTTCCTTTCTATAGCATGTTGTTACTTTTGCTCTGATATCTTTTAGCTATAGATTTATTTGCAGGGTAGACGCTTCGTCTGTACGGCAGTTTCCGTACAGATGGCGGGTCTGTTAGCGAGCCCGGGTCGCAGTTTCGACCCCGGGGCGTGACAGATATAACCATCATGTCAAAATCACTAACCGACTATATATGTCTATAATCCATGATCCATAATAAATCATCAAAATAGCACCCGCACATCAATGTCCTCCTGTTCCATCTAATCAACCATTTTTTTGAGAGGCTAAGTGTCAACGTGGCATGCTAACATATCACCATCATAGTACAACAATCCCACAAAATAGGCCAATGATTAATCAGGATCATTTAAATAAGCATGATTTCTAATGGGGTGCCAAATAAATTAGGGTTCTCTCTAATAGTCCTAGTGAGTAAATCGCAGTAAGAGGTAAGCAACAACCACCCACGACCTGGCACGCAAATCCACACCCAAATAGCCTCCTCGCTGTCGACAGTCCTCTAACTCCGCAACCCGGCCAAAATAGTGCACAACTGTACAGAGCAACGCACCCGGTGTAAACACAAATCCCAAAACACAGCATTTGCTGTTTCCCAAATAGCACGAAAAAAGAGGAGTTTTCACCTCTGTATAGTGCTTTAAAAAATCCAGAAAAATTACGATTGCGTTCCTCGCGACGAGTAGATCGAAAAGGAGTACTTATACGCCTTAATCCGATGCTCCTAGGCCAAGATATAAATCGAACAAGCCGATGCTGTCCAGAATTCATCACAGAAAAAGAGGGCCAAAGGTGCCTCAGGAACCATGCCAAAAGTGCAAAACAGAGCAAAGTGTTCAACACAAAAAACGAAGCCTTACCTCTTAGGAACACGCTGCCGCAAAAATTGCTCAAAAATTCCTCTTGGTTTGCTCACAGCAATTTTCCGACTGAACTGCGACGGAAACGGGCCGAAATGGGGGAAAGTCAAGGCGCACTGTAAAATCAAGATCGCCGCTGTCGAGCCTCCAAAAATCCAGGGGATCCACCACGAGATCAAAAACAACTAGAGGAACAACTTTCATAAAGAGCACTCCCTCCCATTCTCTATCTGAGCTTCAGAAAAAGGAGAGAAAGAGAGAGTGGTGGAGGTATTTATAGGCCCAAAACAACAATTGGAATAATTCCAATTGTGTCCCCAGAACCGGGCCCCCGAATTATTCGGGCCCGCACAGTGCGGCCCAAAACTCGGCCCAGCGCGCGCCCGGAAAATCCCGGGCGCGACACGTGTCCGCAAAATAGCGGACAGCGGCGCCCGCGAATCGGGCGCCGCCGCGTGTCCCCGCCCAAACACCGCACCAACGGCGCCAACCAATGGCGGGTCGCCGCGTGGCGCACGTGGGCGGTGCCTCGCCCGCCAACCAGCGGCCGACACGCCGCGTGTCCCGCGCCCGCGTACGTACGGCGTCGGCTCCGCGGCGCCGCGTGCTCCGCGCCCTCGTGAGCCCGTGAATCCGGGGCCACCACGTGGCGCGCCCCGGTCCACGCGCCAGCCTCGCGGTCCCGTGGACCGCATAGCGCAGACCTGCCTATGGGCGGTTGCCACGCGTCCCGCCGGTCCACCGTGCACCGGCGGCGCTCCTGCGTGGACCAGACAGCGTGCGCCGGCCCAATCACAGCCCGCCACGTGTCCAAGGCCGGTCCACGGCTCCCCCCATGCACCATTTTGCACAGAAAACTTCCGGGTGTTCGTTTTTGGGCGTCCAGACTCAAAAAAATACAAGTAAATAGCCGTTTTCAACCGTTTTTCCGCGCTGAAACCAAATACGGCCTCCAAACAGCCTGAAACCACTTCTAAAATTCAGCAAACACAGCCGAAAGATAGGCTCTAATCCAAACCCTCTCTGAGTCCATCAAACACATCTCTTTGACGTGTTGTGGGCCCGACACACCAATAACAGGTGTTCCACACCCCGAAACATAGGAGAAAGTTACATGGGAATCTGGGTTACTACATCCTCCCCCACTAAAAAAAGTTTCGTCCTCGAAACAAAAATCACAACTCCAGTCAGCGCCTCGAACGAGAAGTGCTTGGTGTCCATCATCTCCGACTCCACCTCCCAAGTAGTCTCGCGCTCGTCATGGTTGCTCCAAAGGATCTCCACGTAGGGAATGGCCCAACTACGCAATTCTCTCACCTCTCGATCCAGAATTCGCAGTGGGCGCTGTTGGGTTATATATATAATAGGATCTAAATAGGGAAAAAAATACCTAGAGGGGGGTGAATAGGTGTAAACCATAAACACTCAAAAATCTTTGCGATATAAAAACCCAATGCGGAAAAATAAATAACACGCAGAGATTTTTACGTGGAAAACTCCAAACCGGAGTAAAAAACCACGGGACCGATAACACGGTGAAATCCACTAGAATTAAACACGTACAAGGTGATATACCGTACTCACAGACGACTCAACCTTTTCAATACGCTCCTAGTTGATCTTCTCCGCTCGCTCCACGACGCTTCTCGAATCCACGATGTGCGTCCAACGCCGAATCCACGGCGTCCAACGTCGAGTCCACGACGTCCGACCGAATCCACGGTCTTCACCCAGTAGCACGCTTCGAATCCACGAACGTACCTCGCTCCGAATCCACGAGAGCGGTTGCACCTTGAATCCACAAGGCCACGCGAGTCCACGGGCCGATTTTGGGGTAAATCGTTGTTTTTTTGGGTGGTGATGATCCGCCGAATACTTAGATTAGAAATAGATCGGAAATACCATCTAAGTATTCATTGATTTGATTCTACTCAAAATGTGAGTATGAAAACCTAGAATCAAATCAATAGAATAGATGAAGAAACATAGAATTAGATCTAGTATTTCCTTTCTTCTCTATTTGTGGATCTCTCTTTTTCGGCCGTCTTTTTCTTCTTTTCCGTAGTTTCTACGGCTTAAGCGGCTTTTTACGGCTTACCCTAGAAAATGAATCATAGGGTCTATTTATAGGTTAGAAACCCTTGGAAGAAGATAAGGATAAAAAACTATCCTTTTCTGGAGTTTTTACATGACGACGATCCGGATCGGAGATCGGCGATCCGGATTGCAGTAGCGAGAAAAACAGTTTCCAGAAAAACGAAGGTTCGGGATCCGGATCGAAGTGCTTGATCCGGATCGTTCATACAGTTCACCAAACATCAACGTTCGGGATTCGGATTGCAAAGCCTGATCCGGATCGTTCAAATAAAATGGTAAACTCAGTGTTCGGGATCCGGATCTAGGGAAGCTACGATCCGGATTGAACTGGTGTATGAACGAACAACCTTCGGGATCCGGTTTGCCAAGTCTGATCCGGATCCTGAACATGTCCCATGTCCAGTTTTTGATATTTATGCAATTACAAATCCATCCAAGTGTTTCTACACTACAAGAAGTATTCGGATCACTAAAGATATTAAGTTAAACATACCTGATCCTTTTGAATTCTTCTTTCTTGAGATTGAGTTATATGATCCAACTTTCTTTACCTTCAATCTTCAAGACTTAACCGAATTCACGAAATACGCCAACTCAAATTCCGTAACAATCTCCCCCTTTGGCGGTTTCGTGACAAAACATAGATCCACTCAAGAAAATTCAAAAAGATATTTTTGTTGCTATCACCATACAACAAAAATTTACAATGGAGATTCAAAATAAAATACATGAGTTAAACTCCTAAAATAGACTCTAGACTTAGACATCTGTACTCTCTGCAAAAGAAATCATTCTTGACAAAAGAAATCGTTAGATACCTCAAGAATTTTATATCATTCAAAAACCACATACAGAGATGAAGTTTATACTCATTTATACTTACCATGACATTTATACATTCAGATATGTAAATTGATCATAGTTAAAACACCAACATATCTTCTATGCAATCAAAATCCAAACGTCATGTTAGTGAACATCAACTTGTTAGTTATATTACATGCCCAAATAGTTAGTCGAATAGTTAGTCGAGGCATGCATTCAAACACAAATGAAAACCAAAAGTTGAAGTTCTACTTACCTTTCAAGTTGAGGTTATACTTACCTCTATAGTCTCAAGTTTCTTAGAACCATTTCTCACAACCATTGTATCATTGTTTATACTTCTCTCTCCCCCTTTTTGTCACAAAAGTTAGCCAAAAATTACCAAAATGGAGAGAATAGTTAACAGTTCAAGTACCAAAAGTTTGAGAACTAAAAACTAAAAACTAAAACTTGAAAACCTGCACAAAAAAAGGTTAAAAATCTGAAGTTCCTGCACAAGAGAATTATTAGACAAACGATTCAAGCATCTGAATCTGAGTCATCCGAGGCGATGTATCCCATTTTCGAGAACATTTTCTGCATTAACTTCTTCATTGACGAGACAGTCTTAGTTAATGTGATTTGGGACGCTGTGATTATTTCGAGTTCTTCGGATATTCGCCTCTGCTCTTTGGTGATTTGCTCCTGTTGAAAAGATAGGCGCTGTTGTTGCTTGAAAATCGAAGTTACCGATGCTTCATCATTCGCGCCGGGTGCTTGTTGAGACGGTGAGGCAGAGGTGCTGACACAAGGTTTCTTTCCAGTGGAAGGTATCGGCGTAACATGTCGTAATTTGTGAAGTGACTTCACAATCGTTGACTCATCTATCATCCCCCAACAGTGTTGATATGATGTCGAGCTTATATCAATTTCAAACTTTTGCAAGATCCTCATGATGATTAATGGAAATGGAAGTCGCTCAGAAGGATGAGGATGCACAACATATCTTGACATTCTATTCCAAATTATGTAGGGGATGTTCATGTTCAATCCTACAGCCTCAGAGGGATGACCTATGAGATATAAGAACAGCATTCTATCCCATCTCACTACCTTGGTCTGCATGTTAGGTAGAATGTTGTAACACGTGATGAAATTAAGAAATCGGTACTCCAGTCGAAGATGTTTGGATTTTACACTTTTGCCATCAGCTGATTCAGTTCCTTCCAAACAAATTTTTCCTATCACGGTTTGCCACAAGGCATTCGTCAAACTTCTTCCCGTCAAATAGTTGATCCCCGATGTGTTGGATTCCATTCCAAGGACTTCGCCGATTAACTGCGGAGTGATTTTAAGTTTCATCCCTTGGATATTTGTATAGAAAAGCATTGAGTCACGTTCATTTTCTTGAAGATGTCTTGCATTCGTGTAAAAGGTTCTTACACGATACAAACAATACCCAAGTAATTCGGGGAATCGGCAGACTTGGATGAGATTAGCTTGCTCAATTAAAGTTCCAAACTCTGGTGAGTGATTTCGGAGAGCTTCAATGTTGACATGTCGTTCACCGATGCATTCACGATGTTCAAAAGCTCGAAGGCGATCAATGCTGACGAACACCCCTTCCACGCGAGGCGGGGAGTCAGGAACCATTGGCTTGCTAGCATTAGCCTCTCGTGCTTGTCCAAAGCGTCGAGCAAGTCGTTTCCTTTTTACCGAGACGGTCGGTGACGTCATAGGTGCTTTTCCTGTGTCAATGGGTGCCTTTCCTTTTGATCCATTGGAAGCCTTTTGTTCAGGTTTAACGGGCATTGATTCATCATCATCCGTTAACTTGTCCCAGTCTACTTCATCATTATTTGTTTCAGTTTCCGAGTCACTAATCAGATGAAATTCACCTTTTCGTTGAAGTTTCTTGGCTCTTTTCAGTTTATTGGTTGCTCGAGTATGCACCATTGTGACTAACAGCAAGATGATCCATGAGAATTCCATAGCTGTGCGTGCTTTAGGAAGATTGAAATCCTGTGAAAAACAACTCAAGAACACGAAAATTTTTGAGTTTTCAAAAATTGGAAAAATTGTACCCAAACAATCATTATCGTGTAGAGAGACTAAGAATCAAATTAGTTTTGCAAAAGGAATTTTAAAATAGATCAATTGCATGATTTTGGAAAATTCCCATTATATGCCCTAAAACCGAAATTTTTGAAATCGAAGGCCAAAAATTCGTTTATCTTGAGAATACCTAGCATATAATCAAAACTAATCTACCCAGAGTTCTTATTTCAAAAGAAATTTGATCAAAAACCATCCACAAACGAAGTAGATACAAGAAATTCATCACGTTTTGAGGAAGAATATGAAAAACTGTGAAAAACCGAGATTTTGATCAATAAAACTTACTTGGAATCGAAGAACTTGAGTTTGAAAGCTTCCAAGATGGATGAAATCTAGAGAGAGAAGCTCTGGAAACTTTGGAACAAAAGATTGGAGTAGAAGAAATCAAAACCCTTTTGTTCTATATAAAACCCTAGCCGCGATCCGGATCAGTTCGTGATTACGATCCGGATGGGCTACCCGCAGAGAAAATCTGCGTTCGGGATCCGGATCGGCAGGTCCAATCCGGATCGGCTCCAACTTTTTCTTTAGAAAATTTCAGAGAAATTCTAGAAAAACCAGAAAAAGATTGTAAGCACTTTTGTGTATCAACTTTAAACGAGAAAAAGATTGTAAGCACTTTTGTGTATCAACTTTAAACGAAATTCTAAAAAAACCAGAAAAAGATTGTAAGCACTTTTGTGTATCAACTTTAAACGAAAATCATCGTTTCATACAACAAGAAATATATTATACCAAATCTATCAATAACATCCAACAAATGAAACAAAAATTTATAAAAATTAAATCCCTTAAAGTTGAACAACTTCAATTACATCTAACTTGATCTTATGAGTAATGCCATTATCAAATCATCAATTCGGTAAAGAAAATGAAATACAAAGATCAATAGATGTCTAACATCCCAGATAAGTTAGATAAAATATCTAGTCAATTTATTGAAGAGAGTGGCTCTTTGAGCATCTTTCATTAAAATTCCCACCTTATACCAACCTTGAAATTTTGACAGAGTCAAGTATTTCAACATGCATTTTATTTAATCAAACTTGAAAAACCTTGCTTGGTATACATGTGGTAGCTGCACACAGTACTCGGACGACCGAGGTGGTAGCTCTTTCCTCCATGTGGTGGTAGTTTTCACACTCCTCATTGGGATGTAACTCTTTCCACATCTTTTGAGCATAATACTTTTTCTTTGACTCCCCCTCAATTGGCTATCAATTATCTAAGATATAAAGTATTCAGCCAAATATTGATCTCGATTTCATACTCGACTAAACAGTCAAATAAGATAAAAACTATACCAAGAGATCATTGAGAGAGAAATTGACTTTGATCAAAACAAAGATGAGTTAATTGACATAAATGATCATTGCATCAAATGAAATATTATGATATCTAAAGCATAATAAATTTCTAAACATATAAAAGGATGCAGTTAAAGTCAATAAAACTAATGCTCAATTAATGTTCTATGTCTAAGCATAGATGATGAACAAAAACACAAAAACAAAACCTAACCTAAACACAAGTTTCAAAAAGAGGTTATTTCAAGGAAAGCATTCTAATTGCTTTACGCAAATGAATAAAACGTTTTTGATCCAAAGGTTTTGTTAAAAAGTCAGCTAATTGATCTTCAGTTGAAATGTAGGAAATTTGAAGAATATTTGATTCAACTAGCTCTCTAAGAAAATGATATCTAAGTTCAATGTGTTTTGTTCTAGAGTGCAACACAGGATTTTTAGAAATGTTTATAGCACTTGTGTTGTCACATAAAACAGTTACCAAAGTTGCTGAAATCCGGAAGTCGCTCAACACGCTTTTCATCCAAATGAGTTGAGTTGAACAACTACCCGCTGAGATGTATTCCGCTTCGGCAGTCGAGAGTGCAATGCAGTTCTGCTTTTTACTATGCCATGCAACAAGACAATGGCCAAGATAAAAACATGCACCACTCGTACTTTTCCGATCATCCACAGATCCTGCCCAATCGGCATCTGAGTATCCAATAATATCTAGACTTGTTCCCATAGGATACCAAATTCCGAAATTAATGGTTCCTTTGATGTACCGGATGATCCGTTTCACCGCTTTCAGGTGAACCTCCTTTGGTGTTGATTGATATCTCGCGCAAATCCCAACACTAAAGGATATATCCGGGCGACTAGCTGTGAGGTAAAGTAGACTTCCAATCATGCTGCGATAAAGTTTCTCGTCTACATTCTCACTAAGAGATTCACTTCCTAATCCCTTATTGCTAGTTCCCATAGGAGTAGGAAAATCTTTAGAATCTTCTAATCCGAATTTCTTTACCAACTCCTTGGCATACTTGGATTGACACAGATGGATACCTTCACCATTTTGTTTCACTTGCAATCCAAGAAAGTATGTCAGTTCCCCCATCATAGACATCTCAAATTCGCTTTCCATGGTTTCTGCGGATTTAGAAGCATCATTATCCTTTGTTGCTCCAAACACAATGTCATCGACATAGATTTGTGCAACAATGAAGTTATTTTGATAATGCTTCACAAAGAGAGTCCTGTCTGCTCCCCCTCGAGTATAGCCCTTCTCCAAAAGGTGCTTTGTCAACCTTTCGTACCACGCTCGCGGTGCTTGTTTTAAACCGTAAAGAGCCTTTTTCAAACGAAAAACATGGTTAGGTAGTTTACAGTCTACAAAACCTTTCGGTTGAGCCACATAAACTTCCTCATTTAAAAATCCATTTAAAAATGCGCTCTTAACGTCCATTTGAAAGAGTTTTATTTTAAAGTGACAAGCAATAGTGAATAAGATACGAATGGACTCGAGTCTAGCTACAGGGGCGAACGTTTCATCAAAGTCTATACCTTCTATTTGAGAGTAGCCTTGAGCAACTAAGCGTGCTTTGTTCCTGATGATGGTACCATCCTCATTTTTCTTGTTCTTGAAAATCCATTTAGTACCGATCACATTGTGTTGCTTCGGAGGCGCCGTTAATTCCCAGACTTTGTTTCGTTCAAACTGATGGAGCTCTTCCTGCATTGCTTCAATCCAGTAGTCATCCTGAAGAGCTTCATCGACGTTCTTTGGTTCGATCATGGAAACATAACATTCGAATCCACAAACCAACTGTCTCCGAGTTTTGACTCCTTCTTGTGGGTCTCCAATGATGTTTGATTCAGGATGATCCTTGGAGATGCGTAACGTTTGTTGTAATGGAGTACTCGGAGGTACATGAGATGATTCCTGCGCATCAGATAAGCTTGAAGAACCGTTAGGTGCATCATTAATATTGGAAGTATTATCATGAGAAGATGCATTTACAGGAGTATCATCATCAAGAGAGATATCAGGGGTAGATTTATCAGATGCAAAGTGGAAAGCTTTATCTACTTTAACATTTATAGATTCTACGATCGTCTTAGATTCCAAATTAAATACCCGATATGCTCTACTATTTGTAGAATACCCCAAGAAAATCCCTTCGTCACTTCGAGAGTCAAATTTTCCAAGATTTTCGCGGTCACGTAAAATGTAACATCGACTCCCGAAGATACGAAAATATTTGATGTTGGGTTTTCTACAACACCATAGTTCATATGGTGTATTTAACGTTCCCGGGTGCAAATAAACTCGATTAATAACATAGATTGCAGTGTTCACAGCTTCAGCCCAAAAATGTAGCGGTAAATTCCGGCTATGAAGCATAACACGTGCCATCTCTTGAACAACCCTGTTTTTGCGCTCGACAACACCATTCTGTTGAGGTGTATAGGGTGCTGAGAATTCATGCTTAATGCCGTTGGAAGTGCAAAAATCATTGAATTTAGAGTTTATGAATTCTCCACCTCTATCACTTCTAACACGAATGATCTTTTCATTCTTTTCAATCATAATACGAAGGCAAATCTCGTGAAAAGAATCAAAAGTATCAGCTTTCTCTTTTAAAAATGCTACCCAAGAATACCGAGAGAAATCATCAACCAATAAGAAAATATACCATTTACCTCCCAAGGATGGTTGACGTGTTGGCCCCATAAGATCCATATGCAATAATTCCAAGGGCCGTTTGGTACCGACGTGGTTCAGGTTCTTGTGTGCAGCCCTTGATTGTTTTCCCTTAAGACAACCACCACACACAATGTTTTGTTCAAGTGAAAGTTTAGGAACCCCCTTGACCACGTCCTTGTTTGAAATTCTAGCAAGTTTCTTAA
Organism: Tillandsia leiboldiana; assembly: GCA_029204045.2. NCBI lineage: Eukaryota > Viridiplantae > Streptophyta > Magnoliopsida > Poales > Bromeliaceae > Tillandsia > Tillandsia leiboldiana. Next base: position 36,481,068 of record CM055070.1, on the reverse strand, counting down.
AATTTATGTGTCCTAGCCTTTCATGCCAAAGTGTTACATTATCCAAAGAGGCTAAGTTACAATTTTCAGAAATTTTATTGGGAACAACATAACAATTGTTTTCAGATCTAACCCCTTTTAAAAAGAAAACATGATCCTTATCAGTTACAATGCATTCAACAGATGAAAAATTAACAGAAAAACCATTGTCACAAAGTTGACTGATACTAATGAGGTTAGTCTTAAGCCCATCAACAAATAACACATTATTCAGAATCGGGCCATCTGGAATAGCTACTGTTCCTTTTCCAACAATTTTGGAAGACTGACCGTCTCCGAAAACTACAAGTCCTCCGGAGATTTTCTCAAAATTTTGAAAGCAGTTTTTTGTCACCGGTCATGTGACGGGAACAGCCGCTATCCAGATACCAAGACGAATTATCACATGCATGCAAGGAAATATTTGTAACAAGACAAGGGAAGATTTCACCTTTGCGTACCCAAACTTTTCGAGTTTTGGTGTACGTCGGAAATGATTGTGAAGTTGATACCTTTGGTGAAAGCGTCTTGTTTGATCCAACGCTTTTCCTTGACGTCGTCGTCTTGTTTGATGAACTACCGAGGCTTTTTCCTTTCGAATAATTTGCATTTGCTTTCCGAGGAATTACCCTTTTGGTAGTCGTTGCAAGAAGTGCTTGAGTTGAGCGTTTGGCTCCCATCTTGCAATTTCTCCTTATGTGCCCTGCAAAATTACAATGAAAACATACCTTAGTGCTTGACGATCCCGAGGAGGGTGAAGTAGGCTTGTTGTCGTTGCTTGTCGTGAATTCCGGTGTCGGAGGAGGAGATACCGACTGAGGCACAAAAACTGTCCCAACCGAACTAAAATTGTCTTCAGTTCGATTATATCCGAGGCCGAACTTGTTTGATTGACCAAGACCAAGAATCTTATCCAACTTACTCCTTCCTGATGAAAATCGGTGTAAGTCATCCTTGAGTTGGAGAATGGTCTCTGTCATTTCTAATTTTTCCTGTCGAGCCTCGCCGTTGAGCTTCAAGAAGTAATTCGCTTTGTTCACCATATCTATGTAATTCTTCTCGAATTGCTCATTGGACTCTTGAAGGGAAACATCTGCTTTTATCAGATTATCCCTTTCTACTTCAAGATCGGTCGAGAGAGAAGTTACCCTTATTAGTTCTTCTTCGAGATCCTGCAATCTCCCTCTCAACCCCTTGTTTTGCTTAGCCAGTTTCTTTGAATCCCTCAAAAGTCTGTGATAGGCTAGAGCAAAATCTTCACCTTCCGAATCATCCGATTCATTGTCCGTTGCATTCTTTTCGACAGTGGAGTTGGACAATGACTCGGATGTACTTGCCATTAAGCACATGAAGGGTGAAGATGTGGACGCGTGGAACGCTGTTGCGTTGTCTTCTTCATCACTTGACGATGACTCATTTGACGATGAGGTGTCATCCCAAGTGACGGCTTGCATCGCCTTCTTCTTAGACGGATTCTTATTTGGACATTCCGTTGAGATATGGCCGTACTCTCGGCACTTGAAGCATTGGACTTGTCCTTCTGTGCTTTTCTTATCCTTAGAAAAACCCTCTTGCTTTCTTGACTTGTAACTTGAAGAACCCTTGCCTTTCTTCCACTTTCCGAAGGATGGAGTTTTGCTTGAATTACCCCTTCGAAAATTTCGGCGAAACTTCCTTGTCAAGAGAGCGAGCTGCTTCTCAAAGTCCTCCATAGATAAATTCTCGTCATCGCCTGAGGAGGATGAATCCGCGTCTTCTTCTTTAGTTGTTTTCAAAGCATAACCTGAAGACTTAGAAGAGGATGCCTTTCCCGAAGAATAGTTAGTAAGAAAAGTCATTTTATAAGTTTGTAATGAACCAACTAATTTTTCTACACGGATTTCGTCCGGGTGTTTAATAGTTTCAATGGCTGTAACCTTGGAACGAAATCTTTCAGGAAGAGTTCTTAAGATCTTTCTTACAATTTTAAATTCTGGAATCTTCTCTCCCAAGTTAGCACATGAGTTTACGATGTCTTGCAATCGTGTGTAATAGTCTGTGAAAGATTCATTTTCTGCCATGAAAATAGAGTCAAACTTGCTCGTAAGCATTTGCAGTTTCTAAATCTTCACAAGGTTAGTTCCCTCATGCGTAACTTGAAGAACATCCCAGATTTCTTTCGCAGTCTGACATGCCGAGACGCGAGAGAACTCTGTTTGTGATAAGGCATTAAATAAAGCTGTCACGCCCCGGGGGTTTATTTTAGCGGAAACGAGTTACAAAAAGGTATGTATTTTTTTTTTGAAAACCTTCTTCCCCAGCGCGTGCCCAGATCCGCCGCATATAAAGGATCACTCTACAAACGGACAGAGTCTCCCCTGTATATGCACGGCGTCGCGGCTTGTACAATTATCCAAAAACGGGCAAACATTCAATCACAACAATTCAGGACATACAACCATTCACAATTCACTGAATAAATCTCACGGCCGATCAGTTTGAAAGGATAAACCCACAATTGTTGAAACGGCGCCCACCCGGCACCCATGTTTTGAAAACCCTTTTCGAAAACAACATAAACTCAGGGGTTTTGGAAAACAGTGCCCACACGACACTTAGGTTTTGAAATCCATTTTCGCAAACCATAAATCCACAAGGTTTTGAAAACGGTGCCCACACGACACCCAAGTTTTTGAAAGTAGTTTTCGCAATCTTTTCTTTTGTTTGCTCCTTTTACTTTTCAAAGCGGCCAACTGAGATGCAAGGAAAATAAACAATTTATTATTCACCATGCCGACATCCACACCGACCCCACGAGGGTATCGAGAACCACACCACAGTCTACAATATCAAATGAAATGCAAGGAAAGGTAAAGGAGATACAGACTAGGGCTCCCAACCGCCCGACTACTCCCGCCTCGGCCTCACCGTCGTCTACCTCTCACCCCTGGAGGAACCTGTCACGGAGTGGGGAGTCAGCGACACAATGATAATAATAATGAGCAAGAAAGAAAGCCAAACCCAACAGTAAGACTATCCGGAGCAACCACTCTGCTCATTGGAAAAGTAACCCGCAAACACCTGCAATACCTGTAATACCCGTAACACCTGTAGCACCTACACACCTGTAACACCTACACACCTGACCTCGTCGGGCACCTACCCCGATAGATCGCACCGCTCACACCTTGGGGCACCTGACCTCGTCGGGCACCTATCCCGACAGATCGCACCGCTCCCCCCCCTTTGATGCCTCAAATGTCACGCCCCGGCGTCGAAACTGCGACCCGGGCTCGCCAACAGATCCGCCGCCCATACGGTGAACCCCGTATAGACGAAGCGTCAACCTGCAAAAGATAGATACTAAACTATCCAGATATCAGAGCTGAAAATAACCCACTAGAAATAAATAAATTAGTACAAAGTCCTCACCAAAGTACAAGTCACTCAACTCAGAAGGAAAAGTACAACTCTATGCCTCACTACAAGGTCTCTCAACAAGAAACTCTCAAAATAAAAAAGGGTACATCTACTCTCTGGACGACGACTGGTAGGGATCTAGCTCGCGACTCCCTCACCACGATCAGAAGAAGCAGCAACAGGAGCAGCAGGAACAGGAGTAGAAGTCCCTGTGGGAAAATACACCACGACGGGTGTGAGAACTACGTCCCAAGTAGTTCTCAGTGGGTGCCGCCAACAAGCCCAACGGACTGCCCACTAAGTCTACTAGAGGCATAAAGTAACAATATAAACTGAAATGAAAGGGCTGGAAAAGTAACTCTACAGCTACTATGCCTCTATCTAGATGCTCAAGAAGAGGAACAGATGAAACATGATGCATCTACTAACACACACAGTAAACTCACCAAATCTAAACTGACTGCCTCAAAGGGTCCAGTCAAACCTGCGCCCACCTACTGCCGCAAATCCTCAACAGGACGGGTCTACCGTAGGGTGTCCGTGACTGCCGCTAACTGGGCCAGTCAGAGGGACGGCGTCGACAAGTCGCGATAGCAAGTAACAGGCCCAACTCCGGAGTGGCTCTCGAGGGGAGCGACCCCACCGAGGAAAGTATCCGCGTAACTCTGTCGAGCTCAAATATGGCTCATGCAGGCTATAGTCCAAACCACGATCAACAAGATCGACCAACAACACCAACTCTCAACCACAAGCTGGAAGTCACACAGCTGGGGCCACCGTCCACCAGACGGCTCCCACAACAGAACACTAAACTCTCCAGAAAAACCGACACCATAAGGGTTCGGAAACCCGATAGACCGGCGCTAAGAACCCTATCAAACAAGAACAGACTCTAGGCTCCGACTATCGAAGTTCCCGATCCCTTATAGTTCGGGAAAGCAATAATCACAGTACAACTCGCAGAAGACACCAACAGGGCCCGAAAGTCCCGGGAGACCTACCCCTACAACCCTATCAAACAAGAACAGGTTCCAGGCTCGGCCCCCCATGGCTTTCGTCCCGACAGAGGAACGACCCCTAGAACCCAGACCACTCGAATCCTTTCGAGTGGGGAGATTTACCGGAAAAAGGTGACATTTGTTATTGAAAACTAATTTGATCTGGAAGAAATCCATATTTAATGATTTTAGTTCTTTTTAGAAAAACAGTTAGAAAACAAGTGTTTTACCCAAACCCCGAAGGGCTGATGCCTTTGTCCAATCAAACAAGAACAGACTCCAGCGGCCCTTCGATGTTTGGAAGAAAACATTGGTAGACTAAAATCATGTATATGTTGAAAAGGGTTCTGGGTTCTAGGTCCGGCTAACACTAGTAAACTACTGCCACTAACACAGTGGCGACGACCCAAACAGGGGAAAAACAAGATCTCTCGGGTCCACCGTTTACCCCAAACGGTTCCCGATCCATACAAGCGAACCACTACATCTACCAGACTCCACTCTGCTCCCAAGCACGAGTGCAATGCATCCCACACTAAAAGATAACTCCTGACCACTCGGCCCACTACCCGGGCGAGGAAGAACACTATGTCCAGGAAAGTAGAAGTGTGGATGTCTAAGCATAAATAACCCTAGCCCAAGTGAGGGTTTTCTACTAGTCTGGTTACACATGCAACATATGACGGGGGTGCTAGGTCAGGTTCCAAGATAACAATTATTTAACATGATAGAAGGAAGCAAGAGATCACAAGATCGACAGATAAAACAAGGAACAACAATTCCTACACTCTAGCATGCTACCCAAGTCCAATCACTATCATGCAAGATTCTATATCAATAGAATTAGAGCACAGTCCATAGATCTTGAAAGCAAGCCACCCACCTGAAGGTGCACAACTGTCCAGAACTGTCCATCTTGACCGTTTTCGCGCGCTGAATCCAAATCCGAAGTCCGATTTGCCAAATTCCACTTCTAAAATTTACCAAAAATTCCCGGAAAGCAAACTTGATCCGTTTTTCCATGCCGGGTCCAATCCTTGGGTCCAATATGCGCACAAACACCTCTAACACCCAACAGGGGTCTCCAGAAGCCGCAGATCCAACAGTAATCCAAACGTGGGAATTTCCGGGTCCTCACATCCTCCCCCACTAAAAGAAAGTTTCGTCCTCGAAACAAACACGGCTCAAAGGGAGTTCAACGCCAAGGGTAAGCATCCAACAACACAGTCTCCAACTCCTCAGTCGCTACTCACTCCCCGTGATTGCTCCTCAACAAAATAATAATCAGTACGGCATGGCCCGGTTGCGCAATTCTCTCATCACACGAGCCAGAATTCGCAACGGGCGTCCCTCGTACTCCCACACCCACAAATCTCAACTAGAGCGAGTCAATCACGGGCGAGGGGTCCAACGCAAAACACCTCCGAGCTGAGACGCAGAAAACCTCAGGAACTCCAAAAAGCTGGGGACAAGGAAGATTAACCGAATCTACTCGTCCAAACAACACGAAGAACGTCACCACAACCCAACAAGAAAAGGTAAGGGCCCCACCAGCAGGAAAGTCGTCAACCCTAACTCTCTGTTTATAAAAACAGCTGAAATTAACGAAAAGTCTGAAAATTCCGAAAGACCAGTGCCTTCGCCCCAATCAAACAAGAACAGGTTCGGGCACCGTCTCCATTTCTGGAGCAGTCTTTCGAAGCTCTCGTCATGTTCGAAAATTTCAGTACAAGGCGAGAAAAGGGAGAGAAGTGTTGAAGCCGTTCCTGCTGTGGCTACAAAACAGAAGCTACGATCTAACCGTGACCCCTAGGAACACAACTCTAGTCCTAAACGTCACCTACGCTCAACAGGTAGCACCCAACCCAAAACCGCTGAAGCCACTGCTGCAGGAAGGATGCCACGGTGACCTGAGAAAATGATCTCCAGTTGTCCAACTCGCGGGAAGGTCACGGTTCTCAATCCACAATCAATCCTTGCGCGATACCGCACCAACTGGTCCATCCCGTGTGCTCAATCTGAGTCGTGGAGCTGTAACCCAACCGTCGACTGCCGGCAAAATTCCAAGTCTCAACAGCACAAGACATAATCCATAAGGCTTCCCCAAGTGCACAATACCAACAGGAACCTGTACCTCTAGTGCACGTGGTAACAACTCTACCGCCAGTCCAGACAGGAAAACCAAAAACACTCTATCTCAGACTGCTGTAAAGAAATCATGCCGGTGACAACCCAATCCGCTGCTGTGGCGCCCTCCAGCCGGGCGGCACCAATTCATCCGCTCGATGAAAGTGGTCGTGGCTCAGTTTGCCTGAAAATCAAGACTATCCATATAAGGAGCACGACCTCCGCCTCTACTCACACAGGGGTAACAAATGCGGTCCTCCGCAGATAGCCAATCCATGCTACCGCCGCGCCACTCTGACGTAGATGCTGATGCTGCTATCGGGACCCGCCCAAACTCTGGCATCTCGGGGACCCGTTATCCAGGAAAGAAATCAGAAATGTCTCTGCCGTCCGATCTGTCCTCCATCACTCGGCGCGAAGCACCAAAATCCAGAACTCGACTCTGGTGGCAGATCCCTATCCAAAGGAACTGCAGCGCCACGCTCCACACACCACGCCTATTCTATCGAAGCGTCAATAATCCAAAACGGATGGACCAACTAAACAGAAAGGTATCCTGGTGCAAACCATTCCCAGTCAAACATATCCTATGCGCCTCGTCCCTCGAAACCTGGAGTGTGCAGTTCAACAACTGTATAAACTCCCTAGCACAGGGAGGCTCTCAGATAGTCTCTCCATCACCACCAACCCCAATTCTGCCTACAAAGGCTCCAACTCAAACCTATGAATCGGGATGGTTCAGACTGCCGGGACTGGCTCCATCGATCAATGACGTCCCGAAGCTCAGCTACTATCCACTATCCACCCTGCCTCGGTGCCTCGGCACTGCTCGTCGGCACGGAGGGGGCTGCTCGCTTCGTCGGCGCCACTGGTACAACTGAAAATACCACTGCATAGGAAGAGAGTACTGGAGGACACTCAAGCGGTACTGCAACTAGCTGTGCTCTCTGCTCCAACAAGCGCATCGAACGTTCCATGGCCTCCTTCTGGCATCGGACAGCCTCCGACATCTGTGCCATCTGGATCCATAACTTTTGGGTCTCGCTCTGCTCTGATAACTCTGCCTCCCGCTGCTCGGGTTACTAATCAGATGCGGAAAGTGCCCTCTTCGCTACACGACGTCTCAGGGGCATCGTAGGTCCACTACACAATAACAAACATCAGGACACAACAACCATACGACCCAATCCAGCGAAAGTCTAAGACATGTTATCAATTCCACAGCATTATGTTGTCTGCAGCCAACATAATCGCTTAGGAGCATAAACATGCCAATCACTCATCCCGTCTCTTGGGAGAGGTACAAAACTCGATCAGGACTCTCGCTAAAAGTCACGACTCTCACGTAGTCATCCTAATGTCCAACCACAAGCCTAGGGTTTCTAAGTCCTCGATGACCTACAACCTAGGCTCTGATACCACTCTAATCTGTCACGCCCCGGCGTCGAAACTGCGACCCGGGCTCGCCAACAGATCCGCCGCCCATACGGTGAACCCCGTATAGACGAAGCGTCAACCTGCAAAAGATAGATACTAAACTATCCAGATATCAGAGCTGAAAATAACCCACTAGAAATAAATAAATTAGTACAAAGTCCTCACCAAAGTACAAGTCACTCAACTCAGAAGGAAAAGTACAACTCTATGCCTCACTACAAGGTCTCTCAACAAGAAACTCTCAAAATAAAAAAGGGTACATCTACTCTCTGGACGACGACTGGTAGGGATCTAGCTCGCGACTCCCTCACCACGATCAGAAGAAGCAGCAACAGGAGCAGCAGGAACAGGAGTAGAAGTCCCTGTGGGAAAATACACCACGACGGGTGTGAGAACTACGTCCCAAGTAGTTCTCAGTGGGTGCCGCCAACAAGCCCAACAGACTGCCCACTAAGTCTACTAGAGGCATAAAGTAACAATATAAACTGAAATGAAAGGGCTGGAAAAGTAACTCTACAGCTACTATGCCTCTATCTAGATGCTCAAGAAGAGGAACAGATGAAACATGATGCATCTACTAACACACACAGTAAACTCACCAAATCTAAACTGACTGCCTCAAAGGGTCCAGTCAAACCTGCGCCCACCTACTGCCGCAAATCCTCAACAGGACGGGTCTACCGTAGGGTGTCCGTGACTGCCGCTAACTGGGCCAGTCAGAGGGACGGCGTCGACAAGTCGCGATAGCAAGTAACAGGCCCAACTCCGGAGTGGCTCTCGAGGGGAGCGACCCCACCGAGGAAAGTATCCGCGTAACTCTGTCGAGCTCAAATATGGCTCATGCAGGCTATAGTCCAAACCACGATCAACAAGATCGACCAACAACACCAACTCTCAACCACAAGCTGGAAGTCACACAGCTGGGGCCACCGTCCACCAGACGGCTCCCACAACAGAACACTAAACTCTCCAGAAAAACCGACACCATAAGGGTTCGGAAACCCGATAGACCGGCGCTAAGAACCCTATCAAACAAGAACAGACTCTAGGCTCCGACTATCGAAGTTCCCGATCCCTTATAGTTCGGGAAAGCAATAATCACAGTACAACTCGCAGAAGACACCAACAGGGCCCGAAAGTCCCGGGAGACCTACCCCTACAACCCTATCAAACAAGAACAGGTTCCAGGCTCGGCCCCCCATGGCTTTCGTCCCGACAGAGGAACGACCCCTAGAACCCAGACCACTCGAATCCTTTCGAGTGGGGAGATTTACCGGAAAAAGGTGACATTTGTTATTGAAAACTAATTTGATCTGGAAGAAATCCATATTTAATGATTTTAGTTCTTTTTAGAAAAACAGTTAGAAAACAAGTGTTTTACCCAAACCCCGAAGGGCTGATGCCTTTGTCCAATCAAACAAGAACAGACTCCAGCGGCCCTTCGATGTTTGGAAGAAAACATTGGTAGACTAAAATCATGTATATGTTGAAAAGGGTTCTGGGTTCTAGGTCCGGCTAACACTAGTAAACTACTGCCACTAACACAGTGGCGACGACCCAAACAGGGGAAAAACAAGATCTCTCGGGTCCACCGTTTACCCCAAACGGTTCCCGATCCATACAAGCGAACCACTACATCTACCAGACTCCACTCTGCTCCCAAGCACGAGTGCAATGCATCCCACACTAAAAGATAACTCCTGACCACTCGGCCCACTACCCGGGCGAGGAAGAACACTATGTCCAGGAAAGTAGAAGTGTGGATGTCTAAGCATAAATAACCCTAGCCCAAGTGAGGGTTTTCTACTAGTCTGGTTACACATGCAACATATGACGGGGGTGCTAGGTCAGGTTCCAAGATAACAATTATTTAACATGATAGAAGGAAGCAAGAGATCACAAGATCGACAGATAAAACAAGGAACAACAATTCCTACACTCTAGCATGCTACCCAAGTCCAATCACTATCATGCAAGATTCTATATCAATAGAATTAGAGCACAGTCCATAGATCTTGAAAGCAAGCCACCCACCTGAAGGTGCACAACTGTCCAGAACTGTCCATCTTGACCGTTTTCGCGCGCTGAATCCAAATCCGAAGTCCGATTTGCCAAATTCCACTTCTAAAATTTACCAAAAATTCCCGGAAAGCAAACTTGATCCGTTTTTCCATGCCGGGTCCAATCCTTGGGTCCAATATGCGCACAAACACCTCTAACACCCAACAGGGGTCTCCAGAAGCCGCAGATCCAACAGTAATCCAAACGTGGGAATTTCCGGGTCCTCACATCCTCCCCCACTAAAAGAAAGTTTCGTCCTCGAAACAAACACGGCTCAAAGGGAGTTCAACGCCAAGGGTAAGCATCCAACAACACAGTCTCCAACTCCTCAGTCGCTACTCACTCCCCGTGATTGCTCCTCAACAAAATAATAATCAGTACGGCATGGCCCGGTTGCGCAATTCTCTCATCACACGAGCCAGAATTCGCAACGGGCGTCCCTCGTACTCCCACACCCACAAATCTCAACTAGAGCGAGTCAATCACGGGCGAGGGGTCCAACGCAAAACACCTCCGAGCTGAGACGCAGAAAACCTCAGGAACTCCAAAAAGCTGGGGACAAGGAAGATTAACCGAATCTACTCGTCCAAACAACACGAAGAACGTCACCACAACCCAACAAGAAAAGGTAAGGGCCCCACCAGCAGGAAAGTCGTCAACCCTAACTCTCTGTTTATAAAAACAGCTGAAATTAACGAAAAGTCTGAAAATTCCGAAAGACCAGTGCCTTCGCCCCAATCAAACAAGAACAGGTTCGGGCACCGTCTCCATTTCTGGAGCAGTCTTTCGAAGCTCTCGTCATGTTCGAAAATTTCAGTACAAGGCGAGAAAAGGGAGAGAAGTGTTGAAGCCGTTCCTGCTGTGGCTACAAAACAGAAGCTACGATCTAACCGTGACCCCTAGGAACACAACTCTAGTCCTAAACGTCACCTACGCTCAACAGGTAGCACCCAACCCAAAACCGCTGAAGCCACTGCTGCAGGAAGGATGCCACGGTGACCTGAGAAAATGATCTCCAGTTGTCCAACTCGCGGGAAGGTCACGGTTCTCAATCCACAATCAATCCTTGCGCGATACCGCACCAACTGGTCCATCCCGTGTGCTCAATCTGAGTCGTGGAGCTGTAACCCAACCGTCGACTGCCGGCAAAATTCCAAGTCTCAACAGCACAAGACATAATCCATAAGGCTTCCCCAAGTGCACAATACCAACAGGAACCTGTACCTCTAGTGCACGTGGTAACAACTCTACCGCCAGTCCAGACAGGAAAACCAAAAACACTCTATCTCAGACTGCTGTAAAGAAATCATGCCGGTGACAACCCAATCCGCTGCTGTGGCGCCCTCCAGCCGGGCGGCACCAATTCATCCGCTCGATGAAAGTGGTCGTGGCTCAGTTTGCCTGAAAATCAAGACTATCCATATAAGGAGCACGACCTCCGCCTCTACTCACACAGGGGTAACAAATGCGGTCCTCCGCAGATAGCCAATCCATGCTACCGCCGCGCCACTCTGACGTAGATGCTGATGCTGCTATCGGGACCCGCCCAAACTCTGGCATCTCGGGGACCCGTTATCCAGGAAAGAAATCAGAAATGTCTCTGCCGTCCGATCTGTCCTCCATCACTCGGCGCGAAGCACCAAAATCCAGAACTCGACTCTGGTGGCAGATCCCTATCCAAAGGAACTGCAGCGCCACGCTCCACACACCACGCCTATTCTATCGAAGCGTCAATAATCCAAAACGGATGGACCAACTAAACAGAAAGGTATCCTGGTGCAAACCATTCCCAGTCAAACATATCCTATGCGCCTCGTCCCTCGAAACCTGGAGTGTGCAGTTCAACAACTGTATAAACTCCCTAGCACAGGGAGGCTCTCAGATAGTCTCTCCATCACCACCAACCCCAATTCTGCCTACAAAGGCTCCAACTCAAACCTATGAATCGGGATGGTTCAGACTGCCGGGACTGGCTCCATCGATCAATGACGTCCCGAAGCTCAGCTACTATCCACTATCCACCCTGCCTCGGTGCCTCGGCACTGCTCGTCGGCACGGAGGGGGCTGCTCGCTTCGTCGGCGCCACTGGTACAACTGAAAATACCACTGCATAGGAAGAGAGTACTGGAGGACACTCAAGCGGTACTGCAACTAGCTGTGCTCTCTGCTCCAACAAGCGCATCGAACGTTCCATGGCCTCCTTCTGGCATCGGACAGCCTCCGACATCTGTGCCATCTGGATCCATAACTTTTGGGTCTCGCTCCGCTCTGATAACTCTGCCTCCCGCTGCTCGGGTTACTAATCAGATGCGGAAAGTGCCCTCTTCGCTACACGACGTCTCAGGGGCATCGTAGGTCCACTGCACAATAACAAACATCAGGACACAACAACCATACGACCCAATCTAGCGAAAGTCTAAGACATGTTATCAATTCCACAGCATTATGTTGTCTGCAGCCAACATAATCGCTTAGGAGCATAAACATGCCAATCACTCATCCCGTCTCTTGGGAGAGGTACAAAACTCGATCAGGACTCTCGCTAAAAGTCACGACTCTCACGTAGTCATCCTAATGTCCAACCACAAGCCTAGGGTTTCTAAGTCCTCGATGACCTACAACCTAGGCTCTGATACCACTCTAATCTGTCACGCCCCGGCGTCGAAACTGCGACCCGGGCTCGCCAACAGATCCGCCGCCCATACGGTGAACCCCGTATAGACGAAGCGTCAACCTGCAAAAAATAGATACTAAACTATCCAGATATCAGAGCTGAAAATAACCCACTAGAAATAAATAAATTAGTACAAAGTCCTCACCAAAGTACAAGTCACTCAACTCAGAAGGAAAAGTACAACTCTATGCCTCACTACAAGGTCTCTCAACAAGAAACTCTCAAAATAAAAAAGGGTACATCTACTCTCTGGACGACGACTGGTAGGGATCTAGCTCGCGACTCCCTCACCACGATCAGAAGAAGCAGCAACAGGAGCAGCAGGAACAGGAGTAGAAGTCCCTGTGGGAAAATACACCACGACGGGTGTGAGAACTACGTCCCAAGTAGTTCTCAGTGGGTGCCGCCAACAAGCCCAACGGACTGCCCACTAAGTCTACTAGAGGCATAAAGTAACAATATAAACTGAAATGAAAGGGCTGGAAAAGTAACTCTACAGCTACTATGCCTCTATCTAGATGCTCAAGAAGAGGAACAGATGAAACATGATGCATCTACTAACACACACAGTAAACTCACCAAATCTAAACTGACTGCCTCAAAGGGTCCAGTCAAACCTGCGCCCACCTACTGCCGCAAATCCTCAACAGGACGGGTCTACCGTAGGGTGTCCGTGACTGCCGCTAACTGGGCCAGTCAGAGGGACGGCGTCGACAAGTCGCGATAGCAAGTAACAGGCCCAACTCCGGAGTGGCTCTCGAGGGGAGCGACCCCACCGAGGAAAGTATCCGCGTAACTCTGTCGAGCTCAAATATGGCTCATGCAGGCTATAGTCCAAACCACGATCAACAAGATCGACCAACAACACCAACTCTCAACCACAAGCTGGAAGTCACACAGCTGGGGCCACCGTCCACCAGACGGCTCCCACAACAGAACACTAAACTCTCCAGAAAAACCGACACCATAAGGGTTCGGAAACCCGATAGACCGGCGCTAAGAACCCTATCAAACAAGAACAGACTCTAGGCTCCGACTATCGAAGTTCCCGATCCCTTATAGTTCGGGAAAGCAATAATCACAGTACAACTCGCAGAAGACACCAACAGGGCCCGAAAGTCCCGGGAGACCTACCCCTACAACCCTATCAAACAAGAACAGGTTCCAGGCTCGGCCCCCCATGGCTTTCGTCCCGACAGAGGAACGACCCCTAGAACCCAGACCACTCGAATCCTTTCGAGTGGGGAGATTTACCGGAAAAAGGTGACATTTGTTATTGAATACTAATTTGATCTGGAAGAAATCCATATTTAATGATTTTAGTTCTTTTTAGAAAAACAGTTAGAAAACAAGTGTTTTACCCAAACCCCGAAGGGCTGATGCCTTTGTCCAATCAAACAAGAACAGACTCCAGCGGCCCTTCGATGTTTGGAAGAAAACATTGGTAGACTAAAATCATGTATATGTTGAAAAGGGTTCTGGGTTCTAGGTCCGGCTAACACTAGTAAACTACTGCCACTAACACAGTGGCGACGACCCAAACAGGGGAAAAACAAGATCTCTCGGGTCCACCGTTTACCCCAAACGGTTCCCGATCCATACAAGCGAACCACTACATCTACCAGACTCCACTCTGCTCCCAAGCACGAGTGCAATGCATCCCACACTAAAAGATAACTCCTGACCACTCGGCCCACTACCCGGGCGAGGAAGAACACTATGTCCAGGAAAGTAGAAGTGTGGATGTCTAAGCATAAATAACCCTAGCCCAAGTGAGGGTTTTCTACTAGTCTGGTTACACATGCAACATATGACGGGGGTGCTAGGTCAGGTTCCAAGATAACAATTATTTAACATGATAGAAGGAAGCAAGAGATCACAAGATCGACAGATAAAACAAGGAACAACAATTCCTACACTCTAGCATGCTACCCAAGTCCAATCACTATCATGCAAGATTCTATATCAATAGAATTAGAGCACAGTCCATAGATCTTGAAAGCAAGCCACCCACCTGAAGGTGCACAACTGTCCAGAACTGTCCATCTTGACCGTTTTCGCGCGCTGAATCCAAATCCGAAGTCCGATTTGCCAAATTCCACTTCTAAAATTTACCAAAAATTCCCGCAAAGCAAACTTGATCCTTTTTTCCATGCCGGGTCCAATCCTTGGGTCCAATATGCGCACAAACACCTCTAACACCCAACAGGGGTCTCCAGAAGCCGCAGATCCAACAGTAATCCAAACGTGGGAATTTCCGGGTCCTCACATCAAACCCCACACTTACGGGGGCCCCCACTACCTCACCTCGTGGGTTTACACGGGTCGGAGACCGCTTTCCCGGAAAAGAGCACCCTTTGCGGTGGCCAGACCGCGGGTGCGCGTGTCGCAACTACGAGGATAGTAACCAACATATAGGGTAATATCGCAAACACTAGAGACCGTTAGCATTAGTACCGATAACATGCAATTAGTAACATTCCAACAATATTGATTCTATGCTAAGTCTCAAAGAAAAACCCACCTTGAAGTCAGTCGAACGAGCCACCTGAATGTAGGCCGATCCCGAGCTCTCGCTAGACTACTGGGCAGCCGGTGCTGACTAGCTGGGCCCTTGGGCGTGTCGGAGACCGGCCGGAGCAGTCGCCGGAGCAACCCCAAAAATGGCTCGAAGGCTCGGTTTGGCCCAGTCCGTCCCCTCTCGGTCAGCCTGCAACCGGAGGTGAGCACTAGTTAAAGGGACCTCCCAGAAAACCTTTGAGCCAGGTCCGACCCACCGCCGGCGACCAGAGGCGGCGGCGGCCGGGAAAAGTCCAATAATTCTCACTAATACAAGGTTGATCCAAACTAAAATCCCAAGAGTTTCTGGCCTAAACTAAAATGATAGGAACTCTATAATCGGTGTGTAGAGCTCACCTGAGTCGATGGCCGGAGTTAGAAGGCGGCTGCGGCGGCGGAGATGATGATCGGACCGAGAGAAGGGTGCAACTTTGGTGAGCACCAACCAAACGTTAAAGTCCGCATGCAATTAAATGGGAAGCTCAAAATACAACGAAAGATCTCACCTGAGTTGCTAACCCAGCGCGCGAAGCCCCCGGTTGGCCGGAATTATAGCTCGCCGGAAAATGAGCCCGTTAATGGCGGAATCCGGCCGGCCGAGTTCGGGGCGGCGCAAGTTGGTCCAAAATGCTCAGCGTGTCTCTGCGGAGCTTCCTGCAGTGGTGGCCGGCGACGAGGTCAAGCGACGGCGCCGGAAAAAGCTTCTCCGGCGAAGTGCAATAAAGCCCGGTTCTAGGGCTTGGCCGCGCGGCACGGATTCTAATCCGATCAACCTCAAACTTTGTGGACGTCTTGCAGTCGACCAGAAGATCAAATCCAACGGTCTTGATCTTCGCTTGAACGGTCGGAACCTTCCCGCAACCGAAACTCAGTTTTCCGGCGATAGGTTGCTCCCGCCGGCAACCTAGGGCACGGCGGCGGCTCGGACTACACAGGGGGGATGCACTCGATGTCAGAAACACCATACAAAGGTCCAAAGTCCATTTAAGAGACATCCTTTCCATAAACTCACCTCGCCGAAAACTTCAAGGAAGAAGGTGTTGGTCCGCGGTGGTGCACGGCGGCGGCCGACGTCGGCACCACTCGGGCTCAGCTTCTTAGTCACAGGGGAGTTCCTCAGTGGAGCTCGGGGCCACCCTGGATCTCTGGGAGCTGACCACTGCTCTTGCAACCGAGATGGAGGATCTCTTGCTTCTCCTCCTTCTCCGGCGATGAGGTGGCGGCGACCGGTGCGCTAGCTCCGAGGAGTGCGGCAGATGGAGAGGTGCAGTTGGAGCTGGCGGCTGGGGGGCTGAGGGCTGCGGGGTTTACAGAAAACCCTAACTGAGTTGTGGTTTTAAAAAGTGCTCATTGCACAATTGCCATCTAACCCCTTAACTCACTATATTTTAAGCCCAGACCCTCACAGCCAACTTATTTCGCACTTAGGTCCCTCTCCAAGGAGCAGCACGCAAAACGAGGCACAAAATCTAAGGTTTATTGTGCAAAGTGTCGCATTTTCCACTGTATTTTATGCTTTTCGAGGCCTTTTAGTCGTCGAAACGAAAAATGGACTTCGCCACGACGTCCGGCTCGGCGAAACCTATCAGGTAGCAATTTTTGTTTTTCGACGAAAAGCCCGGATAAATTCTCGGTCCACAATTACTGTACAATTATACAGTATGGCCCGCTTCTCGAGACTCTAGGATCGTCAAATGAAAATTCCGTCAGCGCCATTGCGCTCAGAACTTCAAAAATAGCTAGAAACATCTACTCATACTGCTAGGTTTGGATTTTGGACAGTGAAATGGCCAACGACCGATCGAGAGGGGACCGAAAATAGGGGTTACTATTCACTTAAGTCGTGGGTCCCACTAATTTTCTTGCTGATTTCCGGACGATCCGACCGTCGGATCAGCAAACGGTCTATACCATTTCCACTCGATTCGATGAGACGGTCGCACTGGCGACCTCAGATTCCCGAGATCAAACTTCGATCGGAAAGGCGGAAATTATGCTTCGGCAACTGTGCCAACCGTACACCGGTACACCCCACTAAGGTTAATTTTGTTTCCTCGCACACATTCGCACCTGAAAAACACTCTTTACACTAACACAATTTTCCCGAGTATTACAAAAGCATTAATTCCCTTGCCATTGTAAGAAGATGTATCAATCTCTACCTTGGTCCATTTCGACCTAGGTTTGAAGGTGCGAACATCACCAATAATTTCAGTTGGATTAGACCATCCTAATTCAATTGATTGCCACACCCGTTCGTCGATGGAAATTAAAAAGGCTTTCATCCGTACTTTCCAGTAGGCATAATTTGTTCCATCGAAAAACGGGGGTCTGTTGATGTTTCCACCTTCAACCATTATTTACAACCCTATTCCCGCTATGATACCACTTGTTGGGTTATATATATAATAGGATCTAAATAGGGGAAAAAACACCTAGAGGGGGGTGAATAGGTGTAAACCATAAACACTCAAAAATCTTTGCGATATAAAAACCCAATGCGGAAAAATAAATAACACGCAGAGATTTTTACGTGGAAAACTCCAAACCGGAGTAAAAAACCACGGGACCGATAACACGGTGAAATCCACTAGAATTTAACACGTACAAGGTGATATACCGTACTCACAGACGACTCAACCTTTTCAATACGCTCCTAGTTGATCTTCTCCGCTCGCTCCACGACGCTTCTCGAATCCACGATGTGCGTCCAACGCCGAATCCACGGCGTCCAACGTCGAGTCCACGACGTCCGACCGAATCCACGGTCTTCACCCAGTAGCACGCTTCGAATCCACGAAAGTACCTCGCTCCGAATCCACGAGAGCGGTTGCACCTTGAATCCACAAGGCCACGCGAGTCCACGCGCAGATTTTGGGGTAAATCGTTGTTTTTTTGGGTGGTGATGATCCGCCGAATACTTAGATTAGAAATAGATCGGAAATACCATCTAAGTATTCATTGATTTGATTCTACTCAAAATGTGAGTATGAAAACCTAGAATCAAATCAATAGAATAGATGAAGAAACATAGAATTAGATCTAGTATTTCCTTTCTTCTCTATTTGTGGATCTCTCTTTTTCGGCCGTCTTTTTCTTCTTTTCCGTAGTTTATACGGCTTAAGCGACTTTTTACGGCTTACCCTAGAAAATGAATCATAGGGTCTATTTATAGGTTAGAAACCCTTGGAAGAAGATAAGGATAAAAAACTATCCTTTTCTGGAGTTTTTACATGACGACGATCCGGATCGGAGATCGGCGATCCGGATTGCAGTAGCGAGAAAAACAATTTCCAGAAAAATGAAGGTTCGGGATCCGGATCGAAGTGCTTGATCCGGATCGTTCATACAGTTCACCAAACATCAACGTTCGGGATCCGGATTGCAAAGCCTGTTCCGGATCGTTCAAATAAAATGGTAAACTCAGTGTTCGGGATCCGGATCAAGGGAAGCTACGATCCGGATTGAACTGGTGTATGAACGAACAACCTTCGGGATCCGGATTGCCAAGTCTGATCCGGATCCTGAACATGTCCCATGTCCAGTTTTTGATATTTATGCAATTACAAATCCATCCAAGTGTTTCTACACTATAAGAAGTATTCGGATCACCAAAGATATTAAGTTAAACATACCTGATCCTTTTGAATTCTTCTTTCTTGAGATTGAGTTATATAATCCAACTTTCTTTACCTTCAATCTTCAAGACTTAACCGAATTCACGAAATACGCCAACTCAAATTCCATAACAGGCGCTCCTTGCACTCCAGTCCTCGCTGCTCACAAGTAGGGCGAAGTCGATGACGTGCGACGGGTTGAATCCATCCTCCGCCAAAGTCCAAGATGCAAACTCTCAGCATATCCTCGAGAATCTGTGTCATCTGCTCTGACTGTCCATCTGTTTGTGAGTGAAAGACCGTACTGAATCTGAGCTGAGTTTCCAAGGTTGTCTGCAAGCTCCTCCAGAAACGCGAAGCAAACCTCTAGCTCGAGCGGCCACATCTCCTATAGCATCCCTGGTACACGAACACCTCCTGGTCTAGCTCTCGAAAAGTCACTATCCTCGCGGCACAATCGATCGTCGTGAAGTACCGAGCCAGCCCGTCCATCCCGAGCATCCTATCCAAGTCCCGCAGCCGCCTCAAAACCATCTTGTCTGCTGGCATAATCCAGGACTCAATCTACCTTGGGCAGGACCAATGACACTCCTCCTCATGCAAGGTGTGGTCGGGAATCTGAACCTCCCGCGCACGTGGTAATCGTCCTACCCCTAACCCATGCAATGATGCAAATGCCCTACTAACAGATAAATGGGATGCTCCTATAAAACAAAGTAGGAGTCCTAATGCCAGAAGGTAAAGTGATATCTGTCACCATGTGATCGGCTGCTGCAAAGTCCTCCACCTGAGCGGCATAAACCCGACCGCTCTGAGCCGGTGGCCGGTGATCAGAAGGGTGGAAGGAAGGTGCCTGCTCACTGGAGCAAAAGGCTGCTGAGCTGACGTCCTCTGCTGGAATGCACTAGGAGCCGATGCTGAAGAAGGTGCCGAGGAAGTCGTTAGGGGGCATGAAGCTCGAACGTGACCTGACTGTCCACACTTATAACAACGTCCCCATCTCTGATCGCAGGTGTGAGGCAGATGAGGTCCTCCACAGAAAATACATCTGTCACGACGTCGTGCCTGCTGCTGCGGCTGCTGCTGCTGCCTCTGGGGTCCACCAGGCTATCATTGCTCAGAACTCTCAGGGCCATACCACTGAGGCCACGACGATCGTGGCGACCTCCATGAACTGCCCTGTCCATCAACCTCCGAGGCTGGGCGTTTCCTCTCTGAACGTTGCTCTCGCGCCTCGGCCCTCTCTCCGATCGCCATGTCACCACTCCGCGCCAGCAGCTGCTACAAGCGCTGGTCCTGTCGGACGCTCCTCGCCACTAAATGGGTCACCACGGCCCGCAGTTCCTCCAGCTCGGCGGATATCGCCTGCTCCGACTCCCCAGAAGGTATGGGGGTACTCTGGGTGGAAAGATGACGACGGGGAGACATCCTGCCATCAGAAAATACCATAAAGAACCCAACCACACACGACCCAATCTAGCGAAAGTCAAACACATCCCCCTATTTCTGTAGCTTTATGTAGTCTGCAGCCAACATAACTGTCCACAGAAACAGGATATGTCGATCCCTCTTCACTCACTAGAAGAGTCAAATAACCTAATCACCGACTTTCGCCTAAGAACATCACGTCTCTCACGCCCTATCATCCTAGGGTCCAACATAAGCCTAGGGTTTCCTAAGTCCCAACTGGCCTATCCCTAAGCTTTGATACCATCTTAATCTGTCACGCCCCGGGTGGAAACCAGAACCCGGGCTCGCCAACAGATCCGCCGTGCACACGGAATTTCCCATGTACACGAAGCATCGGTAACCTGCTCAGATATAAGATGTACAATAAAAGAGCATAATACAGAGCTGAACTAAAAAGAACTACATAATATCTCAGACTGGAAATAAAATAAAGCTATAATGAATATAATAAACTCCCGGCTCACCAAAATAATACACCCAGCTGGCCAAAGCCAGACCCCAAAATAAAAGTAAACTACTACAGTCTGAGTAAAATTGGTACAATATCTATCTAACAGTAGCTCGCAGCCTCACAGGAGATCTATCTACTCAGCGATCCCCTTACCTCGATCAGCTGCCGATGGCCCAGCAGCTCCCGCAGAAGACTCTGCAAAACAAAGGAAAGAAAGAGAGGAAAACAACAATGGGGGTGAGAACCACTAGTAAACCAGTAGCCTCCCCCTGTGGGTAAAGCCTTAAACTCCGGCGTATCCACTAAGTCTACCAGAGGTAAAGGGAAAGGTAAAATGGTAAGCAATAAGACTGTTGAAAAAGGAAACTACCACTACTATGCCTCTAAATGCAGTCCCGAAAAGTATGACTGTATGTATGCATCAGTAACCGCATCTGTCCGAAATAAACCCAATCTAGCCACCAGTAAAAACTGGTACTGCCTGCTTTGCTGTCGTACTCAAGAACTCAGTAGCTGATCGGCACACGGCTCGATCTCAATATAAGTAACAGACCGGCACACGGCTCGGTCAAAATATAAGTAACAGACCGGCACACGGCTCGGTCAAAATATAAGTAGCAGACCGGGACACGGCTCAGTCATAAGCCTACCTCCGGAGTGGCACTCGAGGGGAGCGATCCACAAGAGTAAAGTAACCAATGTCTCACAAGTATCACAATATAGCAGGACTGGATCACGACTATGATCAAAGTGGGAAAATTCGTCCACTACAGAAAACCCAATCCCAATCTGATGCAAGGATAAACATCCTGTCAACCGCCTAATGTTCGCGGTTACCGCAATATCCCACAAGTCCAAAATCAAGTACAACCTGTCCCAGACTCAAAGTCCTGACTACACTATCCCAAACCCCTGCTCGAATCTGAGCAACATGAATCCACAGTCGAAATGAAAAGGAGAAGAAAGCAATCATGGTTTCTCCTAAGTCAAGTCCCGATATGATAGTGTAGCAATAAATAGTGGCCTATCTAGATGTCCATACAAGCATGCAAATGTCATCATGAAAGATAAAAGAGTGTATCAAATAGTAACTCCACATAGATATAACCATCATGTCAAAATCACTAACCGACTACATATGTCTATAATCCATGATCCATAATAAATCATCAAAATAGCACCCGCACATCAATATGTCCTCCTGTTCCATCTAATCATCCATTTTTATGAGAGGCTAAGTGTCAACATGGCATGCTAACATATCACCATCATAGTATAACAATCCCACAAAATAGGCCAATGATTAATCAGGATCATTTAATTAAGCATGATTTCTAATGGGGTGCCAAATAAATTAGGGTTCTCTGTAATAGTCCTAGTGAGTAAATCGCAGTAAGAGGTAAGCAGCAACCACCCACCTGGCACACAAATCCACACCCAAATAGCCTCCTCGCTGTCCACAGTCCTCTAACTCCGCAACCCGCCGAAAATAGTGAACAACTGTACAGAGCAACGCACCCGGTGTAAACACAAATCCCAAAACACAGCCTTTGCTGTTTCGCAAATAGCACGGAAAAAGAGGAGTTTTCACCTCTGTACAGTGCTCTAAAAAATCCAAAAAATTACGATTGCGTTTCTCGCGATGAGTAGATCGAAAAAGAGTACTTATACGCCTTAATCCGATGCTCCTAGGCCAAGATATAAATCGAACAAGCCGGTGTTGTCCAGAATTCATCACAGAAAAAGGAGGTCAAAGGTGCCGCGGGAACCGTGCCAAAAGTGTGAAACAGAGCAAAGTAGTCAACACAAAAAACGAAGCCTTACCTCTTAGAAACACGCTGCCGCAAAAATCGCTCAAAAATTCCTCCTGGTTTGTTCACAGTAATTTTCCGACTGAACTGCGACGGAAACGGGCCGAAATGGGGGAAAGTCGAGGCGCACTGTAAAATCAAGATCGCCGCTGTCGAGCCTCCAAAAATCCAGGGGATCCACCACGAGATCAAAAACAACTAGAGGAACAACTTTCACAGAGAGCACTCCCTCCCATTTGTTAAGGAATTTGTTTTGGCGTATTTCGTGAAGTGGTTAAGTCTTGAAGATTGAAGATGAAGATGTTTGGACCATATACCTCAATCTCAAGAAAGAAGAATTCAAAAGGATCAGGTACGTTTAACTAAATTAGTTTGGTGATCCGAATACTTCTTATTGTGTAGAAACACTTGGATGGGTTTTTAATCGCATAAAAATCAAGAAACTGGACTGTTATATATTCAAGATCCGGATCAGGGTGCTACAGTCCGGACCCGAACGTAGGTAGGTTCATGCGCAAATCCAGTCCGGAACACCCTTGGTTCAGTCCGGACCCCGAACGTGGATTTTGAAGAAATTGCATGAACAGTCCGGACCGTGGTTATTTCAGTCCGGACCCCGAACATTGCTTTTTCAGGAATTCTCTGAAAAACAACGACAGTCCGGATCAAGCCAAATCCAGTCCGGACCATCGTGCGGGTAAAAATCTGTTACAGTCAGTTTTTTATTGTTATCCTCTTCCAATGGTTTCAAACCTATAAGTAAACCCTAATTCTATCTTTTAGGGTAATCCAAAATAAGTTTTATATTCCGTAAATGAACGAGGAAAATTAACGGAGAAAAACTTATAAATCCACATATAGAGAAGAAAGGAAATAACTAGATTTATTCTATGTTTCTTCATCTATATTGATTAATTTGATTCTAGGTTTTCATACTCAGATTTTGAGTAGAATCAAATTAATGAATACTTAGATGGCATTTCCGATCTATCTTTGATCTAAGTATTCGGGGGATTTTCACCACCAACAAAACAACGATTTCCCCCAAAATCGGCGCGTGGATTCGCGTGGCCTTGTGGATTCAAGTAGCTACCGCTCTCGTGGATTCGGAGCGAGGTACGTTCGTGTGATCGAGACGTACTACTTGGTGGAGACCGTGGATTCGGTCAGACGTCGTGGACTCGAAGTTGGACGACGTGGATTCGGCGTTGGACGCAAATCGTGGATTCGATGCGCGTTGCGGAGTGAGCGGAGAAGATCAACTCGGAGCGTATGGAAAAAGGTTGAGTCGTGTGTGAGTACGGTATATCACCTTTGTACGTGTTTAATCTTAGTTGATTTCACCGTGTGATCGGTCCCGTGGTTTTTTACTCCTGGTTTTGGAGTTTTCCACGTAAAATCTCTGCGTGTTATTTACTTTTCCGCATTGCATTTTATTACGCAAAGATTTTTGAGTGCTTATTGTTTACACCTATTCACCCCCCTCTAGGTATTTTTTTCCTCTAGTTAGATCCATATTTATCAAAACCCAACAAGTGGTATCAGAGCGGGAATAGGGTTGTAAACAATGGTTGAAGGTGGAAACATCAACAGACCACCGTTCTTCGATGGAACAAATTATGCCTACTGTAAAGTACGGATGAGAGCATTTTTATTTTCCATCGATGAACGGGTGTGGCAATGAATCGAGTTAGGATGGTCAAATCCGACTGAAATTATTGCTGATGTTCGCACAATCAAACCTAGGTCGAAATGGACCAAGGAAGAGATTGATTCATCTTCTTACAACGGCAAAGGAATTAACGCCTTATTTAATACTTTGTCGCAAACTGAATTCTCTCGCGTCTCGGCATGTGAGACTGCGAAAGAAATCTGGGATGTTCTACAAGTTACACATGAGGGAACAAGCCTTGTGAAGATTCAAAAACTGCAAATGCTTACGAGCAAATTTGACTCAATTTTTATGGCAGAAAATGAATCGTTCACAGATTACTATACACGATTGCTGTTGGGTTATGATAAATATGGATCTAAATAGGGAAAAAAACACCTAGAGGGGGGTGAATAGGTGTAAACAATAAACACTCAAAAATCTTTGCATAATAAAACCCAATGCGGAAAAGTAAATAGCACGCAGAGATTTTACGTGGAAAACTCCAAAACTAGGAGTAAAAAACCACGGGACCGATCAGATGGTGAAATCAACTAAGATTAAACACGTACAAAGGTGATATACCGTACTCACACATGACCCATCCTTTTTCCATACACTCCGTGTTGATCTTCTCCGCTCGCTCCGCAACGCGCCTCGAATCCACGATTTGCGTCCAACGCCGAATCCACGGCGTCCAACGTCGAATCCACGACGTCTGACCGAATCCACGGTCACCACCAAGTAGTACGTCTCGATCACACGAACGTACCTCACTCCGAATCCACGAGAGCGGTAGCACTTTGAATCCACAAGGCCACGTGAATCCACGCGCCGATTTTGGGAAAAATCGTTGTTTTGTTGGTGGTGAAAATCCGCCGAATACTTAGATCAAAGATAGATCGGAAATGCTATCTAAGTATTCACTAATTTGATTCTACTCAAAATCTGAGTATGAAAACCTAGAATCAAATTAATCAATATAGATGAAGAAACATAGAATAAATCTAGTTATTTCCTTTCTTCTCTATATGTGGATTTATAAGTTTTTCTCCGTTAATTTTTCTCGTTCATTTACGGAATATAAAACTTATTTTGGATTCCCTTTAGATTACCCTAAAAGATGAAATTAGGGTTTACTTATAGGTTAGAAACCATTGGAAGAAGATAAGAATCAAAAACTGACAGTAACAGATTTTTACCCGCACGACGGTCCGGACTGGATTTGGCTTGATCCCGACTGTCATTGTTTTTTAGAGAATTCCTGAAAAAACAGTGTTCGGAGTCCGGACTGAAATAACCACGGTCCGGACTGTTCATGTGATTTCTGCAAAATCCACGTTCGGGGTCCGGACTGAACCAAGGGTGTTCCGGACTGGATTTCCGCATGAACCTACCTATGTTCGCGGTCCGGACTGTAGTACCCTGATCCGAATCCTGAACATATAATAGTCCAGTTTCTTGATTTTTATGCGATTAAAAACCCATCCAAGTGTTTCTACACAATAAGAAGTATTCGGATCACCAAGATTATTTAATTAAATGTATCTGATCCTTTTGATTTCTTCTTTTTTGAGATTGAGGTATATGGTCCAAACATCTTCATCTTCAATCTTCAAGACTTAACCACTTCACGAAATACGCCAAAACAAATTCCTTAACAATCTCCACCTTTGGCGGTTTCGTGACAAAACAAAAATCCACTTAAAGAAAATTCGAAAAGATATTTTTGTTGCTATCACCATACAACAAAAATTTACAAATGAGATCCAAATAAAAATGAGTACATGAGTTAAACTCCTAAAACAAACTCTAGACTTAGACGTTTGTACTCTCTGCAAAAGAAATAATTCTTGACAAAGGAAATCGTTAGATAGCTCAAGAATTTAACATCAAAAACCAACTAGATAGATGAAATTTGTACTCTCTATGACATTTACAAAATCAGATATGTGTTAAAATATCAATCAGAGATAGACATATCTTCTAAGTAATAAATTCCAAATGTCATAAGTATGTTAGTCATGAAACAACTTGTTAGTAATATTACATGCCCAAATAGTTAGTCAAATAATTAGTCGAGGCATGCATTCATTCACAATATGAACCAAAGTTGTTGTCATACTTACCTTCCAAGGTTTAAGTGTTCCAAAGTTCTCACAAACCATTGTCAAATTTGTTCATATCTCTCTCCCCCTTTTTGTCACTAAAATTAGCCAAAATTACAAAAATTAAGGGAGTTAAAAAGTACAAAAATAGTAAGAACTAGGACTAAAACCTGCAAAACAAAAATATTAGAAAAAAAATATCAATTGTCAGACTCTGAGTCTTCAGAGCTACTACATCCGATCTTTGTAAACATCTTCTTCACCAACTTCTTCATCGAAGTGAATTTCTTTGTCAAAGTGATATGGGCTGCAGTGATTATTTCAAGCTCCTCAGAGATGCGCTTCTGTTCTTTTGTGATCTGTTCTTGTTCAAAAGATAACCTTTGCTGCTCCTTATAAATTGAAGTCACAGAAGCTTCATCATCTGACACGGGTACTTGCTTTGAGGGTGATGCAGAAATACCGACTGAGGGTTTCTTGCCACGCGGAGGAGTCGGGGTGGCATGAGGCCGTTTCTGAAAAGACTTTACGACTGTCGAATCATTAATCATACCTAAACTGTGTTGATAACTTGAAGAGCTAGTATCAACCTTGAATTTCCTTAAGATTCTCATTATGATTAATGGGAACGGAAGTCTTTTCGTTGGATGAGGATGTTCAACGTACCGTGCCATCCTGCTCCAAATGACATATGGGATATTGATGTTCAACCCTACTGCCTCTGACGAATGTCCCAACAGGTATAAGAAAAGCATATGATCCCATCGTAGGACTTTCGTCTGCATGTTCGGAAGAATATTGTAGCATATGATGAAATTTAGAAACCGGTACTCAGGTCGAAGTTCTTTAAAGTAAACAGAATTTCCAGTCGACTGAGTCTCCGCCATGCATATTCCATTCACAACAGTTCGCCACAACACGTTTGTTAAACTTCTTCCTTTCAAGTAATTGATCCCTGTCATGCTGGATTTTATCCCTAGGACTTCTCCAATTAGATGTGGAGTTATTTTGAGCCTTGTCCCTCGCACCGTCGTATAAAACTCCATTGGTCCGTCTTCATGTTCTTGAAGCTGCACTGCATTGGTATAGAAGGTCTGTACCAGATGCAAACAATATCCAAGAGTTTCAGGAAATTTGCAAACTTGATAGAGATCAGCTTGTTCAATTAGATTTCCGAAAGCTGGAGAACGATCTCGAAGAGCTCCAATGTTAACGTGTCGTTCCCCAATACACTCTCTGTTCTCAAAAGCTTTCAGTCGATCTATGTTAATAGGCACCTGTTCCTCTGGAGGTGGTGAAATACGTGCCATTGGTTTTTCAACTTCAATCCCTCGCGCTCGTCCCATCCGTCGAGCTACTCTTTTTCTTTTCATTGAAAAGGATGTTGACGGCACTGGAGCTTTGCCTTTCTCCGCAGGAGTCGGCGCTGTCTTTGCCTTTGTTGTACCAGGGGTTTTCCCTGTTGATGTAGCAGGTGCTGCGTCGTCCTTCATTAGTTCATCCCAGTTTACTGATTCCGTGTCTAGCCGTCCACAGAGACATACTCACCTTTTCTTTGAGTTTTCTTCGCTCTCTTTAGTTTGTTTGTTGCTCGTGTATGTACCATTACAACAAGACGCATTATAATCCATGCAAACACCATCTTTGCTTGTGCCTTAGAAAATGAGAAACCTGCGAGCAAGAACTCAAGAACACGAAAAATTATTTAATTTTCAAAAATTTGAAAAATTGTACCTAACCAATCATTATCGTGTAGAGAGACTAGGAATCAAGTTAGTTTTGCAAAAAGAATTTTAAAAATAGATCAATTCCATGATTTACAAAAATTCTCATTATATGCCTTAAAACCGAATTTTTAGAAATCGAAGCTTAAAAATCCGTTAATCAAGAGAATACAAGGCATATAAATAAAACTAATCTACTCAGAGTTTTTATTTCAAAAGAAATTTGATCAAAAACCATTTAGAATTGAATTCGAATCATGATTTTCACTCACGTTTTGAAGAACAATGCAAAAACAGTGAAAAAATCGAGTTTTGATCACAATAACTTGAATCCGAAGAACTTGAGTTAGAAGGACTCCAAATCGGTTGTTTTCTAGAGAGAGAAACTCTGGAGACTTGAAAACAAAAGTTTGTTGTAAAAAGAAATCAAATACCCTTTTGTTTCATATAAACCCTAGCCGCGGTCCGGATCGGCTCAAGAATCCAGTCCGGATCGGCTACCCGCAGATAATATCTGCGTTCGGGATCCGGAACAGATTTTTCAGTCCGGATCGGCTCCAACTTTTTCTTTAGAAAAATTTTAAAAAATTCCAGAAATTCCAGAAAAAATATGTAAGCACTTTTGTATGTCAACTTTAAACAAAAGTCATTGTTTCATATCAAAAGAAATAGATTATACTAAATCTATCAATAATATCCAAGTAATTAACGAAAATTTATAAAAATTAAATCCTTTAAAGTTGAACAAGTTCAAAAACATCAATCACGATCTTATGAGTAATGCGTTTATCAAATCATCAATTTGGTAAAGAAATTGAGGCACAAAGATCGATAGATGTTTGAAATCCCAAATAGATTAGATAATATATCTAGTCAATTTTGTGAGGACCCGAATCCCCACTTAAGAGATTACTGATGGATTAGTGGCCTTTGGGAGTGTTTGTGCGCGTGTCGGGCCCAAGAAATGGATTTATGGTGCAATTTGGGATTAAGTTTGCATCACCGGAGGCCTTTGGGAAATTTTAGAAGTGGAATTGGGTAAAACGAACTTCGGATTTGGATTCAGCGCGCGAAAACGATTAAAATGGACTATTTACTTGTTATTTTCGGAGCCCGGATGACGCGCACGGATTTCGAGGCACCTTGACACTGTTCCGGCGGCCGGCGGGCAGCGGCGGCGGCGGCGGAGGAGCGCGGCGGGCAGCGGCGGAGCGCGGCGACGCGGGCGCGCGGGCAGGCGCGCGGCCGCGCGGGCAGGCGCGCGGGTGCACGGGAGCATCAGGCCACGTGGCGTTTTCCTACTGGTTGGGTGTGGACGCGTGGCAGCCGGCTGTTGGTTGGAGTTGTGGACCGGGACCACGGAGCAGGCTGGGAGTGCCTCGGGGCGCGTGCCTGGCTGCGGCGCAGGCGGCGCTGGCAGCGCGCACATGGGCGTGCCAGGCGCGCGTTGACCCAGTTGCTTGCCACGTGTCGTCGTCTGGGTGGGCCACGTGGCGCGAGCTGGGTGGACAGCGCCGCTGTTCGCTATTTGGCGGGCTACGTGGAGGCCCGTGAGGGATTCGGGCGCGCACAGTGTTGGGCCGGGCCCAACACTGTAGCGGCCCGAATTTTCCGGGCACCCGAAAGAGGGGATATAACGGGTATTTTTGGATTTGTTTCTTTGCCCTATTTAAGGACCCGAGCCTTCTTCTTCTCCGTTTTTTTCACGTTTCCGAGCCTCCTCTCACCCCGAGCCCTTAAGCAAAGTTGCTCCCCGTGCTGCGCTGCACCCTCTGGAGGATTTCTAGGATTTTATGTGGCACGTTTCCCGAGGTTTCCATTTTTACGGCGCGGCACGACGCTTGTTCATTTGTGATCTCCTTCGTCCCGTTTCGGTGCGAGGACTCCCCCGGCTTACTCCGACCACCTTTTCGAGCGATTTCTTCGCCGCTGGATCCGAGACGGACAGAGCTACGATCTAGGTACTTTCAGCTTTCCCTCGTTTCGTGCTTTTCGAGGAGTTTTTCCATGCTTACTGGGACCCTTGTTTTCTGTGAGGAATCTTGAGGACAGCGGATTATTTCGGGGATATCTTCGCGCTCGGACATCGGATTGAGACGAGCCTTTGCACTTTTTGCATGTACGCGACGCGAGGATTTCACCGTATTTTTTTTGGGATTTTTCTGAGATTTTTCCCGAAGGTATATTTCCTCCCTTTATCTGTGTATGGAATTACAGATGTGTTGTTGTGAGGTTATGTTCACCCTGTGTTGTGGAATTTGTAACTTGGCCTACGGTGCTCGGAATTGGGCGTGCAAGTACCCGTTTCGAAGGTCTCGACGCGAGGATCGCTGTGGTATTTTTATCGGATTTTTCTGAGCCATTTCAGCAGGTGAAATAATTGCATCTTTGGGACTAATTTTCAGACTGCGTGTATTTGGTTAATTGTTGGATTAAAGTGTAACTGTGAGCCCTGTGTTGTACCCAGGAGAGTTTGCGGGTATTGCTTGACCCGTTGGATCTGGATATATTGATTTTTGGGTATCATCAGCTGTGGGACTTTGGACAGATAGCGCCTTCAGGTGGGTGGCCTCGTCTTCATGACCTTTGGACTGTTCAGTAATTCTATTGATGTAGGATCATGCATGGTAGTGCTTTTTAGCATGCTAGAATGTAGGAATTGATATTCCTAGTATTATCTGTCGATCTTGTGATCTCTTTTGCTTCCTACCACCTGTTAAATTATTGTTATCTTGGAACGTGACCTAGCACCCCCGTCATACGTTGCATGTGTAACCAGACCAGTAGAAAACCCTCACTTGGGCTAGGGTTATTTATGTTTAGACATCCACACATTGTGTTTCATTCTTGGACTTAGTGTTATCCTCGCCCGGGTAGTGGGCCGAGCGGTCGGGACTTCTTTTTAGTGTGGGATGCATTTGCACTCGTGCTTGGGAGCAGAGTGGAGTCTGGTAGATGTAGTGGATCGCTTGTCTTTACCGGGAACCGTTTGGGGTAAACGGTGGTCCCGGGAGGTCTTGTTTCCCCTGTTTGGGTTGTCGCCACTATGTTAGTGGCAGTAGTGTACCAGTGTTAGCCGGACCTAGAACCCAGAACCCTTTTCGACATACACATGATTTTATGTTACGGAATTTGAGTTGGCGTAGTTTCGTGAAAGTCTCAAGTCTTGAAGATTGAAGGTGAAGAAAGTTGGATCATTTAACTCAATCCCAAGAAAGAAGAATTCAAAAGGATCAGGTATGTTTTACTAAAGATTTTGTGTGATCCGAATACTTCTTGTAGTGTAGAAACACTTGGAAGAATCTTTCATTGCATAAAAATCAAAAACTGGACTTGGGACATGTTCAGGATCCGGATCAGGTTGTTCGATCCGGATCCCGAAGGTGGTTCGTTCATACACCAGTTCAATCCGGATCGTAGCCTCTCTTGATCCGGATCCCGAACACTGAGTTTACCATCTTCCTTGAACGATCCGGATCAGGCTTCGCAATCCGGATCCCGAACGTTGATGTTTGGTGAACTGTATGAACGATCCGGATCAAGTACTTCGATCCGGATCCCGAACCTTCGTTTTTCTGGAATTACCTGACTCGTTACGACGATCCGGATCACAGCTAATCCGATCCGGATCGCCGTCCGTAAAATCTCCAGAAATGTTAGGTTTTTGATTCTTATCTCCTTCCTAGGGTTTCTAACCTATAAATAGACCCTATGACTCCTTTTCTAGGGTTAAGGAAAATAGCCGTCATATTCTTGTATCATCTTATACGGCTCTAGATCCACATATAGAGAAGAAAGGAAATCATTAGAGAATACTCTATGTTTCTTCATCTATATTGATTAGTTTGATTCTAGGTTTTCATACTCACATCTTGAGTTGAATCAAACTAATGAATACTTAGATGGTATTTTCGATCTATCTTTGATCTAAGTATTCGGCGGATCATCACCACCCAAAAACAACGATTTACCCCAAAAATCGGCGCATGGATTCGCGTGTCCTTGTGGATTCAAGGTTCAACCGCTCTCATGGATTCGGAGCGAGGCACGTTCGTGGATTCGAAGGGTGCTATTGGGTGAAGACCGTGGATTCGGTCGGACGTCGTGGATTCGACGTTGGACACCGTGGATTCGGCGTTGGGCGCAGATCGTGGATTCGAGAAGCGTCGCGGAGCGAGCGGAGAAGATCCTCTAGGAGCGTATGGAAAAGGTTGAGTCGTAATTGTATACGGTAAATCACCTTGTACGTGTTTTAATTCTAGTGGATTTCTGCCGTGTTATCGGTCCCGTGGTTTTTTACTCCGGTGATGGAGTTTTCCACGTAAAAATCTTGCGTATTATTTTTTATTTCCGCATTGGGTTTTTATCGCAACGATTTTTGAGTGTTTATACGTTTACACCTATTCACCCCCCTCTAGGTGTTTTTTCCCCTATTTAGATCCTTATTACATATAACCCAACAAGTGGTATCAGAGCGGGAATAGGGTTGTAAACAATGGTTGAAGGTGGAAACATCAACCGACCCCCGTTCTTCGATGGAACAAACTATGCGTACTGGAAAGTACGGATGAAAGCCTTTTTAATTTCCATCGACGAACGGGTGTGGCAATCAGTTGAATTAGGATGGTCTAATCCAACTGAATTTATTGGTGATGTTCGCACCTTAAAACCTAGGTCGAAATGGACCAAGGAAGAGTTAGATTCATCTTCTTACAATGGCAAGGGAATTAATGCTATCTTTAATGCCTTATCTCAAACTGAATTCTCTCGCGTCTCGGCATGTGAGACTGCGAAAGAAATCTGGGATGTTCTTCAGGTTACACATGAGGGAACTAACCTCGTGAAGATTCAGAAACTGCAAATGCTTACGAGCAAGTTTGACTCTATCTTAATGGCAGAAAATGAATCTTTCACGGACTACTATACACGATTGCAAGACATCGTAAACTCATGTGCTAATCTGGGAGAGAAGATTCCAGAATTTAAGATTGTAAGAAAGATCTTAAGAACTCTTCCTGAACGATTTCGCCCAAAGGTTACTGCCATTGAAACTATTAAACACCCGGACGAAATACGTGTAGAAGAATTAGTTGGTTCATTACAAACTTATGAAATGACATTTACTACTAACAATTCTTCTGGAAAGGCATCAACTTCTAAGTCTTCAGGTTATGCGTTGAAAACAACTAAGGAAGAAGACGCGGATACACCCTCCTCAGACGATGACGAGAACCTTTCTATGGAGGAATTTGAGAAGCAGCTCGCTCTCTTGACAAGGAAGTTTCGCCGCAACTTTCGAAGGGGTAATTCAAGCAAATCTCCATCCTTCGGAAAGTCGAACAAAGGCAAGGGTACTTCAGGTTACAAGTCAAGAAAGCAAGAGAACTTCTCAAAGGATAAGAAAAGTTCAGAAGGACAACTACAATGCTTCAAATGTCGAGGCTACGGCCACATTGCAACGGAGTGTCCTAACAAGTATCCGGCAAAGAAGAAGGCGATGCAAGTCGTCACTTGGGATGACAACTCAACGTCAAATGAGTCGTCTTCGAGTGATGAAGAAAAGAGCTCCACCGCATTCCACGCGTCCGTATCTTCACCCTTCATGTGCTTTATGGCAAGTACATCCGAGTCGTTGTCCAACTCCACTTTTGAAAAGAATGCAACGGACAACGAATCGGATGATTCGGAAGGTGAAGATTTTGCTCTAGCCTACCACAGACTTTTGAGGGACTCAAAGAAAGTGGCTAAGCAAAACAAGAGTTTGAGAGGGAGAGTGCATGATCTCGAAGAAGAAGCAAAAAGAGCGACTTCTCTCTCAAACGCTCTTGAAGTGGAAAGGGAAAACCTGATAAAGGCAAATGTTTCCCTTCAAGAGTCCAATGAGCAACTTGAGAAGGAACATACAAATCTGGTGGATAACGCGAATCACTTCTCAAAGCTCTACAACGAGGCTCGACAGGATAACCTGGAAATGACAAAGACCATTTTCCAACTCAAGAATGACTTACAGCGATTCTCTTCAGGAAGGAGTAAGTTGGATAGACTTCTTGGTCTTGGTCAATCAAATCGGTTCGGCCTCGGATACACTCAAACTGGAAACAGTCCAAGTTCGAGTGAGACAGTTTTTGTGCCTCAGTCGGTATCTCCTCCACCGACACCGGAATTCAAGACAAACAACGACAACAAACCTACTTCATCCTCTTTGGGATCGTCAAGATCTAAGGTATGTTTTCGTTGTGGTGTTTCAGGGCACATAAGAAGATATTGCAAGACGGGAGTCGAACGCTCATCTCAAGGACCTCTTGCAACAACTACCAAAAAGGCTCCTCCCCGAAAATCAAAGCAAAACTTTTCAAATGAAAAGAGACTTGGTAGTTCATCGCGCAAGACGATTTCATCAAGGAACAACAATCGCTATAACAAGACGCCTTCACCTAGGCATATAACTTCACGACCATTACCGACGCACTCCAAAAGGGTTTGGGTGCGCAAAGGTGAAATTTTCCCTTGTCTTGTTTCCAATGTTTCCTTGCATGCATATGATAGTTCGTCTTGGTATCTGGATAGCGGGTGTTCCCGTCACATGACCGGTGACAAAAATAGTTTTCAAAATCTTGAGAAAATCTCCGGAGGACACGTAGTTTTCGGAGACGGTCGATCTTCCAAAATTGTTGGAAAAGGGACGGTAGCTATTCCAGATGGCCCGATTTTGAAAAACGTCTTATTTGTTGATGGCCTTAAGACTAACCTCATAAGCATAAGTCAACTTTGCGACAATGGTTTTTCAGTTAACTTTTCATCTGTTGAATGCGTTGTAACTGATAAGGACCATGTCTTCTTTTTAAAAGGGGTTAGATCTGAAAACAATTGTTATGTTGTTCCTAATAAATTTTCTGAAAATTGTAACTTAGCCGCTTTGAATAATGAAACTCTTTGGCATGAAAGGCTAGGTCACTTAAATTTTAAGGAACTTACTAGAATTTCAAACAAGGACGTGGTCAAGGGGGTTCCAAAGCTTTTATTTAAACAAAACGTTGTGTGTGGTGGTTGCCAAAAAGGAAAACAGTCTAGGACTGCACACAAGAACTTGAACCACGTTGGTACAAAACGACCCTTGGAACTTTTGCACATGGACTTAATGAGGCCGACCCGTCAACCATCTTTGGGAGGTAAATGGTACATTTTTTTATTGGTTGATGATTTCTCTCGGTTTTCTTGGGTAGCATTTTTAAAAGAGAAAGCTGATACGTTTGACTCTTTTCATGAGATTTGCCATCGTATATGATTGAAAAGAATGAAAAGATCATTCGTGTTAGAAGTGATAGAGGTGGAGAATTCATAAATTCAAAATTCATTGATTTTTGCACTTCAAATGGCATTAAACATGAATTCTCGGCACCCTATACACCTCAGCAGAATGGTGTTGTTGAGCGCAAGAACAGGGTTGTTCAAGAGATGGCGCGTGTGATGCTTCATAGCCGGAATTTACTGCTACATTTTTGGGCTGAAGCCGTGAACACCGCTGTCTATGTCATTAATAGAGTTTACTTGCGCCCAGGAACTTTAAATACACCATATGAGCTGTGGTTTAGTAGAAAACCCAACATCAAATATTTCCGTGTCTTCGGGAGTCGATGTTACATTTTACATGACCGTGAAAATCTTGGAAAGTTCGACTCTCGAAGTGATGAAGGGATCTTTTTGGGTTATTCTACGAATAGCAGAGCATATCGAGTATTTAACATTGG